>JAZKLR010000335.1:0-1200000 GCA_037103525.1 Ganaspis brasiliensis
AATCGGTTTTTGTAGAAACGGTCTTTGTAGGATCGGTTTTTGTAGAATCGGTTTTTGTAGAATCGGTCTGTGTAGAATCGGTTTTTGTAGAATCGGTCTTTGTAGAATCGGTCTTTGTAGAATCGGACTTTGTAGAATCGGTATTTGTAGAATCGGTTTTTGTAGAATCGGTCTTTGTAGAATCGGTCTTTGTAGCATCAGTGTTCGTAGAATCGGTATTTGTACAATCGGTCTTTGTAGAATCGGTTTTTGTAGAATCGGACTTTGTAGAATCGGTCTTTGTAGAATCGGTATTTGCAGAATAGGACTTTTCAGAATCTGTTTTTTTAGAATCGGTCTTTGTAGAATCTGTATTTGTAGAATCGGTCTTTGTAGAATCGGTATTTGTAGAATCGGTATTTTTAGAATCAGTATTTGTAGAATCGGTTTTTGTAGAAACGGTCTTTGTAGAATCGGTTTTTGTAGAATCGGTTTTTGTAGAATCGGTATTTGTAGAATCGGTTTTTGTAGAATCGGTCTTTGTAGAATCGGTCTTTGTAGAATCGGTCTTTGTAGAATCGGTCTTTGTAGAATCGGTTTTTGTAGAATCAGTATTTGTAGAATCGGTTTTTGTAGAAACGATCTTTGTAGAATCGGTTTTTGTAGAATCGGTTTTTGTAGAATCGGTATTTGTAGAATCGGTTTTTGTAGAATCGGTCTTTGTAGAATCGGTTTTTGTAGAATCGGTCTTTGTAGAATCGGTTTTTGTAGAATCGGTCTTTGTAGAATTGGTTTTTGTAGAATCGGTTTTTGTAGAATCGGTCTTTGTAGAATCTGTATTTGTAGAATCGGTCTTTGTAGAATCGGTTTTTGTAGAAACGGTCTTTGTAGAATCGGTTTTTGTAGAATCGGTTTTTGTAAAATCGGTATTTGTAGAATCGGTTTTTGTAGAATCGGTCTTTGTAGAATCGGTCTTTGTAGAATCGGTCTTTGTAGAATCGGTCTTTGTAGAATCGGTTTTTGTAGAATCAGTCTTTGTAGAATCGGTATTTGTACAATCGGTCTTTGTAGAATCGGTTTTTGTAGAATCGGTCTGTGTAGAATCGGACTTTGTAGAATCGGACTTTGTAGAATCGGTATTTGTAGAATCGGTTTTTGCAGAATCGGTCTTTGTAGAATCGGTCTTTGTAAAATCGGTCTTTGTAGAATCGGTCTTTGTAGAATCGGTTTTTGTAGAATCGGTCTTTGTAGAATCGGTTTTTGTAGAATCGGTCTTTGTAGAATTGGTTTTTGTAGAATCGGTTTTTGTAGAATCGGTCTTTGTAGAATCTGTATTTGTAGAATCGGTCTTTGTAGAATCGGTTTTTGTAGAAACGGTCTTTGTAGGATCGGTTTTTGTAGAATCGGTTTTTGTAGAATCGGTATTTGTAGAATCGGTTTTTGTAGAATCGGTCTTTGTAGAATCGGTCTTTGTAGAATCGGTCTTTGTAGAATCGGTCTTTGTTGAATCGGTTTTTGTAGAATCGGTCTTTGTAGAATCGGTATTTGTACAATCGGTCTTTGTAGAATCGGTTTTTGTAAAATCGGTCTGTGTAGAATCGGTTTTTGTAGAATCGGTCTTTGTAGAATCGGTCTTTGTAGAATCGGACTTTGTAGAATCGGTATTTGTAGAATCGGTTTTTGCAGAATCGGTCTTTGTAGAATCGGTCTTTGTAAAATCTGTCTTTGTAGAACCGGTTTTTGTAGAATCGGTATTTGTAGAATCGGTATTTGTAGAATCGGACTTTGTAGAATCGGTCTTTGTAGAATCGGTCTTTGTAGACTCGGTATTTGTAGAATCGGTTTTTGTAGAATCGGACTTTGTAAAATCGGTATTTGTACAATCGGTTTTTGTAGAATCGGACTTTGTAGAATCGGTTTTTGTAGAATCGGTTTTTGTAGAATCGGTCTTTGTAGAATCGGTTTTTGTAGAATCGGTCTTTGTAGAATCGGTCTTTGTAGAATCGGTCTTTGTAGAATCGGTTTTTGTAGAATCGGTCTTTGTAGAATCGGTATTTGTACAATCGGTCTTTGTAGAATCGGTTTTTGTAGAATCGGACTTTGTAGAATCGGTTTTTGTAGAATCGGTTTTTGTAGAATCGGTCTTTGTAGAATCGGTTTTTGTAGAATCGGTCTTTGTAGAATCGGTCTTTTGTTGAATCGGTCTTTGTAGAATCGGTCTTTGTAGCATCAGTCTTCGTAGAATCGGTATTTGTACAATCCGTCTTTGTAGAATCGGTTTTTGTAGAATCGGTCTTTGTAGAATCGGTTTTTGTAGAATCGGTCTTTGTAGAATTGGTTTTTGTAGAATCGGTCTGTCTAGAATCGGTTTTTGTAGAATCGGTCTTTGTAGAATCGGTCTTTGTAGCATCAGTCTTCATAGAATCGGTATTTGTACAATCGGTCTTTGTAGAATCGGTTTTTGTAGAATCGAACTTTGTAGAATCGGTCTTTGTAGAATCGGTATTTGTAGAATAGGACTTTTCAGAATCTGTTTTTTTAGAATCGGTCTTTGTAGAATCTGTATTTGTAGAATCGGTCTTTGTAGAATCGGTATTTGTAGAATCGGTATTTGTAGAATCAGTATTTGTAGAATCGGTTTTTGTAGAAACGGTCTTTGTAGAATCGGTTTTTGTAGAATCGGTTTTTGTAGAATCGGTATTTGTAGAATCGGTTTTTGTAGAATCCGTCTTTGTAGAATCGGTCTTTGTAGAATCGGTTTTTGTAGAATCGGTCTTTGTAGAATCGGTCTTTGTAGAATCGGTTTTTGTAGAATCGGTCTTTGTAGAATCGGTTTTTGTAGAATCGGTCTTTGTAGAATCGGTTTTTGTAGAAACGGTCTTTGTAGAATCGGTTTTTGTAGAATCGGTTTTTGTAGAATCGGTATTTGTAGAATCGGTTTTTGTAGAATCGGTCTTTGTAGAATCGGTCTTTGTAGAATCGGTCTTTGTAGAATCGGTCTTTGTAGAATCGGTTTTTGTAGAATCGGTCTTTGTAGAATCGGTATTTGTACAATCGGTCTTTGTAGAATCGGTTTTTGTAGAATCGGACTTTGTAGAATCGGTTTTTGTAGAATTGGTTTTTGTAGAATCGGACTTTGTAGAATCGGACTTTGTAGAATCTGTCTTTGTAGTATCGGTCTTTGTAGAATCGGTCTTTGTAGAATCGGTTTTTGTAGAATCGGTCTGTGTAGAATCGGTTTTTGTAGAATCGGTCTTTGTAGAATCGGTCTTTGTAGAATCGGACTTTGTAGAATCGGTATTTGTAGAATCGGTTTTTGCAGAATCGGTCTTTGTAGAATCGGTCTTTGTAAAATCGGTCTTTGTAGAATCGGTTTTTGTAGAATCGAACTTTGTAGAATCGGTCTTTGTAGAATCGGTATTTGTAGAATAGGACTTTTCAGAATCTGTTTTTTTAGAATCGGTCTTTGTAGAATCTGTATTTGTAGAATCGGTCTTTGTAGAATCGGTATTTGTAGAATCGGTATTTGTAGAATCAGTATTTGTAGAATCGGTTTTTGTAGAAACGGTCTTTGTAGAATCGGTTTTTGTAGAATCGGTTTTTGTAGAATCGGTATTTGTAGAATCGGTTTTTGTAGAATCCGTCTTTGTAGAATCGGTCTTTGTAGAATCGGTTTTTGTAGAATCGGTCTTTGTAGAATCGGTCTTTGTAGAATCGGTTTTTGTAGAATTGGACTTTGTAAAATCGGTATTTGTACAATCGGTTTTTGTAGAATCGGACTTTGTAGAATCGGTTTTTGTAGAATCGGTTTTTGTAGAATCGGTCTTTGTAGAATCGGTTTCTGTAGAATCGGTCTTTGTAGAATCGGTTTTTGTAGAATCGGTCTTTGTAGAATCGGTCTTTGTAGCATCAGTCTTCGTAGAATCGGTCTTTGTAGCATCAGTCTTCGTAGAATCGGTATTTGTACAATCGGTCTTTGTAGAATCGGTTTTTGTAGAATCGGTTTTTGTAGAATCGGTTTTTGTAGAATCGGTCTTTGTAGAATTGGTTTTTGTAGAATCGGTCTGTGTAGAATCGGTTTTTGTAGAATCGGTCTTTGTAGAATCGGTCTTTGTAGCATCAGTGTTCGTAGAATCGGTATTTGTACAATCGGTCTTTGTAGAATCGGTTTTTGTAGAATCGGACTTTGTAGAATCGGTCTTTGTAGAATCGGTATTTGTAGAATAGGACTTTTCAGAATCTGTTTTTTTAGAATCGGTCTTTGTAGAATCTGTATTTGTAGAATCGGTCTTTGTAGAATCGGTATTTGTAGAATCGGTATTTTTAGAATCAGTATTTGTAGAATCGGTTTTTGTAGAAACGGTCTTTGTAGAATCGGTTTTTCTAGAATCGGTTTTTCTAGAATCGGTATTTGTAGAATCGGTTTTTGTAGAATCGGTCTTTGTAGAATCGGTCTTTGTAGAATCGGTCTTTGTAGAATCGGTCTTTGTAGAATCGGTTTTTGTAGAATCAGTATTTGTAGAATCGGTTTTTGTAGAAACGATCTTTGTAGAATCGGTTTTTGTAGAATCGGTTTTTGTAGAATCGGTTTTTGTAGTATCGGTCTTTGTAGAATCGGTCTTTGTAGAATCGGTTTTTGTAGAATCGGTCTTTGTAGAATCGGTTTTTGTAGAATCGGTCTTTGTAGAATCGGTATTTGTACAATCGGTCTTTGTAGAATCGGTTTTTGTAGAATCGGACTTTGTAGAATCGGTTTTTGTAGAATTGGTTTTTGTAGAATCGGACTTTGTAGAATCGGACTTTGTAGAATCTGTCTTTGTAGTATCGGTCTTTGTAGAATCGGTCTTTGTAGAATCGGTTTTTGTAGAATCGGCCTTTGTAGAATCGGTCTTTGTAGAATCGGACTTTGTAGAATCGATATTTGTAGAATCGGTTTTTGTAGAATCGGTCTTTGTAGAATCGGTTTTTGTAGAATCGGTCTTTGCAGAATTGGTTTTTGTAGAATCGGTCTGTGTAGAATCGGTTTTTGTAGAATCGGTCTTTGTAGAATCGGTCTTTGTAGCATCAGTCTTCGTAGAATCGGTATTTGTACAATCGGTCTTTGTAGAATCGGTTTTTGTAGAATCGGTCTTTGTAGAATCGGTTTTTGTAGAATCGGTCTTTGTAGAATTGGTTTTTGTAGAATCGGTCTGTGTAGAATCGGTTTTTGTAGAATCGGTCTTTGTAGAATCGGTCTTTGTAGCATCAGTCTTCGTAGAATCGGTATTTGTACAATCGGTCTTTGTAGAATCGGTTTTTGTAGAATCGGACTTTGTAGAATCGGTTTTTGTAGAATCGGTTTTTGTAGAATCGGTCTTTGTAGAATCGGTTTTTGTAGAATCGGTCTTTGTAGAATCGGTCTTTTGTAGAATCGGTTTTTGTAGAATCGGTCTTTGTAGAATCGGTTTTTGTAGAATCGGTCTTTGTAGAATTGGTTTTTGTAGAATCGGTCTGTGTAGAATCGGTTTTTGTAGAATCGGTCTTTGTAGAATCGGTCTTTGTAGCATCAGTCTTCGTAGAATCGGTATTTGTACAATCGGTCTTTGTAGAATCGGTTTTTGTAGAATCGGACTTTGTAGAATCGGTCTTTGTAGAATCGGTATTTGTAGAATAGGACTTTTCAGAATCTGTTTTTTTAGAATCGGTCTTTGTAGAATCTGTATTTGTAGAATCGGTCTTTGTAGAATCGGTATTTGTAGAATCGGTATTTGTAGAATCAGTATTTGTAGAATCGGTTTTTGTAGAAACGGTCTTTGTAGAATCGGTTTATGTAGAATCGGTTTTTGTAGAATCGGTATTTGTAGAATCGGTTTTTGTAGAATCCGTCTTTGTAGAATCGGTCTTTGTAGAATCGGTCTTTGTAGAATCGGTCTTTGTAGAATCGGTCTTTGTAGAATCGGTTTTTGTAGAATCGGTCTTTGTAGAATCGGTTTTTGTAGAATCGGTCTTTGTAGAATCGGTTTTTGTAGAAACGGTCTTTGTAGAATCGGTTTTTGTAGAATCGGTTTTTGTAGAATCGGTATTTGTAGAATCGGTTTTTGTAGAATCGGTCTTTGTAGAATCGGTCTTTGTAGAATCGGTCTTTGTAGAATCGGTCTTTGTAGAATCGGTTTTTGTAGAATCGGTCTTTGTAGAATCGGTATTTGTACAATCGGTCTTTGTAGAATCGGTTTTTGTAGAATCGGACTTTGTAGAATCGGTTTTTGTAGAATTGGTTTTTGTAGAATCGGACTTTGTAGAATCGGACTTTGTAGAATCTGTCTTTGTAGTATCGGTCTTTGTAGAATCGGTCTTTGTAGAATCGGTTTTTGTAGAATCGGTTTTTGTAGAATTGGTTTTTGTAGTATCGGTCTTTGTAGAATCGGTCTTTGTAGAATCGGTTTTTGTAGAATCGGTCTTTGTAGAATCGGTTTTTGTAGAATCGGTCTTTGTAGAATCGGTATTTGTACAATCGGTCTTTGTAGAATCGGTTTTTGTAGAATCGGACTTTGTAGAATCGGTTTTTGTAGAATTGGTTTTTGTAGAATCGGACTTTGTAGAATCGGACTTTGTAGAATCTGTCTTTGTAGTATCGGTCTTTGTAGAATCGGTCTTTGTAGAATCGGTTTTTGTAGAATCGGTCTGTGTAGAATCGGTTTTTGTAGAATCGGTCTTTGTAGAATCGGTCTTTGTAGAATCGGACTTTGTAGAATCGATATTTGTAGAATCGGTTTTTGTAGAATCGGTCTTTGTAGAATCGGTCTTTGTAAAATCGGTCTTTGTAGAACCGGTTTTTGTAGAATCGGTATTTGTAGAATCGGAATTTGTAGAATCGGACTTTGTAGAATCGGTCTTTGTAGAATCGGTCTTTGTAGACTCGGTATTTGTAGAATCGGTTTTTGTAGAATCGGACTTTGTAAAATCGGTATTTGTACAATCGGTTTTTGTAGAATCGGACTTTGTAGAATCGGTTTTTGTAGAATCGGTTTTTGTAGAATCGGTCTTTGTAGAATCGGTTTTTGTAGAATCGGTCTTTGTAGAATCGGTCTTTGTAGAATCGGTCTTTGTAGAATCGGTTTTTGTAGAATCGGTCTTTGTAGAATCGGTATTTGAACAATCGGTCTTTGTAGAATCGGACTTTGTAGAATCTGTCTTTGTAGTATCGGTCTTTGTAGAATCGGTCTTTGTAGAATCGGTTTTTGAAGAATCGGTCTGTGTAGAATCGGTTTTTGTAGAATCGGTCTTTGTATAATCGGTCTTTGTAGAATCGGTCTTTGTCGAATTGGTATTTGTAGAATCGGTCATTGTAGAATCGGGCTTTGTAGAATCGGTTTTTGTACAATCGGACTTTGTAGAATCGGTATTTGTAGAATCGGTTTTTGCAGAATCGGTCTTTGTAGAATCGGTCTTTGTAAAATCGGTCTTTGTAGAACCGGTTTTTGTAGAATCGGTATTTGTAGAATCGGTATTTGTAGAATCGGACTTTGTAGAATCGGTCTTTATAGAATCGGTCTTTGTAGACTCGGTATTTGTAGAATCGGTTTTTGTAGAATCGGACTTTGTAAAATCGGTATTTGTACAATCGGTTTTTGTAGAATCGGACTTTGTAGAATCGGTTTTTGTAGAATCGGTTTTTGTAGAATCGGTCTTTGTAGAATCGGTTTTTGTAGAATCGGTCTTTGTAAAATCGGTCTTTTGTAGAATCGGTCTTTGTAGAATCGGTCTTTGTAGCATCAGTCTTCGTAGAATCGGTATTTGTACAATCGGTCTTTGTAGAATCGGTTTTTGTAGAATCGGTCTTTGTAGAATCGGTTTTTGTAGAATCGGACTTTGTAGAATCGGTTTTTGTAGAATTGGTTTTTGTAGAATCGGTTTTTGTAGAATCGGTCTTTGTAGAATCGGTCTTTGTAGAATCGGTCTTTGTAGAATCGGTCTTTGTAGAATCGGTTTTTGTAGAATCGGTCTTTGTAGAATCGGTATTTGTACAATCGGTCTTTGTAGAATCGGTTTTTGTAGAATCGGACTTTGTAGAATCGGTTTTTGTAGAATTGGTTTTTGTAGAATCGGACTTTGTAGAATCGGACTTTGTAGAATCTGTCTTTGTAGTATCGGTCTTTGTAGAATCGGTCTTTGTAGAATCGGTTTTTGTAGAATCGGTCTGTGTAGAATCGGTTTTTGTAGAATCGGTCTTTGTAGAATCGGTCTTTGTAGAATCGGACTTTGTAGAATCGGTATTTGTAGAATCGGTTTTTGTAGAATCGGTCTTTGTAGAATCGGTTTTTGTAGAATCGGTCTTTGTAGAATCGGTATTTGTACAATCGGTCTTTGTAGAATCGGTTTTTGTAGAATCGGACTTTGTAGAATCGGTTTTTGTAGAATTGGTTTTTGTAGAATCGGACTTTGTAGAATCGGACTTTGTAGAATCTGTCTTTGTAGTATCGGTCTTTGTAGAATCGGTCTTTGTAGAATCGGTTTTTGTAGAATCGGTCTGTGTAGAATCGGTTTTTGTAGAATCGGTCTTTGTAGAATCGGTCTTTGTAGAATCGGACTTTGTAGAATCGGTATTTGTAGAATCGGTTTTTGTAGAATCGGTCTTTGTAGAATCGGTTTTTGTAGAATCGGTCTTTGTAGAATTGGTTTTTGTAGAATCGGTTTTTGTAGAATCTGTCTTTGTAGAATCTGTTTTTGTAGAATCGGTCTTTGTAGAATCGGTTTTTGTAGAAACTGTCTTTGTAGAATCGGTTTTTGTAGAATCGGTTTTTGTAGAATCGGTTTTTGTAGAATCGGTATTTGTAGAATCGGTTTTTGTAGAATCGGTCTTTGTAGAATCGGTCTTTGTAGAATCGGTCTTTGTAGAATCGGTCTTAGTAGAATCGGTTTTTGTAGAATCGGTCTTTGTAGAATCGGTCTTTGTAGAATCGGACTTTGTAGAATCGGTATTTGTAGAATCGGTTTTTGTAGAATCGGTCTTTGTAGAATCGGTTTTTGTAGAATCGGTCTTTGTAGAATCGGTTTTTGTATAATCGGTCTGTGTAGAATCGGTTTTTGTAGAATCGGTCTTTGTATAATCGGTCTTTGTAGAATCGGTCTTTGTCGAATTGGTCTTTGTAGAATCGGTCATTGTAGAATCGGGCTTTGTAGAATCGGTTTTTGTACAATCGGAATTTGTAGAATCGGTATTTGTAGAATCGGTTTTTGTAAAATCGGTCTTTGTAGAATCGGCCTTTGTAGAATCGGTATTTGTAGAATCGGTTTTTGTAGAATCGGTTTTTGTTGAATCGGACTTTGTAGAATCGGTATTTGTACAATCGGTTTTTGTAGAATCGGACTTTGTAGAATCAATTTTTGTATAATCGGTTTTTGTAGAATCAGACTTTATAGAATCAGACTTTGTAAAATCGGTTTTTGCAGAATCGGTTTTTGTAGAATCGGACTTTGTAGAATCGGTATTTGTAGAATCGGTTTTTGTAGTATCGGTCTTTGTAGAATCGGTCTTTGTAGAATCTGTCTTTGTAGTATCGGTCTTTGTAGAATCGGTCTTTGTAGAATCGGTTTTTGTAGAATCGGTCTTTGTAGAATCGGTCTTTGTAGAATCGGACTTTGTAGAATCGATGTTTGTAGAATCGGTTTTTGTAGAATCGGTCTTTGTAGAATCGGTCTTTGTAAAATCGGTCTTTGTAGAACCGGTTTTTGTAGAATCGGTATTTGTAGAATCGGTATTTGTAGAATCGGACTTTGTTGAATCGGTCTTTGTAGAATCGGTCTTTGTAGAATTGGTTTTTGTAGAATCGGTCTGTGTAGAATCGGTCTTTGTAGAATCGGTCTTTGTAGCATCAGTCTTCGTAGAATCGGTATTTGTACAATCGGTCTTTGTAGAATCGGTTTTTGTAGAATCGGTCTTTGTAGAATCGGTTTTTGTAGAATCGGTCTTTGTAGAATTGGTTTTTGTAGAATCGGTCTGTGTAGAATCGGTTTTTGTAGAATCGGTCTTTGTAGAATCGGTCTTTGTAGCATCAGTCTTCGTAGAATCGGTATTTGTACAATCGGTCTTTGTAGAATCGGTTTTTGTAGAATCGGACTTTGTAGAATCGGTCTTTGTAGAATCGGTATTTGTAGAATAGGACTTTTCAGAATCTGTTTTTTTAGAATCGGTCTTTGTAGAATCTGTATTTGTAGAATCGGTCTTTGTAGAATCGGTATTTGTAGAATCGGTATTTGTAGAATCAGTATTTGTAGAATCGGTTTTTGTAGAAACGGTCTTTGTAGAATCGGTTTTTGTAGAATCGGTTTTTGTAGAATCGGTATTTGTAGAATCGGTTTTTGTAGAATCCGTCTTTGTAGAATCGGTCTGTGTAGAATCGGTTTTTGTAGAATCGGACTTTGTAGAATCGGTTTTTGTAGAATTGGTTTTTGTAGAATCGGACTTTGTAGAATCGGACTTTGTAGAATCTGTCTTTGTAGTATCGGTCTTTGTAGAATCGGTCTTTGTAGAATCGGTTTTTGTATAATCGGTCTGTGTAGAATCGGTTTTTGTAGAATCGGTCTTTGTATAATCGGTCTTTGTAGAATCGGTCTTTGTCGAATTGGTCTTTGTAGAATCGGTCATTGTAGAATCGGGCTTTGTAGAATCGGTTTTTGTACAATCGGAATTTGTAGAATCGGTATTTGTAGAATCGGTTTTTGTAAAATCGGTCTTTGTAGAATCGGCCTTTGTAGAATCGGTATTTGTAGAATCGGTATTTGTAGAATCGGTTTTTGTTGAATCGGACTTTGTAGAATCGGTATTTGTACAATCGGTTTTTGTAGAATCGGACTTTGTAGAATCAATTTTTGTATAATCGGTTTTTGTAGAATCAGACTTTATAGAATCAGACTTTGTAAAATCGGTTTTTGCAGAATCGGTTTTTGTAGAATCGGACTTTGTAGAATCGGTATTTGTAGAATCTGTTTTTGTAGTATCGGTCTTTGTAGAATCGGTCTTTGTAGAATCTGTCTTTGTAGTATCGGTCTTTGTAGAATCGGTCTTTGTAGAATCGGTTTTTGTAGAATCGGTCTTTGTAGAATCGGTCTTTGTAGAATCGGACTTTGTAGAATCGATGTTTGTAGAATCGGTTTTTGTAGAATCGGTCTTTGTAGAATCGGTCTTTGTAAAATCGGTCTTTGTAGAAGCGGTTTTTGTAGAATCGGTATTTGTAGAATCGGTATTTGTAGAATCGGACTTTGTTGAATCGGTCTTTGTAGAATCGGTCTTTGTAGAATTGGTTTTTGTAGAATCGGTCTGTGTAGAATCGGTCTTTGTAGAATCGGTCTTTGTAGCATCAGTCTTCGTAGAATCGGTATTTGTACAATCGGTCTTTGTAGAATCGGTTTTTGTAGAATCGGTCTTTGTAGAATCGGTTTTTGTAGAATCGGTCTTTGTAGAATTGGTTTTTGTAGAATCGGTCTGTGTAGAATCGGTTTTTGTAGAATCGGTCTTTGTAGAATCGGTCTTTGTAGCATCAGTCTTCGTAGAATCGGTATTTGTACAATCGGTCTTTGTAGAATCGGTTTTTGTAGAATCGGACTTTGTAGAATCGGTCTTTGTAGAATCGGTATTTGTAGAATAGGACTTTTCAGAATCTGTTTTTTTAGAATCGGTCTTTGTAGAATCTGTATTTGTAGAATCGGTCTTTGTAGAATCGGTATTTGTAGAATCGGTATTTGTAGAATCAGTATTTGTAGAATCGGTTTTTGTAGAAACGGTCTTTGTAGAATCGGTTTTTGTAGAATCGGTTTTTGTAGAATCGGTATTTGTAGAATCGGTTTTTGTAAAATCCGTCTTTGTAGAATCGGTCTGTGTAGAATCGGTTTTTGTAGAATCGGTCTTTGTAGAATCGGTCTTTGTAGAATCGGACTTTGTAGAATCGGTATTTGTAGAATCGGTTTTTGTAGAATCGGTCTTTGTAGAATCGGTTTTTGTAGAATCGGTCTTTGTAGAATTGGTTTTTGTAGAATCGGTTTTTGTAGAATCGGTCTTTGTAGAATCTGTTTTTGTAGAATCGGTCTTTGTAGAATCGGTTTTTGTAGAAACTGTCTTTGTAGAATCGGTTTTTGTAGAATCGGTTTTTGTAGAATCGGTATTTGTAGAATCGGTCTTTGTAGAATCGGTCTTTGTAGAATCGGTCTTTGTAGAATCGGTCTTAGTAGAATCGGTTTTTGTAGAATCGGACTTTGTAGAATCGGTTTTTGTAGAATTGGTTTTTGTAGAATCGGACTTTGTAGAATCGGACTTTGTAGAATCTGTCTTTGTAGTATCGGTCTTTGTAGAATCGGTCTTTGTAGAATCGGTTTTTGTATAATCGGTCTGTGTAGAATCGGTTTTTGTAGAATCGGTCTTTGTATAATCGGTCTTTGTAGAATCGGTCTTTGTCGAATTGGTCTTTGTAGAATCGGTCATTGTAGAATCGGGCTTTGTAGAATCGGTTTTTGTACAATCGGAATTTGTAGAATCGGTATTTGTAGAATCGGTTTTTGTAAAATCGGTCTTTGTAGAATCGGCCTTTGTAGAATCGGTATTTGTAGAATCGGTATTTGTAGAATCGGTTTTTGTTGAATCGGACTTTGTAGAATCGGTATTTGTACAATCGGTTTTTGTAGAATCGGACTTTGTAGAATCAATTTTTGTATAATCGGTTTTTGTAGAATCAGACTTTATAGAATCGGACTTTGTAAAATCGGTTTTTGCAGAATCGGTTTTTGTAGAATCGGACTTTGTAGAATCGGACTTTGTAGAATCGGTCTTTGTAGAATTGGTTTTTGTAGAATCGGACTTTGTAGAATCGGTCTTTGTAGAATCGGTTTTTGTACAATCGGTCTTTGTAGAATCGGCCTTTGTAGAATCGGTATTTTGTAGAATCGGTATTTGTAGAATCGGTTTTTGTAGAATCGGACTTTGTAGAATCGGTATTTGTACAATCGGTTTTTGTAGAATCGGACTTTGTAGAATCAATTTTTGTATAATCGGTTTTTGTAGAATCAGACTTTATAGAATCAGACTTTGTAAAATCGGTTTTTGCAGAATCGGTTTTTGTAGAATCGGACTTTGTAGAATCGGTATTTGTAGAATCGGTTTTTGTAGAATCAATTTTTGTATAATCGGTTTTTGTAGAATCAGACTTTATAGAATCAGACTTTGTAAAATCGGTCTTTGTAGAATCGGTCTTTGTAGAATCGGTTTTTGTAGAATCGGTCTTTGTAGAATCGGTTTTTGTAGAATTGGTTTTTGTAGAATCGGACTTTGTAGAATCGGACTTTGTAGAATCTGTCTTTGTAGTATCGGTCTTTGTAGAATCGGTCTTTGTAGAATCGGTTTTTGTAGAATCGGCCTTTGTAGAATCGGTCTTTGTAGAATCGGACTTTGTAGAATCGATATTTGTAGAATCGGTTTTTGTAGAATCGGTCTTTGTAGAATCGGTTTTTGTAGAATCGGTCTTTGTAGAATTGGTTTTTGTAGAATCGGTCTGTGTAGAATCGGTTTTTGTAGAATCGGTCTTTGTAGAATCGGTCTTTGTAGCATCAGTCTTCGTAGAATCGGTATTTGTACAATCGGTCTTTGTAGAATCGGTTTTTGTAGAATCGGACTTTGTAGAATCGGTTTTTGTAGAATCGGTTTTTGTAGAATCGGTCTTTGTAGAATCGGTTTTTGTAGAATCGGTCTTTGTAGAATCGGTCTTTTGTTGAATCGGTCTTTGTAGAATCGGTCTTTGTAGCATCAGTCTTCGTAGAATCGGTATTTGTACAATCCGTCTTTGTAGAATCGGTTTTTGTAGAATCGGTCTTTGTAGAATCGGTTTTTGTAGAATCGGTCTTTGTAGAATTGGTTTTTGTAGAATCGGTCTGTCTAGAATCGGTTTTTGTAGAATCGGTCTTTGTAGAATCGGTCTTTGTAGCATCAGTCTTCATAGAATCGGTATTTGTACAATCGGTCTTTGTAGAATCGGTTTTTGTAGAATCGAACTTTGTAGAATCGGTCTTTGTAGAATCGGTATTTGTAGAATAGGACTTTTCAGAATCTGTTTTTTTAGAATCGGTCTTTGTAGAATCTGTATTTGTAGAATCGGTCTTTGTAGAATCGGTATTTGTAGAATCGGTATTTGTAGAATCAGTATTTGTAGAATCGGTTTTTGTAGAAACGGTCTTTGTAGAATCGGTTTTTGTAGAATCGGTTTTTGTAGAATCGGTATTTGTAGAATCGGTTTTTGTAGAATCCGTCTTTGTAGAATCGGTCTTTGTAGAATCGGTTTTTGTAGAATCGGTCTTTGTAGAATCGGTCTTTGTAGAATCGGTTTTTGTAGAATCGGTCTTTGTAGAATCGGTTTTTGTAGAATCGGTCTTTGTAGAATCGGTTTTTGTAGAAACGGTCTTTGTAGAATCGGTTTTTGTAGAATCGGTTTTTGTAGAATCGGTATTTGTAGAATCGGTTTTTGTAGAATCGGTCTTTGTAGAATCGGTCTTTGTAGAATCGGTCTTTGTAGAATCGGTCTTTGTAGAATCGGTTTTTGTAGAATCGGTCTTTGTAGAATCGGTATTTGTACAATCGGTCTTTGTAGAATCGGTTTTTGTAGAATCGGACTTTGTAGAATCGGTTTTTGTAGAATTGGTTTTTGTAGAATCGGACTTTGTAGAATCGGACTTTGTAGAATCTGTCTTTGTAGTATCGGTCTTTGTAGAATCGGTCTTTGTAGAATCGGTTTTTGTAGAATCGGTCTGTGTAGAATCGGTTTTTGTAGAATCGGTCTTTGTAGAATCGGTCTTTGTAGAATCGGACTTTGTAGAATCGGTATTTGTAGAATCGGTTTTTGCAGAATCGGTCTTTGTAGAATCGGTCTTTGTAAAATCGGTCTTTGTAGAACCGGTTTTTGTAGAATCGGTATTTGTAGAATCGGTATTTGTAGAATCGGACTTTGTAGAATTGGTCTTTGTAGAATCGGTCTTTGTAGACTCGGTATTTGTAGAATCGGTTTTTGTAGAATTGGACTTTGTAAAATCGGTATTTGTACAATCGGTTTTTGTAGAATCGGACTTTGTAGAATCGGTTTTTGTAGAATCGGTTTTTGTAGAATCGGTCTTTGTAGAATCGGTTTCTGTAGAATCGGTCTTTGTAGAATCGGTTTTTGTAGAATCGGTCTTTGTAGAATCGGTCTTTGTAGCATCAGTCTTCGTAGAATCGGTCTTTGTAGCATCAGTCTTCGTAGAATCGGTATTTGTACAATCGGTCTTTGTAGAATCGGTTTTTGTAGAATCGGTTTTTGTAGAATCGGTTTTTGTAGAATCGGTCTTTGTAGAATTGGTTTTTGTAGAATCGGTCTGTGTAGAATCGGTTTTTGTAGAATCGGTCTTTGTAGAATCGGTCTTTGTAGCATCAGTGTTCGTAGAATCGGTATTTGTACAATCGGTCTTTGTAGAATCGGTTTTTGTAGAATCGGACTTTGTAGAATCGGTCTTTGTAGAATCGGTATTTGTAGAATAGGACTTTTCAGAATCTGTTTTTTTAGAATCGGTCTTTGTAGAATCTGTATTTGTAGAATCGGTCTTTGTAGAATCGGTATTTGTAGAATCGGTATTTTTAGAATCAGTATTTGTAGAATCGGTTTTTGTAGAAACGGTCTTTGTAGAATCGGTTTTTCTAGAATCGGTTTTTCTAGAATCGGTATTTGTAGAATCGGTTTTTGTAGAATCGGTCTTTGTAGAATCGGTCTTTGTAGAATCGGTCTTTGTAGAATCGGTCTTTGTAGAATCGGTTTTTGTAGAATCAGTATTTGTAGAATCGGTTTTTGTAGAAACGATCTTTGTAGAATCGGTTTTTGTAGAATCGGTTTTTGTAGAATCGGTTTTTGTAGTATCGGTCTTTGTAGAATCGGTCTTGTAGAATCGGTTTTTGTAGAATCGGTCTTTGTAGAATCGGTTTTTGTAGAATCGGTCTTTGTAGAATCGGTATTTGTACAATCGGTCTTTGTAGAATCGGTTTTTGTAGAATCGGACTTTGTAGAATCGGTTTTTGTAGAATTGGTTTTTGTAGAATCGGACTTTGTAGAATCGGACTTTGTAGAATCTGTCTTTGTAGTATCGGTCTTTGTAGAATCGGTCTTTGTAGAATCGGTTTTTGTAGAATCGGCCTTTGTAGAATCGGTCTTTGTAGAATCGGACTTTGTAGAATCGATATTTGTAGAATCGGTTTTTGTAGAATCGGTCTTTGTAGAATCGGTTTTTGTAGAATCGGTCTTTGTAGAATTGGTTTTTGTAGAATCGGTCTGTGTAGAATCGGTTTTTGTAGAATCGGTCTTTGTAGAATCGGTCTTTGTAGCATCAGTCTTCGTAGAATCGGTATTTGTACAATCGGTCTTTGTAGAATCGGTTTTTGTAGAATCGGTCTTTGTAGAATCGGTTTTTGTAGAATCGGTCTTTGTAGAATCGGTCTTTTGTAGAATCGGTCTTTGTAGAATCGGTCTTTGTAGCATCAGTCTTCGTAGAATCGGTATTTGTACAATCGGTCTTTGTAGAATCGGTTTTTGTAGAATCGGACTTTGTAGAATCGGTTTTTGTAGAATCGGTTTTTGTAGAATCGGTCTTTGTAGAATCGGTTTTTGTAGAATCGGTCTTTGTAGAATCGGTCTTTTGTAGAATCGGTCTTTGTAGAATCGGTCTTTGTAGCATCAGTCTTCGTAGAATCGGTATTTGTACAATCCGTCTTTGTAGAATCGGTTTTTGTAGAATCGGTCTTTGTAGAATCGGTTTTTGTAGAATCGGTCTTTGTAGAATTGGTTTTTGTAGAATCGGTCTGTGTAGAATCGGTTTTTGTAGAATCGGTCTTTGTAGAATCGGTCTTTGTAGCATCAGTCTTCGTAGAATCGGTATTTGTACAATCGGTCTTTGTAGAATCGGTTTTTGTAGAATCGGACTTTGTAGAATCGGTCTTTGTAGAATCGGTATTTGTAGAATAGGACTTTTCAGAATCTGTTTTTTTAGAATCGGTCTTTGTAGAATCTGTATTTGTAGAATCGGTCTTTGTAGAATCGGTATTTGTAGAATCGGTATTTGTAGAATCAGTATTTGTAGAATCGGTTTTTGTAGAAACGGTCTTTGTAGAATCGGTTTATGTAGAATCGGTTTTTGTAGAATCGGTATTTGTCGAATCGGTTTTTGTAGAATCCGTCTTTGTAGAATCGGTCTTTGTAGAATCGGTCTTTGTAGAATCGGTCTTTGTAGAATCGGTCTTTGTAGAATCGGTCTTTTGTAGAATCGGTCTTTGTAGAATCGGTCTTTGTAGCATCAGTCTTCGTAGAATCGGTATTTGTACAATCGGTCTTTGTAGAATCGGTTTTTGTAGAATCGGACTTTGTAGAATCGGTTTTTGTAGAATCGGTTTTTGTAGAATCGGTCTTTGTAGAATCGGTTTTTGTAGAATCGGTCTTTGTAGAATCGGTCTTTTGTAGAATCGGTCTTTGTAGAATCGGTCTTTGTAGCATCAGTCTTCGTAGAATCGGTATTTGTACAATCCGTCTTTGTAGAATCGGTTTTTGTAGAATCGGTCTTTGTAGAATCGGTTTTTGTAGAATCGGTCTTTGTAGAATTGGTTTTTGTAGAATCGGTCTGTGTAGAATCGGTTTTTGTAGAATCGGTCTTTGTAGAATCGGTCTTTGTATCATCAGTCTTCGTAGAATCGGTATTTGTACAATCGGTCTTTGTAGAATCGGTTTTTGTAGAATCGGACTTTGTAGAATCGGTCTTTGTAGAATCGGTATTTGTAGAATAGGACTTTTCAGAATCTGTTTTTTTAGAATCGGTCTTTGTAGAATCTGTATTTGTAGAATCGGTCTTTGTAGAATCGGTATTTGTAGAATCGGTATTTGTAGAATCAGTATTTGTAGAATCGGTTTTTGTAGAAACGGTCTTTGTAGAATCGGTTTATGTAGAATCGGTTTTTGTAGAATCGGTATTTGTCGAATCGGTTTTTGTAGAATCCGTCTTTGTAGAATCGGTCTTTGTAGAATCGGTCTTTGTAGAATCGGTCTTCGTAGAATCGGTCTTTGTAGCATCAGTCTTCGTAGAATCGGTATTTGTACAAAAGGTCTTTGTAGAATCGGTTTTTGTAGAATCGGTTTTTGTAGAATCGGTCTTTGTAGAATTGGTTTTTGTAGAATCGGTCTGTGTAGAATCGGTTTTTGTAGAATCGGTCTTTGTAGAATCGGTCTTTGTAGCATCAGTGTTCGTAGAATCGGTATTTGTACAATCGGTCTTTGTAGAATCGGTTTTTGTAGAATCGGACTTTGTAGAATCGGTCTTTGTAGAATCGGTATTTGTAGAATAGGACTTTTCAGAATCTGTTTTTTTAGAATCGGTCTTTGTAGAATCTGTATTTGTAGAATCGGTCTTTGTAGAATCGGTATTTGTAGAATCGGTATTTTTAGAATCAGTATTTGTAGAATCGGTTTTTGTAGAAACGGTCTTT
The DNA here is from genome assembly GCA_037103525.1 of Ganaspis brasiliensis. Taxonomy (NCBI): domain Eukaryota; kingdom Metazoa; phylum Arthropoda; class Insecta; order Hymenoptera; family Figitidae; genus Ganaspis; species Ganaspis brasiliensis. Next base: position 18,485 of record JAZKLR010000335.1, read on the forward strand.
GTAGAATCGGTTTTTCTAGAATCGGTTTTTCTAGAATCGGAATTTGTAGAATCGGTTTTTGTAGAATCGGTCTTTGTAGAATCGGTCTTTGTAGAATCGGTCTTTGTAGAATCGGTCTTTGTAGAATCGGTTTTTGTAGAATCAGTATTTGTAGAATCGGTTTTTGTAGAAACGATCTTTGTAGAATCGGTTTTTGTAGAATCGGTTTTTGTAGAATCGGTATTTGTAGAATCGGTTTTTGTAGAATCGGTCTTTGTAGAATCGGTTTTTGTAGAATCGGTCTTTGTAGAATCGGTCTTTGTAGAATCGGTCTTTGTAGAATCGGTCTTTGTAGAATCGGTTTTTGTAGAATCAGTATTTGTAGAATCGGGTTTTGTAGAAACGGTCTTTGTAGAATCGGTTTTTGTAGAATCGGTTTTTGTAGAATCGGTCTTTGTAGAATCGGTTTTTGTAGAAACGGTCTTTGTAGGATCGGTTTTTGTAGAATCGGTTTTTGTAGAATCGGTATTTGTAGAATCGGTTTTTGTAGAATCGGTCTTTGTAGAATCGGTCTTTGTAGAATCGGTCTTTGTAGAATCGGTCTTTGTAGAATCGGTTTTTGTAGAATCGGTCTTTGTAGAATCGGTATTTGTACAATCGGTCTTTGTAGAATCGGTTTTTGTAAAATCGGTCTGTGTAGAATCGGTTTTTGTAGAATCGGTCTTTGTAGAATCGGTCTTTGTAGAATCGGACTTTGTAGAATCGGTATTTGTAGAATCGGTTTTTGCAGAATCGGTCTTTGTAGAATCGGTCTTTGTAAAATCGGTCTTTGTAGAACCGGTTTTTGTAGAATCGGTATTTGTAGAATCGGTATTTGTAGAATCGGACTTTGTAGAATCGGTCTTTGTAGAATCGGTCTTTGTAGACTCGGTATTTGTAGAATCGGTTTTTGTAGAATCGGACTTTGTAAAATCGGTATTTGTACAATCGGTTTTTGTAGAATCGGACTTTGTAGAATCGGTTTTTGTAGAATCGGTATTTGTACAATCGGTCTTTGTAGAATCGGTTTTTGTAGAATCGGTCTGTGTAGAATCGGTTTTTGTAGAATCGGTCTTTGTAGAATCGGTCTTTGTAGAATCGGACTTTGTAGAATCGGTATTTGTAGAATCGGTTTTTGCAGAATCGGTCTTTGTAGAATCGGTCTTTGTAAAATCGGTCTTTGTAGAACCGGTTTTTGTAGAATCGGTATTTGTAGAATCGGTATTTGTAGAATCGGACTTTGTAGAATCGGTCTTTGTAGAACCGGTCTTTGTAGACTCGGTATTTGTAGAATCGGTTTTTGTAGAATCGGACTTTGTAAAATCGGTATTTGTACAATCGGTTATTGTAGAATCGGACTTTGTAGAATCGGTTTTTGTAGAATCGGTCTTTGTAGCATCAGTATTCGTAGAATCGGTATTTGTACAATCGGTCTTTGTAGAATCGGTTTTTGTAGAATCGGTTTTTGTAGAATCGGTCTTTGTAGAATTGGTTTTTGTAGAATCGGTCTGTGTAGAATCGGTTTTTGTAGAATCGGTCTTTGTAGAAACGGTTTTTGTAGAATCGGTCTTTGTAGAATCGGTTTTTGTAAAATCGGTCTGTGTAGAATCGGTTTTTGTAGAATCGGTCTTTGTAGAATCGGTCTTTGTAGAATCGGACTTTGTAGAATCGGTATTTGTAGAATCGGTTTTTGCAGAATCGGTCTTTGTAGAATCGGTCTTTGTAAAATCGGTCTTTGTAGAACCGGTTTTTGTAGAATCGGTATTTGTAGAATCGGTATTTGTAGAATCGGACTTTGTAGAATCGGTCTTTGTAGAATCGGTCTTTGTAGACTCGGTATTTGTAGAATCGGTTTTTGTAGAATCGGACTTTGTAAAATCGGTATTTGTACAATCGGTTTTTGTAGAATCGGACTTTGTAGAATCTGTTTTTGTAGAATCGGTTTTTGTAGAATCGGTCTTTGTAGAATCGGTTTTTGTAGAATCGGTCTTTGTAGAATCGGTCTTTGTAGAATCGGTCTTTGTAGAATCGGTTTTTGTAGAATCGGTCTTTGTAGAATCGGTTTTTGTAGAATCGGTCTTTGTAGAATCGGTTTTTGTAGAATCGGTCTTTGTAGAATTGGTTTTTGTAGAATCGGTTTTTGTAGAATCGGTCTTTGTAGAATCTGTTTTTGTAGAATCGGTCTTTGTAGAATCGGTTTTTGTAGAAACGGTCTTTGTAGAATCGGTTTTTGTAGAATCGGTTTTTGTAGAATCGGTATTTGTAGAATCGGTTTTTGTAGAATCGGTCTTTGTAGAATCGGTCTTTGTAGAATCGGTCTTTGTAGAATCGGTCTTTGTAGAATCGGTTTTTGTAGAATCGGTCTTTGTAGAATCGGTATTTGAACAATCGGTCTTTGTAGAATCGGTTTTTGTAGAATCGGACTTTGTAGAATCGGTTTTTGTAGAATTGGTTTTTGTAGAATCGGACTTTGTAGAAACGGACTTTGTAGAATCTGTCTTGGTAGTATTGGTCTTTGTAGAATCGGTCTTTGTAGAATCGGTTTTTGTAGAATCGGTCTGTGTAGAATCGGTTTTTGTAGAATCGGTCTTTGTATAATCGGTCTTTGTAGAATCGGTCTTTGTCGAATTGGTCTTTGTAGAATCGGTCATTGTAGAATCGGGCTTTGTAGAATCGGTTTTTGTACAATCGGACTTTGTAGAATCGGTATTTGTAGAATCGGTTTTTGCAGAATCGGTCTTTGTAGAATCGGTCTTTGTAAAATCGGTCTTTGTAGAACCGGTTTTTGTAGAATCGGTATTTGTAGAATCGGTATTTGTAGAATCGGACTTTGTAGAATCGGTCTTTGTAGAATCGGTTTTTGTAGAATCGGTCTTTGTATAATCGGTCTTTGTAGAATCGGTCTTTGTCGAATTGGTCTTTGTAGAATCGGTCATTGTAGAATCGGGCTTTGTAGAATCGGTTTTTGTACAATCGGACTTTGTAGAATCGGTATTTGTAGAATCGGTTTTTGCAGAATCGGTCTTTGTAGAATCGGTCTTTGTAAAATCGGTCTTTGTAGAACCGGTTTTTGTAGAATCGGTTTTTGTAGAATCGGTCTTTGTAGAATCGGTTTTTGTAGAATCGGTCTTTGTAGAATCTGTTTTTGTAGAATCAGTCTTTGTAGAATTGGTTTTTGTAGAATCGGTTTTTGTAGAATCGGTCTTTGTAGAATCTGTATTTGTAGAATCGGTCTTTGTAGAATCGGTTTTTGTAGAAACGGTCTTTGTAGGATCGGTTTTTGTAGAATCGGTTTTTGTAGAATCGGTATTTGTAGAATCGGTTTTTGTAGAATCGGTCTTTGTAGAATCGGTCTTTGTAGAATCGGTCTTTGTAGAATCGGTCTTTGTAGAATCGGTTTTTGTAGAATCGGTTTTTGTAGAATCGGTCTTTGTAGAATCTGTATTTGTAGAATCGGTCTTTGTAGAATCGGTTTTTGTAGAAACGGTCTTTGTAGGATCGGTTTTTGTAGAATCGGTTTTTGTAGAATCGGTATTTGTAGAATCGGTTTTTGTAGAATCGGTCTTTGTAGAATCGGTCTTTGTAGAATCGGTCTTTGTAGAATCGGTCTTTGTAGAATCGGTTTTTGTAGAATCGGTCTTTGTAGAATCGGTATTTGTACAATCGGTCTTTCTAGAATCGGTTTTTGTAGAATCGGTCTGGGTAGAATCGGTTTTTGTAGAATCGGTCTTTGTAGAATCGGTCTTTGTAGAATCGGACTTTGTAGAATCGGTATTTGTAGAATCGGTTTTTGCAGAATCGGTCTTTGTAGAATCGGTCTTTGTAAAATCGGTATTTGTAGAACCGGTTTTTGTAGAATCGGTATTTGTAGAATCGGTATTTGTAGAATCGGACTTTGTAGAATCGGTCTTTGTAGAATCGGTCTTTGTAGACTCGGTATTTGTAGAATCGGTTTTTGTAGAATCGGACTTTGTAAAATCGGTATTTGTACAATCGGTTTTTGTAGAATCGGACTTTGTAGAATCGGTCTTTGTAGAATCGGTTTTTGTAGAAACGGTCTTTGTAGGATCGGTTTTTGTAGAATCGGTTTTTGTAGAATCGGTATTTGTAGAATCGGTTTTTGTAGAATCGGTCTTTGTAGTATCGGTCTTTGTAGAATCGGTCTTTGTAGAATCGGTCTTTGTAGAATCGGTTTTTGTAGAATCGGTCTTTGTAGAATCGGTATTTGTACAATCGGTCTTTGTAGAATCGGTTTTTGTAGAATCGGTCTGTGTAGAATCGGTTTTTGTAGAATCGGTCTTTGTAGAATCGGTCTTTGTAGAATCGGACTTTGTAGAATCGGTATTTGTAGAATCGGTTTTTGCAGAATCGGTCTTTGTAGAATCGGTCTTTGTAAAATCGGTCTTTGTAGAACCGGTTTTTGTAGAATCGGTATTTGTAGAATCGGTATTTGTAGAATCGGACTTTGTAGAATCGGTCTTTGTAGAATCGGTCTTTGTAGACTCGGTATTTGTAGAATCGGTTTTTGTAGAATCGGACTTTGTAAAATCGGTATTTGTACAATCGGTTATTGTAGAATCGGACTTTGAAGAATCGGTTTTTGTAGAATCGGTCTTTGTAGCATCAGTATTCGTAGAATCGGTATTTGTACAATCGGTCTTTGTAGAATCGGTTTTTGTAGAATCGGTTTTTGTAGAATCGGTTTTTGTAGAATCGGTCTTTGTAGAGTTGGTTTTTGTAGAATCGGTCTGTGTAGAATCGGTTTTTGTAGAATCGGTCTTTGTAGAATCGGTCTTTGTAGCATCAGTGTTCGTAGAATCGGTATTTGTAAAATCGGTCTTTGTAGAATCGGTTTTTGTAGAATCGGACTTTGTAGAATCGGTCTTTGTAGAATCGGTATTTGTAGAATAGGACTTTTCAGAATCTGTTTTTTTAGAATCGGTCTTTGTAGAATCTGTATTTGTAGAATCGGTCTTTGTAGAATCGGTATTTGTAGAATCGGTATTTTTAGAATCAGTATTTGTAGAATCGGTTTTTGTAGAATCGGTCTTTGTAGAATCGGTCTTTGTAGAATCGGTCTTTGTAGAATCGGTTTTTGTAGAATCGGTCTTTGTAGAATTGGTTTTTGTAGAATCGGTTTTTGTAGAATCGGTCTTTGTTGAATCTGTATTTGTAGAATCGGTCTTTGTAGAATCGGTTTTTGTAGAAACGGTCTTTGTAGGATCGGTTTTTGTAGAATCGGTTTTTGTAGAATCGATATTTGTAGAATCGGTTTTTGTAGAATCGGTCTTTGTAGAATCGGTCTTTGTAGAATCGGTCTTTGTAGAATCGGTCTTTGTAGAATCGGTTTTTGTAGAATCGGTCTTTGTAGAATCAGTATTTGTACAATCGGTCTTTGTAGAATCGGTTTTTGTAAAATCGGTCTGTGTAGAATCGGTTTTTGTAGAATCGGTTTTTGTAGAATCGGTCTTTGTAGAATCGGTTTTTGTAGAATCGGTCTTTGTAGAATCGGTCTTTGTAGAATCGGTCTTTGTAGAATCGGTCTTTGTAGAATCGGTCTTTGTAGAATCGGTCTTTGTAGAATCGGACTTTGTAGAATCGGTTTTTGTAGAATCGGTTTTTGTAGAATCGGTCTTTGTAGAATCGGTTTTTGTAGAATCGGTCTTTGTAGAATCGGTCTTTGTAGAATCGGTCTTTGTAGAATCGGTTTTTGTAGAATCGGTCTTTGTAGAATCGGTTTTTGTAGAATCGGTCTTTGTAGAATCGGTTTTTGTAGAATCGGTCTTTGTAGAATTGGTTTTTGTAGAATCGGTTTTTGTAGAATCGGTCTTTGTAGAATCTGTTTTTGTAGAATCGGTCTTTGTAGAATCGGTTTTTGTATAAAACGGTCTTTGTAGAATCGGTTTTTGTAGAATCGGTTTTTGTAGAATCGGTATTTGTAGAATCGGTTTTTGTAGAATCGGTCTTTGTAGAATCGGTCTTTGTAGAATCGGTCTTTGTAGAATCGGTCTTTGTAGAATCGGTTTTTGTAGAATCGGTCTTTGTAGAATCGGTATTTGAACAATCGGTCTTTGTAGAATCGGTTTTTGTAGAATCGGACTTTGTAGAATCGGTTTTTGTAGAATTGGTTTTTGTAGAATCGGACTTTGTAGAATCGGACTTTGTAGAATCTGTCTTTGTAGTATCGGTCTTTGTAGAATCGGTCTTTGTAGAATCGATTTTTTGTAGAATCGGTCTGTGTAGAATCGGTTTTTGTAGAATCGGTCTTTGTATAATCGGTCTTTGTAGAATCGGTCTTTGTCGAATTGGTCTTTGTAGAATCGGTCATTGTAGAATCGGGCTTTGTAGAATCGGTTTTTGTACAATCGGACTTTGTAGAATCGGTATTTGTAGAATCGGTTTTTGCAGAATCGGTCTTTGTAGAATCGGTCTTTGTAAAATCGGTCTTTGTAGAACCGGTTTTTGTAGAATCGGTTCTTGTAGAATCGGTCTTTGTAGAATCGGTTTTTGTAGAATCGGTCTTTGTAGAATCGGTTTTTGTAGAATCGGTCTTTGTAGAATTGGTTTTTGTAGAATCGGTTTTTGTAGAATCGGTCTTTGTAGAATCTGTATTTGTAGAATCGGTCTTTGTAGAATCGGTTTTTGTAGAATCGGTCTTTGTAGAATCGGTATTTGTACAATCGGTCTTTGTAGAATCGGTTTTTGTAGAATCGGTCTGTGTAGAATCGGTTTTTGTAGAATCGGTTTTTGTAGAATCGGTCTTTGTAGTATCGGTCTTTGTAGAATCGGTCTTTGTAGAATCGGTCTTTGTAGAATCGGTTTTTGTAGAATCGGTCTTTGTAGAATCGGTATTTGTACAATCGGTCTTTGTAGAATCGGTTTTTGTAGAATCGGTCTGTGTAGAATCGGTTTTTGTAGAATCGGTCTTTGTAGAATCGGTCTTTGTAGAATCGGACTTTGTAGAATCGGACTTTGTAGAATCGGTATTTGTAGAATCGGTTTTTGCAGAATCGGTCTTTGTAGAATCGGTCTTTGTAGAATCGGTCTTTGTAGAATCGGTTTTTGTAGAATCGGTCTTTGTAGAATCGGTATTTGTACAATCGGTCTTTGTAGAATCGGTTTTTGTAGAATCGGTCTGTGTAGAATCGGTTTTTGTAGAATCGGTCTTTGTAGAATCGGTCTTTGTAGAATCGGACTTTGTAGAATCGGTATTTGTAGAATCGGTTTTTGCAGAATCGGTCTTTGTAGAATCGGTCTTTGTAAAATCGGTCTTTGTAGAACCGGTTTTTGTAGAATCGGTATTTGTAGAATCGGTATTTGTAGAATCGGACTTTGTAGAATCGGTCTTTGTAGAATCGGTCTTTGTAGACTCGGTATTTGTAGAATCGGTTTTTGTAGAATCGGACTTTGTAAAATCGGTATTTGTACAATCGGTTATTGTAGAATCGGACTTTGTAGAATCGGTTTTTGTAGAATCGGTCTTTGTAGCATCAGTATTCGTAGAATCGGTATTTGTACAATCGGTCTTTGTAGAATCGGTTTTTGTAGAATCGGTTTTTGTAGAATCGGTTTTTGTAGAATCGGTCTTTGTAGAATTGGTTTTTGTAGAATCGGTCTGTGTAGAATCGGTTTTTGTAGAATCGGTCTTTGTAGAATCGGTCTTTGTAGCATCAGTGTTCGTAGAATCGGTATTTGTACAATCGGTCTTTGTAGAATCGGTTTTTGTAGAATCGGACTTTGTAGAATCGGTCTTTGTAGAATCGGTATTTGTAGAATAGGACTTTTCAGAATCTGTTTTTTTAGAATCGGTCTTTGTAGAATCTGTATTTGTAGAATCGGTCTTTGTAGAATCGGTATTTGTAGAATCGGTATTTTTAGAATCAGTATTTGTAGAATCGGTTTTTGTAGAATCGGTTTTTGTAGAATCGGTATTTGTAGAATCGGTTTTTGTAGAATCGGTCTTTGTAGAATCGGTCTTTGTAGAATCGGTATTTGTAGAATCAGTATTTGTAGAATCGGTTTTTGTAGAAACGATCTTTGTAGAATCGGTTTTTGTAGAATCGGTTTTTGTAGAATCGGTATTTGTAGAATCGGTTTTTGTAGAATCGGTCTTTGTAGAAACGGTTTTTGTAGAATCGGTCTTTGTAGAATCGGTTTTTGTAGAATCGGTCTTTGTAGAATCGGTTTTTGTAGAAACGGTCTTTGTAGAATCGGTTTTTGTAGAATCGGTTTTTGTAGAATCGGTATTTGTAGAATCGGTTTTTGTAGAATCGGTCTTTGTAGAATCGGTCTTTGTAGAATCGGTCTTTGTAGAATCGGTCTTTGTAGAATCGGTTTTTGTAGAATCGGTCTTTGTAGAATCGGTATTTGTACAATCGGTCTTTGTAGAATCGGTTTTTGTAGAATCGGTCTGTGTAGAATCGGTTTTTGTAGAATCGGTCTTTGTAGAATCGGTCTTTGTAGAATCGGACTTTGTAGAATCGGTATTTGTAGAATCAGTTTTTGCAGAATCGGTCTTTGTAGAATCGGTCTTTGTAAAATCGGTCTTTGTAGAACCGGTTTTTGTAGAATCAGTATTTGTAGAATCGGTATTTGTAGAATCGGACTTTGTAGAATCGGTCTTTGTAGAATCGGTCTTTGTAGAATCGGTCTTTGTAGAATCGGTCTTTGTAGAATCGGTCTTTGTAGAATCGGTTTTTGTAGAATCAGTATTTGTAGAATCGGGTTTTGTAGAAACGGTCTTTGTAGAATCGGTTTTTGTAGAATCGGTTTTTGTAGAATCGGTATTTGTAGAATCGGTTTTTGTAGAATCGGTCTTTGTAGAATCGGTTTTTGTAGAATCGGTCTTTGTAGAATCGGTTTTTGTAGAATCGGTCTTTGTAGAATTGGTTTTTGTAGAATCGGTTTTTGTAGAATCGGTCTTTGTTGAATCTGTATTTGTAGAATCGGTCTTTGTAGAATCGGTTTTTGTAGAAACGGTCTTTGTAGGATCGGTTTTTGTAGAATCGGTTTTTGTAGAATCGATATTTGTAGAATCGGTTTTTGTAGAATCGGTCTTTGTAGAATCGGTCTTTGTAGAATCGGTCTTTGTAGAATCGGTCTTTGTAGAATCGGTTTTTGTAGAATCGGTCTTTGTAGAATCAGTATTTGTACAATCGGTCTTTGTAGAATCGGTTTTTGTAAAATCGGTCTGTGTAGAATCGGTTTTTGTAGAATCGGTCTTTGTAGAATCGGTCTTTGTAGAATCAGACTTTGTAGAATCGGTATTTGTAGAATCGGTTTTTGCAGAATCGGTCTTTGTAGAATTGGTCTTTGTAAAATCGGTCTTTGTAGAACCGGTTTTTGTAGAATCGGTATTTGTAGAATCGGTATTTGTAGAATCGGACTTTGTAGAATCGGTCTTTGTAGAATCGGTCTTTGTAGACTCGGTATTTGTAGAATCGGTTTTTGTAGAATCGGACTTTGTAAAATCGGTATTTGTACAATCGGTTTTTGTAGAATCGGACTTTGTAGAATCGGTTTTTGTAGAATCGGTTTTTGTAGAATCGGTCTTTGTAGAATCGGTTTTTGTAGAATCGGTCTTTGTAGAATCGGTCTTTGTAGAATCGGTCTTTGTAGAATCGGTTTTTGTAGAATCGGTCTTTGTAGAATCGGTTTTTGTAGAATCGGTCTTTGTAGAATCGGTTTTTGTAGAATCGGTCTTTGTAGAATTGGTTTTTGTAGAATCGGTTTTTGTAGAATCGGTCTTTGTAGAATCTGTTTTTGTAGAATCGGTCTTTGTAGAATCGGTTTTTGTATAAAACGGTCTTTGTAGAATCGGTTTTTGTAGAATCGGTTTTTGTAGAATCGGTATTTGTAGAATCGGTTTTTGTAGAATCGGTCTTTGTAGAATCGGTCTTTGTAGAATCAGTATTTGTACAATCGGTCTTTGTAGAATCGGTTTTTGTAAAATCGGTCTGTGTAGAATCGGTTTTTGTAGAATCGGTCTTTGTAGAATCGGTCTTTGTAGAATCAGACTTTGTAGAATCGGTATTTGTAGAATCGGTTTTTGCAGAATCGGTCTTTGTAGAATTGGTCTTTGTAAAATCGGTCTTTGTAGAACCGGTTTTTGTAGAATCGGTATTTGTAGAATCGGTATTTGTAGAATCGGACTTTGTAGAATCGGTCTTTGTAGAATCGGTCTTTGTAGACTCGGTATTTGTAGAATCGGTTTTTGTAGAATCGGACTTTGTAAAATCGGTATTTGTACAATCGGTTTTTGTAGAATCGGACTTTGTAGAATCGGTTTTTGTAGAATCGGTTTTTGTAGAATCGGTCTTTGTAGAATCGGTTTTTGTAGAATCGGTCTTTGTAGAATCGGTCTTTGTAGAATCGGTCTTTGTAGAATCGGTTTTTGTAGAATCGGTCTTTGTAGAATCGGTTTTTGTAGAATCGGTCTTTGTAGAATCGGTTTTTGTAGAATCGGTCTTTGTAGAATTGGTTTTTGTAGAATCGGTTTTTGTAGAATCGGTCTTTGTAGAATCTGTTTTTGTAGAATCGGTCTTTGTAGAATCGGTTTTTGTATAAAACGGTCTTTGTAGAATCGGTTTTTGTAGAATCGGTTTTTGTAGAATCGGTATTTGTAGAATCGGTTTTTGTAGAATCGGTCTTTGTAGAATCGGTCTTTGTAGAATCGGTCTTTGTAGAACCGGTCTTTGTAGAATCGGTTTTTGTAGAATCGGTCTTTGTAGAATCGGTATTTGAACAATCGGTCTTTGTAGAATCGGTTTTTGTAGAATCGGACTTTGTAGAATCGGTTTTTGTAGAATTGGTTTTTGTAGAATCGGACTTTGTAGAATCGGACTTTGTAGAATCTGTCTTTGTAGTATCGGTCTTTGTAGAATCGGTCTTTGTAGAATCGATTTTTTGTAGAATCGGTCTTTGTAGAATCGGTTTTTGTAGAAACGGTCTTTGTAGGATCGGTTTTTGTAGAATCGGTTTTTGTAGAATCGGTATTTGTAGAATCGGTTTTTGTAGAATCGGTCTTTGTAGAATCGGTCTTTGTAGAATCGGCCTTGTAGAATCAGTCTTTGTAGAATCGGTTTTTGTAGAATCGGTCTTTGTAGAATCGGTATTTGTACAATCGGTCTTTGTAGAATCGGTTTTTGTAGAATCGGTCTGTGTAGAATCGGTTTTTGTAGAATCGGTCTTTGTAGAATCGGTCTTTGTAGAATCGGACTTTGTAGAATCGGAATTTGTAGAATCGGTTATTGCAGAATCGGTCTTTGTAGAATCGGTCTTTGTAAAATCGGTCTTTGTAGAACCGGTTTTTGTAGAATCGGTATTTGTAGAATCGGTATTTGTAGAATCGGACTTTGTAGAATCGGTCTTTGTAGAATCGGTCTTTGTAGACTCGGTATTTGTAGAATCGGTTTTTGTAGAATCGGACTTTGTAAAATCGGTATTTGTACAATCGGTTTTTGTAGAATCGGACTTTGTAGAATCGGTTTTTGTAGAATCGGTCTTTGTAGCATCAGTCTTCGTAGAATCGGTATTTGTACAATCGGTCTTTGTAGAATCGGTTTTTGTAGAATCGGTTTTTGTAGAATCGGTTTTTGTAGAATCGGTCTTTGTAGAATTGGTTTTTGTAGAATCGGTCTGTGTAGAATCGGTTTTTGTAGAATCGGTCTTTGTAGAATCGGTCTTTGTAGCATCAGTGTTCGTAGAATCGGTATTTGTACAATCGGTCTTTGGAGAATCGGTTTTTGTAGAATCGGACTTTGTAGAATCGGTCTTTGTAGAATCGGTATTTGTAAAATCGGTATTTTTAGAATCAGTATTTGTAGAATCGGTTTTTGTAGAAACGGTCTTTGTAGAATCGGTTTTTGTAGAATCGGTTTTTGTAGAATCGGTATTTGTAGAATCGGTTTTTGTAGAATCGGTCTTTGTAGAATCGGTCTTTGTAGAATCGGTCTTTGTAGAATCGGTCTTTGTAGAATCGGTTTTTGTAGAATCAGTATTTGTAGAATCGGTTTTTGTAGAAACGATCTTTGTAGAATCGGTTTTTCTAGAATCGGTTTTTGTAGAATCGGTATTTGTAGAATCGGTCTTTGTAGACTCGGTATTTGTAGAATCGGTTTTTGTAGAATCGGACTTTGTAAAATCGGTATTTGTACAATCGGTTTTTGTAGAATCGGTCTTTGTAGCATCAGTCTTCGTAGAATCGGTATTTGTACAATCGGTCTTTGTAGAATCGGTTTTTGTAGAATCGGTTTTTGTAGAATCGGTTTTTGTAGAATCGGTCTTTGTAGAATTGGTTTTTGTAGAATCGGTCTGTGTAGAATCGGTTTTTGTAGAATCGGTCTTTGTAGAATCGGTCTTTGTAGCATCAGTGTTCGTAGAATCGGTATTTGTACAATCGGTCTTTGTAGAATCGGTTTTTGTAGAATCGGACTTTGTAGAATCGGTCTTTGTAGAATCGGTATTTGTAGAATAGGACTTTTCAGAATCTGATTTTTTAGAATCGGTCTTTGTAGAATCTGTATTTGTAGAATCGGTCTTTGTAGAATCGGTATTTGTAGAATCGGTATTTTTAGAATCAGTATTTGTAGAATCGGTTTTTGTAGAAACGGTCTTTGTAGAATCGGTTTTTGTAGAATCGGTTTTTGTAGAATCGGTATTTGTAGAATCGGTTTTTGTAGAATCGGTCTTTGTAGAATCGGTCTTTGTAGAATCGGTCTTTGTAGAATCGGTCTTTGTAGAATCGGTATTTGTAGAATCAGTATTTGTAGAATCGGTTTTTGTAGAAACGATCTTTGTAGAATCGGTTTTTGTAGAATCGGTTTTTGTAGAATCGGTATTTGTAGAATCGGTTTTTGTAGAATCGGTCTTTGTAGAATCGGTCTTTGTAGAATCGGTATTTGTAGAATCAGTATTTGTAGAATCGGTTTTTGTAGAAACGATCTTTGTAGAATCGGTTTTTGTAGAATCGGTATTTGTAGAATCGGTCTTTGTAGACTCGGTATTTGTAGAATCGGTTTTTGTAGAATCGGACTTTGTAAAATCGGTATTTGTACAATCGGTTTTTGTAGAATCGGACTTTGTAGAATCGGTTTTTGTAGAATCGGTCTTTGTAGCATCAGTCTTCGTAGAATCGGTATTTGTACAATCGGTCTTTGTAGAATCGGTTTTTGTAGAATCGGTTTTTGTAGAATCGGTTTTTGTAGAATCGGTCTTTGTAGAATTGGTTTTTGTAGAATCGGTCTGTGTAGAATCGGTTTTTGTAGAATCGGTCTTTGTAGAATCGGTCTTTCTAGCATCAGTGTTCGTAGAATCGGTATTTGTACAATCGGTCTTTGTAGAATCGGTTTTTGTAGAATCGGACTTTGTAGAATCGGTCTTTGTAGAATCGGTATTTGTAGAATAGGACTTTTCAGAATCTGTTTTTTTAGAATCGGTCTTTGTAGAATCTGTATTTGTAGAATCGGTCTTTGTAGAATCGGTATTTGTAGAATCGGTATTTTTAGAATCAGTATTTGTAGAATCGGTTTTTGTAGAAACGGTCTTTGTAGAATCGGTTTTTGTAGAATCGGTTTTTGTAGAATCGGTATTTGTAGAATCGGTTTTTGTAGAATCGGTCTTTGTAGAATCGGTCTTTGTAGAATCGGTCTTTGTAGAATCGGTATTTGTAGAATCGGTTTTTGTAGAATCGGTCTTTGTAGAATCGGTTTTTGTAGAATCGGTCTTTGTAGAATCGGTTTTTGTAGAATCGGTCTTTGTAGAATTGGTTTTTGTAGAATCGGTTTTTGTAGAATCGGTCTTTGTAGAATCTGTATTTGTAGAATCGGTCTTTGTAGAATCGGTTTTTGTAGAAACGGTCTTTGTAGAATCGGTTTTTGTAGAATCGGTCTTTGTAGAATTGGTTTTTGTAGAATCGGTCTGTGTAGAATCGGTCTTTGTAGAATCGGTCTTTGTAGAATCGGTATTTGTAGAATCAGTATTTGTAGAATCGGTTTTTGTAGAAACGATCTTTGTAGAATCGGTTTTTGTAGAATCGGTTTTTGTAGAATCGGTATTTGTAGAATCGGTTTTTGTAGAATCGGTCTTTGTAGAATCGGTCTTTGTAGAATCGGTATTTGTAGAATCAGTATTTGTAGAATCGGTTTTTGTAGAAACTATCTTTGTAGAATCGGTTTTTGTAGAATCGGTATTTGTAGAATCGGTCTTTGTAGACTCGGTATTTGTAGAATCGGTTTTTGTAGAATCGGACTTTGTAAAATCGGTATTTGTACAATCGGTTTTTGTAGAATCGGACTTTGTAGAATCGGTTTTTGTAGAATCGGTCTTTGTAGCATCAGTCTTCGTAGAATCGGTATTTGTACAATCGGTCTTTGTAGAATCGGTTTTTGTAGAATCGGTTTTTGTAGAATCGGTTTTTGTAGAATCGGTCTTTGTAGAATTGGTTTTTGTAGAATCGGTCTGTGTAGAATCGGTTTTTGTAGAATCGGTCTTTGTAGAATCGGTCTTTGTAGCATCAGTGTTCGTAGAATCGGTATTTGTACAATCGGTCTTTGTAGAATCGGTTTTTGTAGAATCGGACTTTGTAGAATCGGTCTTCGTAGAATCGGTATTTGTAGAATAGGACTTTTCAGAATCTGTTTTTTTAGAATCGATCTTTGTAGAATCTGTATTTGTAGAATCGGTCTTTGTAGAATCGGTATTTGTAGAATCGGTATTTTTAGAATCAGTATTTGTAGAATCGGTTTTTGTAGAATCGGTCTTTGTAGAATCGGTTTTTGTAGAATCGGTCTTTGTAGAATTGGTTTTTGTAGAATCGGTTTTTGTAGAATCGGTCTTTGTAGAATCGGTTTTTGTAGAATCGGTCTTTGTAGAATCGGTTTTTGTAGAATCGGTCTTTGTAGAATTGGTTTTTGTAGAATCGGTTTTTGTAGAATCGGTATTTTTAGAATCAGTATTTGTAGAATCGGTTTTTGTAGAAACGGTCTTTGTAGAATCGGTTTTTGTAGAATCGGTTTTTGTAGAATCGGTATTTGTAGAATCGGTTTTTGTAGAATCGGTCTTTGTAGAATCGGTTTTTGTAGAATCGGTTTTTGTAGAATCGGTCTTTGTAGAATCGGTCTTTGTAGAATCGGTCTTTGTAGAATCGGTATTTGTAGAATCGGTATTTTTAGAATCAGTATTTGTAGAATCGGTTTTTGTAGAAACGGTCTTTGTAGAATCGGTTTTTGTAGAATCGGTTTTTGTAGAATCGGTATTTGTAGAATCGGTTTTTGTAGAATCGGTCTTTGTAGAATCGGTCTTTGTAGAATCGGTCTTTGTAGAATCGGTATTTGTAGAATCGGTTTTTGTAGAATCGGTCTTTGTAGAATCGGTTTTTGTAGAATCGGTCTTTGTAGAATCGGTTTTTGTAGAATCGGTCTTTGTAGAATTGGTTTTTGTAGAATCGGTTTTTGTAGAATCGGTCTTTGTAGAATCTGTATTTGTAGAATCGGTCTTTGTAGAATCGGTTTTTGTAGAAACGGTCTTTGTAGAATCGGTTTTTGTAGAATCGGTCTTTGTAGAATTGGTTTTTGTAGAATCGGTCTGTGTAGAATCGGTTTTTGTAGAATCGGTATTTGTAGAATCGGTTTTTGTAGAATTGGTTTTTGTAGAATCGGTCTGTGTAGAATCGGTTTTTGTAGAATCGGTCTTTGTAGAATCGGTCTTTGTAGCATCAGTGTTCGTAGAATCGGTATTTGTACAATCGGTCTTTGTAGAATCGGTTTTTGTAGAATCGGACTTTGTAGAATCGGTTTTTGTAGAATCGGTCTTTGTAGCATCAGTCTTCGTAGAATCGGTATTTGTACAATCGGTCTTTGTAGAATCGGTTTTTGTAGAATCGGTTTTTGTAGAATCGGTTTTTGTAGAATCGGTCTTTGTAGAATTGGTTTTTGTAGAATCGGTCTGTGTAGAATCGGTTTTTGTAGAATCGGTCTTTGTAGAATCGGTTTTTGTAGAATCGGACTTTGTAAAATCGGTATTTGTAGAATCGGTTTTTGTAGAATCGGTCTTTGTAGCATCAGTCTTCGTAGAATCGGTATTTGTACAATCGGTCTTTGTAGAATCGGTTTTTGTAGAATCGGTTTTTGTAGAATCGGTTTTTGTAGAATCGGTCTTTGTAGAATTGGTTTTTGTAGAATCGGTCTGTGTAGAATCGGTTTTTGTAGAATCGGTCTTTGTAGCATCAGTCTTCGTAGAATCGGTATTTGTACAATCGGTCTTTGTAGAATCGGTTTTTGTAGAATCGGTTTTTGTAGAATCGGTCTTTGTAGACTCGGTATTTGTAGAATCGGTTTTTGTAGAATCGGACTTTGTAAAATCGGTATTTGTACAATCGGTTTTTGTAGAATCGGACTTTGTAGAATCGGTTTTTGTAGAATCGGTCTTTGTAGCATCAGTCTTCGTAGAATCGGTATTTGTACAATCGGTCTTTGTAGAATCGGTTTTTGTAGAATCGGTTTTTGTAGAATCGGTTTTTGTAGAATCGGTCTTTGTAGAATTGGTTTTTGTAGAATCGGTCTGTGTAGAATCGGTTTTTGTAGAATCGGTCTTTGTAGAATCGGTCTTTGTAGCATCAGTGTTCGTAGAATCGGTATTTGTACAATCGGTCTTTGTAGAATCGGTTTTTGTAGAATCGGACTTTGTAGAATCGGTCTTTGTAGAATCGGTATTTGTAGAATAGGACTTTTCAGAATCTGTTTTTTTAGAATCGGTCTTTGTAGAATCTGTATTTGTAGAATCGGTCTTTGTAGAATCGGTATTTGTAGAATCGGTATTTTTAGAATCAGTATTTGTAGAATCGGTTTTTGTAGAAACGGTCTTTGTAGAATCGGTTTTTGTAGAATCGGTTTTTGTAGAATCGGTATTTGTAGAATCGGTTTTTGTAGAATCGGTCTTTGTAGAATCGGTCTTTGTAGAATCGGTCTTTGTAGAATCGGTCTTTGTAGAATCGGTATTTGTAGAATCAGTATTTGTAGAATCGGTTTTTGTAGAAACGATCTTTGTAGAATCGGTTTTTGTAGAATCGGTTTTTGTAGAATCGGTATTTGTAGAATCGGTTTTTGTAGAATCGGTCTTTGTAGAATCGGTTTTTGTAGAATCGGTCTTTGTAGAATCGGTTTTTGTAGAATCGGTCTTTGTAGAATTGGTTTTTGTAGAATCGGTTTTTGTAGAATCGGTCTTTGTAGAATCTGTATTTGTAGAATCGGTCTTTGTAGAATCGGTTTTTGTAGAAACGGTCTTTGTAGAATCGGTTTTTGTAGAATCGGTTTTTGTAGAATCGGTATTTGTAGAATCGGTTTTTGTAGAATCGGTCTTTGTAGAATCGGTCTTTGTAGAATCGGTCTTTGTAGAATCGGTCTCTGTAGAATCGGTTTTTGTAGAATCGGTCTTTGTAGAATCGGTATTTGTAGAATCGGTCTTTGTAGAATCGGTCTTTGTAGCATCAGTGTTCGTAGAATCGGTATTTGTACAATCGGTCTTTGTAGAATCGGTTTTTGTAGAATCGGACTTTGTAGAATCGGTCTTTGTAGAATCGGTATTTGTAGAATAGGACTTTTCAGAATCTGTTTTTTTAGAATCGGTCTTTGTAGAATCTGTATTTGTAGAATCGGTCTTTGTAGAATCGGTATTTGTAGAATCGGTATTTTTAGAATCAGTATTTGTAGAATCGGTTTTTGTAGAAACGGTCTTTGTAGAATCGGTTTTTGTAGAATCGGTTTTTGTAGAATCGGTATTTGTAGAATCGGTTTTTGTAGAATCGGTCTTTGTAGAATCGGTCTTTGTAGAATCGGTCTTTGTAGAATCGGTCTTTGTAGAATCGGTTTTTGTAGAATCAGTATTTGTAGAATCGGTTTTTGTAGAAACGATCTTTGTAGAATCGGTTTTTGTAGAATCGGTTTTTGTAGAATCGGTATTTGTAGAATCGGTCTTTGTAGACTCGGTATTTGTAGAATCGGTTTTTGTAGAATCGGACTTTGTAAAATCGGTATTTGTACAATCGGTTTTTGTAGAATCGGACTTTGTAGAATCGGTTTTTGTAGAATCGGTCTTTGTAGCATCAGTCTTCGTAGAATCGGTATTTGTACAATCGGTCTTTGTAGAATCGGTTTTTGTAGAATCGGTTTTTGTAGAATCGGTTTTTGTAGAATCGGTCTTTGTAGAATTGGTTTTTGTAGAATCGGTCTGTGTAGAATCGGTTTTTGTAGAATCGGTCTTTGTAGAATCGGTCTTTGTAGCATCAGTGTTCGTAGAATCGGTATTTGTACAATTGGTCTTTGTAGAATCGGTTTTTGTAGAATCGGACTTTGTAGAATCGGTCTTTGTAGAATCGGTATTTGTAGAATAGGACTTTTCAGAATCTGTTTTTTTAGAATCGGTCTTTGTAGAATCTGTATTTGTAGAATCGGTCTTTGTAGAATCGGTATTTGTAGAATCGGTATTTTTAGAATCAGTATTTGTAGAATCGGTTTTTGTAGAAACGGTCTTTGTAGAATCGGTTTTTGTAGAATCGGTTTTTGTAGAATCGGTATTTGTAGAATCGGTTTTTGTAGAATCGGTCTTTGTAGAATCGGTCTTTGTAGAATCGGTCTTTGTAGAATCGGTATTTGTAGAATCGGTTTTTGTAGAATCGGTCTTTGTAGAATCGGTTTTTGTAGAATCGGTCTTTGTAGAATCGGTTTTTGTAGAATCGGTGTTTGTAGAATTGGTTTTTGTAGAATCGGTTTTTGTAGAATCGGTCTTTGTAGAATCTGTATTTGTAGAATCGGTCTTTGTAGAATCGGTTTTTGTAGAAACGGTCTTTGTAGAATCGGTTTTTGTAGAATCGGTTTTTGTAGAATCGGTATTTGTAGAATCGGTTTTGTAGAATCGGTCTTTGAAGAATCGGTCTTTGTAGAATCGGTCTTTGTAGAATCGGTCTTTGTAGAATCGGTTTTTGTAGAATCGGTCTTTGTAGAATCGGTATTTGTACAATCGGTCTTTGTAGAATCGGTTTTTGTAGAATCGGTCTGTGTAGAATCGGTTTTTGTAGAATCGGTCTTTGTAGAATCGGTCTTTGTAGAATCGGACTTTGTAGAATCGGTATTTGTAGAATCGGTTTTTGCAGAATCGGTCTTTGTAGAATCGGTCTTTGTAAAATCGGTCTTTGTAGAACCGGTTTTTGTAGAATCAGTATTTGTAGAATCGGTATTTGTAGAATCGGACTTTGTAGAATCGGTTTTTGTAGAATCGGTCTTTGTAGAATCGGTATTTGTACAATCGGTCTTTGTAGAATCTGTCTTTGTAGTATCGGTCTTTGTAGAATCGGTCTTTGTAGAATCGGTTTTTGTAGAATCGGTCTGTGTAGAATCGGTTTTTGTAGAATCGGTCTTTGTATAATCGGTCTTTGTAGAATCGGTCTTTGTCGAATTGGTCTTTGTAGAATCGGTCATTGTAGAATCGGGCTTTGTAGAATCGGTTTTTGTACAATCGGACTTTGTAGAATCGGTATTTGTAGAATCGGTTTTTGCAGAATCGGTCTTTGTAGAATCGGTCTTTGTAAAATCGGTCTTTGTAGAACCGGTTTTTGTAGAATCGGTATTTGTAGAATCGGTATTTGTAGAATCGGACTTTGTAGAATCGGTCTTTGTAGAATCGGTTTTTGTAGAATCGGTCTTTGTATAATCGGTCTTTGTAGAATCGGTCTTTGTAAAATCGGTCTTTGTAGAACCGGTTTTTGTAGAATCGGACTTTGTAGAATCGGTTTTTGTAGAATCGGTTTTTGTAGAATCGGTCTTTGTAGAATCGGTTTTTGTAGAATCGGTCTTTGTAGAATCGGTTTTTGTAGAATCGGTATTTGTAGAATCGGTTTTTGTAGAATCGGTCTTTGTAGAATCGGTCTTTGTAGAATCGGTCTTTGTAGAATCGGTCTTTGTAGAATCGGTTTTTGTAGAATCGGTCTTTGTAGAATCGGTATTTGTACAATCGGTCTTTGTAGAATCGGTTTTTGTAGAATCGGTCTGTGTAGAATCGGTTTTTGTAGAATCGGTCTTTGTAGAATCGGTCTTTGTAGAATCGGACTTTGTAGAATCGGTATTTGTAGAATCGGTTTTTGCAGAATCGGTCTTTGTAGAATCGGTCTTTGTAAAATCGGTCTTTGTAGAACCGGTTTTTGTAGAAGCGGTATTTGTAGAATCGGTATTTGTAGAATCGGACTTTGTAGAATCGGTCTCTGTAGAATCGGTCTTTGTAGACTCGGTATTTGTTGAATCGGTTTTTGTAGAATCGGACTTTGTAAAATCGGTATTTGTACAATCGGTTTTTGTAGAATCGGACTTTGTAGAATCGGTTTTTGTAGAATCGGTCTTTGTAGCATCAGTCTTCGTAGAATCGGTATTTGTACAATCGGTCTTTGTAGAACCGGTTTTTGTAGAATCGGTTTTTGTAGAATAGGTTTTTGTAGAATCGGTCTTTGTAGAATTGGTTTTTGTAGAATCGGTCTGTGTAGAATCGGTTTTTGTAGAATCGGTCTTTGTAGAATCGGTCTTTGTAGCATCAGTGTTCGTAGAATCGGTATTTGTACAATCGGTCTTTGTAGAATCGGTTTTTGTAGAATCGGACTTTGTAGAATCGGTCTTTGTAGAATCGGTATTTGTAGAATAGGACTTTTCAGAATCTGTTTTTTTAGAATCGGTCTTTGTAGAATCTGTATTTGTAGAATCGGTCTTTGTAGAATCGGTATTTGTAGAATCGGTATTTTTAGAATCAGTATTTGTAGAATCGGTTTTTGTAGAAACGGTCTTTGTAGAATCGGTTTTTGTAGAATCGGTTTTTGTAGAATCGGTATTTGTAGAATCGGTTTTTGTAGAATCGGTCTTTGTAGAATCGGTCTTTGTAGAATCGGTCTTTGTAGAATCGGTCTTTGTAGAATCGGTTTTTGTAGAATCAGTATTTGTAGAATCGGTTTTTGTAGAAACGATCTTTGTAGAATCGGTTTTTGTAGAATCGGTTTTTGTAGAATCGGTATTTGTAGAATCGGTTTTTGTAGAATCGGTCTTTGTAGAATCGGTTTTTGTGGAATCGGTCTTTGTAGAATCGGTTTTTGTAGAATCGGTCTTTGTAGAATTGGTTTTTGTAGAATCGGTTTTTGTAGAATCGGTCTTTGTAGAATCTGTATTTGTAGAATCGGTCTTTGTAGAATCGGTTTTTGTAGAAACGGTCTTTGTAGAATCGGTTTTTGTAGAATCGGTTTTTGTAGAATCGGTATTTGTAGAATCGGTTTTTGTAGAATCGGTCTTTGTAGAATCGGTCTTTGTAGAATCGGTCTTTGTAGAATCGGTCTTTGTAGAATCGGTTTTTGTAGAATCGGTCTTTGTAGAATCGGTATTTGTACAATCGGTCTTTGTAGAATCGGTTTTTGTAGAATCGGTCTGTGTAGAATCGGTTTTTGTAGAATCGGTCTTTGTAGAATCGGTCTTTGTAGAATCGGACTTTGTAGAATCGGTATTTGTAGAATCGGTTTTTGTAGAATCGGTTTTTGTAGAATCGGTCTTTGTAGAATCGGTATTTGTAGAATAGGACTTTTCAGAATCTGTTTTTTTAGAATCGGTCTTTGTAGAATCTGTATTTGTAGAATCGGTCTTTGTAGAATCGGTATTTGTAGAATCGGTCTTTGTAGAATCGGTTTTTGTAGAATCGGACTTTGTAGAATCGGTCTTTGTAGAATCGGTATTTGTAGAATAGGACTTTTCAGAATCTGTTTTTTTAGAATCGGTCTTTGTAGAATCTGTATTTGTAGAATCGGTCTTTGTAGAATCGGTATTTGTAGAATCGGTATTTTTAGAATCAGTATTTGTAGAATCGGTTTTTGTAGAAACGGTCTTTGTAGAATCGGTTTTTGTAGAATCGGTTTTTGTAGAATCGGTATTTGTAGAATCGGTTTTTGTAGAATCGGTCTTTGTAGAATCGGTCTTTGTAGAATCGGTCTTTGTAGAATCGGTCTTTGTAGAATCGGTTTTTGTAGAATCAGTATTTGTAGAATCGGTTTTTGTAGAAACGATCTTTGTAGAATCGGTTTATGTAGAATCGGTTTTTGTAGAATCGGTATTTGTAGAATCGGTTTTTGTAGAATCGGTCTTTGTAGAATCGGTTTTTGTAGAATCGGTATTTGTAGAATCGGTTTTTGTAGAATCGGTCTTTGTAGAATCCGTCTTTGTAGAATCGGTCTTTGTAGAATCGGTCTTTGTAGAATCGGTTTTTGTAGAATCGGTCTTTGTAGAATCGGTATTTGTTCAATCGGTCTTTGTAGAATCGGTTTTTGTAGAATCGGTCTGTGTAGAATCGGTTTTTGTAGAATCGGTCTTTGTAGAATCGGTCTTTGTAGAATCGGACTTTGTAGAATAGGTATTTGT
Organism: Ganaspis brasiliensis; assembly: GCA_037103525.1. Lineage (NCBI taxonomy): Eukaryota > Metazoa > Arthropoda > Insecta > Hymenoptera > Figitidae > Ganaspis > Ganaspis brasiliensis. Next base: position 40,930 of record JAZKLR010000335.1, read on the forward strand.
AGAATCGGTTTTTGCAGAATCGGTCTTTGTAGAATCGGTCTTTGTAAAATCGGTCTTTGTAGAACCGGTTTTTGTAGAATCGGTATTTGTAGAATCGGTATTTGTAGAATCGGACTTTGTAGAATCGGTCTTTGTAGAATCGGTCTTTGTAGACTCGGTATTTGTAGAATCGGTTTTTGTAGAATCGGACTTTGTAAAATCGGTATTTGTACAATCGGTTTTTGTAGAATCGGACTTTGTAGAATCGGTTTTTGTAGAATCGGTCTTTGTAGCATCAGTCTTCGTAGAATCGGTATTTGTACAATCGGTCTTTGTAGAATCGGTTTTTGTAGAATCGGTTTTTGTAGAATCGGTTTTTGTAGAATCGGTCTTTGTAGAATTGGTTTTTGTAGAATCGGTCTGTGTAGAATCGGTTTTTGTAGAATCGGTCTTTGTAGAATCGGTCTTTGTAGCATCAGTGTTCGTAGAATCGGTATTTGTACAATCGGTCTTTGTAGAATCGGTTTTTGTAGAATCGGACTTTGTAGAATCGGTCTTTGTAGAATCGGTATTTGTAGAATAGGACTTTTCAGAATCTGTTTTTTTAGAATCGGTCTTTGTAGAATCTGTATTTGTAGAATCGGTCTTTGTAGAATCGGTATTTGTAGAATCGGTATTTTTAGAATCAGTATTTGTAGAATCGGTCTTTGTATAATCGGTCTTTGTAGAATCGGTCTTTGTAAAATCGGTCTTTGTAGAACCGGTTTTTGTAGAATCGGACTTTGTAGAATCGGTTTTTGTAGAATCGGTTTTTGTAGAATCGGTCTTTGTAGAATCGGTTTTTGTAGAATCGGTCTTTGTAGAATCGGTTTTTGTAGAATCGGTATTTGTAGAATCGGTTTTTGTAGAATCGGTCTTTGTAGAATCGGTCTTTGTAGAATCGGTCTTTGTAGAATCGGTCTTTGTAGAATCGGTTTTTGTAGAATCGGTCTTTGTAGAATCGGTATTTGTACAATCGGTCTTTGTAGAATCGGTTTTTGTAGAATCGGTCTGTGTAGAATCGGTTTTTGTAGAATCGGTCTTTGTAGAATCGGTCTTTGTAGAATCGGACTTTGTAGAATCGGTATTTGTAGAATCGGTTTTTGCAGAATCGGTCTTTGTAGAATCGGTCTTTGTAAAATCGGTCTTTGTAGAACCGGTTTTTGTAGAAGCGGTATTTGTAGAATCGGTATTTGTAGAATCGGACTTTGTAGAATCGGTCTCTGTAGAATCGGTCTTTGTAGACTCGGTATTTGTTGAATCGGTTTTTGTAGAATCGGACTTTGTAAAATCGGTATTTGTACAATCGGTTTTTGTAGAATCGGACTTTGTAGAATCGGTTTTTGTAGAATCGGTCTTTGTAGCATCAGTCTTCGTAGAATCGGTATTTGTACAATCGGTCTTTGTAGAACCGGTTTTTGTAGAATCGGTTTTTGTAGAATAGGTTTTTGTAGAATCGGTCTTTGTAGAATTGGTTTTTGTAGAATCGGTCTGTGTAGAATCGGTTTTTGTAGAATCGGTCTTTGTAGAATCGGTCTTTGTAGCATCAGTGTTCGTAGAATCGGTATTTGTACAATCGGTCTTTGTAGAATCGGTTTTTGTAGAATCGGACTTTGTAGAATCGGTCTTTGTAGAATCGGTATTTGTAGAATAGGACTTTTCAGAATCTGTTTTTTTAGAATCGGTCTTTGTAGAATCGGTATTTGTAGAATCGGTATTTTTAGAATCAGTATTTGTAGAATCGGTTTTTGTAGAAACGGTCTTTGTAGAATCGGTTTTTGTAGAATCGGTTTTTGTAGAATCGGTATTTGTAGAATCGGTTTTTGTAGAATCGGTCTTTGTAGAATCGGTCTTTGTAGAATCGGTCTTTGTAGAATCGGTCTTTGTAGAATCGGTTTTTGTAGAATCAGTATTTGTAGAATCGGTTTTTGTAGAAACGATCTTTGTAGAATCGGTTTTTGTAGAATCGGTTTTTGTAGAATCGGTATTTGTAGAATCGGTTTTTGTAGAATCGGTCTTTGTAGAATCGGTTTTTGTGGAATCGGTCTTTGTAGAATCGGTTTTTGTAGAATCGGTCTTTGTAGAATTGGTTTTTGTAGAATCGGTTTTTGTAGAATCGGTCTTTGTAGAATCTGTATTTGTAGAATCGGTCTTTGTAGAATCGGTTTTTGTAGAAACGGTCTTTGTAGAATCGGTTTTTGTAGAATCGGTTTTTGTAGAATCGGTATTTGTAGAATCGGTTTTTGTAGAATCGGTCTTTGTAGAATCGGTCTTTGTAGAATCGGTCTTTGTAGAATCGGTCTTTGTAGAATCGGTTTTTGTAGAATCGGTCTTTGTAGAATCGGTATTTGTACAATCGGTCTTTGTAGAATCGGTTTTTGTAGAATCGGTCTGTGTAGAATCGGTTTTTGTAGAATCGGTCTTTGTAGAATCGGTCTTTGTAGAATCGGACTTTGTAGAATCGGTATTTGTAGAATCGGTTTTTGTAGAATCGGTTTTTGTAGAATCGGTCTTTGTAGAATCGGTATTTGTAGAATAGGACTTTTCAGAATCTGTTTTTTTAGAATCGGTCTTTGTAGAATCTGTATTTGTAGAATCGGTCTTTGTAGAATCGGTATTTGTAGAATCGGTCTTTGTAGAATCGGTTTTTGTAGAATCGGACTTTGTAGAATCGGTCTTTGTAGAATCGGTATTTGTAGAATAGGACTTTTCAGAATCTGTTTTTTTAGAATCGGTCTTTGTAGAATCTGTATTTGTAGAATCGGTCTTTGTAGAATCGGTATTTGTAGAATCGGTATTTTTAGAATCAGTATTTGTAGAATCGGTTTTTGTAGAAACGGTCTTTGTAGAATCGGTTTTTGTAGAATCGGTTTTTGTAGAATCGGTATTTGTAGAATCGGTTTTTGTAGAATCGGTCTTTGTAGAATCGGTCTTTGTAGAATCGGTCTTTGTAGAATCGGTCTTTGTAGAATCGGTTTTTGTAGAATCAGTATTTGTAGAATCGGTTTTTGTAGAAACGATCTTTGTAGAATCGGTTTATGTAGAATCGGTTTTTGTAGAATCGGTATTTGTAGAATCGGTTTTTGTAGAATCGGTCTTTGTAGAATCGGTTTTTGTAGAATCGGTATTTGTAGAATCGGTTTTTGTAGAATCGGTCTTTGTAGAATCCGTCTTTGTAGAATCGGTCTTTGTAGAATCGGTCTTTGTAGAATCGGTTTTTGTAGAATCGGTCTTTGTAGAATCGGTATTTGTTCAATCGGTCTTTGTAGAATCGGTTTTTGTAGAATCGGTCTGTGTAGAATCGGTTTTTGTAGAATCGGTCTTTGTAGAATCGGTCTTTGTAGAATCGGACTTTGTAGAATAGGTATTTGTAGAATCGGTTTTTGCAGAATCGGTCTTTGTAGAATCGGTCTTTGTAAAATCGGTCTTTGTAGAACCGGTTTTTGTAGAATCGGTATTTGTAGAATCGGTATTTGTAGAATCGGACTTTGTAGAATCGGTCTTTGTAGAATCGGTCTTTGTAGACTCGGTATTTGTAGAATCGGTTTTTGTAGAATCGGACTTTGTAAAATCGGTATTTGTACAATCGGTTTTTGTAGAATCGGACTTTGTAGAATCGGTTTTTGTAGAATCGGTCTTTGTAGCATCAGTCTTCGTAGAATCGGTATTTGTACAATCGGTCTTTGTAGAATCGGTTTTTGTAGAATCGGTTTTTGTAGAATCGGTTTTTGTAGAATCGGTCTTTGTAGAATTGGTTTTTGTAGAATCGGTCTGTGTAGAATCGGTTTTTGTAGAATCGGTCTTTGTAGAATCGGTCTTTGTAGCATCAGTGTTCGTAGAATCGGTATTTGTACAATCGGTCTTTGTAGAATCGGTTTTTGTAGAATCGGACTTTGTAGAATCGGTCTTTGTAGAATCGGTATTTGTAGAATAGGACTTTTCAGAATCTGTTTTTTTAGAATCGGTCTTTGTAGAATCTGTATTTGTAGAATCGGTCTTTGTAGAATCGGTATTTGTAGAATCGGTATTTTTAGAATCAGTATTTGTAGAATCGGTTTTTGTAGAAACGGTCTTTGTAGAATCGGTTTTTGTGGAATCGGTTTTTGTAGAATCGGTATTTGTAGAATCGGTTTTTGTAGAATCGGTCTTTGTAGAATCGGTCTTTGTAGAATCGGTCTTTGTAGAATCGGTCTTTGTAGAATCGGTTTTTGTAGAATCAGTATTTGTAGAATCAGTTTTTGTAGAAACGATCTTTGTAGAATCGGTTTTTGTAGAATCGGTTTTTGTAGAATCGGTATTTGTAGAATCGGTTTTTGTAGAATCGGTCTTTGTAGAGTCGGTTTTTGTAGAATCGGTCTTTGTAGAATCGGTCTTTGTAGAATCGGTCTTTGTAGAATCGGTTTATGTAGAATCGGTCTTTGTAGAATCGGTATTTGTACAATCGGTCTTTGTAGAATCGGTTTTTGTAGAATCGGTCTGTGTAGAATCGGTTTTTGTAGAATCGGTCTTTGTAGAATCGGGCTTTGTAGAATCGGACTTTGTAGAATCGGTATTTGTAGAATCGGTTTTTGCAGAATCGGTCTTTGTAGAATCGGTCTTTGTAAAATCGGTCTTTGTAGAACCGGTTTTTGTAGAATCGGTATTTGTAGAATCGGTATTTGTAGAATCGGACTTTGTAGAATCGGTTTTTGTAGAATCGGTCTTTGTAGAATCGGTCTTTGTAGAATCGGTCTTTGTAGAATCGGTCTTTGTAGAATCGGTTTTTGTAGAATCAGTATTTGTAGAATCGGGTTTTGTAGAAACGGTCTTTGTAGAATCGGTTTTTGTAGAATCGGTTTTTGTAGAATCGGTATTTGTAGAATCGGTTTTTGTAGAATCGGTCTTTGTAGAATCGGTTTTTGTAGAATCGGTCTTTGTAGAATCGGTTTTTGTAGAATCGGTCTTTGTAGAATTGGTTTTTGTAGAATCGGTTTTTGTAGAATCGGTCTTTGTAGAATCTGTATTTGTAGAATCGGACTTTGTAGAATCGGTCTTTGTAGAATCGGTATTTGTAGAATAGGACTTTTCAGAATCTGTTTTTTTAGAATCGGTCTTTGTAGAATCTGTATTTGTAGAATCGGTCTTTGTAGAATCGGTATTTGTAGAATCGGTATTTTTAGAATCAGTATTTGTAGAATCGGTTTTTGTAGAAACGGTCTTTGTAGAATCGGTTTTTGTGGAATCGGTTTTTGTAGAATCGGTATTTGTAGAATCGGTTTTTGTAGAATCGGTCTTTGTAGAATCGGTCTTTGTAGAATCGGTCTTTGTAGAATCGGTCTTTGTAGAATCGGTTTTTGTAGAATCAGTATTTGTAGAATCGGTTTTTGTAGAAACGATCTTTGTAGAATCGGTTTTTGTAGAATCGGTTTTTGTAGAATCGGTATTTGTAGAATCGGTTTTTGTAGAATCGGTCTTTGTAGAGTCGGTTTTTGTAGAATCGGTCTTTGTAGAATCGGTCTTTGTAGAATCGGTCTTTGTAGAATCGGTTTTTGTAGAATCGGTCTTTGTAGAATCGGTATTTGTACAATCGGTCTTTGTAGAATCGGTTTTTGTAGAATCGGTCTGTGTAGAATCGGTTTTTGTAGAATCGGTCTTTGTAGAATCGGTCTTTGTAGAATCGGACTTTGTAGAATCGGTATTTGTAGAATCGGTTTTTGCAGAATCGGTCTTTGTAGAATCGGTCTTTGTAAAATCGGTCTTTGTAGAACCGGTTTTTGTAGAATCGGTATTTGTAGAATCGGTATTTGTAGAATCGGACTTTGTAGAATCGGTTTTTGTAGAATCGGTCTTTGTAGAATCGGTCTTTGTAGAATCGGTCTTTGTAGAATCGGTCTTTGTAGAATCGGTTTTTGTAGAATCAGTATTTGTAGAATCGGGTTTTGTAGAAACGGTCTTTGTAGAATCGGTTTTTGTAGAATCGGTTTTTGTAGAATCGGTATTTGTAGAATCGGTTTTTGTAGAATCGGTCTTTGTAGAATCGGTTTTTGTAGAATCGGTCTTTGTAGAATCGGTTTTTGTAGAATCGGTCTTTGTAGAATTGGTTTTTGTAGAATCGGTTTTTGTAGAATCGGTCTTTGTAGAATCTGTATTTGTAGAATCGGTCTTTATAGAATCGGTTTTTGTAGAAACGGTCTTTGTAGGATCGGTTTTTGTAGAATCGGTTTTTGTAGAATCGGTATTTGTAGAATCGGTTTTTGTAGAATCGGTCTTTGTAGAATCGGTCTTTGTAGAATCGGTCTTTGTAGAATCGGTCTTTGTAGAATCGGTTTTTGTAGAATCGGTCTTTGTAGAATCGGTATTTGTACAATCGGTCTTTGTAGAATCGGTTTTTGTAAAATCGGTCTGTGTAGAATCGGTTTTTGTAGAATCGGTCTTTGTAGAATCGGTCTTTGTAGAATCGGACTTTGTAGAATCGGTATTTGTAGAATCGGTTTTTGCAGAATCGGTCTTTGTAGAATCGGTCTTTGTAAAATCGGTCTTTGTAGAACCGGTTTTTGTAGAATCGGTATTTGTAGAATCGGTATTTGTAGAATCGGACTTTGTAGAATCGGTCTTTGTAGAATCGGTCTTTGTAGACTCGGTATTTGTAGAATCGGTTTTTGTAGAATCGGACTTTGTAAAATCGGTATTTGTACAATCGGTTTTTGTAGAATCGGACTTTGTAGAATCGGTTTTTGTAGAATCGGTTTTTGTAGAATCGGTCTTTGTAGAATCGGTTTTTGTAGAATCGGTCTTTGTAGAATCGGTCTTTGTAGAATCGGTCTTTGTAGAATCGGTTTTTGTAGAATCGGTCTTTGTAGAATCGGTTTTTGTAGAATCGGTCTTTGTAGAATCGGTTTTTGTAGAATCGGTCTTTGTAGAATTGGTTTTTGTAGAATCGGTTTTTGTAGAATCAGTCTTTGTAGAATCTGTTTTTGTAGAATCGGTCTTTGTAGAATCGGTTTTTGTAGAAACGGTCTTTGTAGAATCGGTTTTTGTAGAATCGGTTTTTGTAGAATCGGTATTTGTAGAATCGGTTTTTGTAGAATCGGTCTTTGTAGAATTTTTCTTTGTAGAATCGGTCTTTGTAGAATCGGTCTTTGTAGAATCGGTTTTTGTAGAATCGGTCTTTGTAGAATCGGTATTTGAACAATCGGTCTTTGTAGAATCGGTTTTTGTAGAATCGGACTTTGTAGAATCGGTTTTTGTAGAATTGGTTTTTGTAGAATCGGACTTTGTAGAATCGGACTTTGTAGAATCTGTCTTTGTAGTATCGGTCTTTGTAGAATCGGTCTTTGTAGAATCGGTTTTTGTAGAATCGGTCTGTGTAGAATCGGTTTTGTAGAATCGGTCTTTGTATAATCGGTCTTTGTAGAATCGGTCTTTGTCGAATTGGTCTTTGTAGAATCGGTCATTGTAGAATCGGGCTTTGTAGAATCGGTTTTTGTACAATCGGACTTTGTAGAATCGGTATTTGTAGAATCGGTTTTTGCAGAATCGGTCTTTGTAGAATCGGTCTTTGTAAAATCGGTCTTTGTAGAACCGGTTTTTGTAGAATCGGTATTTGTAGAATCGGTATTTGTAGAATCGGACTTTGTAGAATCGGTCTTTGTAGAATCGGTTTTTGTAGAATCGGTCTTTGTATAATCGGTCTTTGTAGAATCGGTCTTTGTCGAATTGGTCTTTGTAGAATCGGTCATTGTAGAATCGGGCTTTGTAGAATCGGTTTTTGTACAATCGGACTTTGTAGAATCGGTATTTGTTGAATCGGTTTTTGCAGAATCGGTCTTTGTAGAATCGGTCTTTGTAAAATCGGTCTTTGTAGAACCGGTTTTTGTAGAATCGGTTTTTGTAGAATCGGTCTTTGTAGAATCGGTTTTTGTAGAATCGGTCTTTGTAGAATCGGTTTTTGTAGAATCGGTCTTTGTAGAATTGGTTTTTGTAGAATCCGTTTTTGTAGAATCGGTCTTTGTAGAATCTGTATTTGTAGAATCGGTCTTTGTAGAATCGGTTTTTGTAGAAACGGTCTTTGTAGGATCGGTTTTTGTAGAATCGGTTTTTGTAGAATCGGTATTTGTAGAATCGGTTTTTGTAGAATCGGTCTTTGTAGAATCGGTCTTTGTAGAATCGGTCTTTGTAGAATCGGTCTTTGTAGAATCGGTTTTTGTAGAATCGGTCTTTGTAGAATCGGTATTTGTACAATCGGTCTTTGTAGAATCGGTTTTTGTAGAATCGGTCTGTGTAGAATCGGTTTTTGTAGAATCGGTCTGTGTAGAATCGGTTTTTGTAGAATCGGTCTTTGTAGAATCGGTCTTTGTAGCATCAGTGTTCGTAGAATCGGTATTTGTACAATCGGTCTTTGTAGAATCGGTTTTTGTATAATCGGTCTTTGTAGAATCGGTCTTTGTCGAATTGGTCTTTGTAGAATCGGTCATTGTAGAATCGGGCTTTGTAGAATCGGTTTTTGTACAATCGGACTTTGTAGAATCGGTATTTGTAGAATCGGTTTTTGCAGAATCGGTCTTTGTAGAATCGGTCTTTGTAAAATCGGTCTTTGTAGAACCGGTTTTTGTAGAATCGGTATTTGTAGAATCGGTATTTGTAGAATCGGACTTTGTAGAATCGGTCTTTGTAGAATCGGTTTTTGTAGAATCGGTCTTTGTATAATCGGTCTTTGTAGAATCGGTCTTTGTCGAATTGGTCTTTGTAGAATCGGTCATTGTAGAATCGGGCTTTGTAGAATCGGTTTTTGTACAATCGGACTTTGTAGAATCGGTATTTGTAGAATCGGTTTTTGCAGAATCGGTCTTTGTAGAATCGGTCTTTGTAAAATCGGTCTTTGTAGAACCGGTTTTTGTAGAATCGGTTTTTGTAGAATCGGTCTTTGTAGAATCGGTTTTTGTAGAATCGGTCTTTGTAGAATCGGTTTTTGTAGAATCGGTCTTTGTAGAATTGGTTTTTGTAGAATCGGTTTTTGTAGAATCGGTCTTTGTAGAATCTGTATTTGTAGAATCAGTCTTTGTAGAATCGGTTTTTGTAGAAACGGTCTTTGTAGGATCGGTTTTTGTAGAATCGGACTTTGTAAAATCGGTATTTGTACAATCGGTTTTTGTAGAATCGGACTTTGTAGAATCGGTTTTTGTAGAATCGGTCTTTGTAGCATCAGTCTTCGTATAATCGGTATTTGTACAATCGGTCTTTGTAGAATCGGTTTTTGTAGAATCGGTTTTTGTAGAATCGGTTTTTGTAGAATCGGTCTTTGTAGAATTTGTTTTTGTAGAATCGGACTTTGTAGAATCGGTCTTTGTAGAATCGGTATTTGTAGAATCGGTATTTTTAGAATCAGTATTTGTAGAATCGGTTTTTGTAGAAACGGTCTTTGTAGAATCGGTTTTTGTAGAATCGGTTTTTGTAGAATCGGTATTTGTAGAATCGGTTTTTGTAGAATCGGTCTTTGTAGAATCGGTCTTTGTAGAATCGGTCTTTGTAGAATCGGTCTTTGTAGAATCGGTTTTTGTAGAATCAGTATTTGTAGAATCGGTTTTTGTAGAAACGATCTTTGTAGAATCGGTTTTTGTAGAATCGGTTTTTGTAGAATCGGTATTTGTAGAATCGGTTTTTGTAGAATCGGTCTTTGTAGAATCGGTTTTTGTAGAATCGGTCTTTGTAGAATCGGTTTTTGTAGAATCGGTCTTTGTAGAATTGGTTTTTGTAGAATCGGTTTTTGTAGAATCGGTCTTTGTAGAATCTGTATTTGTAGAATCGGTCTTTGTAGAATCGGTTTTTGTAGAAACGGTCTTTGTAGAATCGGTTTTTGTAGAATCGGTTTTTGTAAAATCGGTATTTGTAGAATCGGTTTTTGTAGAATCGGTCTTTGTAGAATCGGTCTTTGTAGAATCGGTCTTTGTAGAATCGGTCTTTGTAGAATCGGTTTTTGTAGAATCGGTCTTTGTAGAATCGGTATTTGTACAATCGGTCTTTGTAGAATCGGTTTTTGTAGAATCGGTCTGTGTAGAATCGGTTTTTGTAGAATCGGTCTTTGTAGAATCGGTCTTTGTAGAATCGGACTTTGTAGAATCGGTATTTGTAGAATCGGTTTTTGCAGAATCGGTCTTTGTAGAATCGGTCTTTGTAAAATCGGTCTTTGTAGAACCGGTTTTTGTAGAATCGGTATTTGTAGAATCGGTATTTGTAGAATCGGACTTTGTAGAATCGGTTTTTGTAGAATCGGTCTTTGTAGAATCGGTCTTTGTAGAATCGGTCTTTGTAGAATCGGTCTTTGTAGAATCGGTTTTTGTAGAATCAGTATTTGTAGAATCGGGTTTTGTAGAAACGGTCTTTGTAGAATCGGTTTTTGTAGCATCGGTTTTTGTAGAATCGGTATTTGTAGAATCGGTTTTTGTAGAATCGGTCTTTGTAGAATCGGTTTTTGTAGAATCGGTCTTTGTAGAATCGGTTTTTGTAGAATCGGTCTTTGTAGAATTGGTTTTTGTAGAATCGGTTTTTGTAGAATCGGTCTTTGTAGAATCTGTATTTGTAGAATCGGTCTTTGTAGAATCGGTTTTTGTAGAAACGGTCTTTGTAGGATCGGTTTTTGTAGAATCGGTTTTTGTAGAATCGGTATTTGTAGAATCGGTTTTTGTAGAATCGGTCTTTGTAGAATCGGTCTTTGTAAAATCGGTCTTTGTAGAACCGGTTTTTGTAGAATCGGTATTTGTAGAATCGGTATTTGTAGAATCGGACTTTGTAGAATCGGTCTTTGTAGAATCGGTCTTTGTAGACTCGGTATTTGTAGAATCGGTTTTTGTAGAATTGGACTTTGTAAAATCGGTATTTGTACAATCGGTTTTTGTAGAATCGGACTTTGTAGAATCGGTTTTTGTAGAATCGGTCTTTGTAGAATCGGTATTTGTACAATCGGTCTTTGTAGAATCGGTTTTTGTAGAATCGGTCTGTGTAGAATCGGTTTTTGTAGAATCGGTCTGTGTAGAATCGGTTTTTGTAGAATCGGTCTTTGTAGAATCGGTCTTTGTAGCATCAGTGTTCGTAGAATCGGTATTTGTACAATCGGTCTTTGTAGAATCGGTTTTTGTATAATCGGTCTTTGTAGAATCGGTCTTTGTCGAATTGGTCTTTGTAGAATCGGTCATTGTAGAATCGGGCTTTGTAGAATCGGTTTTTGTACAATCGGACTTTGTAGAATCGGTATTTGTAGAATCGGTTTTTGCAGAATCGGTCTTTGTAGAATCGGTCTTTGTAAAATCGGTCTTTGTAGAACCGGTTTTTGTAGAATCGGTATTTGTAGAATCGGTATTTGTAGAATCGGACTTTGTAGAATCGGTCTTTGTAGAATCGGTTTTTGTAGAATCGGTCTTTGTATAATCGGTCTTTGTAGAATCGGTCTTTGTCGAATTGGTCTTTGTAGAATCGGTCATTGTAGAATCGGGCTTTGTAGAATCGGTCTTTGTAGAATCGGTCTTTGTAGCATCAGTGTTCGTAGAATCGGTATTTGTACAATCGGTCTTTGTAGAATCGGTTTTTGTACAATCGGACTTTGTAGAATCGGTATTTGTAGAATCGGTTTTTGCAGAATCGGTCTTTGTAGAATCGGTCTTTGTAAAATCGGTCTTTGTAGAACCGGTTTTTGTAGAATCGGTATTTGTAGAATCGGTATTTGTAGAATCGGACTTTGTAGAATCGGTCTTTGTAGAATCGGTTTTTGTAGAATCGGTCTTTGTATAATCGGTTTTTGTAGAATCGGTCTGTGTAGAATCGGTTTTTGTAGAATCGGTCTGTGTAGAATCGGTTTTTGTAGAATCGGTCTTTGTAGAATCGGTCTTTGTAGCATCAGTGTTCGTAGAATCGGTATTTGTACAATCGGTCTTTGTAGAATCGGTTTTTGTATAATCGGTCTTTGTAGAATCGGTCTTTGTCGAATTGGTCTTTGTAGAATCGGTCATTGTAGAATCGGGCTTTGTAGAATCGGTTTTTGTACAATCGGACTTTGTAGAATCGGTATTTGTAGAATCGGTTTTTGCAGAATCGGTCTTTGTAGAATCGGTCTTTGTAAAATCGGTCTTTGTAGAACCGGTTTTTGTAGAATCGGTATTTGTAGAATCGGTATTTGTAGAATCGGACTTTGTAGAATCGGTCTTTGTAGAATCGGTTTTTGTAGAATCGGTCTTTGTATAATCGGTCTTTGTAGAATCGGTCTTTGTCGAATTGGTCTTTGTAGAATCGGTCATTGTAGAATCGGGCTTTGTAGAATCGGTTTTTGTACAATCGGACTTTGTAGAATCGGTATTTGTAGAATCGGTTTTTGCAGAATCGGTCTTTGTAGAATCGGTCTTTGTAAAATCGGTCTTTGTAGAACCGGTTTTTGTAGAATCGGTTTTTGTAGAATCGGTCTTTGTAGAATCGGTTTTTGTAGAATCGGTCTTTGTAGAATCGGTTTTTGTAGAATCGGTCTTTGTAGAATTGGTTTTTGTAGAATCGGTTTTTGTAGAATCGGTCTTTGTAGAATCTGTATTTGTAGAATCAGTCTTTGTAGAATCGGTTTTTGTAGAAACGGTCTTTGTAGGATCGGTTTTTGTAGAATCGGACTTTGTAAAATCGGTATTTGTACAATCGGTTTTTGTAGAATCGGACTTTGTAGAATCGGTTATTGTAGAATCGGTCTTTGTAGCATCAGTCTTCGTATAATCGGTTTTTGTAGAATCGGTATTTGTAGAATCGGTTTTTGTAGAATCGGTCTTTGTAGAATCGGTCTTTGTAGAATCGGTCTTTGTAGAATCGGTCTTTGTAGAATCGGTTTTTGTAGAATCAGTATTTGTAGAATCGGTTTTTGTAGAAACGATCTTTGTAGAATCGGTTTTTGTAGAATCGGTTTTTGTAGAATCGGTATTTGTAGAATCGGTTTTTGTAGAATCGGTCTTTGTAGAATCGGTTTTTGTAGAATCGGTCTTTGTAGAATCGGTTTTTGTAGAATCGGTCTTTGTAGAATTGGTTTTTGTAGAATCGGTTTTTGTAGAATCGGTCTTTGTAGAATCTGTATTTGTAGAATCGGTCTTTGTAGAATCGGTTTTTGTAGAAACGGTCTTTGTAGAATCGGTTTTTGTAGAATCGGTTTTTGTAAAATCGGTATTTGTAGAATCGGTTTTTGTAGAATCGGTCTTTGTAGAATCGGTCTTTGTAGAATCGGTCTTTGTAGAATCGGTCTTTGTAGAATCGGTTTTTGTAGAATCGGTCTTTGTAGAATCGGTATTTGTACAATCGGTCTTTGTAGAATCGGTTTTTGTAGAATCGGTCTGTGTAGAATCGGTTTTTGTAGAATCGGTCTTTGTAGAATCGGTCTTTGTAGAATCGGACTTTGTAGAATCGGTATTTGTAGAATCGGTTTTTGCAGAATCGGTCTTTGTAGAATCGGTCTTTGTAAAATCGGTCTTTGTAGAACCGGTTTTTGTAGAATCGGTATTTGTAGAATCGGGATTTGTAGAATCGGACTTTGTAGAATCGGTTTTTGTAGAATCGGTCTTTGTAGAATCGGTCTTTGTAGAATCGGTCTTTGTAGAATCGGTCTTTGTAGAATCGGTTTTTGTAGAATCAGTATTTGTAGAATCGGGTTTTGTAGAAACGGTCTTTGTAGAATCGGTTTTTGTAGCATCGGTTTTTGTAGAATCGGTATTTGTAGAATCGGTTTTTGTAGAATCGGTCTTTGTAGAATCGGTTTTTGTAGAATCGGTCTTTGTAGAATCGGTTTTTGTAGAATCGGTCTTTGTAGAATTGGTTTTTGTAGAATCGGTTTTTGTAGAATCGGTCTTTGTAGAATCTGTATTTGTAGAATCGGTCTTTGTAGAATCGGTTTTTGTAGAAACGGTCTTTGTAGGATCGGTTTTTGTAGAATCGGTTTTTGTAGAATCGGTATTTGTAGAATCGGTTTTTGTAGAATCGGTCTTTGTAGAATCGGTCTTTGTAAAATCGGTCTTTGTAGAACCGGTTTTTGTAGAATCGGTATTTGTAGAATCGGTATTTGTAGAATCGGACTTTGTAGAATCGGTCTTTGTAGAATCGGTCTTTGTAGACTCGGTATTTGTAGAATCGGTTTTTGTAGAATCGGACTTTGTAAAATCGGTATTTGTACAATCGGTTTTTGTAGAATCGGACTTTGTAGAATCGGTTTTTGTAGAATCGGTCTTTGTAGCATCAGTCTTCGTAGAATCGGTATTTGTACAATCGGTCTTTGTAGAATCGGTTTTTGTAGAATCGGTTTTTGTAGAATCGGTTTTTGTAGAATCGGTCTTTGTAGAATTGGTTTTTGTAGAATCGGTCTGTGTAGAATCGGTTTTTGTAGAATCGGTCTTTGTAGAATCGGTCTTTGTAGCATCAGTGTTCGTAGAATCGGGATTTGTACAATCGGTCTTTGTAGAATCGGTTTTTGTAGAATCGGACTTTGTAGAATCGGTCTTTGTAGAATCGGTTTTTGTAGAATCGGTTTTTGTAGAATCGGTCTTTGTAGAATTGGTTTTTGTAGAATCGGTCTGTGTAGAATCGGTTTTTGTAGAATCGGTCTTTGTAGAATCGGTCTTTGTAGCATCAGTGTTCGTAGAATCGGTATTTGTACAATCGGGCTTTGTAGAATCGGTTTTTGTATAATCGGTCTTTGTAGAATCGGTCTTTGTCGAATTGGTCTTTGTAGAATCGGTCATTGTAGAATCGGGCTTTGTAGAATCGGTTTTTGTACAATCGGACTTTGTAGAATCGGTATTTGTAGAATCGGTTTTTGCAGAATCGGTCTTTGTAGAATCGGTCTTTGTAAAATCGGTCTTTGTAGAACCGGTTTTTGTAGAATCGGTATTTGTAGAATCGGTATTTGTAGAATCGGACTTTGTAGAATCGGTCTTTGTAGAATCGGTTTTTGTAGAATCGGTCTTTGTATAATCGGTCTTTGTAGAATCGGTTTTTGTAGAATCGGTCTTTGTAGCATCAGTCTTCGTAGAATCGGTATTTGTACAATCGGTCTTTGTAGAATCGGTTTTTGTAGAATCGGTTTTTGTAGAATCGGTTTTTGTAGAATCGGTCTTTGTAGAATTGGTTTTTGTAGAATCGGTCTGTGTAGAATCGGTTTTTGTAGAATCGGTCTTTGTAGAATCGGTCTTTGTAGCATCAGTGTTCGTAGAATCGGTATTTGTACAATCGGTCTTTGTAGAATCGGTTTTTGTAGAATCGGACTTTGTAGAATCGGTCTTTGTAGAATCGGTTTTTGTAGAATCGGTTTTTGTAGAATCGGTCTTTGTAGAATTGGTTTTTGTATAATCGGTCTTTGTAGAATCGGTCTTTGTCGAATTGGTCTTTGTAGAATCGGTCATTGTAGAATCGGGCTTTGTAGAATCGGTTTTTGTACAATCGGACTTTGTAGAATCGGTATTTGTAGAATCGGTTTTTGCAGAATCGGTCTTTGTAGAATCGGTCTTTGTAAAATCGGTCTTTGTAGAACCGGTTTTTGTAGAATCGGTATTTGTAGAATCGGTATTTGTAGAATCGGACTTTGTAGAATCGGTCTTTGTAGAATCGGTTTTTGTACAATCGGTTTTTGTAGAATCGGACTTTGTAGAATCGGTTTTTGTAGAATCGGTCTTTGTAGCATCAGTCTTCGTAGAATCGGTATTTGTACAATCGGTCTTTGTAGAATCGGTTTTTGTAGAATCGGTTTTTGTAGAATCGGTTTTTGTAGAATCGGTCTTTGTAGAATTGGTTTTTGTAGAATCGGTCTGTGTAGAATCGGTTTTTGTAGAATCGGTCTTTGTAGAATCGGTCTTTGTAGCATCAGTGTTCGTAGAATCGGTATTTGTACAATCGGTCTTTGTAGAATCGGTTTTTGTAGAATCGGACTTTGTAGAATCGGTCTTTGTAGAATCGGTTTTTGTAGAATCGGTTTTTGTAGAATCGGTCTTTGTAGAATTGGTTTTTGTAGAATCGGTCTGTGTAGAATCGGTTTTTGTAGAATCGGTCTTTGTAGAATCGGTCTTTGTAGCATCAGTGTTCGTAGAATCGGTATTTGTACAATCGGGCTTTGTAGAATCGGTTTTTGTATAATCGGTCTTTGTAGAATCGGTCTTTGTCGAATTGGTCTTTGTAGAATCGGTCATTGTAGAATCGGGCTTTGTAGAATCGGTTTTTGTACAATCGGACTTTGTAGAATCGGTATTTGTAGAATCGGTTTTTGCAGAATCGGTCTTTATAGAATCGGTCTTTGTAAAATCGGTCTTTGTAGAACCGGTTTTTGTAGAATCGGTTTTTGTAGAATCGGTCTTTGTAGAATCGGTTTTTGTAGAATCGGTCTTTGTAGAATCGGTTTTTGTAGAATCGGTCTTTGTAGAATTGGTTTTTGTAGAATCGGTTTTTGTAGAATCGGTCTTTGTAGAATCTGTATTTGTAGAATCGGTCTTTGTAGAATCGGTTTTTGTAGAAACGGTCTTTGTAGGATCGGTTTTTGTAGAATCGGACTTTGTAAAATCGGTATTTGTACAATCGGTTTTTGTAGAATCGGACTTTGTAGAATCGGTTTTTGTAGAATCGGTCTTTGTAGCATCAGTCTTCGTAGAATCGGTATTTGTACAATCGGTCTTTGTAGAATCGGTTTTTGTAGAATCGGTTTTTGTAGAATCGGTTTTTGTAGAATCGGTCTTTGTAGAATTGGTTTTTGTAGAATCGGACTTTGTAGAATCGGTCTTTGTAGAATCGGTATTTGTAGAATAGGACTTTTCAGAATCTGTTTTTTTAGAATCGGTCTTTGTAGAATCTGTATTTGTAGAATCGGTCTTTGTAGAATCGATATTTGTAGAATCGGTATTTTTAGAATCAGTATTTGTAGAATCGGTTTTTGTAGAAACGGTCTTTGTAGAATCGGTTTTTGTAGAATCGGTTTTTGTAGAATCGGTATTTGTAGAATCGGTTTTTGTAGAATCGGTCTTTGTAGAATCGGTCTTTGTAGAATCGGTCTTTGTAGAATCGGTCTTTGTAGAATCGGTTTTTGTAGAATCAGTATTTGTAGAATCGGTTTTTGTAGAAACGATCTTTGTAGAATCGGTCTTTGTAGAATCGGTCTTTGTAGAATCGGTCTTTGTAGAATCGGTCTTTGTAGAATCGGTTTTTGTAGAATCGGTCTTTGTAGAATCGGTATTTGTACAATCGGTCTTTGTAGAATCGGTTTTTGTAGAATCGGTCTGTGTAGAATCGGTTTTTGTAGAATCGGTCTTTGTAGAATCGGTCTTTGTAGAATCGGACTTTGTAGAATCGGACTTTGTAGAATCGGTCTTTGTAGAATCGGTATTTGTAGAATAGGACTTTTCAGAATCTGTTTTTTTAGAATCGGTCTTTGTAGAATCTGTATTTGTAGAATCGGTCTTTGTAGAATCGATATTTGTAGAATCGGTATTTTTAGAATCAGTATTTGTAGAATCGGTTTTTGTAGAAACGGTCTTTGTAGAATCGGTTTTTGTAGAATCGGTTTTTGTAGAATCGGTATTTGTAGAATCGGTTTTTGTAGAATCGGTCTTTGTAGAATCGGTCTTTGTAGAATCGGTCTTTGTAGAATCGGTCTTTGTAGAATCGGTTTTTGTAGAATCAGTATTTGTAGAATCGGTTTTTGTAGAAACGATCTTTGTAGAATCGGTCTTTGTAGAATCGGTCTTTGTAGAATCGGTCTTTGTAGAATCGGTCTTTGTAGAATCGGTTTTTGTAGAATCGGTCTTTGTAGAATCGGTATTTGTACAATCGGTCTTTGTAGAATCGGTTTTTGTAGAATCGGTCTGTGTAGAATCGGTTTTTGTAGAATCGGTCTTTGTAGAATCGGTCTTTGTAGAATCGGACTTTGTAGAATCGGTATTTGTAGAATCGGTTTTTGCAGAATCGGTCTTTGTAGAATCGGTCTTTGTAAAATCGGTCTTTGTAGAACCGGTTTTTGTAGAATCGGTATTTGTAGAATCGGTATTTGTAGAATCGGACTTTGTAGAATCGGTTTTTGTAGAATCGGTCTTTGTAGAATCGGTCTTTGTAGAATCGGTCTTTGTAGAATCGGTCTTTGTAGAATCGGTCTTTGTAGAATCGGTCTTTGTAGAATCGGTCTTTGTAGAATCGGTTTTTGTAGAATCAGTATTTGTAGAATCGGTTTTTGTAGAAACGATCTTTGTAGAATCGGTCTTTGTAGAATCGGTCTTTGTAGAATCGGTCTTTGTAGAATCGGTCTTTGTAGAATCGGTTTTTGTAGAATCGGTCTTTGTAGAATCGGTATTTGTACAATCGGTCTTTGTAGAATCGGTTTTTGTAGAATCGGTCTGTGTAGAATCGGTTTTTGTAGAATCGGTCTTTGTAGAATCGGTCTTTGTAGAATCGGACTTTGTAGAATCGGTATTTGTAGAATCGGTTTTTGCAGAATCGGTCTTTGTAGAATCGGTCTTTGTAAAATCGGTCTTTGTAGAACCGGTTTTTGTAGAATCGGTATTTGTAGAATCGGTATTTGTAGAATCGGACTTTGTAGAATCGGTTTTTGTAGAATCGGTCTTTGTAGAATCGGTCTTTGTAGAATCGGTCTTTGTAGAATCGGTCTTTGTAGAATCGGTTTTTGTAGAATCAGTATTTGTAGAATCGGGTTTTGTAGAAACGGTCTTTGTAGAATCGGTTTTTGTAGCATCGGTTTTTGTAGAATCGGTATTTGTAGAATCGGTTTTTGTAGAATCGGTCTTTGTAGAATCGGTTTTTGTAGAATCGGTCTTTGTAGAATCGGTTTTTGTAGAATCGGTCTTTGTAGAATTGGTTTTTGTAGAATCGGTTTTTGTAGAATCGGTCTTTGTAGAATCTGTATTTGTAGAATCGGTCTTTGTAGAATCGGTTTTTGTAGAAACGGTCTTTGTAGGATCGGTTTTTGTAGAATCGGTTTTTGTAGAATCGGTATTTGTAGAATCGGTTTTTGTAGAATCGGTCTTTGTAGAATCGGTCTTTGTAGAATCGGTCTTTGTAGAATCGGTCTTTGTAGAATCGGTTTTTGTAGAATCGGTCTTTGTAGAATCGGTTTTTGTAGAATCAATCTTTGTAGAATCGGTTTTTGTAGAATCGGTCTTTGTAGAATCGGTATTTGAACAATCGGTCTTTGTAGGATTGGTTTTTTGTAGAATCGGACTTTGTAGAATCGGTCTTTGTAGAATCGGTTTTTGTAGAATCGGTCTTTGTAGAATCGGTTTTTGTAGAATCGGTCTTTGTAGAATCGGTTGTTGTAGAATCGGTCTTTGTAGAATTGGTTTTTGTAGAATCGGTTTTTGTAGAATCAGTCTTTGTAGAATCTGTTTTTGTAGAATCGGTCTTTGTAGAATCGGTTTTTGTAGAAACGGTCTTTGTAGAATCGGTTTTTGTAGAATCGGTTTTTGTAGAATCAGTCTTAGTAGAATCTGTTTTTGTAGAATCGGTCTTTGTAGAATCGGTTTTTGTAGAATCGGTCTTTGTAGAATCGGTTTTTGTAGAATCGGTCTTTGTAGAATCGGTCTTTGTAGAATCGGTCTTTGTAGAATCGGTTTTTGTAGAATCGGTCTTTGTAGAATCTGTTTTTGTAGAATCGGTCTTTGTAGAATCGGTTTTTGTAGAATCGGTCTTTGTAGAATTGGTTTTTGTAGAATCGGTTTTTGTAGAATCAGTCTTTGTAGAATCTGTTTTTGTAGAATCGGTCTTTGTAGAATCGGTTTTTGTAGAAACGGTCTTTGTAGAATCGGTTTTTGTAGAATCGGTTTTTGTAGAATCGGTATTTGTAGAATCGGTTTTTGTAGAATCGGTCTTTGTAGAATCGGTCTTTGTAGAATCGGTCTTTGTAGAATCAATCTTTGTAGAATCGGTTTTTGTAGAATCGGTCTTTGTAGAATCGGTATTTGAACAATCGGTCTTTGTAGGATTGGTTTTTTGTAGAATCGGACTTTGTAGAATCGGTTTTTGTAGAATTGGTTTTTGTAGAATCGGACTTTGTAGAATCGGACTTTGTAGAATCTGTCTTTGTAGTATCGGTCTTTGTAGAATCGGTCTTTGTAGAATCGGTTTTTGTAGAATCGGTCTGTGTAGAATCGGTTTTTGTAGAATCGGTCTTTGTATAATCGGTCTTTGTAGAATCGGTCTTTGTCGAATTGGTCTTTGTAGAATCGGTCATTGTAGAATCGGGCTTTGTAGAATCGGTTTTTGTACAATCGGACTTTGTAGAATCGGTATTTGTAGAATCGGTTTTTGCAGAATCGGTCTTTGTAGAATCGGTCTTTGTAAAATCGGTCTTTGTAGAACCGGTTTTTGTAGAATCGGTATTTGTAGAATCGGTATTTGTAGAATCGGACTTTGTAGAATCGGTCTTTGTAGAATCGGTTTTTGTAGAATCGGTCTTTGTATAATCGGTCTTTGTAGAATCGGTCTTTGTCGAATTGGTCTTTGTAGAATCGGTCATTGTAGAATCGGGCTTTGTAGAATCGGTTTTTGTCCAATCGGACTTTGTAGAATCGGTATTTGTAGAATCGGTTTTTGCAGAATCGGTCTTTGTAGAATCGGTCTTTGTAAAATCGGTCTTTGTAGAACCGGTTTTTGTAGAATCGGTTTTTGTAGAATCGGTCTTTGTAGAATCGGTTTTTGTAGAATCGGTCTTTGTAGAATCGGACTTTGTAGAATCGGTATTTGTAGAATCGGTCTTTGTAGCATCAGTCTTCGTAGAATCGGTATTTGTACAATCGGTCTTTGTAGAATCGGTTTTTGTAGAATCGGTTTTTGTAGAATCGGTTTTTGTAGAATCGGTCTTTGTAGAATTGGTTTTTGTAGAATCGGTCTGTGTAGAATCGGTTTTTGTAGAATCGGTCTTTGTAGAATCGGTCTTTGTAGCATCAGTGTTCGTAGAATCGGTATTTGTACAATCGGTCTTTGTAGAATCGGTTTTTGTAGAATCGGACTTTGTAGAATCGGTCTTTGTAGAATCGGTTTTTGTAGAATCGGTTTTTGTAGAATCGGTCTTTGTAGAATTGGTTTTTGTAGAATCGGTCTGTGTAGAATCGGTTTTTGTAGAATCGGTCTTTGTAGAATCGGTCTTTGTAGCATCAGTGTTCGTAGAATCGGTATTTGTACAATCGGTCTTTGTAGAATCGGTTTTTGTATAATCGGTCTTTGTAGAATCGGTCTTTGTCGAATTGGTCTTTGTAGAATCGGTCATTGTAGAATCGGGCTTTGTAGAATCGGTTTTTGTACAATCGGACTTTGTAGAATCGGTATTTGTAGAATCGGTTTTTGCAGAATCGGTCTTTGTAGAATCGGTCTTTGTAAAATCGGTCTTTGTAGAACCGGTTTTTGTAGAATCGGTATTTGTAGAATCGGTATTTGTAGAATCGGACTTTGTAGAATCGGTCTTTGTAGAATCGGTTTTTGTAGAATCGGTCTTTGTATAATCGGTCTTTGTAGAATCGGTCTTTGTCGAATTGGTCTTTGTAGAATCGGTCATTGTAGAATCGGGTTTTGTAGAATCGGTTTTTGTACAATCGGACTTTGTAGAATCGGTCTTTGTAGAATCGGTATTTGTAGAATAGGACTTTTCAGAATCTGTTTTTTTAGAATCGGTCTTTGTAGAATCTGTATTTGTAGAATCGGTCTTTGTAGAATCGATATTTGTAGAATCGGTATTTTTAGAATCAGTATTTGTAGAATCGGTTTTTGTAGAAACGGTCTTTGTAGAATCGGTTTTTGTAGAATCGGTTTTTGTAGAATCGGTATTTGTAGAATCGGTTTTTGTAGAATCGGTCTTTGTAGAATCGGTCTTTGTAGAATCGGTCTTTGAAGAATCGGTCTTTGTAGAATCGGTCTTTGTAGAATCGGTTTTTGTAGAATCAGTATTTGTAGAATCGGTTTTTGTAGAAACGATCTTTGTAGAATCGGTTTTTGTAGAATCGGTTTTTGTAGAATCGGTATTTGTAGAATCGGTTTTTGTAGAATCGGTCTTTGTAGAATCGGTTTTTGTAGAATCGGTCTTTGTAGAATCGGTTTTTGTAGAATCGGTCTTTGTAGAATTGGTTTTTGTAGAATCGGTTTTTGTAGAATCGGTCTTTGTAGAATCTGTATTTGTAGAATCGGTCTTTGTAGAATCGGTTTTTGTAGAAACGGTCTTTGTAGAATCGGTTTTTGTAGAATCGGTTTTTGTAAAATCGGTATTTGTAGAATCGGTTTTTGTAGAATCGGTCTTTGTAGAATCGGTCTTTGTAGAATCGGTCTTTGTAGAATCGGTCTTTGTAGAATCGGTTTTTGTAGAATCGGTCTTTGTAGAATCGGTATTTGTACAATCGGTCTTTGTAGAATCGGTTTTTGTAGAATCGGTCTGTGTAGAATCGGTTTTTGTAGAATCGGTCTTTGTAGAATCGGTCTTTGTAGAATCGGACTTTGTAGAATCGGTATTTGTAGAATCGGTTTTTGCAGAATCGGTCTTTGTAGAATCGGTCTTTGTAAAATCGGTCTTTGTAGAACCGGTTTTTGTAGAATCGGTATTTGTAGAATCGGTATTTGTAGAATCGGACTTTGTAGAATCGGTTTTTGTAGAATCGGTCTTTGTAGAATCGGTCTTTGTAGAATCGGTCTTTGTAGAATCGGTCTTTGTAGAATCGGTTTTTGTAGAATCAGTATTTGTAGAATCGGGTTTTGTAGAAACGGTCTTTGTAGAATCGGTTTTTGTAGCATCGGTTTTTGTAGAATCGGTATTTGTAGAATCGGTTTTTGTAGAATCGGTCTTTGTAGAATCGGTTTTTGTAGAATCGGTCTTTGTAGAATCGGTTTTTGTAGAATCGGTCTTTGTAGAATTGGTTTTTGTAGAATCGGTTTTTGTAGAATCGGTCTTTGTAGAATCTGTATTTGTAGAATCGGTCTTTGTAGAATCGGTTTTTGTAGAAACGGTCTTTGTAGGATCTGTTTTTGTAGAATCGGTTTTTGTAGAATCGGTATTTGTAGAATCGGTTTTTGTAGAATCGGTCTTTGTAGAATCGGTTTTTGTAGAATCGGTCTTTGTAGAATCGGTTTTTGTAGAATCAATCTTTGTAGAATCGGTTTTTGTAGAATCGGTCTTTGTAGAATCGGTATTTGAACAATCGGTCTTTGTAGGATTGGTTTTTTGTAGAATCGGACTTTGTAGAATCGGTCTTTGTAGAATCGGTTTTTGTAGAATCGGTCTTTGTAGAATCGGTTTTTGTAGAATCGGTCTTTGTAGAATCGGTTGTTGTAGAATCGGTCTTTGTAGAATTGGTTTTTGTAGAATCGGTTTTTGTAGAATCAGTCTTTGTAGAATCTGTTTTTGTAGAATCGGTCTTTGTAGAATCGGTTTTTGTAGAAACGGTCTTTGTAGAATCGGTTTTTGTAGAATCGGTTTTTGTAGAATCAGTCTTTGTAGAATCTGTTTTTGTAGAATCGGTCTTTGTAGAATCGGTTTTTGTAGAATCGGTCTTTGTAGAATCGGTTTTTGTAGAATCGGTCTTTGTAGAATCGGTCTTTGTAGAATCGGTCTTTGTAGAATCGGTTTTTGTAGAATCGGTCTTTGTAGAATCTGTTTTTGTAGAATCGGTCTTTGTAGAATCGGTTTTTGTAGAATCGGTCTTTGTAGAATTGGTTTTTGTAGAATCGGTTTTTGTAGAATCAGTCTTTGTAGAATCTGTTTTTGTAGAATCGGTCTTTGTAGAATCGGTTTTTGTAGAATCGGTCTTTGTAGAATCGGTTTTTGTAGAATCGGTCTTTGTAGAATCGGTCTTTGTAGAATCGGTCTTTGTAGAATCAATCTTTGTAGAATCGGTTTTTGTAGAATCGGTCTTTGTAGAATCGGTATTTGAACAATCGGTCTTTGTAGGATTGGTTTTTTGTAGAATCGGACTTTGTAGAATCGGTTTTTGTAGAATTGGTTTTTGTAGAATCGGACTTTGTAGAATCGGACTTTGTAGAATCTGTCTTTGTAGTATCGGTCTTTGTAGAATCGGTCTTTGTAGAATCGGTTTTTGTAGAATCGGTCTGTGTAGAATCGGTTTTTGTAGAATCGGTCTTTGTATAATCGGTTTTTGTAGAATCGGTCTTTGTCGAATTGGTCTTTGTAGAATCGGTCATTGTAGAATCGGGCTTTGTAGAATCGGTTTTTGTACAATCGGACTTTGTAGAATCGGTATTTGTAGAATCGGTTTTTGCAGAATCGGTCTTTGTAGAATCGGTCTTTGTAAAATCGGTCTTTGTAGAACCGGTTTTTGTAGAATCGGTATTTGTAGAATCGGTATTTGTAGAATCGGACTTTGTAGAATCGGTCTTTGTAGAATCGGTTTTTGTAGAATCGGTCTTTGTATAATCGGTCTTTGTAGAATCGGTCTTTGTCGAATTGGTCTTTGTAGAATCGGTCATTGTAGAATCGGGCTTTGTAGAATCGGTTTTTGTACAATCGGACTTTGTAGAATCGGTATTTGTAGAATCGGTTTTTGCAGAATCGGTCTTTGTAGAATCGGTCTTTGTAAAATCGGTCTTTGTAGAACCGGTTTTTGTAGAATCGGTTTTTGTAGAATCGGTCTTTGTAGAATCGGTTTTTGTAGAATCGGTCTTTGTAGAATCGGACTTTGTAGAATCGGTATTTGTAGAATCGGTTTTTGCAGAATCGGTCTTTGTAGAATCGGTCTTTGTAAAATCGGTCTTTGTAGAACCGGTTTTTGTAGAATCGGTATTTGTAGAATCGGTATTTGTAGAATCGGACTTTGTAGAATCGGTCTTTGTAGAATCGGTCTTTGTAGACTCGGTATTTGTAGAATCGGTTTTTGTAGAATCGGACTTTGTAGAATCGGTCTTTGTAGAATCGGTCTTTGTAGAATCGGTCTTTGTAAAATCGGTCTTTGTAGAACCGGTTTTTGTAGAATCGGTATTTGTAGAATCGGTATTTGTAGAATCGGACTTTGTAGAATCGGTCTTTGTAGAATCGGTTTTTGTAGAATCGGTTTTTGTAGAATCGGTCTTTGTATAATCGGTCTTTGTAGAATCGGTCTTTGTCGAATTGGTCTTTGTAGAATCGGTCATTGTAGAATCGGGCTTTGTAGAATCGGTTTTTGTACAATCGGACTTTGTAGAATCGGTATTTGTAGAATCGGTTTTTGCAGAATCGGTCTTTGTAGAATCGGTCTTTGTAAAATCGGTCTTTGTAGAACCGGTTTTTGTAGAATCGGTTTTTGTAGAATCGGTCTTTGTAGAATCGGTTTTTGTAGAATCGGTCTTTGTAGAATCGGTTTTTGTAGAATCGGTCTTTGTAGAATTGGTTTTTGTAGAATCGGTTTTTGTAGAATCGGTCTTTGTAGAATCTGTATTTGTAGAATCGGTCTTTGTAGAATCGGTTTTTGTAGAAACGGTCTTTGTAGGATCGGTTTTTGTAGAATCGGTTTTTGTAGAATCGGTATTTGTAGAATCGGTTTTTGTAGAATCGGTCTTTGTAGAATCGGTCTTTGTAGAATCGGTCTTTGTAGAATCGGTCTTTGTAGAATCGGTTTTTGTAGAATCGGTCTTTGTAGAATCGGTTTTTGTAGAATCGGACTTTGTAGAATCGGTTTTTGTAGAATCGGTCTTTGTAGCATCAGTCTTCGTAGAATCGGTATTTGTACATACGGTCTTTGTAGAATCGGTTTTTGTAGAATCGGTTTTTGTAGAATCGGTTTTTGTAGAAACGGTCTTTGTAGGATCGGTTTTTGTAGAATCGGTTTTTGTAGAATCGGTTTTTGTAGAATCGGTCTTTGTAGAATCTGTATTTGTAGAATCGGTCTTTGTAGAATCGGTTTTTGTAGAAACGGTCTTTGTAGGATCGGTTTTTGTAGAATCGGTTTTTGTAGAATCGGTATTTGTAGAATCGGTTTTTGTAGAATCGGTCTTTGTAGAATCGGTCTTTGTAGAATCGGTCTTTGTAGAATCGGTCTTTGTAGAATCGGTTTTTGTAGAATCGGTCTTTGTAGAATCGGTTTTTGTAGAATCGGACTTTGTAGAATCGGTTTTTGTAGAATCGGTCTTTGTAGCATCAGTCTTCGTAGAATCGGTATTTGTACAATCGGTCTTTGTAGAATCGGTTTTTGTAGAATCGGTTTTTGTAGAATCGGTTTTTGTAGAATCGGTCTTTGTAGAATTGGTTTTTGTAGAATCGGACTTTGTAGAATCGGTCTTTGTAGAATCGGTATTTGTAGAATAGGACTTTTCAGAATCTGTTTTTTTAGAATCGGTCTTTGTAGAATCTGTATTTGTAGAATCGGTCTTTGTAGAATCGGT
The DNA here is from genome assembly GCA_037103525.1 of Ganaspis brasiliensis. Classification (NCBI taxonomy): domain Eukaryota; kingdom Metazoa; phylum Arthropoda; class Insecta; order Hymenoptera; family Figitidae; genus Ganaspis; species Ganaspis brasiliensis. The sequence continues at coordinate 67,267 of JAZKLR010000335.1, forward strand.
ATTTGTAGAATCGGTATTTTTAGAATCAGTATTTGTAGAATCGGTTTTTGTAGAAACGGTCTTTGTAGAATCGGTTTTTGTAGAATCGGTTTTTGTAGAATCGGTATTTGTAGAATCGGTTTTTGTAGAATCGGTCTTTGTAGAATCGGTCTTTGTAGAATCGGTCTTTGTAGAATCGGTCTTTGTAGAATCGGTTTTTGTAGAATCAGTATTTGTAGAATCGGTTTTTGTAGAAACGATCTTTGTAGAATCGGTTTTTGTAGAATCGGTTTTTGTAGAATCGGTATTTGTAGAATCGGTTTTTGTAGAATCGGTCTTTGTAGAATCGGTCTTTGTAGAATCGGTCTTTGTAGAATCGGTTTTTGTAGAAACGGTCTTTGTAGGATCGGTTTTTGTAGAATCGGTTTTTGTAGAATCGGTATTTGTAGAATCGGTTTTTGTAGAATCGGTCTTTGTAGAATCGGTCTTTGTAGAATCGGTCTTTGTAGAATCGGTCTTTGTAGAATCGGTTTTTGTAGAATCGGTTTTTGTAGAATCGGTTTTTGTAGAAACGGTCTTTGTAGGATCGGTTTTTGTAGAATCGGTTTTTGTAGAATCGGTTTTTGTAGAATCGGTCTTTGTAGAATCTGTATTTGTAGAATCGGTCTTTGTAGAATCGGTTTTTGTAGAAACGGTCTTTGTAGGATCGGTTTTTGTAGAATCGGTTTTTGTAGAATCGGTATTTGTAGAATCGGTTTTTGTAGAATCGGTCTTTGTAGAATCGGTCTTTGTAGAATCGGTCTTTGTAGAATCGGTCTTTGTAGAATCGGTTTTTGTAGAATCGGTCTTTGTAGAATCGGTTTTTGTAGAATCGGACTTTGTAGAATCGGTTTTTGTAGAATCGGTCTTTGTAGCATCAGTCTTCGTAGAATCGGTATTTGTACAATCGGTCTTTGTAGAATCGGTTTTTGTAGAATCGGTTTTTGTAGAATCGGTTTTTGTAGAATCGGTCTTTGTAGAATTGGTTTTTGTAGAATCGGACTTTGTAGAATCGGTCTTTGTAGAATCGGTATTTGTAGAATAGGACTTTTCAGAATCTGTTTTTTTAGAATCGGTCTTTGTAGAATCTGTATTTGTAGAATCGGTCTTTGTAGAATCGGTATTTGTAGAATCGGTATTTTTAGAATCAGTATTTGTAGAATCGGTTTTTGTAGAAACGGTCTTTGTAGAATCGGTTTTTGTAGAATCGGTTTTTGTAGAATCGGTATTTGTAGAATCGGTTTTTGTAGAATCGGTCTTTGTAGAATCGGTCTTTGTAGAATCGGTCTTTGTAGAATCGGTCTTTGTAGAATCGGTTTTTGTAGAATCAGTATTTGTAGAATCGGTTTTTGTAGAAACGATCTTTGTAGAATCGGTTTTTGTAGAATTGGTTTTTGTAGAATCGGTATTTGTAGAATCGGTTTTTGTAGAATCGGTCTTTGTAGAATCGGTTTTTGTAGAATCGGTCTTTGTAGAATCGGTTTTTGTAGAATCGGTCTTTGTAGAATTGGTTTTTGTAGAATCGGTTTTTGTAGAATCGGTCTTTGTAGAATCTGTATTTGTAGAATCGGTCTTTGTAGAATCGGTTTTTGTAGAAACGGTCTTTGTAGAATCGGTTTTTGTAGAATCGGTTTTTGTAAAATCGGTATTTGTAGAATCGGTTTTTGTAGAATCGGTCTTTGTAGAATCGGTCTTTGTAGAATCGGTCTTTGTAGAATCGGTCTTTGTAGAATCGGTTTTTGTAGAATCGGTCTTTGTAGAATCGGTATTTGTACAATCGGTCTTTGTAGAATCGGTTTTTGTAGAATCGGTCTGTGTAGAATCGGTTTTTGTAGAATCGGTCTTTGTAGAATCGGACTTTGTAGAATCGGTATTTGTAGAATCGGTTTTTGCAGAATCGGTCTTTGTAGAATCGGTCTTTGTAAAATCGGTCTTTGTAGAACCGGTTTTTGTAGAATCGGTATTTGTAGAATCGGTATTTGTAGAATCGGACTTTGTAGAATCGGTTTTTGTAGAATCGGTCTTTGTAGAATCGGTCTTTGTAGAATCGGTCTTTGTAGAATCGGTCTTTGTAGAATCGGTTTTTGTAGAATCAGTATTTGTAGAATCGGGTTTTGTAGAAACGGTCTTTGTAGAATCGGTTTTTGTAGCATCGGTTTTTGTAGAATCGGTATTTGTAGAATCGGTTTTTGTAGAATCGGTCTTTGTAGAATCGGTTTTTGTAGAATCGGTCTTTGTAGAATCGGTTTTTGTAGAATCGGTCTTTGTAGAATTGGTTTTTGTAGAATCGGTTTTTGTAGAATCGGTCTTTGTAGAATCTGTATTTGTAGAATCGGTCTTTGTAGAATCGGTTTTTGTAGAAACGGTCTTTGTAGGATCGGTTTTTGTAGAATCGGTTTTTGTAGAATCGGTATTTGTAGAATCGGTTTTTGTAGAATCGGTCTTTGTAGAATCGGTCTTTGTAGAATCGGTCTTTGTAGAATCGGTCTTTGTAGAATCGGTTTTTGTAGAATCGGTCTTTGTAGAATCGGTTTTTGTAGAATCAATCTTTGTAGAATCGGTTTTTGTAGAATCGGTCTTTGTAGAATCGGTATTTGAACAATCGGTCTTTGTAGGATTGGTTTTTTGTAGAATCGGACTTTGTAGAATCGGTCTTTGTAGAATCGGTTTTTGTAGAATCGGTCTTTGTAGAATCGGTTTTTGTAGAATCGGTCTTTGTAGAATCGGTTGTTGTAGAATCGGTCTTTGTAGAATTGGTTTTTGTAGAATCGGTTTTTGTAGAATCAGTCTTTGTAGAATCTGTTTTTGTAGAATCGGTCTTTGTAGAATCGGTTTTTGTAGAAACGGTCTTTGTAGAATCGGTTTTTGTAGAATCGGTTTTTGTAGAATCAGTCTTTGTAGAATGTGTTTTTGTAGAATCGGTCTTTGTAGTATCGGTTTTTGTAGAATCGGTCTTTGTAGAATCGGTTTTTGTAGAATCGGTCTTTGTAGAATCGGTCTTTGTAGAATCGGTCTTTGTAGAATCGGTTTTTGTAGAATCGGTCTTTGTAGAATCTGTTTTTGTAGAATCGGTCTTTGTAGAATCGGTTTTTGTAGAATCGGTCTTTGTAGAATTGGTTTTTGTAGAATCGGTTTTTGTAGAATCAGTCTTTGTAGAATCTGTTTTTGTAGAATCGGTCTTTGTAGAATCGGTTTTTGTAGAAACGGTCTTTGTAGAATCGGTTTTTGTAGAATCGGTTTTTGTAGAATCGGTATTTGTAGAATCGGTTTTTGTAGAATCGGTCTTTGTAGAATCGGTCTTTGTAGAATCGGTCTTTGTAGAATCAATCTTTGTAGAATCGGTTTTTGTAGAATCGGTCTTTGTAGAATCGGTATTTGAACAATCGGTCTTTGTAGGATTGGTTTTTTGTAGAATCGGACTTTGTAGAATCGGTTTTTGTAGAATTGGTTTTTGTAGAATCGGACTTTGTAGAATCGGACTTTGTAGAATCTGTCTTTGTAGTATCGGTCTTTGTAGAATCGGTCTTTGTAGAATCGGTTTTTGTAGAATCGGTCTGTGTAGAATCGGTTTTTGTAGAATCGGTCTTTGTATAATCGGTCTTTGTAGAATCGGTCTTTGTCGAATTGGTCTTTGTAGAATCGGTCATTGTAGAATCGGGCTTTGTAGAATCGGTTTTTGTACAATCGGACTTTGTAGAATCGGTATTTGTAGAATCGGTTTTTGCAGAATCGGTCTTTGTAGAATCGGTCTTTGTAAAATCGGTCTTTGTAGAACCGGTTTTTGTAGAATCGGTATTTGTAGAATCGGTATTTGTAGAATCGGACTTTGTAGAATCGGTCTTTGTAGAATCGGTTTTTGTAGAATCGGTCTTTGTATAATCGGTCTTTGTAGAATCGGTCTTTGTCGAATTGGTCTTTGTAGAATCGGTCATTGTAGAATCGGGCTTTGTAGAATCGGTTTTTGTACAATCGGACTTTGTAGAATCGGTATTTGTAGAATCGGTTTTTGCAGAATCGGTCTTTGTAGAATCGGTCTTTGTAAAATCGGTCTTTGTAGAACCGGTTTTTGTAGAATCGGTTTTTGTAGAATCGGTCTTTGTAGAATCGGTTTTTGTAGAATCGGTCTTTGTAGAATCGGACTTTGTAGAATCGGTATTTGTAGAATCGGTTTTTGCAGAATCGGTCTTTGTAGAATCGGTCTTTGTAAAATCGGTCTTTGTAGAACCGGTTTTTGTAGAATCGGTATTTGTAGAATCGGTATTTGTAGAATCGGACTTTGTAGAATCGGTCTTTGTAGAATCGGTCTTTGTAAACTCGGTATTTGTAGAATCGGTTTTTGTAGAATCGGACTTTGTAGAATCGGTCTTTGTAGAATCGGTCTTTGTAGAATCGGTCTTTGTAAAATCGGTCTTTGTAGAACCGGTTTTTGTAGAATCGGTATTTGTAGAATCGGTATTTGTAGAATCGGACTTTGTAGAATCGGTCTTTGTAGAATCGGTTTTTGTAGAATCGGTCTTTGTATAATCGGTCTTTGTAGAATCGGTCTTTGTCGAATTGGTCTTTGTAGAATCGGTCATTGTAGAATCGGGCTTTGTAGAATCGGTTTTTGTACAATCGGACTTTGTAGAATCGGTATTTGTAGAATCGGTTTTTGCAGAATCGGTCTTTGTAGAATCGGTCTTTGTAAAATCGGTCTTTGTAGAACCGGTTTTTGTAGAATCGGTTTTTGTAGTATCGGTCTTTGTAGAATCGGTTTTTGTAGAATCGGTCTTTGTAGAATCGGTTTTTGTAGAATCGGTCTTTGTAGAATTGGTTTTTGTAGAATCGGTTTTTGTAGAATCGGTCTTTGTAGAATCTGTATTTGTAGAATCGGTCTTTGTAGAATCGGTTTTTGTAGAAACGGTCTTTGTAGGATCGGTTTTTGTAGAATCGGTTTTTGTAGAATCGGTATTTGTAGAATCGGTTTTTGTAGAATCGGTCTTTGTAGAATCGGTCTTTGTAGAATCGGTCTTTGTAGAATCGGTCTTTGTAGAATCGGTTTTTGTAGAATCGGTCTTTGTAGAATCGGTTTTTGTAGAATCGGTCTTTGTAGAATCGGTCTTTGTAGAATCGGTCTTTGTAGAATCAATCTTTGTAGAATCGGTTTTTGTAGAATCGGTCTTTGTAGAATCGGTATTTGAACAATCGGTCTTTGTAGGATTGGTTTTTTGTAGAATCGGACTTTGTAGAATCGGTTTTTGTAGAAACGGTCTTTGTAGGATCGGTTTTTGTAGAATCGGTTTTTGTAGAATCGGTTTTTGTAGAATCGGTCTTTGTAGAATCTGTATTTGTAGAATCGGTCTTTGTAGAATCGGTTTTTGTAGAAACGGTCTTTGTAGGATCGGTTTTTGTAGAATCGGTTTTTGTAGAATCGGTATTTGTAGAATCGGTTTTTGTAGAATCGGTCTTTGTAGAATCGGTCTTTGTAGAATCGGTCTTTGTAGAATCGGTCTTTGTAGAATCGGTTTTTGTAGAATCGGTCTTTGTAGAATCGGTTTTTGTAGAATCGGACTTTGTAGAATCGGTTTTTGTAGAATCGGTCTTTGTAGCATCAGTCTTCGTAGAATCGGTATTTGTACAATCGGTCTTTGTAGAATCGGTTTTTGTAGAATCGGTTTTTGTAGAATCGGTTTTTGTAGAATCGGTCTTTGTAGAATTGGTTTTTGTAGAATCGGACTTTGTAGAATCGGTCTTTGTAGAATCGGTATTTGTAGAATAGGACTTTTCAGAATCTGTTTTTTTAGAATCGGTCTTTGTAGAATCTGTATTTGTAGAATCGGTCTTTGTAGAATCGGTATTTGTAGAATCGGTATTTTTAGAATCAGTATTTGTAGAATCGGTTTTTGTAGAAACGGTCTTTGTAGAATCGGTTTTTGTAGAATCGGTTTTTGTAGAATCGGTATTTGTAGAATCGGTTTTTGTAGAATCGGTCTTTGTAGAATCGGTCTTTGTAGAATCGGTCTTTGTAGAATCGGTCTTTGTAGAATCGGTTTTTGTAGAATCAGTATTTGTAGAATCGGTTTTTGTAGAAACGATCTTTGTAGAATCGGTTTTTGTAGAATTGGTTTTTGTAGAATCGGTATTTGTAGAATCGGTTTTTGTAGAATCGGTCTTTGTAGAATCGGTTTTTGTAGAATCGGTCTTTGTAGAATCGGTTTTTGTAGAATCGGTCTTTGTAGAATTGGTTTTTGTAGAATCGGTTTTTGTAGAATCGGTCTTTGTAGAATCTGTATTTGTAGAATCGGTCTTTGTAGAATCGGTTTTTGTAGAAACGGTCTTTGTAGAATCGGTTTTTGTAGAATCGGTTTTTGTAAAATCGGTATTTGTAGAATCGGTTTTTGTAGAATCGGTCTTTGTAGAATCGGTCTTTGTAGAATCGGTCTTTGTAGAATCGGTCTTTGTAGAATCGGTTTTTGTAGAATCGGTCTTTGTAGAATCGGTATTTGTACAATCGGTCTTTGTAGAATCGGTTTTTGTAGAATCGGTCTGTGTAGAATCGGTTTTTGTAGAATCGGTCTTTGTAGAATCGGACTTTGTAGAATCGGTATTTGTAGAATCGGTTTTTGCAGAATCGGTCTTTGTAGAATCGGTCTTTGTAAAATCGGTCTTTGTAGAACCGGTTTTTGTAGAATCGGTATTTGTAGAATCGGTATTTGTAGAATCGGACTTTGTAGAATCGGTTTTTGTAGAATCGGTCTTTGTAGAATCGGTCTTTGTAGAATCGGTCTTTGTAGAATCGGTCTTTGTAGAATCGGTTTTTGTAGAATCAGTATTTGTAGAATCGGGTTTTGTAGAAACGGTCTTTGTAGAATCGGTTTTTGTAGCATCGGTTTTTGTAGAATCGGTATTTGTAGAATCGGTTTTTGTAGAATCGGTCTTTGTAGAATCGGTTTTTGTAGAATCGGTCTTTGTAGAATCGGTTTTTGTAGAATCGGTCTTTGTAGAATTGGTTTTTGTAGAATCGGTTTTTGTAGAATCGGTCTTTGTAGAATCTGTATTTGTAGAATCGGTCTTTGTAGAATCGGTTTTTGTAGAAACGGTCTTTGTAGGATCGGTTTTTGTAGAATCGGTTTTTGTAGAATCGGTATTTGTAGAATCGGTTTTTGTAGAATCGGTCTTTGTAGAATCGGTCTTTGTAGAATCGGTCTTTGTAGAATCGGTCTTTGTAGAATCGGTTTTTGTAGAATCGGTCTTTGTAGAATCGGTTTTTGTAGAATCAATCTTTGTAGAATCGGTTTTTGTAGAATCGGTCTTTGTAGAATCGGTATTTGAACAATCGGTCTTTGTAGGATTGGTTTTTTGTAGAATCGGACTTTGTAGAATCGGTCTTTGTAGAATCGGTTTTTGTAGAATCGGTCTTTGTAGAATCGGTTTTTGTAGAATCGGTCTTTGTAGAATCGGTTGTTGTAGAATCGGTCTTTGTAGAATTGGTTTTTGTAGAATCGGTTTTTGTAGAATCAGTCTTTGTAGAATCTGTTTTTGTAGAATCGGTCTTTGTAGAATCGGTTTTTGTAGAAACGGTCTTTGTAGAATCGGTTTTTGTAGAATCGGTTTTTGTAGAATCAGTCTTTGTAGAATGTGTTTTTGTAGAATCGGTCTTTGTAGTATCGGTTTTTGTAGAATCGGTCTTTGTAGAATCGGTTTTTGTAGAATCGGTCTTTGTAGAATCGGTCTTTGTAGAATCGGTCTTTGTAGAATCGGTTTTTGTAGAAACGGTCTTTGTAGAATCTGTTTTTGTAGAATCGGTCTTTGTAGAATCGGTTTTTGTAGAATCGGTCTTTGTAGAATTGGTTTTTGTAGAATCGGTTTTTGTAGAATCAGTCTTTGTAGAATCTGTTTTTGTAGAATCGGTCTTTGTAGAATCGGTTTTTGTAGAAACGGTCTTTGTAGAATCGGTTTTTGTAGAATCGGTTTTTGTAGAATCGGTATTTGTAGAATCGGTTTTTGTAGAATCGGTCTTTGTAGAATCGGTCTTTGTAGAATCGGTCTTTGTAGAATCAATCTTTGTAGAATCGGTTTTTGTAGAATCGGTCTTTGTAGAATCGGTATTTGAACAATCGGTCTTTGTAGGATTGGTTTTTTGTAGAATCGGACTTTGTAGAATCGGTTTTTGTAGAATTGGTTTTTGTAGAATCGGACTTTGTAGAATCGGACTTTGTAGAATCTGTCTTTGTAGTATCGGTCTTTGTAGAATCGGTCTTTGTAGAATCGGTTTTTGTAGAATCGGTCTGTGTAGAATCGGTTTTTGTAGAATCGGTCTTTGTATAATCGGTCTTTGTAGAATCGGTCTTTGTCGAATTGGTCTTTGTAGAATCGGTCATTGTAGAATCGGGCTTTGTAGAATCGGTTTTTGTACAATCGGACTTTGTAGAATCGGTATTTGTAGAATCGGTTTTTGCAGAATCGGTCTTTGTAGAATCGGTCTTTGTAAAATCGGTCTTTGTAGAACCGGTTTTTGTAGAATCGGTATTTGTAGAATCGGTAGTGATGCACGTCGAGCAAACGATCTGATCGACTTCACATCTGATCGTCTGTTGTTTGCTCGATTATGATTGATTTGAACAAATTACTTTTTATTTATCTTTTAATAAATAGCATAATTTTTTAAAATATCTTTAAGTAAGTATCCTTTCTTTTTGTTGACACTTTTTATTTTTTACGTGGGTAATTCCATTGGCTTTCGTCGGAGGGATGTTTGCTAAAAATATTTTACTTTAATTTAAATTATCATTTAAAAATTGAATTTTTAAATGAATAAAAAAATATTTATAAAAATCTTTATTTAAAATAAACTCTATAGAGTTTAATAATGACTTATATATAAAACAAGTGTATTTTTGAGATATGCAAGCAACATCCCTCAGACAAAAGTCAATGGAATTACCCACGTGACAGATAAAAAAAGTCAACAAAAAGAAAGGATACTTACTTGAAGATATTTTCAAAAATTATGCTATTTATTAAAAGATAAATAAAAAGTAATTTGTTCAAATCAATCATAATCGAGCAAACAACAGACGATCAGATGTGAAGTCGATCAGATCGTTTGCTCGACGTGCAACACTAAGAATCGGTATTTGTAGAATCGGACTTTGTAGAATCGGTCTTTGTAGAATCGGTTTTTGTAGAATCGGTCTTTGTATAATCGGTCTTTGTAGAATCGGTCTTTGTCGAATTGGTCTTTGTAGAATCGGTCATTGTAGAATCGGGCTTTGTAGAATCGGTTTTTGTACAATCGGACTTTGTAGAATCGGTATTTGTAGAATCGGTTTTTGCAGAATCGGTCTTTGTAGAATCGGTCTTTGTAAAATCGGTCTTTGTAGAACCGGTTTTTGTAGAATCGGTTTTTGTAGAATCGGTCTTTGTAGAATCGGTTTTTGTAGAATCGGTCTTTGTAGAATCGGACTTTGTAGAATCGGTATTTGTAGAATCGGTTTTTGCAGAATCGGTCTTTGTAGAATCGGTCTTTGTAAAATCGGTCTTTGTAGAACCGGTTTTTGTAGAATCGGTATTTGTAGAATCGGTATTTGTAGAATCGGACTTTGTAGAATCGGTCTTTGTAGAATCGGTCTTTGTAAACTCGGTATTTGTAGAATCGGTTTTTGTAGAATCGGACTTTGTAGAATCGGTCTTTGTAGAATCGGTCTTTGTAGAATCGGTCTTTGTAAAATCGGTCTTTGTAGAACCGGTTTTTGTAGAATCGGTATTTGTAGAATCGGTATTTGTAGAATCGGACTTTGTAGAATCGGTCTTTGTAGAATCGGTTTTTGTAGAATCGGTCTTTGTATAATCGGTCTTTGTAGAATCGGTCTTTGTCGAATTGGTCTTTGTAGAATCGGTCATTGTAGAATCGGGCTTTGTAGAATCGGTTTTTGTACAATCGGACTTTGTAGAATCGGTATTTGTAGAATCGGTTTTTGCAGAATCGGTCTTTGTAGAATCGGTCTTTGTAAAATCGGTCTTTGTAGAACCGGTTTTTGTAGAATCGGTTTTTGTAGTATCGGTCTTTGTAGAATCGGTTTTTGTAGAATCGGTCTTTGTAGAATCGGTTTTTGTAGAATCGGTCTTTGTAGAATTGGTTTTTGTAGAATCGGTTTTTGTAGAATCGGTCTTTGTAGAATCTGTATTTGTAGAATCGGTCTTTGTAGAATCGGTTTTTGTAGAAACGGTCTTTGTAGGATCGGTTTTTGTAGAATCGGTTTTTGTAGAATCGGTATTTGTAGAATCGGTTTTTGTAGAATCGGTCTTTGTAGAATCGGTCTTTGTAGAATCGGTCTTTGTAGAATCGGTCTTTGTAGAATCGGTTTTTGTAGAATCGGTCTTTGTAGAATCGGTTTTTGTAGAATCGGTCTTTGTAGAATCGGTCTTTGTAGAATCGGTCTTTGTAGAATCAATCTTTGTAGAATCGGTTTTTGTAGAATCGGTCTTTGTAGAATCGGTATTTGAACAATCGGTCTTTGTAGGATTGGTTTTTTGTAGAATCGGACTTTGTAGAATCGGTCTTTGTAGAATCGGTTTTTGTAGAATCGGTCTTTGTAGAATCGGTTTTTGTAGAATCGGTCTTTGTAGAATCGGTTGTTGTAGAATCGGTCTTTGTAGAATTGGTTTTTGTAGAATCGGTTTTTGTAGAATCAGTCTTTGTAGAATCTGTTTTTGTAGAATCGGTCTTTGTAGAATCTGTTTTTGTAGAATCGGTCTTTGTAGAATCGGTTTTTGTAGAATCGGTCTTTGTAGAATTGGTTTTTGTAGAATCGGTTTTTGTAGAATCAGTCTTTGTAGAATCTGTTTTTGTAGAATCGGTCTTTGTAGAATCGGTTTTTGTAGAAACGGTCTTTGTAGAATCGGTTTTTGTAGAATCGGTTTTTGTAGAATCGGTATTTGTAGAATCGGTTTTTGTAGAATCGGTCTTTGTAGAATCGGTCTTTGTAGAATCGGTCTTTGTAGAATCAATCTTTGTAGAATCGGTTTTTGTAGAATCGGTCTTTGTAGAATCGGTATTTGAACAATCGGTCTTTGTAGGATTGGTTTTTTGTAGAATCGGACTTTGTAGAATCGGTTTTTGTAGAATTGGTTTTTGTAGAATCGGACTTTGTAGAATCGGACTTTGTAGAATCTGTCTTTGTAGTATCGGTCTTTGTAGAATCGGTCTTTGTAGAATCGGTTTTTGTAGAATCGGTCTGTGTAGAATCGGTTTTTGTAGAATCGGTCTTTGTATAATCGGTCTTTGTAGAATCGGTCTTTGTCGAATTGGTCTTTGTAGAATCGGTCATTGTAGAATCGGGCTTTGTAGAATCGGTTTTTGTACAATCGGACTTTGTAGAATCGGTATTTGTAGAATCGGTTTTTGCAGAATCGGTCTTTGTAGAATCGGTCTTTGTAAAATCGGTCTTTGTAGAACCGGTTTTTGTAGAATCGGTATTTGTAGAATCGGTATTTGTAGAATCGGACTTTGTAGAATCGGTCTTTGTAGAATCGGTTTTTGTAGAATCGGTCTTTGTATAATCGGTCTTTGTAGAATCGGTCTTTGTCGAATTGGTCTTTGTAGAATCGGTCATTGTAGAATCGGGCTTTGTAGAATCGGTTTTTGTACAATCGGACTTTGTAGAATCGGTATTTGTAGAATCGGTTTTTGCAGAATCGGTCTTTGTAGAATCGGTCTTTGTAAAATCGGTCTTTGTAGAACCGGTTTTTGTAGAATCGGTTTTTGTAGAATCGGTCTTTGTAGAATCGGTTTTTGTAGAATCGGTCTTTGTAGAATCGGACTTTGTAGAATCGGTATTTGTAGAATCGGTTTTTGCAGAATCGGTCTTTGTAGAATCGGTCTTTGTAAAATCGGTCTTTGTAGAACCGGTTTTTGTAGAATCGGTATTTGTAGAATCGGTATTTGTAGAATCGGACTTTGTAGAATCGGTCTTTGTAGAATCGGTCTTTGTAAACTCGGTATTTGTAGAATCGGTTTTTGTAGAATCGGACTTTGTAGAATCGGTCTTTGTAGAATCGGTCTTTGTAGAATCGGTCTTTGTAAAATCGGTCTTTGTAGAACCGGTTTTTGTAGAATCGGTATTTGTAGAATCGGTATTTGTAGAATCGGACTTTGTAGAATCGGTCTTTGTAGAATCGGTTTTTGTAGAATCGGTCTTTGTATAATCGGTCTTTGTAGAATCGGTCTTTGTCGAATTGGTCTTTGTAGAATCGGTCATTGTAGAATCGGGCTTTGTAGAATCGGTTTTTGTACAATCGGACTTTGTAGAATCGGTATTTGTAGAATCGGTTTTTGCAGAATCGGTCTTTGTAGAATCGGTCTTTGTAAAATCGGTCTTTGTAGAACCGGTTTTTGTAGAATCGGTTTTTGTAGTATCGGTCTTTGTAGAATCGGTTTTTGTAGAATCGGTCTTTGTAGAATCGGTTTTTGTAGAATCGGTCTTTGTAGAATTGGTTTTTGTAGAATCGGTTTTTGTAGAATCGGTCTTTGTAGAATCTGTATTTGTAGAATCGGTCTTTGTAGAATCGGTTTTTGTAGAAACGGTCTTTGTAGGATCGGTTTTTGTAGAATCGGTTTTTGTAGAATCGGTATTTGTAGAATCGGTTTTTGTAGAATCGGTCTTTGTAGAATCGGTCTTTGTAGAATCGGTCTTTGTAGAATCGGTCTTTGTAGAATCGGTTTTTGTAGAATCGGTCTTTGTAGAATCGGTTTTTGTAGAATCGGTCTTTGTAGAATCGGTCTTTGTAGAATCGGTCTTTGTAGAATCAATCTTTGTAGAATCGGTTTTTGTAGAATCGGTCTTTGTAGAATCGGTATTTGAACAATCGGTCTTTGTAGGATTGGTTTTTTGTAGAATCGGACTTTGTAGAATCGGTCTTTGTAGAATCGGTTTTTGTAGAATCGGTCTTTGTAGAATCGGTTTTTGTAGAATCGGTCTTTGTAGAATCGGTTGTTGTAGAATCGGTCTTTGTAGAATTGGTTTTTGTAGAATCGGTTTTTGTAGAATCAGTCTTTGTAGAATCTGTTTTTGTAGAATCGGTCTTTGTAGAATCGGTTTTTGTAGAAACGGTCTTTGTAGAATCGGTTTTTGTAGAATCGGTTTTTGTAGAATCAGTCTTTGTAGAATCTGTTTTTGTAGAATCGGTCTTTGTAGAATCGGTTTTTGTAGAATCGGTTTTTGTAGAATCGGTTTTTGTAGAATCAGTCTTTGTAGAATCGGTTTTTGTAGAATCAGTCTTTGTAGAATCTGTTTTTGTAGAATCGGTCTTTGTAGAATCGGTTTTTGTAGAAACGGTCTTTGTAGAATCGGTTTTTGTAGAATCGGTTTTTGTAGAATCGGTATTTGTAGAATCGGTTTTTGTAGAATCGGTCTTTGTAGAATCGGTCTTTGTAGAATCGGTCTTTGTAGAATCAATCTTTGTAGAATCGGTTTTTGTAGAGTCGGTCTTTGTAGAATCGGTATTTGAACAATCGGTCTTTGTAGGATTGGTTTTTTGTAGAATCGGACTTTGTAGAATCGGTTTTTGTAGAATTGGTTTTTGTAGAATCGGACTTTGTAGAATCGGACTTTGTAGAATCTGTCTTTGTAGTATCGGTCTTTGTAGAATCGGTCTTTGTAGAATCGGTTTTTGTAGAATCGGTCTGTGTAGAATCGGTTTTTGTAGAATCGGTCTTTGTATAATCGGTCTTTGTAGAATCGGTCTTTGTCGAATTGGTCTTTGTAGAATCGGTCATTGTAGAATCGGGCTTTGTAGAATCGGTTTTTGTACAATCGGACTTTGTAGAATCGGTATTTGTAGAATCGGTTTTTGCAGAATCGGTCTTTGTAGAATCGGTCTTTGTAAAATCGGTCTTTGTAGAACCGGTTTTTGTAGAATCGGTATTTGTAGAATCGGTATTTGTAGAATCGGACTTTGTAGAATCGGTCTTTGTAGAATCGGTTTTTGTAGAATCGGTCTTTGTATAATCGGTCTTTGTAGAATCGGTCTTTGTCGAATTGGTCTTTGTAGAATCGGTCATTGTAGAATCGGGCTTTGTAGAATCGGTTTTTGTACAATCGGACTTTGTAGAATCGGTATTTGTAGAATCGGTTTTTGCAGAATCGGTCTTTGTAGAATCGGTCTTTGTAAAATCGGTCTTTGTAGAACCGGTTTTTGTAGAATCGGTTTTTGTAGAATCGGTCTTTGTAGAATCGGTTTTTGTAGAATCGGTCTTTGTAGAATCGGACTTTGTAGAATCGGTATTTGTAGAATCGGTTTTTGCAGAATCGGTCTTTGTAGAATCGGTCTTTGTAAAATCGGTCTTTGTAGAACCGGTTTTTGTAGAATCGGTATTTGTAGAATCGGTATTTGTAGAATCGGACTTTGTAGAATCGGTCTTTGTAGAATCGGTTTTTGTAGAATCGGTCTTTGTATAATCGGTCTTTGTAGAATCGGTCTTTGTCGAATTGGTCTTTGTAGAATCGGTCATTGTAGAATCGGGCTTTGTAGAATCGGTTTTTGTACAATCGGACTTTGTAGAATCGGTATTTGTAGAATCGGTTTTTGCAGAATCGGTCTTTGTAGAATCGGTCTTTGTAAAATCGGTCTTTGTAGAACCGGTTTTTGTAGAATCGGTTTTTGTAGAATCGGTCTTTGTAGAATCGGTTTTTGTAGAATCGGTCTTTGTAGAATCGGACTTTGTAGAATCGGTATTTGTAGAATCGGTTTTTGCAGAATCGGTCTTTGTAGAATCGGTCTTTGTAAAATCGGTCTTTGTAGAACCGGTTTTTGTAGAATCGGTATTTGTAGAATCGGTATTTGTAGAATCGGGCTTTGTAGAATCGGTTTTTGTACAATCGGACTTTGTAGAATCGGTATTTGTAGAATCGGTTTTTGCAGAATCGGTCTTTGTAGAATCGGTCTTTGTAAAATCGGTCTTTGTAGAACCGGTTTTTGTAGAATCGGTTTTTGTAGTATCGGTCTTTGTAGAATCGGTTTTTGTAGAATCGGTCTTTGTAGAATCGGTTTTTGTAGAATCGGTCTTTGTAGAATTGGTTTTTGTAGAATCGGTTTTTGTAGAATCGGTCTTTGTAGAATCTGTATTTGTAGAATCGGTCTTTGTAGAATCGGTTTTTGTAGAAACGGTCTTTGTAGGATCGGTTTTTGTAGAATCGGTTTTTGTAGAATCGGTATTTGTAGAATCGGTTTTTGTAGAATCGGTCTTTGTAGAATCGGTCTTTGTAGAATCGGTCTTTGTAGAATCGGTCTTTGTAGAATCGGTTTTTGTAGAATCGGTCTTTGTAGAATCGGTTTTTGTAGAATCGGTCTTTGTAGAATCGGTCTTTGTAGAATCGGTCTTTGTAGAATCAATCTTTGTAGAATCGGTTTTTGTAGAATCGGTCTTTGTAGAATCGGTATTTGAACAATCGGTCTTTGTAGGATTGGTTTTTTGTAGAATCGGACTTTGTAGAATCGGTCTTTGTAGAATCGGTTTTTGTAGAATCGGTCTTTGTAGAATCGGTTTTTGTAGAATCGGTCTTTGTAGAATCGGTTGTTGTAGAATCGGTCTTTGTAGAATTGGTTTTTGTAGAATCGGTTTTTGTAGAATCAGTCTTTGTAGAATCTGTTTTTGTAGAATCGGTCTTTGTAGAATCGGTTTTTGTAGAAACGGTCTTTGTAGAATCGGTTTTTGTAGAATCGGTTTTTGTAGAATCAGTCTTTGTAGAATCTGTTTTTGTAGAATCGGTCTTTGTAGAATCGGTTTTTGTAGAATCGGTTTTTGCAGAATCGGTTTTTGTAGAATCAGTCTTTGTAGAATCGGTTTTTGTAGAATCAGTCTTTGTAGAATCTGTTTTTGTAGAATCGGTCTTTGTAGAATCGGTTTTTGTAGAAACGGTCTTTGTAGAATCGGTTTTTGTAGAATCGGTTTTTGTAGAATCGGTATTTGTAGAATCGGTTTTTGTAGAATCGGTCTTTGTAGAATCGGTCTTTGTAGAATCGGTCTTTGTAGAATCAATCTTTGTAGAATCGGTTTTTGTAGAGTCGGTCTTTGTAGAATCGGTATTTGAACAATCGGTCTTTGTAGGATTGGTTTTTTGTAGAATCGGACTTTGTAGAATCGGTTTTTGTAGAATTGGTTTTTGTAGAATCGGACTTTGTAGAATCGGACTTTGTAGAATCTGTCTTTGTAGTATCGGTCTTTGTAGAATCGGTCTTTGTAGAATCGGTTTATGTAGAATCGGTCTGTGTAGAATCGGTTTTTGTAGAATCGGTCTTTGTATAATCGGTCTTTGTAGAATCGGTCTTTGTCGAATTGGTCTTTGTAGAATCGGTCATTGTAGAATCGGGCTTTGTAGAATCGGTTTTTGTACAATCGGACTTTGTAGAATCGGTATTTGTAGAATCGGTTTTTGCAGAATCGGTCTTTGTAGAATCGGTCTTTGTAAAATCGGTCTTTGTAGAACCGGTTTTTGTAGAATCGGTATTTATAGAATCGGTATTTGTAGAATCGGACTTTGTAGAATCGGTCTTTGTAGAATCGGTTTTTGTAGAATCGGTCTTTGTATAATCGGTCTTTGTAGAATCGGTCTTTGTCGAATTGGTCTTTGTAGAATCGGTCATTGTAGAATCGGGCTTTGTAGAATCGGTTTTTGTACAATCGGACTTTGTAGAATCGGTATTTGTAGAATCGGTTTTTGCAGAATCGGTCTTTGTAGAATCGGTCTTTGTAAAATCGGTCTTTGTAGAACCGGTTTTTGTAGAATCGGTTTTTGTAGAATCGGTCTTTGTAGAATCGGTTTTTGTAGAATCGGTCTTTGTAGAATCGGACTTTGTAGAATCGGTATTTGTAGAATCGGTTTTTGCAGAATCGGTCTTTGTAGAATCGGTCTTTGTAAAATCGGTCTTTGTAGAACCGGTTTTTGTAGAATCGGTATTTGTAGAATCGGTATTTGTAGAATCGGACTTTGTAGAATCGGTCTTTGTAGAATCGGTCTTTGTAGACTCGGTATTTGTAGAATCGGTTTTTGTAGAATCGGACTTTGTAGAATCGGTCTTTGTAGAATCGGTCTTTGTAGAATCGGTCTTTGTAAAATCGGTCTTTGTAGAACCGGTTTTTGTAGAATCGGTATTTGTAGAATCGGTATTTGTAGAATCGGACTTTGTAGAATCGGTCTTTGTAGAATCGGTTTTTGTAGAATCGGTCTTTGTATAATCGGTCTTTGTAGAATCGGTCTTTGTCGAATTGGTCTTTGTAGAATCGGTCATTGTAGAATCGGGCTTTGTAGAATCGGTTTTTGTACAATCGGACTTTGTAGAATCGGTATTTGTAGAATCGGTTTTTGCAGAATCGGTCTTTGTAGAATCGGTCTTTGTAAAATCGGTCTTTGTAGAACCGGTTTTTGTAGAATCGGTTTTTGTAGAATCGGTCTTTGTAGAATCGGTTTTTGTAGAATCGGTCTTTGTAGAATCGGACTTTGTAGAATCGGTATTTGTAGAATCGGTTTTTGCAGAATCGGTCTTTGTAGAATCGGTCTTTGTAAAATCGGTCTTTGTAGAACCGGTTTTTGTAGAATCGGTATTTGTAGAATCGGTATTTGTAGAATCGGACTTTGTAGAATCGGTCTTTGTAGAATCGGTCTTTGTAGACTCGGTATTTGTAGAATCGGTTTTTGTAGAATCGGACTTTGTAGAATCGGTCTTTGTAGAATCGGTCTTTGTAGAATCGGTCTTTGTAAAATCGGTCTTTGTAGAACCGGTTTTTGTAGAATCGGTATTTGTAGAATCGGTATTTGTAGAATCGGACTTTGTAGAATCGGTCTTTGTAGAATCGGTTTTTGTAGAATCGGTCTTTGTATAATCGGTCTTTGTAGAATCGGTCTTTGTCGAATTGGTCTTTGTAGAATCGGTCATTGTAGAATCGGGCTTTGTAGAATCGGTTTTTGTACAATCGGACTTTGTAGAATCGGTATTTGTAGAATCGGTTTTTGCAGAATCGGTCTTTGTAGAATCGGTCTTTGTAAAATCGGTCTTTGTAGAACCGGTTTTTGTAGAATCGGTTTTTGTAGAATCGGTCTTTGTAGAATCGGTTTTTGTAGAATCGGTCTTTGTAGAATCGGTTTTTGTAGAATCGGTCTTTGTAGAATTGGTTTTTGTAGAATCGGTTTTTGTAGAATCGGTCTTTGTAGAATCTGTATTTGTAGAATCGGTCTTTGTAGAATCGGTTTTTGTAGAAACGGTCTTTGTAGGATCGGTTTTTGTAGAATCGGTTTTTGTAGAATCGGTATTTGTAGAATCGGTTTTTGTAGAATCGGTCTTTGTAGAATCGGTCTTTGTAGAATCGGTCTTTGTAGAATCGGTCTTTGTAGAATCGGTTTTTGTAGAATCGGTCTTTGTAGAATCGGTTTTTGTAGAATCGGTCTTTGTAGAATCGGTCTTTGTAGAATCGGTCTTTGTAGAATCAATCTTTGTAGAATCGGTTTTTGTAGAATCGGTCTTTGTAGAATCGGTATTTGAACAATCGGTCTTTGTAGGATTGGTTTTTTGTAGGATCGGACTTTGTAGAATCGGTCTTTGTAGAATCGGTTTTTGTAGAATCGGTCTTTGTAGAATCGGTTTTTGTAGAATCGGTCTTTGTAGAATCGGTTGTTGTAGAATCGGTCTTTGTAGAATTGGTTTTTGTAGAATCGGTTTTTGTAGAATCAGTCTTTGTAGAATCTGTTTTTGTAGAATCGGTCTTTGTAGAATCGGTTTTTGTAGAAACGGTCTTTGTAGAATCGGTTTTTGTAGAATCGGTTTTTGTAGAATCAGTCTTTGTAGAATCTGTTTTTGTAGAATCGGTCTTTGTAGAATCGGTTTTTGTAGAATCGGTCTTTGTAGAATCGGTTTTTGTAGAATCGGTCTTTGTAGAATCGGTCTTTGTAGAATCGGTCTTTGTAGAATCGGTTTTTGTAGAATCGGTCTTTGTAGAATCTGTTTTTGTAGAATCGGTCTTTGTAGAATCGGTTTTTGTAGAATCGGTCTTTGTAGAATTGGTTTTTGTAGAATCGGTTTTTGTAGAATCAGTCTTTGTAGAATCTGTTTTTGTAGAATCGGTCTTTGTAGAATCGGTTTTTGTAGAAACGGTCTTTGTAGAATCGGTTTTTGTAGAATCGGTTTTTGTAGAATCGGTATTTGTAGAATCGGTTTTTGTAGAATCGGTCTTTGTAGAATCGGTCTTTGTAGAATCGGTCTTTGTAGAATCAATCTTTGTAGAATCGGTTTTTGTAGAGTCGGTCTTTGTAGAATCGGTATTTGAACAATCGGTCTTTGTAGGATTGGTTTTTTGTAGAATCGGACTTTGTAGAATCGGTTTTTGTAGAATTGGTTTTTGTAGAATCGGACTTTGTAGAATCGGACTTTGTAGAATCTGTCTTTGTAGTATCGGTCTTTGTAGAATCGGTCTTTGTAGAATCGGTTTTTGTAGAATCGGTCTGTGTAGAATCGGTTTTTGTAGAATCGGTCTTTGTATAATCGGTCTTTGTAGAATCGGTCTTTGTCGAATTGGTCTTTGTAGAATCGGTCATTGTAGAATCGGGCTTTGTAGAATCGGTTTTTGTACAATCGGTCTTTGTAGAATCGGTCTTTGTAGAATCGGTTTTTGTAGAATCGGTCTGTGTAGAATCGGTTTTTGTAGAATCGGTCTTTGTATAATCGGTCTTTGTAGAATCGGTCTTTGTCGAATTGGTCTTTGTACAATCGGACTTTGTAGAATCGGTCTTTGTAGACTCGGTATTTGTAGAATCGGTCTTTGTAGAATCGGTTTTTGTAGAATCGGTCTGTGTAGAATCGGTTTTTGTAGAATCGGTCTTTGTATAATCGGTCTTTGTAGAATCGGTCTTTGTCGAATTGGTCTTTGTAGAATCGGTCATTGTAGAATCGGGCTTTGTAGAATCGGTTTTTGTACAATCGGACTTTGTAGAATCGGTATTTGTAGAATCGGTTTTTGCAGAATCGGTCTTTGTAGAATCGGTCTTTGTAAAATCGGTCTTTGTAGAACCGGTTTTTGTAGAATCGGTATTTGTAGAATCGGTATTTGTAGAATCGGACTTTGTAGAATCGGTCTTTGTAGAATCGGTTTTTGTAGAATCGGTCTTTGTATAATCGGTCTTTGTAGAATCGGTCTTTGTCGAATTGGTCTTTGTAGAATCGGTCATTGTAGAATCGGGCTTTGTAGAATCGGTTTTTGTACAATCGGACTTTGTAGAATCGGTATTTGTAGAATCGGTTTTTGCAGAATCGGTCTTTGTAGAATCGGTCTTTGTAAAATCGGTCTTTGTAGAACCGGTTTTTGTAGAATCGGTTTTTGTAGAATCGGTCTTTGTAGAATCGGTTTTTGTAGAATCGGTCTTTGTAGAATCGGACTTTGTAGAATCGGTATTTGTAGAATCGGTTTTTGCAGAATCGGTCTTTGTAGAATCGGTCTTTGTAAAATCGGTCTTTGTAGAACCGGTTTTTGTAGAATCGGTATTTGTAGAATCGGTATTTGTAGAATCGGACTTTGTAGAATCGGTCTTTGTAGAATCGGTCTTTGTAAACTCGGTATTTGTAGAATCGGTTTTTGTAGAATCGGACTTTGTAGAATCGGTCTTTGTAGAATCGGTCTTTGTAGAATCGGTCTTTGTAAAATCGGTCTTTGTAGAACCGGTTTTTGTAGAATCGGTATTTGTAGAATCGGTATTTGTAGAATCGGACTTTGTAGAATCGGTCTTTGTAGAATCGGTTTTTGTAGAATCGGTCTTTGTATAATCGGTCTTTGTAGAATCGGTCTTTGTCGAATTGGTCTTTGTAGAATCGGTCATTGTAGAATCGGGCTTTGTAGAATCGGTTTTTGTACAATCGGACTTTGTAGAATCGGTATTTGTAGAATCGGTTTTTGCAGAATCGGTCTTTGTAGAATCGGTCTTTGTAAAATCGGTCTTTGTAGAACCGGTTTTTGTAGAATCGGTTTTTGTAGTATCGGTCTTTGTAGAATCGGTTTTTGTAGAATCGGTCTTTGTAGAATCGGTTTTTGTAGAATCGGTCTTTGTAGAATTGGTTTTTGTAGAATCGGTTTTTGTAGAATCGGTCTTTGTAGAATCTGTATTTGTAGAATCGGTCTTTGTAGAATCGGTTTTTGTAGAAACGGTCTTTGTAGGATCGGTTTTTGTAGAATCGGTTTTTGTAGAATCGGTATTTGTAGAATCGGTTTTTGTAGAATCGGTCTTTGTAGAATCGGTCTTTGTAGAATCGGTCTTTGTAGAATCGGTCTTTGTAGAATCGGTTTTTGTAGAATCGGTCTTTGTAGAATCGGTTTTTGTAGAATCGGTCTTTGTAGAATCGGTCTTTGTAGAATCGGTCTTTGTAGAATCAATCTTTGTAGAATCGGTTTTTGTAGAATCGGTCTTTGTAGAATCGGTATTTGAACAATCGGTCTTTGTAGGATTGGTTTTTTGTAGAATCGGACTTTGTAGAATCGGTCTTTGTAGAATCGGTTTTTGTAGAATCGGTCTTTGTAGAATCGGTTTTTGTAGAATCGGTCTTTGTAGAATCGGTTGTTGTAGAATCGGTCTTTGTAGAATTGGTTTTTGTAGAATCGGTTTTTGTAGAATCAGTCTTTGTAGAATCTGTTTTTGTAGAATCGGTCTTTGTAGAATCGGTTTTTGTAGAAACGGTCTTTGTAGAATCGGTTTTTGTAGAATCGGTTTTTGTAGAATCAGTCTTTGTAGAATCTGTTTTTGTAGAATCGGTCTTTGTAGAATCGGTTTTTGTAGAATCGGTTTTTGTAGAATCGGTTTTTGTAGAATCAGTCTTTGTAGAATCGGTTTTTGTAGAATCAGTCTTTGTAGAATCTGTTTTTGTAGAATCGGTCTTTGTAGAATCGGTTTTTGTAGAAACGGTCTTTGTAGAATCGGTTTTTGTAGAATCGGTTTTTGTAGAATCGGTATTTGTAGAATCGGTTTTTGTAGAATCGGTCTTTGTAGAATCGGTCTTTGTAGAATCGGTCTTTGTAGAATCAATCTTTGTAGAATCGGTTTTTGTAGAGTCGGTCTTTGTAGAATCGGTATTTGAACAATCGGTCTTTGTAGGATTGGTTTTTTGTAGAATCGGACTTTGTAGAATCGGTTTTTGTAGAATTGGTTTTTGTAGAATCGGACTTTGTAGAATCGGACTTTGTAGAATCTGTCTTTGTAGTATCGGTCTTTGTAGAATCGGTCTTTGTAGAATCGGTTTTTGTAGAATCGGTCTGTGTAGAATCGGTTTTTGTAGAATCGGTCTTTGTATAATCGGTCTTTGTAGAATCGGTCTTTGTCGAATTGGTCTTTGTAGAATCGGTCATTGTAGAATCGGGCTTTGTAGAATCGGTTTTTGTACAATCGGACTTTGTAGAATCGGTATTTGTAGAATCGGTTTTTGCAGAATCGGTCTTTGTAGAATCGGTCTTTGTAAAATCGGTCTTTGTAGAACCGGTTTTTGTAGAATCGGTATTTGTAGAATCGGTATTTGTAGAATCGGACTTTGTAGAATCGGTCTTTGTAGAATCGGTTTTTGTAGAATCGGTCTTTGTATAATCGGTCTTTGTAGAATCGGTCTTTGTCGAATTGGTCTTTGTAGAATCGGTCATTGTAGAATCGGGCTTTGTAGAATCGGTTTTTGTACAATCGGACTTTGTAGAATCGGTATTTGTAGAATCGGTTTTTGCAGAATCGGTCTTTGTAGAATCGGTCTTTGTAAAATCGGTCTTTGTAGAACCGGTTTTTGTAGAATCGGTTTTTGTAGAATCGGTCTTTGTAGAATCGGTTTTTGTAGAATCGGTCTTTGTAGAATCGGACTTTGTAGAATCGGTATTTGTAGAATCGGTTTTTGCAGAATCGGTCTTTGTAGAATCGGTCTTTGTAAAATCGGTCTTTGTAGAACCGGTTTTTGTAGAATCGGTATTTGTAGAATCGGTATTTGTAGAATCGGACTTTGTAGAATCGGTCTTTGTAGAATCGGTCTTTGTAGACTCGGTATTTGTAGAATCGGTTTTTGTAGAATCGGACTTTGTAGAATCGGTCTTTGTAGAATCGGTCTTTGTAGAATCGGTCTTTGTAAAATCGGTCTTTGTAGAACCGGTTTTTGTAGAATCGGTATTTGTAGAATCGGTATTTGTAGAATCGGACTTTGTAGAATCGGTCTTTGTAGAATCGGTTTTTGTAGAATCGGTCTTTGTATAATCGGTCTTTGTAGAATCGGTCTTTGTCGAATTGGTCTTTGTAGAATCGGTCATTGTAGAATCGGGCTTTGTAGAATCGGTTTTTGTACAATCGGACTTTGTAGAATCGGTATTTGTAGAATCGGTTTTTGCAGAATCGGTCTTTGTAGAATCGGTCTTTGTAAAATCGGTCTTTGTAGAACCGGTTTTTGTAGAATCGGTTTTTGTAGAATCGGTCTTTGTAGAATCGGTTTTTGTAGAATCGGTCTTTGTAGAATCGGACTTTGTAGAATCGGTATTTGTAGAATCGGTTTTTGCAGAATCGGTCTTTGTAGAATCGGTCTTTGTAAAATCGGTCTTTGTAGAACCGGTTTTTGTAGAATCGGTATTTGTAGAATCGGTATTTGTAGAATCGGACTTTGTAGAATCGGTCTTTGTAGAATCGGTCTTTGTAGACTCGGTATTTGTAGAATCGGTTTTTGTAGAATCGGACTTTGTAGAATCGGTCTTTGTAGAATCGGTCTTTGTAGAATCGGTCTTTGTAAAATCGGTCTTTGTAGAACCGGTTTTTGTAGAATCGGTATTTGTAGAATCGGTATTTGTAGAATCGGACTTTGTAGAATCGGTCTTTGTAGAATCGGTTTTTGTAGAATCGGTCTTTGTATAATCGGTCTTTGTAGAATCGGTCTTTGTCGAATTGGTCTTTGTAGAATCGGTCATTGTAGAATCGGGCTTTGTAGAATCGGTTTTTGTACAATCGGACTTTGTAGAATCGGTATTTGTAGAATCGGTTTTTGCAGAATCGGTCTTTGTAGAATCGGTCTTTGTAAAATCGGTCTTTGTAGAACCGGTTTTTGTAGAATCGGTTTTTGTAGAATCGGTCTTTGTAGAATCGGTTTTTGTAGAATCGGTCTTTGTAGAATCGGTTTTTGTAGAATCGGTCTTTGTAGAATTGGTTTTTGTAGAATCGGTTTTTGTAGAATCGGTCTTTGTAGAATCTGTATTTGTAGAATCGGTCTTTGTAGAATCGGTTTTTGTAGAAACGGTCTTTGTAGGATCGGTTTTTGTAGAATCGGTTTTTGTAGAATCGGTATTTGTAGAATCGGTTTTTGTAGAATCGGTCTTTGTAGAATCGGTCTTTGTAGAATCGGTCTTTGTAGAATCGGTCTTTGTAGAATCGGTTTTTGTAGAATCGGTCTTTGTAGAATCGGTTTTTGTAGAATCGGTCTTTGTAGAATCGGTCTTTGTAGAATCGGTCTTTGTAGAATCAATCTTTGTAGAATCGGTTTTTGTAGAATCGGTCTTTGTAGAATCGGTATTTGAACAATCGGTCTTTGTAGGATTGGTTTTTTGTAGGATCGGACTTTGTAGAATCGGTCTTTGTAGAATCGGTTTTTGTAGAATCGGTCTTTGTAGAATCGGTTTTTGTAGAATCGGTCTTTGTAGAATCGGTTGTTGTAGAATCGGTCTTTGTAGAATTGGTTTTTGTAGAATCGGTTTTTGTAGAATCAGTCTTTGTAGAATCTGTTTTTGTAGAATCGGTCTTTGTAGAATCGGTTTTTGTAGAAACGGTCTTTGTAGAATCGGTTTTTGTAGAATCGGTTTTTGTAGAATCAGTCTTTGTAGAATCTGTTTTTGTAGAATCGGTCTTTGTAGAATCGGTTTTTGTAGAATCGGTCTTTGTAGAATCGGTTTTTGTAGAATCGGTCTTTGTAGAATCGGTCTTTGTAGAATCGGTCTTTGTAGAATCGGTTTTTGTAGAATCGGTCTTTGTAGAATCTGTTTTTGTAGAATCGGTCTTTGTAGAATCGGTTTTTGTAGAATCGGTCTTTGTAGAATTGGTTTTTGTAGAATCGGTTTTTGTAGAATCAGTCTTTGTAGAATCTGTTTTTGTAGAATCGGTCTTTGTAGAATCGGTTTTTGTAGAAACGGTCTTTGTAGAATCGGTTTTTGTAGAATCGGTTTTTGTAGAATCGGTATTTGTAGAATCGGTTTTTGTAGAATCGGTCTTTGTAGAATCGGTCTTTGTAGAATCGGTCTTTGTAGAATCAATCTTTGTAGAATCGGTTTTTGTAGAGTCGGTCTTTGTAGAATCGGTATTTGAACAATCGGTCTTTGTAGGATTGGTTTTTTGTAGAATCGGACTTTGTAGAATCGGTTTTTGTAGAATTGGTTTTTGTAGCATCGGACTTTGTAGAATCGGACTTTGTAGAATCTGTCTTTGTAGTATCGGTCTTTGTAGAATCGGTCTTTGTAGAATCGGTTTTTGTAGAATCGGTCTGTGTAGAATCGGTTTTTGTAGAATCGGTCTTTGTATAATCGGTCTTTGTAGAATCGGTCTTTGTCGAATTGGTCTTTGTAGAATCGGTCATTGTAGAATCGGGCTTTGTAGAATCGGTTTTTGTACAATCGGACTTTGTAGAATCGGTATTTGTAGAATCGGTTTTTGCAGAATCGGTCTTTGTAGAATCGGTCTTTGTAAAATCGGTCTTTGTAGAACCGGTTTTTGTAGAATCGGTATTTGTAGAATCGGTATTTGTAGAATCGGACTTTGTAGAATCGGTCTTTGTAGAATCGGTTTTTGTAGAATCGGTCTTTGTATAATCGGTCTTTGTAGAATCGGTCTTTGTCGAATTGGTCTTTGTAGAATCGGTCATTGTAGAATCGGGCTTTGTAGAATCGGTTTTTGTACAATCGGACTTTGTAGAATCGGTATTTGTAGAATCGGTTTTTGCAGAATCGGTCTTTGTAGAATCGGTCTTTGTAAAATCGGTCTTTGTAGAACCGGTTTTTGTAGAATCGGTTTTTGTAGAATCGGTCTTTGTAGAATCGGTTTTTGTAGAATCGGTCTTTGTAGAATCGGACTTTGTAGAATCGGTATTTGTAGAATCGGTTTTTGCAGAATCGGTCTTTGTAGAATCGGTCTTTGTAAAATCGGTCTTTGTAGAACCGGTTTTTGTAGAATCGGTATTTGTAGAATCGGTATTTGTAGAATCGGACTTTGTAGAATCGGTCTTTGTAGAATCGGTCTTTGTAGAATCGGTCTTTGTAAAATCGGTCTTTGTAGAACCGGTTTTTGTAGAATCGGTATTTGTAGAATCGGTCTTTGTAGAATCGGTTTTTGTAGAATCGGTCTTTGTATAATCGGTCTTTGTAGAATCGGTCTTTGTCGAATTGGTCTTTGTAGAATCGGTCATTGTAGAATCGGGCTTTGTAGAATCGGTTTTTGTACAATCGGACTTTGTAGAATCGGTATTTGTAGAATCGGTTTTTGCAGAATCGGTCTTTGTAGAATCGGTCTTTGTAAAATCGGTCTTTGTAGAACCGGTTTTTGTAGAATCGGTTTTTGTAGAATCGGTCTTTGTAGAATCGGTTTTTGTAGAATCGGTCTTTGTAGAATCGGTTTTTGTAGAATCGGTCTTTGTAGAATTGGTTTTTGTAGAATCGGTTTTTGTAGAATCGGTCTTTGTAGAATCTGTATTTGTAGAATCGGTCTTTGTAGAATCGGTTTTTGTAGAATCGGTCTTTGTAGAATCGGTCTTTGTAGAATCGGTCTTTGTAAAATCGGTCTTTGTAGAATCGGTTTTTGTAGAATCGGTATTTGTAGAATCGGTATTTGTAGAATCGGACTTTGTAGAATCGGTCTTTGTAGAATCGGTTTTTGTAGAATCGGTCTTTGTAGAATCGGTATTTGTAGAATCGGTTTTTGTAGAATCGGTCTTTGTAGAATCGGTCTTTGTAGAATCGGTCTTTGTGGAATCGGTTTTTGTAGAATCGGTCTTTGTAGAATCGGTTTTTGTAGAATCGGTCTTTGTAGAATCGGTTTTTGTAGAATCGGTCTTTGTAGAATCGGTATTTGTAGAATCGGTTTTTGTAGAATCGGTCTTTGTAGAATCGGTCTTTGTAAAATCGGTCTTTGTAGAATCAATCTTTGTAGAATCGGTTTTTGTAGAATCGGTCTTTGTAGAATCGGTATTTGAACAATCGGTCTTTGTAGGATTAGTTTTTTGTAGAATCGGACTTTGTAGAATCGGTTTTTGTAGAATTGGTTTTTGTAGAATCAGACTTTGTAGAATCGGACTTTGTAGAATCTGTCTTTGTAGTATCGGTCTTTGTAGAATCGGTCTTTGTAGAATCGGTTTTTGTAGAATCGGTCTGTGTAGAATCGGTTTTAGTAGAATCGGTCTTTGTATAATCGGTCTTTGTAGAATCGGTCTTATCGAATTGGTCTTTGTAGAATCGGTCATTGTAGAATCGGGCTTTGTAGAATCGGTTTTTGTACAATCGGACTTTGTAGAATCGGTATTTGTAGAATCGGTTTTTGCAGAATCGGTCTTTGTAGAATCGGTCTTTGTAAAATCGGTCTTTGTAGAACCGGTTTTTGTAGAATCGGTATTTGTAGAATCGGTATTTGTAGAATCGGACTTTGTAGAATCGGTCTTTGTAGAATCGGTTTTTGTAGAATCGGTCTTTGTATAATCGGTCTTTGTAGAATCGGTCTTTGTCGAATTGGTCTTTGTAGAATCGGTCTTTGTAAAATCGGTCTTTGTAGAACCGGTTTTTGTAAAATCGGTCTTTGTAGAACCGGTTTTTGTAGAATCGGTTTTTGTAGAATCGGTCTTTGTAGAATCGGTTTTTGTAGAATCGGTCTTTGTAGAATCGGTTTTTGTAGAATCGGTCTTTGTAGAATTGGTTTTTGTAGAATCGGTTTTTGTAGAATCGGTCTTTGTAGAATCTGTATTTGTAGAATCGGTCTTTGTAGAATCGGTTTTTGTAGAAACGGTCTTTGTAGGATCGGTTTTTGTAGAATCGGTTTTTGTAGAATCGGTATTTGTAGAATCGGTTTTTGTAGAATCGGTCTTTGTAGAATCGGTCTTTGTAGAATCGGTCTTTGTAGAATCGGTCTTTGTAGAATCGGTTTTTGTAGAATCGGTCTTTGTAGAATCGGTATTTGTACAATCGGTCTTTGTAGAATCGGTTTTTGTAGAATCGGTCTGTGTAGAATCGGTTTTTGTAGAATCGGTCTTTGTAGAATCGGTCTTTGTAGAATCGGACTTTGTAGAATCGGTATTTGTAGAATCGGTTTTTGCAGAATCGGTCTTTGTAGAATCGGTCTTTGTAAAATCGGTCTTTGTAGAACCGGTTTTTGTAGAATCGGTATTTGTAGAATCGGTATTTGTAGAATCGGACTTTGTAGAATCGGTCTTTGTAGAATCGGCCTTTGTAGACTCGGTATTTGTAGAATCGGTTTTTGTAGAATCGGACTTTGTAAAATCGGTATTTGTACAATCGGTTTTTGTAGAATCGGACTTTGTAGAATCGGTTTTTGTAGAATCGGTCTTTGTAGCATCAGTCTTCGTAGAATCGGTATTTGTACAATCGGTCTTTGTAGAATCGGTTTTTGTAAAATCGGTTTTTGTAGAATCGGTTTTTGTAGAATCGGTCTTTGTAGAATTGGTTTTTGTAGAATCGGTCTGTGTAGAATCGGTTTTTGTAGAATCGGTCTTTGTAGAATCGGTCTTTGTAGCATCAGTGTTCGTAGAATCGGTATTTGTACAATCGGTCTTTGTAGAATCGGTTTTTGTAGAATCGGACTTTGTAGAATCGGTCTTTGTAGAATCGGTTTTTGTAGAATCGGTTTTTGTAGAATCGGTCTTTGTAGAATTGGTTTTTGTAGAATCGGTCTGTGTAGAATCGGTTTTTGTAGAATCGGTCTTTGTAGAATCGGTCTTTGTAGCATCAGTGTTCGTAGAATCGGTATTTGTACAATCGGTCTTTGTAGAATCGGTTTTTGTATAATCGGTCTTTGTAGAATCGGTCTTTGTCGAATTGGTCTTTGTAGAATCGGTCATTGTAGAATCGGGCTTTGTAGAATCGGTTTTTGTACAATCGAACTTTGTAGAATCGGTATTTGTAGAATCGGTTTTTGCAGAATCGGTCTTTGTAGAATCGGTCTTTGTAAAATCGGTCTTTGTAGAACCGGTTTTTGTAGAATCGGTCTTTGTCGAATTGGTCTTTGTAGAATCGGTCATTGTAGAATCGGGCTTTGTAGAATCGGTTTTTGTAGAATCGGTCTTTGTAGAATCTGTATTTGTAGAATCGGTCTTTGTAGAATCGGTTTTTGTAGAAACGGTTTTTGTAGGATCGGTTTTTGTAGAATCGGTTTTTGTAGAATCGGTATTTGTAGAATCGGTTTTTGTAGAATCGGTCTTTGTAGAATCGGTCTTTGTAGAATCGGTCTTTGTAGAATCGGTCTTTGTAGAATCGGTTTTTGTAGAATCGGTCTTTGTAGAATCGGTATTTGTACAATCGGTCTTTGTAGAATCGGTTTTTGTAGAATCGGTCTGTGTAGAATCGGTTTTTGTAGAATCGGTCTTTGTAGAATCGGTCTTTGTAGAATCGGACTTTGTAGAATCGGTATTTGTAGAATCGGTTTTTGCAGAATCGGTCTTTGTAGAATCGGTCTTTGTAAAATCGGTCTTTGTAGAACCGGTTTTTGTAGAATCGGTATTTGTAGAATCGGTATTTGTAGAATCGGACTTTGTAGAATCGGTCTTTGTAGAATCGGTCTTTGTAGACTCGGTATTTGTAGAATCGGTTTTTGTAGAATCGGACTTTGTAAAATCGGTATTTGTACAATCGGTTTTTGTAGAATCGGACTTTGTAGAATCGGTTTTTGTAGAATCGGTCTTTGTAGCATCAGTCTTCGTAGAATCGGTATTTGTACAATCGGTCTTTGTAGAATCGGTTTTTGTAGAATCGGTTTTTGTAGAATCGGTTTTTGTAGAATTGGTCTTTGTAGAATTGGTTTTTGTAGAATCGGTCTGTGTAGAATCGGTTTTTGTAGAATCGGTCTTTGTAGAATCGGTCTTTGTAGCATCAGTGTTCGTAGAATCGGTATTTGTACAATCGGTCTTTGTAGAATCGGTTTTTGTAGAATCGGACTTTGTAGAATCGGTCTTTGTAGAATCGGTATTTGTAGAATAGGACTTTTCAGAATCTGTTTTTTTAGAATCGGTCTTTGTAGAATCTGTATTAGTAGAATCGGTCTTTGTAGAATCGGTATTTGTAGAATCGGTATTTTTAGAATCAGTATTTGTAGAATCGGTTTTTGTAGAAACGGTCTTTGTAGAATCGGTTTTTGTAGAATCGGTTTTTGTAGAATCGGTATTTGTAGAATCGGTTTTTGTAGAATCGGTCTTTGTAGAATCGGTCTTTGTAGAATCGGTCTTTGTAGAATCGGTCTTTGTAGAATCGGTTTTTGTAGAATCAGTATTTGTAGAATCGGTTTTTGTAGAAACGATCTTTGTAGAATCGGTTTTTGTAGAATCGGTTTTTGTAGAATCGGTATTTGTAGAATCGGTTTTTGTAGAATCGGTCTTTGTAGAATCGGTTTTTGTAGAATCGGTCTTTGTAGAATCGGTTTTTGTAGAATCGGTCTTTGTAGAATTGGTTTTTGTAGAATCGGTTTTTGTAGAATCGGTCTTTGTAGAATCTGTATTTGTAGAATCGGTCTTTGTAGAATCGGTTTTTGTAGAAACGGTCTTTGTAGAATCGGTTTTTGTAGAATCGGTTTTTGTAGAATCGGTATTTGTAGAATCGGTCTTTGTAGAATCGGTCTTTGTAGAATCGGTCTTTGTAGAATCGGTCTTTGTAGAATCGGTTTTTGTAGAATCGGTCTTTGTAGAATCGGTATTTGTACAATCGGTCTTTGTAGAATCGGTTTTTGTAGAATCGGTCTGTGTAGAATCGGTTTTTGTAGAATCGGTCTTTGTAGAATCGGTTTTTGTAGAATCAGTATTTGTAGAATCGGTTTTTGTAGAAACGATCTTTGTAGATCGGTTTTTGTAGAATCGGTTTTTGTAGAATCGGTTTTTGTAGAATCGGTCTTTGTAGAATCTGTATTTGTAGAATCGGTCTTTGTAGAATCGGTTTTTGTAGAAACGGTCTTTGTAGGATCGGTTTTTGTAGAATCGGTTTTTGTAGAATCGGTATTTGTAGAATCGGTTTTTGTAGAATCGGTCTTTGTAGAATCGGTCTTTGTAGAATCGGTCTTTGTAGAATCGGTCTTTGTAGAATCGGTTTTTGTAGAATCGGTCTTTGTAGAATCGGTATTTGTACAATCGGTCTTTGTAGAATCGGTTTTTGTAAAATCGGTCTGTGTAGAATCGGTTTTTGTAGAATCGGTCTTTGTAGAATCGGTCTTTGTAGAATCGGACTTTGTAGAATCGGTATTTGTAGAATCGGTTTTTGCAGAATCGGTCTTTGTAGAATCGGTCTTTGTAAAATCGGTCTTTGTAGAACCGGTTTTTGTAGAATCGGTATTTGTAGAATCGGTATTTGTAGAATCGGACTTTGTAGAATCGGTCTTTGTAGAATCGGTCTTTGTAGACTCGGTATTTGTAGAATCGGTTTTTGTAGAATCGGACTTTGTAAAATCGGTATTTGTACAATCGGTTTTTGTAGAATCGGACTTTGTAGAATCGGTTTTTGTAGAATCGGTTTTTGTAGAATCGGTCTTTGTAGAATCGGTTTTTATAGAATCGGTCTTTGTAGAATCGGTCTTTGTAGAATCGGTCTTTGTAGAATCGGTTTTTGTAGAATCGGTCTTTGTAGAATCGGTTATTGTAGAATCGGTCTTTGTAGAATCGGTTTTTGTAGAATCGGTCTTTGTAGAATTGGTTTTTGTAGAATCGGTTTTTGTAGAATCGGTCTTTGTAGAATCTGTTTTTGTAGAATCGGTCTTTGTAGAATCGGTTTTTGTAGAAACGGTCTTTGTAGAATCGGTTTTTGTAGAATCGGTCTTTGTAGAATCGGTCTTTGTAGCATCAGTGTTCGTAGAATCGGTATTTGTACAATCGGTCTTTGTAGAATCGGTTTTTGTAGAATCGGACTTTGTAGAATCGGTCTTTGTAGAATCGGTTTTTGTAGAATCGGTTTTTGTAGAATCGGTCTTTGTAGAATTGGTTTTTGTAGAATCGGTCTGTGTAGAATCGGTTTTTGTAGAATCGGTCTTTGTAGAATCGGTCTTTGTAGCATCAGTGTTCGTAGAATCGGTATTTGTACAATCGGTGTTTGTAGAATCGGTTTTTGTATAATCGGTCTTTGTAGAATCGGTCTTTGTCGAATTGGTCTTTGTAGAATCGGTCATTGTAGAATCGGGCTTTGTAGAATCGGTTTTTGTACAATCGGACTTTGTAGAATCGGTATTTGTAGAATCGGTTTTTGCAGAATCGGTCTTTGTAGAATCGGTCTTTGTAAAATCGGTCTTTGTAGAACCGGTTTTTGTAGAATCGGTCTTTGTCGAATTGGTCTTTGTAGAATCGGTCATTGTAGAATCGGGCTTTGTAGAATCGGTTTTTGTAGAATCGGTCTTTGTAGAATCTGTATTTGTAGAATCGGTCTTTGTAGAATCGGTTTTTGTAGAAACGGTTTTTGTAGGATCGGTTTTTGTAGAATCGGTTTTTGTAGAATCGGTATTTGTAGAATCGGTTTTTGTAGAATCGGTCTTTGTAGTATCGGTCTTTGTAGAATCGGTCTTTGTAGAATCGGTCTTTGTAGAATCGGTTTTTGTAGAATCGGTCTTTGTAGAATCGGTATTTGTACAATCGGTCTTTGTAGAATCGGTTTTTGTAGAATCGGTCTGTGTAGAATCGGTTTTTGTAGAATCGGTCTTTGTAGAATCGGTCTTTGTAGAATCGGACTTTGTAGAATCGGTATTTGTAGAATCGGTTTTTGCAGAATCGGTCTTTGTAGAATCGGTCTTTGTAAAATCGGTCTTTGTAGAACCGGTTTTTGTAGAATCGGTATTTGTAGAATCGGTATTTGTAGAATCGGACTTTGTAGAATCGGTCTTTGTAGAATCGGTCTTTGTAGACTCGGTATTTGTAGAATCGGTTTTTGTAGAATCGGACTTTGTAAAATCGGTATTTGTACAATCGGTTTTTGTAGAATCGGACTTTGTAGAATCGGTTTTTGTAGAATCGGTCTTTGTAGCATCAGTCTTCGTAGAATCGGTATTTGTACAATCGGTCTTTGTAGAATCGGTTTTTGTAGAATCGGTTTTTGTAGAATCGGTTTTTGTAGAATTGGTCTTTGTAGAATTGGTTTTTGTAGAATCGGTCTGTGTAGAATCGGTTTTTGTAGAATCGGTCTTTGTAGAATCGGTCTTTGTAGCATCAGTGTTCGTAGAATCGGTATTTGTACAATCGGTCTTTGTAGAATCGGTTTTTGTAGAATCGGACTTTGTAGAATCGGTCTTTGTAGAATCGGTATTTGTAGAATAGGACTTTTCAGAATCTGTTTTTTTAGAATCGGTCTTTGTAGAATCTGTATTTGTAGAATCGGTCTTTGTAGAATCGGTATTTGTAGAATCGGTATTTTTAGAATCAGTATTTGTAGAATCGGTTTTTGTAGAAACGGTCTTTGTAGAATCGGTTTTTGTAGAATCGGTTTTTGTAGAATCGGTATTTGTAGAATCGGTTTTTGTAGAATCGGTCTTTGTAGAATCGGTCTTTGTAGAATCGGTCTTTGTAGAATCGGTCTTTGTAGAATCGGTCTTTGTAGAATCGGTTTTTGTAGAATCAGTATTTGTAGAATCGGTTTTTGTAGAAACGATCTTTGTAGAATCGGTTTTTGTAGAATCGGTTTTTGTAGAATCGGTATTTGTAGAATCGGTTTTTGTAGAATCGGTCTTTGTAGAATCGGTTTTTGTAGAATCGGTCTTTGTAGATTCGGTTTTTGTAGAATCGGTCTTTGTAGAATTGGTTTTTGTAGAATCGGTTTTTGTAGAATCGGTCTTTGTAGAATCTGTATTTGTAGAATCGGTCTTTGTAGAATCGGTTTTTGTAGAAACGGTCTTTGTAGAATCGGTTTTTGTAGAATCGGTTTTTGTAGAATCGGTATTTGTAGAATCGGTCTTTGTAGAATCGGTCTTTGTAGAATCGGTCTTTGTAGAATCGGTCTTTGTAGAATCGGTTTTTGTAGAATCGGTCTTTGTAGAATCGGTATTTGTACAATCGGTCTTTGTAGAATCGGTTTTTGTAGAATCGGTCTGTGTAGAATCGGTTTTTGTAGAATCGGTCTTTGTAGAATCGGTTTTTGTAGAATCAGTATTTGTAGAATCGGTTTTTGTAGAAACGATCTTTGTAGAATCGGTTTTTGTAGAATCGGTTTTTGTAGAATCGGTTTTTGTAGAATCGGTCTTTGTAGAATCTGTATTTGTAGAATCGGTCTTTGTAGAATCGGTTTTTGTAGAAACGGTCTTTGTAGGATCGGTTTTTGTAGAATCGGTTTTTGTAGAATCGGTATTTGTAGAATCGGTTTTTGTAGAATCGGTCTTTGTAGAATCGGTCTTTGTAGAATCGGTCTTTGTAGAATCGGTCTTTGTAGAATCGGTTTTTGTAGAATCGGTCTTTGTAGAATCGGTATTTGTACAATCGGTCTTTGTAGAATCGGTTTTTGTAAAATCGGTCTGTGTAGAATCGGTTTTTGTAGAATCGGTCTTTGTAGAATCGGTCTTTGTAGAATCGGACTTTGTAGAATCGGTATTTGTAGAATCGGTTTTTGCAGAATCGGTCTTTGTAGAATCGGTCTTTGTAAAATCGGTCTTTGTAGAACCGGTTTTTGTAGAATCGGTATTTGTAGAATCGGTATTTGTAGAATCGGACTTTGTAGAATCGGTCTTTGTAGAATCGGTCTTTGTAGACTCGGTATTTGTAGAATCGGTTTTTGTAGATTCGGACTTTGTAAAATCGGTATTTGTACAATCGGTTTTTGTAGAATCGGACTTTGTAGAATCGGTTTTTGTAGAATCGGTTTTTGTAGAATCGGTCTTTGTAGAATCGGTTTTTATAGAATCGGTCTTTGTAGAATCGGTCTTTGTAGAATCGGTCTTTGTAGAATCGGTTTTTGTAGAATCGGTCTTTGTAGAATCGGTTTTTGTAGAATCGGTCTTTGTAGAATCGGTTTTTGTAGAATCGGTCTTTGTAGAATTGGTTTTTGTAGAATCGGTTTTTGTAGAATCGGTCTTTGTAGAATCTGTTTTTGTAGAATCGGTCTTTGTAGAATCGGTTTTTGTAGAAACGGTCTTTGTAGAATCGGTTTTTGTAGAATCGGTCTTTGTAGAATCGGTCTTTGTAGCATCAGTGTTCGTAGAATCGGTATTTGTACAATCGGTCTTTGTAGAATCGGTTTTTGTAGAATCGGACTTTGTAGAATCGGTCTTTGTAGAATCGGTTTTTGTAGAATCGGTTTTTGTAGAATCGGTCTTTGTAGAATTGGTTTTTGTAGAATCGGTCTGTGTAGAATCGGTTTTTGTAGAATCGGTCTTTGTAGAATCGGTCTTTGTAGCATCAGTGTTCGTAGAATCGGTATTTGTACAATCGGTCTTTGTAGAATCGGTTTTTGTAGAATCGGTCTTTGTAGAATCGGTCTTTGTAGAATCGGACTTTGTAGAATCGGTATTTGTAGAATCGGTTTTTGCAGAATCGGTCTTTGTAGAATCGGTCTTTGTAAAATCGGTCTTTGTAGAACCGGTTTTTGTAGAATCGGTATTTGTAGAATCGGTATTTGTAGAATCGGACTCTGTAGAATCGGTCTTTGTAGAATCGGTCTTTGTAGACTCGGTATTTGTAGAATCGGTTTTTGTAGAATCGGACTTTGTAAAATCGGTATTTGTACAATCGGTTTTTGTAGAATCGGACTTTGTAGAATCGGTTTTTGTAGAATCGGTTTTTGTAGAATCGGTCTTTGTAGAATCGGTTTTTATAGAATCGGTCTTTGTAGAATCGGTCTTTGTAGAATCGGTCTTTGTAGAATCGGTCTTTGTAGCATCAGTGTTCGTAGAATCGGTATTTGTACAATCGGTCTTTGTAGAATCGGTTTTTGTAGAATCGGACTTTGTAGAATAGGTCTTTGTAGAATCGGTATTTGTAGAATAGGACTTTTCAGAATCTGTTTTTTTAGAATCGGTCTGTGTAGAATCTGTATTTGTAGAATCGGTCTTTGTAGAATCGGTATTTGTAGAATCGGTATTTTTAGAATCAGTATTTGTAGAATCGGTTTTTGTAGAAACGGTCTTTGTAGAATCGGTTTTTGTAGAATCGGTTTTTGTAGAATCGGTATTTGTAGAATCGGTTTTTGTAGAATCGGTCTTTGTAGAATCGGTCTTTGTAGAATCGGTCTTTGTAGAATCGGTCTTTGTAGAATCGGTCTTTGTAGAATCGGTCTTTGTAGAATCGGTTTTTGTAGAATCGGTCTTTGTAGAATCGGTATTTGAAGAATCGGTCTTTGTAGAATCGGTCTTTGTAGAATCGGTTTTTGTAGAATCGGTCTTTGTAGAATCGGTATTTGAAGAATCGGTCTTTGTAGAATCGGTTTTTGTAGAATCGGTTTTTGTAGAATCGGTATTTGTAGAATCGGTTTTTGTAGAATCGGTCTTTGTAGAATCGGTCTTTGTACAATCGGTCTTTTGTAGAATCGGTCTTTGTAGAATCAGTATTTGTAGAATCGGTTTTTGTAGAAACGATCTTTGTAGAATCGGTTTTTGTAGAATCGGTTTTTGTAGAATCGGTATTTGTAGAATCGGTTTTTGTAGAATCGGTCTTTGTAGAATCGGTTTTTGTAGAATCGGTCTTTGTAGAATCGGTTTTTGTAGAATCGGTCTTTGTAGAATTGGTTTTTGTAGAATCGGTTTTTGTAGAATCGGTCTTTGTAGAATCTGTATTTGTAGAATCGGTCTTTGTAGAATCGGTTTTTGTAGAAACGGTCTTTGTAGAATCGGTTTTTGTAGAATCGGTTTTTGTAGAATCGGTATTTGTAGAATCGGTTTTTGTAGAATCGGTCTTTGTAGAATCGACCTTTGTAGAATCGGTCTTTGTAGAATCGGTCTTTGTAGAATCGGTTTTTGTAGAATCGGTCTTTGTAGAATCGGTATTTGTACAATCGGTCTTTGTAGAATCGGTTTTTGTAGAATCGGTCTGTGTAGAATCGGTTTTTGTAGAATCGGTCTTTGTAGAATCGGTCTTTGTAGAATCGGACTTTGTAGAATCGGTATTTGTAGAATCGGTTTTTGCAGAATCGGTCTTTGTAGAATCGGTCTTTGTAAAATCGGTCTTTGTAGAACCGGTTTTTGTAGAATCGGTATTTGTAGAATCGGTATTTGTAGAATCGGACTTTGTAGAATCGGTTTTTGTAGAATCGGTCTTTGTAGAATCGGTCTTTGTAGAATCGGTCTTTGTAGAATCGGTCTTTGTAGAATCGGTTTTTGTAGAATCAGTATTTGTAGAATCGGGTTTTGTAGAAACGGTCTTTGTAGAATCGGTTTTTGTAGAATCGGTTTTTGTAGAATCGGTATTTGTAGAATCGGTTTTTGTAGAATCGGTCTTTGTAGAATCGGTTTTTGTAGAATCGGTCTTTGTAGAATCGGTTTTTGTAGAATCGGTCTTTGTAGAATTGGTTTTTGTAGAATCGGTTTTTGTAGAATCGGTCTTTGTAGAATCTGTATTTGTAGAATCGGTATTTGTAGAATCAGTATTTGTAGAATCGGTTTTTGTAGAAACGGTCTTTGTAGAATCGGTTTTTGTAGAATCGGTTTTTGTAGAATCGGTATTTGTAGAATCGGTTTTTGTAGAATCGGTCTTTGTAGAATCGGTCTTTTGTAGAATCGGTCTTTGTAGAATCGGTCTTTGTAGCATCAGTCTTCGTAGAATCGGTATTTGTACAATCGGTCTTTGTAGAATCGGTTTTTGTAGAATCGGTCTTTGTAGAATCGGTTTTTGTAGAATCGGACTTTGTAGAATCGGTTTTTGTAGAATTGGTTTTTGTAGAATCGGACTTTGTAGAATCGGACTTTGTAGAATCTGTCTTTGTAGTATCAGTCTTTGTAGAATCGGTCTTTGTAGAATCGGTTTTTGTAGAATCGGTCTGTGTAGAATCGGTTTTTGTAGAATCGGTCTTTGTAGAATCGGTCTTTGTAGAATCGGACTTTGTAGAATCGGTATTTGTAGAATCGGTTTTTGCAGAATCGGTCTTTGTAGAATCGGTCTTTGTAGACTCGGTATTTGTAGAATCGGTTTTTGTAGAATCGGACTTTGTAGAATCGGTTTTTGTAGAATCAGTATTTGTAGAATCGGGTTTTGTAGAAACGGTCTTTGTAGAATCGGTTTTTGTAGAATCGGTTTTTGTAGAATCGGTATTTGTAGAATCGGTTTTTGTAGAATCGGTCTTTGTAGAATCGGTTTTTGTAGAATCGGTCTTTGTAGAATCGGTTTTTGTAGAATCGGTCTTTGTAGAATTGGTTTTTGTAGAATCGGTTTTTGTAGAATCGGTCTTTGTAGAATCTGTATTTGTAGAATCGGTATTTGTAGAATCAGTATTTGTAGAATCGGTTTTTGTAGAAACGGTCTTTGTAGAATCGGTTTTTGTAGAATCGGTTTTTGTAGAATCGGTATTTGTAGAATCGGTTTTTGTAGAATCGGTCTTTGTAGAATCGGTCTTTTGTAGAATCGGTCTTTGTAGAATCGGTCTTTGTAGCATCAGTCTTCGTAGAATCGGTATTTGTACAATCGGTCTTTGTAGAATCGGTTTTTGTAGAATCGGTCTTTGTAGAATCGGTTTTTGTAGAATCGGACTTTGTAGAATCGGTTTTTGTAGAATTGGTTTTTGTAGAATCGGACTTTGTAGAATCGGACTTTGTAGAATCTGTCTTTGTAGTATCAGTCTTTGTAGAATCGGTATTTGTAGAATCGGTTTTTGCAGAATCGGTCTTTGTAGAATCGGTCTTTGTAAAATCGGTCTTTGTAGAACCGGTTTTTGTAGAATCGGTATTTGTAGAATCGGTATTTGTAGAATCGGACTTTGTAGAATCGGTCTTTGTAGAATCGGTCTTTGTAGACTCGGTATTTGTAGAATCGGTTTTTGTAGAATCGGACTTTGTAAAATCGGTATTTGTACAATCGGTTTTTGTAGAATCGGACTTTGTAGAATCGGTTTTTGTAGAATCGGTCTTTGTAGCATCAGTCTTCGTAGAATCGGTATTTGTACAATCGGTCTTTGTAGAATCGGTTTTTGTAGAATCGGTTTTTGTAGAATCGGTTTTTGTAGAATTGGTCTTTGTAGAATTGGTTTTTGTAGAATCGGTCTGTGTAGAATCGGTTTTTGTAGAATCGGTCTTTGTAGAATCGGTCTTTGTAGCATCAGTGTTCGTAGAATCGGTATTTGTACAATCGGTCTTTGTAGAATCGGTTTTTGTAGAATCGGACTTTGTAGAATCGGTCTTTGTAGAATCGGTATTTGTAGAATAGGACTTTTCAGAATCTGTTTTTTTAGAATCGGTCTTTGTAGAATCTGTATTTGTAGAATCGGTCTTTGTAGAATCGGTATTTGTAGAATCGGTATTTTTAGAATCAGTATTTGTAGAATCGGTTTTTGTAGAAACGGTCTTTGTAGAATCGGTTTTTGTAGAATCGGTTTTTGTAGAATCGGTATTTGTAGAATCGGTTTTTGTAGAATCGGTCTTTGTAGAATCGGTCTTTGTAGAATCGGTCTTTGTAGAATCGGTCTTTGTAGAATCGGTTTTTGTAGAATCAGTATTTGTAGAATCGGTTTTTGTAGAAACGATCTTTGTAGAATCGGTTTTTGTAGAATCGGTTTTTGTAGAATCGGTATTTGTAGAATCGGTTTTTGTAGAATCGGTCTTTGTAGAATCGGTTTTTGTAGAATCGGTCTTTGTAGAATCGGTTTTTGTAGAATCGGTCTTTGTAGAATTGGTTTTTGTAGAATCGGTTTTTGTAGAATCGGTCTTTGTAGAATCTGTATTTGTAGAATCGGTCTTTGTAGAATCGGTTTTTGTAGAAACGGTCTTTGTAGAATCGGTTTTTGTAGAATCGGTTTTTGTAGAATCGGTATTTGTAGAATCGGTCTTTGTAGAATCGGTCTTTGTAGAATCGGTCTTTGTAGAATCGGTCTTTGTAGAATCGGTTTTTGTAGAATCGGTCTTTGTAGAATCGGTATTTGTACAATCGGTCTTTGTAGAATCGGTTTTTGTAGAATCGGTCTGTGTAGAATCGGTTTTTGTAGAATCGGTCTTTGTAGAATCGGTTTTTGTAGAATCAGTATTTGTAGAATCGGTTTTTGTAGAAACGATCTTTGTAGAATCGGTTTTTGTAGAATCGGTTTTTGTAGAATCGGTTTTTGTAGAATCGGTCTTTGTAGAATCTGTATTTGTAGAATCGGTCTTTGTAGAATCGGTTTTTGTAGAAACGGTCTTTGTAGGTTCGGTTTTTGTAGAATCGGTTTTTGTAGAATCGGTATTTGTAGAATCGGTTTTTGTAGAATCGGTCTTTGTAGAATCGGTCTTTGTAGAATCGGTCTTTGTAGAATCGGTCTTTGTAGAATCGGTTTTTGTAGAATCGGTCTTTGTAGAATCGGTATTTGTACAATCGGTCTTTGTAGAATCGGTTTTTGTAAAATCGGTCTGTGTAGAATCGGTTTTTGTAGAATCGGTCTTTGTAGAATCGGTCTTTGTAGAATCGGACTTTGTAGAATCGGTATTTGTAGAATCGGTTTTTGCAGAATCGGTCTTTGTAGAATCGGTCTTTGTAAAATCGGTCTTTGTAGAACCGGTTTTTGTAGAATCGGTATTTGTAGAATCGGTATTTGTAGAATCGGACTTTGTAGAATCGGTCTTTGTAGAATCGGTCTTTGTAGACTCGGTATTTGTAGAATCGGTTTTTGTAGAATCGGACTTTGTAAAATCGGTATTTGTACAATCGGTTTTTGTAGAATCGGACTTTGTAGAATCGGTTTTTGTAGAATCGGTTTTTGTAGAATCGGTCTTTGTAGAATCGGTTTTTATAGAATCGGTCTTTGTAGAATCGGTCTTTGTAGAATCGGTCTTTGTAGAATCGGTTTTTGTAGAATCGGTCTTTGTAGAATCGGTTTTTGTAGAATCGGTCTTTGTAGAATCGGTTTTTGTAGAATCGGTCTTTGTAGAATTGGTTTTTGTAGAATCGGTTTTTGTAGAATCGGTCTTTGTAGAATCTGTTTTTGTAGAATCGGTCTTTGTAGAATCGGTTTTTGTAGAAACGGTCTTTGTAGAATCGGTTTTTGTAGAATCGGTCTTTGTAGAATCGGTCTTTGTAGCATCAGTGTTCGTAGAATCGGTATTTGTACAATCGGTCTTTGTAGAATCGGTTTTTGTAGAATCGGACT
This sequence comes from Ganaspis brasiliensis, assembly GCA_037103525.1. Lineage (NCBI taxonomy): Eukaryota > Metazoa > Arthropoda > Insecta > Hymenoptera > Figitidae > Ganaspis > Ganaspis brasiliensis. The sequence continues at coordinate 108,710 of JAZKLR010000335.1, forward strand.
TTGTAGAATCGGTCTTTGTAGAATCGGTTTTTGTAGAATCGGTTTTTGTAGAATCGGTCTTTGTAGAATTGGTTTTTGTAGAATCGGTCTGTGTAGAATCGGTTTTTGTAGAATCGGTCTTTGTAGAATCGGTCTTTGTAGCATCAGTGTTCGTAGAATCGGTATTTGTACAATCGGTCTTTGTAGAATCGGTTTTTGTAGAATCGGTCTTTGTAGAATCGGTCTTTGTAGAATCGGACTTTGTAGAATCGGTATTTGTAGAATCGGTTTTTGCAGAATCGGTCTTTGTAGAATCGGTCTTTGTAAAATCGGTCTTTGTAGAACCGGTTTTTGTAGAATCGGTATTTGTAGAATCGGTATTTGTAGAATCGGACTTTGTAGAATCGGTCTTTGTAGAATCGGTCTTTGTAGACTCGGTATTTGTAGAATCGGTTTTTGTAGAATCGGACTTTGTAAAATCGGTATTTGTACAATCGGTTTTTGTAGAATCGGACTTTGTAGAATCGGTTTTTGTAGAATCGGTTTTTGTAGAATCGGTCTTTGTAGAATCGGTTTTTATAGAATCGGTCTTTGTAGAATCGGTCTTTGTAGAATCGGTCTTTGTAGAATCGGTTTTTGTAGAATCGGTCTTTGTAGAATCGGTTTTTGTAGAATCGGTCTTTGTAGAATCGGTTTTTGTAGAATCGGTCTTTGTAGAATTGGTTTTTGTAGAATCGGTTTTTGTAGAATCGGTCTTTGTAGAATCGGTCTTTGTAGAATCGGTTTTTGTAGAATCGGTTTTTGTAGAATCGGTCTTTGTAGAATTGGTTTTTGTAGAATCGGTCTGTGTAGAATCGGTTTTTGTAGAATCGGTCTTTGTAGAATCGGTCTTTGTAGCATCAGTGTTCGTAGAATCGGTATTTGTACAATCGGTGTTTGTAGAATCGGTTTTTGTATAATCGGTCTTTGTAGAATCGGTCTTTGTCGAATTGGTCTTTGTAGAATCGGTCATTGTAGAATCGGGCTTTGTAGAATCGGTTTTTGTACAATCGGACTTTGTAGAATCGGTATTTGTAGAATCGGTTTTTGCAGAATCGGTCTTTGTAGAATCGGTCTTTGTAAAATCGGTCTTTGTAGAACCGGTTTTTGTAGAATCGGTCTTTGTCGAATTGGTCTTTGTAGAATCGGTCATTGTAGAATCGGGCTTTGTAGAATCGGTTTTTGTAGAATCGGTCTTTGTAGAATCTGTATTTGTAGAATCGGTCTTTGTAGAATCGGTTTTTGTAGAAACGGTTTTTGTAGGATCGGTTTTTGTAGAATCGGTTTTTGTAGAATCGGTATTTGTAGAATCGGTTTTTGTAGAATCGGTCTTTGTAGAATCGGTCTTTGTAGAATCGGTCTTTGTAGAATCGGTCTTTGTAGAATCGGTTTTTGTAGAATCGGTCTTTGTAGAATCGGTATTTGTACAATCGGTCTTTGTAGAATCGGTTTTTGTAGAATCGGTCTGTGTAGAATCGGTATTTGTACAATCGGTGTTTGTAGAATCGGTTTTTGTATAATCGGTCTTTGTAGAATCGGTCTTTGTCGAATTGGTCTTTGTAGAATCGGTCATTGTAGAATCGGGCTTTGTAGAATCGGTTTTTGTACAATCGGACTTTGTAGAATCGGTATTTGTAGAATCGGTTTTTGCAGAATCGGTCTTTGTAGAATCGGTCTTTGTAAAATCGGTCTTTGTAGAACCGGTTTTTGTAGAATCGGTCTTTGTCGAATTGGTCTTTGTAGAATCGGTCATTGTAGAATCGGGCTTTGTAGAATCGGTTTTTGTAGAATCGGTCTTTGTAGAATCTGTATTTGTAGAATCGGTCTTTGTAGAATCGGTTTTTGTAGAAACGGTTTTTGTAGGATCGGTTTTTGTAGAATCGGTTTTTGTAGAATCGGTATTTGTAGAATCGGTTTTTGTAGAATCGGTCTTTGTAGAATCGGTCTTTGTAGAATCGGTCTTTGTAGAATCGGTCTTTGTAGAATCGGTTTTTGTAGAATCGGTCTTTGTAGAATCGGTATTTGTACAATCGGTCTTTGTAGAATCGGTTTTTGTAGAATCGGTCTGTGTAGAATCGGTTTTTGTAGAATCGGTCTTTGTAGAATCGGTCTTTGTAGAATCGGACTTTGTAGAATCGGTATTTGTAGAATCGGTTTTTGCAGAATCGGTCTTTGTAGAATCGGTCTTTGTAAAATCGGTCTTTGTAGTACCGGTTTTTGTAGAATCGGTATTTGTAGAATCGGTATTTGTAGAATCGGACTTTGTAGAATCGGTCTTTGTATAATCGGTCTTTGTAGACTCGGTATTTGTAGAATCGGTTTTTGTAGAATCGGACTTTGTAAAATCGGTATTTGTACAATCGGTTTTTGTAGAATCGGACTTTGTAGAATCGGTTTTTGTAGAATCGGTCTTTGTAGCATCAGTCTTCGTAGAATCGGTATTTGTACAATCGGTCTTTGTAGAATCGGTTTTTGTAGAATCGGTTTTTGTAGAATCGGTTTTTGTAGAATTGGTCTTTGTAGAATTGGTTTTTGTAGAATCGGTCTGTGTAGAATCGGTTTTTGTAGAATCGGTCTTTGTAGAATCGGTCTTTGTAGCATCAGTGTTCGTAGAATCGGTATTTGTACAATCGGTCTTTGTAGAATCGGTTTTTGTAGAATCGGACTTTGTAGAATAGGTCTTTGTAGAATCGGTATTTGTAGAATAGGACTTTTCAGAATCTGTTTTTTTAGAATCGGTCTTTGTAGAATCTGTATTTGTAGAATCGGTCTTTGTAGAATCGGTATTTGTAGAATCGGTATTTTTAGAATCAGTATTTGTAGAATCGGTTTTTGTAGAAACGGTCTTTGTAGAATCGGTTTTTGTAGAATCGGTTTTTGTAGAATCGGTATTTGTAGAATCGGTTTTTGTAGAATCGGTCTTTGTAGAATCGGTCTTTGTAGAATCGGTCTTTGTAGAATCGGTCTTTGTAGAATCGGTTTTTGTAGAATCAGTATTTGTAGAATCGGTTTTTGTAGAATCGGTCTTTGTAGAATCGGTTTTTGTAGAATCGGTCTTTGTAGAATCGGTCTTTGTAGAATCGGTCTTTGTAGAATCGGTCTTTGTAGAATCGGTCTTTGTAGAATCGGTTTTTGTAGAATCGGTCTTTGTAGAATCGGTATTTGAAGAATCGGTCTTTGTAGAATCGGTCTTTGTAGAATCGGTTTTTGTAGAATCGGTCTTTGTAGAATCGGTATTTGAAGAATCGGTCTTTGTAGAATCGGTTTTTGTAGAATCGGTTTTTGTAGAATCGGTATTTGTAGAATCGGTTTTTGTAGAATCGGTCTTTGTAGAATCGGTCTTTGTACAATCGGTCTTTTGTAGAATCGGTCTTTGTAGAATCAGTATTTGTAGAATCGGTTTTTGTAGAAACGATCTTTGTAGAATCGGTTTTTGTAGAATCGGTTTTTGTAGAATCGGTATTTGTAGAATCGGTTTTTGTAGAATCGGTCTTTGTAGAATCGGTTTTTGTAGAATCGGTCTTTGTAGAATCGGTTTTTGTAGAATCGGTCTTTGTAGAATTGGTTTTTGTAGAATCGGTTTTTGTAGAATCGGTCTTTGTAGAATCTGTATTTGTAGAATCGGTCTTTGTAGAATCGGTTTTTGTAGAAACGGTCTTTGTAGAATCGGTTTTTGTAGAATCGGTTTTTGTAGAATCGGTATTTGTAGAATCGGTTTTTGTAGAATCGGTCTTTGTAGAATCGATCTTTGTAGAATCGGTCTTTGTAGAATCGGTCTTTGTAGAATCGGTTTTTGTAGAATCGGTCTTTGTAGAATCGGTATTTGTACAATCGGTCTTTGTAGAATCGGTTTTTGTAGAATCGGTCTGTGTAGAATCGGTTTTTGTAGAATCGGTCTTTGTAGAATCGGTCTTTGTAGAATCGGACTTTGTAGAATCGGTATTTGTAGAATCGGTTTTTGCAGAATCGGTCTTTGTAGAATCGGTCTTTGTAAAATCGGTCTTTGTAGAACCGGTTTTTGTAGAATCGGTATTTGTAGAATCGGTATTTGTAGAATCGGACTTTGTAGAATCGGTTTTTGTAGAATCGGTCTTTGTAGAATCGGTCTTTGTAGAATCGGTCTTTGTAGAATCGGTCTTTGTAGAATCGGTTTTTGTAGAATCAGTATTTGTAGAATCGGGTTTTGTAGAAACGGTCTTTGTAGAATCGGTTTTTGTAGAATCGGTTTTTGTAGAATCGGTATTTGTAGAATCGGTTTTTGTAGAATCGGTCTTTGTAGAATCGGTTTTTGTAGAATCGGTCTTTGTAGAATCGGTTTTTGTAGAATCGGTCTTTGTAGAATTGGTTTTTGTAGAATCGGTTTTTGTAGAATCGGTCTTTGTAGAATCTGTATTTGTAGAATCGGTATTTGTAGAATCAGTATTTGTAGAATCGGTTTTTGTAGAAACGGTCTTTGTAGAATCGGTTTTTGTAGAATCGGTTTTTGTAGAATCGGTATTTGTAGAATCGGTTTTTGTAGAATCGGTCTTTGTAGAATCGGTCTTTTGTAGAATCGGTCTTTGTAGAATCGGTCTTTGTAGCATCAGTCTTCGTAGAATCGGTATTTGTACAATCGGTCTTTGTAGAATCGGTTTTTGTAGAATCGGTCTTTGTAGAATCGGTTTTTGTAGAATCGGACTTTGTAGAATCGGTTTTTGTAGAATTGGTTTTTGTAGAATCGGACTTTGTAGAATCGGACTTTGTAGAATCTGTCTTTGTAGTATCAGTCTTTGTAGAATCGGTCTTTGTAGAATCGGTTTTTGTAGAATCGGTCTGTGTAGAATCGGTTTTTGTAGAATCGGTCTTTGTAGAATCGGTCTTTGTAGAATCGGACTTTGTAGAATCGGTATTTGTAGAATCGGTTTTTGCAGAATCGGTCTTTGTAGAATCGCTCTTTGTAAAATCGGTCTTTGTAGAACCGGTTTTTGTAGAATCGGTATTTGTAGAATCGGTATTTGTAGAATCGGACTTTGTAGAATCGGTCTTTGTAGAATCGGTCTTTGTAGACTCGGTATTTGTAGAATCGGTTTTTGTAGAATCGGACTTTGTAAAATCGGTATTTGTACAATCGGTTTTTGTAGAATCGGACTTTGTAGAATCGGTTTTTGTAGAATCGGTTTTTGTAGAATCGGTCTTTGTAGAATCGGTTTTTGTAGAATCGGTCTTTGTAGAATCGGTCTTTTGTAAAATCGGTCTTTGTAGAATCGGTCTTTGTAGCATCAGTCTTCGTAGAATCGGTATTTGTACAATCGGTCTTTGTAGAATCGGTTTTTGTAGAATCGGTCTTTTTAGAATCGGTTTTTGTAGAATCGGTCTTTGTAGAATTGGTTTTTGTAGAATCGGTCTGTGTAGAATCGGTTTTTGTAGAATCGGTCTTTGTAGAATCGGTCTTTGTAGCATCAGTCTTCGTAGAATCGGTCTTTGTAAAATCGGTCTTTGTAGAACCGGTTTTTGTAGAATCTGTTTTTTTAGAATCGGTCTTTGTAGAATCTGTATTTGTAGAATCGGTCTTTGTAGAATCGGTATTTGTAGAATCGGTATTTGTAGAATCAGTATTTGTAGAATCGGTTTTTGTAGAAACGGTCTTTGTAGAATCGGTTTTTGTAGAATCGGTTTTTGTAGAATCGGTATTTGTAGAATCGGTTTTTGTAGAATCGGTCTTTGTAGAATCGGTCTTTGTAGAATCGGTCTTTGTAGAATCGGTCTTTGTAGAATCGGTCTTCGTAGAATCGGTTTTTGTAGAATCGGTCTTTGTAGAATCGGTTTTTGTAGAATCGGTCTTTGTAGAATCGGTTTTTGTAGAATCGGTCTTTGTAGAATTGGTTTTTGTAGAATCGGTTTTTGTAGAATCGGTCTTTGTAGAATCTGTATTTGTAGAATAGGTCTTTGTAGAATCGGTTTTTGTAGAAACGGTCTTTGTAGAATCGGTTTTTGTAGAATCGGTTTTTGTAGAATCGGTATTTGTAGAATCGGTCTTTTGTAGAATCGGTCTTTGTAGAATCGGTCTTTGTAGCATCAGTCTTCGTAGAATCGGTATTTGTACAATCGGTCTTTGTAGAATCGGTTTTTGTAAAATCGGTCTTTGTAGAATCGGTTTTTGTAGAATCGGTCTTTGTAGAATTGGTTTTTGTAAAATCGGTCTGTGTAGAATCGGTTTTTGTAGAATCGGTCTTTGTAGAATCGGTCTTTGTAGCATCAGTCTTCGTAGAATCGGTATTTAAACAATCGGTCTTTGTAGAATCGGTTTTTGTAGAATCGGACTTTGTAGAATCGGTCTTTGTAGAATCGGTATTTGTAGAATAGGACTTTTCAGAATCTGTTTTTTTAGAATCGGTCTTTGTAGAATCTGTATTTGTAGAATCGGTCTTTGTAGAATCGGTATTTGTAGAATCGGTATTTGTAGAATCAGTATTTGTAGAATCGGTATTTGTAGAATCGGTATTTGTAGAATCAGTATTTGTAGAATCGGTTTTTGTAGAAACGGTCTTTGTAGAATCGGTTTTTGTAGAATCGGTTTTTGTAGAATCGGTATTTGTAGAATCGGTTTTTGTAGAATCGGTCTTTGTAGAATCGGTCTTTGTAGAATCGGTCTTTGTAGAATCGGTCTTTGTAGAATCGGTCTTTGTAGAATCGGTTTTTGTAGAATCGGTTTTTGTAGAATCGGTCTTTGTAGAATTGGTTTTTGTAGAATCGGTCTGTGTAGAATCGGTTTTTGTAGATCGGTCTTTGTAGAATCGGTCTTTGTAGCATCAGTCTTCGTAGAATCGGTATTTGTACAATCGGTCTTTGTAGAATCGGTTTTTGTAGAAACGGTCTTTGTAGAATCGGTTTTTGTAGAATCGGTCTTTGTAGAATCGGTCTTTGTAGAATCGGTTTTTGTAGAATCAGTATTTGTAGAATCGGTTTTTGTAGAAACGATCTTTGTAGAATCGGTTTTTGTAGAATCGGTTTTTGTAGAATCGGTATTTGTAGAATCGGTTTTTGTAGAATCGGTCTTTGTAGAATCGGTTTTTGTAGAATCGGTCTTTGTAGAATCGGTTTTTGTAGAATCGGTCTTTGTAGAATTGGTTTTTGTAGAATCGGTTTTTGTAGAATCGGTCTTTGTAGAATCTGTATTTGTAGAATCGGTCTTTGTAGAATCGGTTTTTGTAGAAACGGTCTTTGTAGAATCGGTTTTTGTAGAATCGGTTTTTGTAAAATCGGTATTTGTAGAATCGGTTTTTGTAGAATCGGTCTTTGTAGAATCGGTCTTTGTAGAATCGGTCTTTGTAGAATCGGTCTTTGTAGAATCGGTTTTTGTAGAATCGGTCTTTGTAGAATCGGTATTTGTACAATCGGTCTTTGTAGAATCGGTTTTTGTAGAATCGGTCTGTGTAGAATCGGTCTTTGTAGAATCGGACTTTGTAGAATCGGTATTTGTAGAATCGGTTTTTGCAGAATCGGTCTTTGTAGAATCGGTCTTTGTAAAATCGGTCTTTGTAGAACCGGTTTTTGTAGAATCGGTATTTGTAGAATCGGTATTTGTAGAATCGGACTTTGTAGAATCGGTTTTTGTAGAATCGGTCTTTGTAGAATCGGTCTTTGTAGAATCGGTCTTTGTAGAATCGGTCTTTGTAGAATCGGTTTTTGTAGAATCAGTATTTGTAGAATCGGGTTTTGTAGAAACGGTCTTTGTAGAATCGGTTTTTGTAGCATCGGTTTTTGTAGAATCGGTATTTGTAGAATCGGTTTTTGTAGAATCGGTCTTTGTAGAATCGGTTTTTGTAGAATCGGTCTTTGTAGAATCGGTTTTTGTAGAATCGGTCTTTGTAGAATTGGTTTTTGTAGAATCGGTTTTTGTAGAATCGGTCTTTGTAGAATCTGTATTTGTAGAATCGGTCTTTGTAGAATCGGTTTTTGTAGAAACAGTCTTTGTAGGATCGGTTTTTGTAGAATCGGTTTTTGTAGAATCGGTATTTGTAGAATCGGTTTTTGTAGAATCGGTCTTTGTAGAATCGGTCTTTGTAGAATCAGTCTTTGTAGAATCGGTCTTTGTAGAATCGGTTTTTGTAGAATCGGTCTTTGTAGAATCGGTTTTTGTAGAATCGGTCTTTGTAGAATTGGTTTTTGTAGAATTGGTTTTTGTAGAATCGGTCTTTGTAGAATCTGTATTTGTAGAATCGGTCTTTGTAGAATCGGTTTTTGTAGAAACGGTCTTTGTAGGATCGGTTTTTGTAGAATCGGTTTTTGTAGAATCGGTATTTGTAGAATCGGTTTATGTAGAATCGGTCTTTGTAGAATCGGTCTTTGTAGAATCGGTCTTTGTAGAATCGGTCTTTGTAGAATCGGTTTTTGTAGAATCGGTCTTTGTAGAATCGGTATTTGTACAATCGGTCTTTGTAGAATCGGTTTTTGTAAAATCGGTCTGTGTAGAATCGGTTTTTGTAGAATCGGTCTTTGTAGAATCGGTCTTTGTAGAATCGGACTTTGTAGAATCGGTATTTGTAGAATCGGTTTTTGCAGAATCGGTCTTTGTAGAATCGGTCTTTGTAAAATCGTTCTTTGTAGAACCGGTTTTTGTAGAATCGGTATTTGTAGAATCGGTATTTGTAGAATCGGACTTTGTAGAATCGGTCTTTGTAGAATCGGTCTTTGTAGACTCGGTATTTGTAGAATCGGTTTTTGTAGAATCGGACTTTGTAAAATCGGTATTTGTACAATCGGTTTTTGTAGAATCGGACTTTGTAGAATCGGTTTTTGTAGAATCGGTTTTTGTAGAATCGGTCTTTGTAGAATCGGTTTTTGTAGAACCGGTCTTTGTAGAATCGGTCTTTGTAGAATCGGTCTTTGTAGAATCGGTTTTTGTAGAATCGGTCTTTGTAGAATCGGTTTTTGTAGAATCGGTCTTTGTAGAATCGGTTTTTGTAGAATCGGTCTTTGTAGAATTGGTTTTTGTAGAATCGGTTTTTGTAGAATCAGTCTTTGTAGAATCTGTTTTTGTAGAATCGGTCTTTGTAGAATCGGTTTTTGTAGAAACGGTCTTTGTAGAATCGGTTTTTGTAGAATCGGTTTTTGTAGAATCGGTATTTGTAGAATCGGTTTTTGTAGAATCGGTCTTTGTAGAATCGGTCTTTGTAGAATCGGTCTTTGTAGAATCGGTCTTTGTAGAATCGGTTTTTGTAGAATCGGTCTTTGTAGAATCGGTATTTGAACAATCGGTCTTTGTAGAATCGGTTTTTGTAGAATCGGACTTTGTAGAATCGGTTTTTGTAGAATTGGTTTTTGTAGAATCGGACTTTGTAGAATCGGACTTTGTAGAATCTGTCTTTGTAGTATCGGTCTTTGTAGAATCGGTCTTTGTAGAATCGGTTTTTGTAGAATCGGTCTGTGTAGAATCGGTTTTTGTAGAATCGGTCTTTGTATAATCGGTCTTTGTAGAATCGGTCTTTGTCGAATTGGTCTTTGTAGAATCGGTCATTGTAGAATCGGGCTTTGTAGAATCGGTTTTTGTACAATCGGACTTTGTAGAATCGGTATTTGTAGAATCGGTTTTTGCAGAATCGGTCTTTGTAGAATCGGTCTTTGTAAAATCGGTCTTTGTAGAACCGGTTTTTGTAGAATCGGTATTTGTAGAATCGGTATTTGTAGAATCGGACTTTGTAGAATCGGTCTTTGTAGAATCGGTTTTTGTAGAATCGGTCTTTGTATAATCGGTCTTTGTAGAATCGGTCTTTGTCGAATTGGTCTTTGTAGAATCGGTCATTGTAGAATCGGGCTTTGTAGAATCGGTTTTTGTACAATCGGACTTTGTAGAATCGGTATTTGTAGAATCGGTTTTTGCAGAATCGGTCTTTGTAGAATCGGTCTTTGTAAAATCGGTCTTTGTAGAACCGGTTTTTGTAGAATCGGTTTTTGTAGAATCGGTCTTTGTAGAATCGGTTTTTGTAGAATCGGTCTTTGTAGAATCGGTTTTTGTAGAATCGGTCTTTGTAGAATTGGTTTTTGTAGAATCGGTTTTTGTAGAATCGGTCTTTGTAGAATCTGTATTTGTAGAATCGGTCTTTGTAGAATCGGTTTTTGTAGAAACGGTCTTTGCAGGATCGGTTTTTGTAGAATCGGTTTTTGTAGAATCGGTATTTGTAGAATCGGTTTTTGTAGAATCGGTCTTTGTAGAATCGGTCTTTGTAGAATCGGTCTTTGTAGAATCGGTCTTTGTAGAATCGGTTTTTGTAGAATCGGTCTTTGTAGAATCGGTATTTGTACAATCGGTCTTTGTAGAATCGGTTTTTGTAGAATCGGTCTGTGTAAAATCGGTTTTTGTAGAATCGGTCTTTGTAGAATCGGTCTTTGTAGAATCGGACTTTGTAGAATCGGTATTTGTAGAATCGGTTTTTGCAGAATCGGTCTTTGTAGAATCGGTCTTTGTAAAATCGGTCTTTGTAGAACCGGTTTTTGTAGAATCGGTATTTGTAGAATCGGTATTTGTAGAATCGGACTTTGTAGAATCGGTCTTTGTAGAATCGGTCTTTGTAGACTCGGTATTTGTAGAATCGGTTTTTGTAGAATCGGACTTTGTAAAATCGGTATTTGTACAATCGGTTTTTGTAGAATCGGACTTTGTAGAATCGGTTTTTGTAGAATCGGTCTTTGTAGCATCAGTCTTCGTAGAATCGGTATTTGTACAATCGGTCTTTGTAGAATCGGTTTTTGTAGAATCGGTTTTTGTAGAATCGGTTTTTGTAGAATCGGTCTTTGTAGAATTGGTTTTTGTAGAATCGGTCTGTGTAGAATCGGTTTTTGTAGAAACGGTCTTTGTAGAATCGGTCTTTGTAGCATCAGTGTTCGTAGAATCGGTATTTGTACAATCGGTCTTTGTAGAATCGGTTTTTGTAGAATCGGACTTTGTAGGATCGGTCTTTGTAGAATCGGTTTTTGTAGAATCGGTTTTTGTAGAATCGGTCTTTGTAGAATTGGTTTTTGTAGAATCGGTCTGTGTAGAATCGGTTTTTGTAGAATCGGTCTTTGTAGAATCGGTCTTTGTAGCATCAGTGTTCGTAGAATCGGTATTTGTACAATCGGTCTTTGTAGAATCGGTTTTTGTATAATCGGTCTTTGTAGAATCGGTCTTTGTCGAATTGGTCTTTGTAGAATCGGTCATTGTAGAATCGGGCTTTGTAGAATCGGTTTTTGTACAATCGGACTTTGTAGAATCGGTATTTGTAGAATCGGTTTTTGCAGAATCGGTCTTTGTAGAATCGGTCTTTGTAAAATCGGTCTTTGTAGAACCGGTTTTTGTAGAATCGGTATTTGTAGAATCGGTATTTGTAGAATCGGACTTTGTAGAATCGGTCTTTGTAGAATCGGTTTTTGTAGAATCGGTCTTTGTATAATCGGTCTTTGTAGAATCGGTCTTTGTCGAATTGGTCTTTGTAGAATCGGTCATTGTAGAATCGGGCTTTGTAGAATCGGTTTTTGTACAATCGGACTTTGTAGAATCGGTATTTGTAGAATCGGTTTTTGCAGAATCGGTCTTTGTAGAATCGGTCTTTGTAAAATCGGTCTTTGTAGAACCGGTTTTTGTAAAATCGGTTTTTGTAGAATCGGTCTTTGTAGAATCGGTTTTTGTAGAATCGGTCTTTGTAGAATCGGTTTTTGTAGAATCGGTCTTTGTAGAATTGGTTTTTGTAGAATCGGTTTTTGTAGAATCGGTCTTTGTAGAATCTGTATTTGTAGAATCGGTCTTTGTAGAATCGGTTTTTGTAGAAACGGTCTTTGTAGGATCGGTTTTTGTAGAATCGGTTTTTGTAGAATCGGTCTGTGTAGAATCGGTTTTTGTAGAATCGGTCTTTGTAGAATCGGTCTTTGTAGAATCGGACTTTGTAGAATCGGTATTTGTAGAATCGGTTTTTGTAGAATCGGTCTTTGTAGAATCGGTCTTTGTAGCATCAGTGTTCGTAGAATCGGTATTTGTACAATCGGTCTTTGTAGAATCGGTTTTTGTAGAATCGGACTTTGTAGAATCGGTCTTTGTAGAATCGGTATTTGCAGAATAGGACTTTTCAGAATCTGTTTTTTTAGAATCGGTCTTTGTAGAATCTGTATTTGTAGAATCGGTCTTTGTAGAATCGGTATTTGTAGAATCGGTATTTTTAGAATCAGTATTTGTAGAATCGGTTTTTGTAGAAACGGTCTTTGTAGAATCGGTTTTTGTAGAATCGGTTTTTGTAGAATCGGTATTTGTAGAATCGGTTTTTGTAGAATCGGTCTTTGTAGAATCGGTCTTTGTAGAATCGGTCTTTGTAGAATCGGTCTTTGTAGAATCGGTTTTTGTAGAATCAGTATTTGTAGAATCGGTTTTTGTAGAAACGATCTTTGTAGAATCGGTTTTTGTAGAATCGGTTTTTGTAGAATCGGTATTTGTAGAATCGGTTTTTGTAGAATCGGTCTTTGTAGAATCGGTTTTTGTAGAATCGGTCTTTGTAGAATCGGTTTTTGTAGAATCGGTCTTTGTAGAATTGGTTTTTGTAGAATCGGTTTTTGTAGAATCGGTCTTTGTAGAATCTGTATTTGTAGAATCGGTCTTTGTAGAATCGGTTTTTGTAGAAACGGTCTTTGTAGAATCGGTTTTTGTAGAATCGGTTTTTGTAAAATCGGTATTTGTAGAATCGGTTTTTGTAGAATCGGTCTTTGTAGAATCGGTCTTTGTAGAATCGGTCTTTGTAGAATCGGTCTTTGTAGAATCGGTTTTTGTAGAATCAGTCTTTGTAGAATCGGTATTTGTACAATCGGTCTTTGTAGAATCGGTTTTTGTAGAATCGGTCTGTGTAGAATCGGACTTTGTAGAATCGGACTTTGTAGAATCGGTATTTGTAGAATCGGTTTTTGCAGAATCGGTCTTTGTAGAATCGGTCTTTGTAAAATCGGTCTTTGTAGAATCGGTCTTTGTAGAATCGGTTTTTGTAGAATCGGTCTTTGTAGAATCGGTTTTTGTAGAATCGGTCTTTGTAGAATTGGTTTTTGTAGAATCGGTTTTTGTAGAATCGGTCTTTGTAGAATCTGTATTTGTAGAATCGGTCTTTGTAGAATCGGTTTTTGTAGAAACGGTCTTTGTAGGATCGGTTTTTGTAGAATCGGTTTTTGTAGAATCGGTATTTGTAGAATCGGTTTTTGTAGAATCGGTCTTTGTAGAATCGGTCTTTGTAGAATCGGTCTTTGTAGAATCGGTCTTTGTTGAATCGGTTTTTGTAGAATCGGTCTTTGTAGAATCGGTATTTGTACAATCGGTCTTTGTAGAATCGGTTTTTGTAAAATCGGTCTGTGTAGAATCGGTTTTTGTAGAATCGGTCTTTGTAGAATCGGTCTTTGTAGAATCGGACTTTGTAGAATCGGTATTTGTAGAATCGGTTTTTGCAGAATCGGTCTTTGTAGAATCGGTCTTTGTAAAATCTGTCTTTGTAGAACCGGTTTTTGTAGAATCGGTATTTGTAGAATCGGTATTTGTAGAATCGGACTTTGTAGAATCGGTCTTTGTAGAATCGGTCTTTGTAGACTCGGTATTTGTAGAATCGGTTTTTGTAGAATCGGACTTTGTAAAATCGGTATTTGTACAATCGGTTTTTGTAGAATCGGACTTTGTAGAATCGGTTTTTGTAGAATCGGTTTTTGTAGAATCGGTCTTTGTAGAATCGGTTTTTGTAGAATCGGTCTTTGTAGAATCGGTCTTTGTAGAATCGGTCTTTGTAGAATCGGTTTTTGTAGAATCGGTCTTTGTAGAATCGGTTTTTGTAGAATCGGTCTTTGTAGAATCGGTTTTTGTAGAATCAGTCTTTGTAGAATCTGTTTTTGTAGAATCGGTCTTTGTAGAATCGGTTTTTGTAGAAACGGTCTTTGTAGAATCGGTTTTTGTAGAATCGGTTTTTGTAGAATCGGTATTTGTAGAATCGGTTTTTGTAGAATCGGTCTTTGTAGAATCGGTCTTTTTAGAATCGGTCTTTGTAGAATCGGTCTTTGTAGAATCGGTTTTTGTAGAATCGGTCTTTGTAGAATCGGTATTTGAACAATCGGTCTTTGTAGGATTGGTTTTTTGTAGAATCGGACTTTGTAGAATCGGTTTTTGTAGAATTGGTTTTTGTAGAATCGGACTTTGTAGAATCGGACTTTGTAGAATCTGTCTTTGTAGTATCGGTCTTTGTAGAATCGGTCTTTGTAGAATCGGTTTTTGTAGAATCAGTTTTTGTAGAATCGGTATTTGTAGAATCGGTTTTTGTAGAATCGGTCTTTGTAGAATCGGTTTTTGTAGAATCAGTATTTGTAGAATCGGTTTTTGTAGAAACGATCTTTGTAGAATCGGTTTTTGTAGAATCGGTTTTTGTAGAATCGGTATTTGTAGAATCGGTTTTTGTAGAATCGGTCTTTGTAGAATCGGTTTTTGTAGAATCAGTATTTGTAGAATCGGTTTTAGTAGAAACGATCTTTGTAGAATCGGTTTTTGTAGAATCGGTTTTTGTAGAATCGGTATTTGTAGAATCGGTTTTTGTAGAATCGGTCTTTGTAGAATCGGTTTTTGTAGAATCGGTCTTTGTAGAATCGGTTTTTGTAGAATCGGTCTTTGTAGAATTGGTTTTTGTAGAATCGGTTTTTGTAGAATCGGTCTTTGTAGAATCTGTATTTGTAGAATCGGTCTTTGTAGAATCGGTTTTTGTAGAAACGGTCTTTGTAGAATCGGTTTTTGTAGAATCGGTTTTTGTAGAATCGGTATTTGTAGAATCGGTCTTTGTAGAATCGGTCTTTGTAGAATCGGTCTTTTTAGAATCGGTCTTTGTAGAATCGGTTTTTGTAGAATCGGTCTTTGTAGAATCGGTATTTGTACAATCGGTCTTTGTAGAATCGGTTTTTGTAGAATCGGTCTGTGTAGAATCGGTTTTTGTAGAATCGGTCTTTGTGGAATCGGTTTTTGTAGAATCAGTATTTGTAGAATCGGTTTTTGTAGAAACGATCTTTGTAGAATCGGTTTTTGTAGAATCGGTTTTTGTAGAATCGGTTTTTGTAGAATCGGTCTTTGTAGAATCTGTATTTGTAGAATCGGTCTTTGTAGAATCGGTTTTTGTAGAAACGGTCTTTGTAGGATCGGTTTTTGTAGAATCGGTTTTTGTAGAATCGGTATTTGTAGAATCGGTCTTTGTAGAATCGGTCTTTGTAGAATCGGTCTTTGTAGAATCGGTTTTTGTAGAATCGGTCTTTGTAGAATCGGTATTTGTACAATCGGTCTTTGTAGAATCGGTTTTTGTAAAATCGGTCTGTGTAGAATCGGTTTTTGTAGAATCGGTCTTTGTAGAATCGGTCTTTGTAGAATCGGACTTTGTAGAATCGGTATTTGTAGAATCGGTTTTCGCAGAATCGGTCTTTGTAGAATCGGTCTTTGTAAAATCGGTCTTTGTAGAACCGGTTTTTGTAGAATCGGTATTTGTAGAATCGGTATTTGTAGAATCGGACTTTGTAGAATCGGTCTTTGTAGAATCGGTCTTTGTAGACTCGGTATTTGTAGAATCGGTTTTTGTAGAATCGGACTTTGTAAAATCGGTATTTGTACAATCGGTTTTTGTAGAATCGGACTTTGTAGAATCGGTTTTTGTAGAATCGGTTTTTGTAGAATCGGTCTTTGTAGAATCGGTTTTTATAGAATCGGTCTTTGTAGAATCGGTCTTTGTAGAATCGGTCTTTGTAGAATCGGTTTTTGTAGAATCGGTCTTTGTAGAATCGGTTTTTGTAGAATCGGTCTTTGTAGAATCGGTTTTTGTAGAATCGGTCTTTGTAGAATTGGTTTTTGTAGAATCGGTTTTTGTAGAATCGGTCTTTGTAGAATCTGTTTTTGTAGAATCGGTCTTTGTAGAATCGGTTTTTGTAGAAACGGTCTTTGTAGAATCGGTTTTTGTAGAATCGGTTTTTGTAGAATCGGTATTTGTAGAATCGGTTTTTGTAGAATCGGTCTTTGTAGAATCGGTCTTTGTAGAATCGGTCTTTGTAGAATCGGTCTTTGTAGAATCGGTTTTTGTAGAATCGGTCTTTGTAGAATCGGTATTTGAACAATCGGTCTTTGTAGAATCGGTTTTTGTAGAATCGGTTTTTGTAGAATCGGTATTTGTAGAATCGGTTTTTGTAGAATCGGTCTTTGTAGAATCGGTCTTTGTAGAATCGGTCTTTGTAGAATCGGTCTTTGTAGAATCAGTATTTGTAGAATCGGTTTTTGTAGAAACGATCTTTGTAGAATCGGTTTTTGTAGAATCGGTTTTTGTAGAATCGGTATTTGTAGAATCGGTTTTTGTAGAATCGGTCTTTGTAGAATCGGTTTTTGTAGAATCGGTCTTTGTAGAATCGGTTTTTGTAGAATCGGTCTTTGTAGAATTGGTTTTTGTAGAATCGGTTTTTGTAGAATCGGTCTTTGTAGAATCTGTATTTGTAGAATCGGTCTTTGTAGAATCGGTTTTTGTAGAAACGGTCTTTGTAGAATCGGTTTTTGTAGAATCGGTTTTTGTAGAATCGGTATTTGTAGAATCGGTTTTTGTAGAATCGGTCTTTGTAGAATCGGTCTTTGTAGAATCGGTTTTTGTAGAATCGGTCTTTGTAGAATCGGTATTTGTACAATCGGTCTTTGTAGAATCGGTTTTTGTAAAATCGGTCTGTGTAGAATCGGTTTTTGTAGAATCGGTCTTTGTAGAATCGGTCTTTGTAGAATCGGACTTTGTAGAATCGGTATTTGTAGAATCGGTTTTCGCAGAATCGGTCTTTGTAGAATCGGTCTTTGTAAAATCGGTCTTTGTAGAACCGGTTTTTGTAGAATCGGTATTTGTAGAATCGGTATTTGTAGAATCGGACTTTGTAGAATCGGTCTTTGTAGAATCGGTCTTTGTAGACTCGGTATTTGTAGAATCGGTTTTTGTAGAATCGGACTTTGTAAAATCGGTATTTGTACAATCGGTTTTTGTAGAATCGGACTTTGTAGAATCGGTTTTTGTAGAATCGGTTTTTGTAGAATCGGTTTTTGTAGAATCGGTTTTTGTAGAATCGGTCTTTGTAGAATCGGTCTTTGGAGAATCGGTCTTTTGTAGAATCGGTCTTTGTAGAATCGGTCTTTGTAGCATCAGTCTTCGTAGAATCGGTATTTGTACAATCGGTCTTTGTAGAATCGGTTTTTGTAGAATCGGTCTTTGTAGAATCGGGTTTTGTAGAATCGGTCTTTGTAGAATCGGCCTTTGTAGAATCGGTCTTTGTAGAATCGGTCTTTGTAGACTCGGTATTTGTAGAATCGGTTTTTGTAGAATCGGACATTGTAAAATCGGTATTTGTACAATCGGTTTTTGTAGAATCGGACTTTGTAGAATCGGTTTTTGTAGAATCGGTTTTTGTAGAATCGGTATTTGTACAATCGGTTTTTGTAGAATCGGACTTTGTAGAATCAATTTTTGTATAATCGGTTTTTGTAGAATCAGACTTTATAGAATCGGACTTTGTAAAATCGGTTTTTGCAGAATCGGTTTTTGTAGAATCGGACTTTGTAGAATCGGACTTTGTAGAATCGTTCTTTGTAGAATCGGTTTTTGTAGAATCGGACTTTGTAGAATCGGTCTTTGTAGAATCGGTTTTTGTACAATCGGTCTTTGTAGAATCGGTATTTGTAGAATCGGTATTTGTAGAATCGGTTTTTGTAGAATCGGACTTTGTAGAATCGGTCTTTGTAGCATCAGTCTTCGTAGAATCGGTCTTTGTAGAATCGGTCTTTGTAGAATCGGTTTTTGTAGAATCAGTATTTGTAGAATCGGTTTTTGTAGAAACGGTCTTTGTAGAATCGGTTTTTGTAGAATCGGTTTTTGTAGAATCGGTATTTGTAGAATCGGTCTTTGTAGAATCGGTTTTTGTAGAATCAGTCTTTGTAGAATCGGTTTTTGTAGAATCGGTCTTTGTAGAATTGGTTTTTGTAGAATCGGTTCTTGTAGAATCGGTCTTTGTAGAATCTGTATTTGTAGAATCGGTCTTTGTAGAATCGGTTTTTGTAGAAACGGTCTTTGTAGAATCGGTTTTTGTAGAATCGGTTTTTGTAGAATCGGTATTTGTAGAATCGGTTTTTGTAGAATCGGTCTTTGTAGAATCGGTCTTTGTAGAATCGGTCTTTGTAGAATCGGTCTTTGTAGAATCGGTTTTTGTAGAATCGGTCTTTGTAGAATCGGTATTTGTACAATCGGTCTTTGTAGAATCGGTTTTTGTAGAATCGGACTTTGTAGAATCGGTTTTTGTAGAATTGGTTTTTGTAGAATCGGACTTTGTAGAATCGGACTTTGTAGAATCTGTCTTTGTAGTATCGGTCTTTGTAGAATCGGTCTTTGTAGAATCGGTTTTTGTAGAATCGGTCTGTGTAGAATCGGTTTTTGTAGAATCGGTCTTTGTAGAATCGGTCTTTGTAGAATCGGACTTTGTAGAATCGGTATTTGTAGAATCGGTTTTTGCAGAATCGGTCTTCGTAGAATCGGTCTTTGTAAAATCGGTCTTTGTAGAACCGGTTTTTGTAGAATCGGTATTTGTAGTATCGGTATTTGTAGAATCGGACTTTGTAGAATCGGTCTTTGTAGAATCGGTCTTTGTAGACTCGGTATTTGTAGAATCGGTTTTTGTAGAATCGGACTTTGTAAAATCGGTATTTGTACAATCGGTTTTTGTAGAATCGGACTTTGTAGAATCGGTTTTTGTAGAATCGGTTTTTGTAGAATCGGTCTTTGTAGAATCGGTTTTTGTAGAATCGGTCTTTGGAGAATCGGTCTTTTGTAGAATCGGTCTTTGTAGAATCGGTCTTTGTAGCATCAGTCTTCGTAGAATCAGTATTTGTACAATCGGTCTTTGTAGAATCGGTTTTTGTAGAATCGGTCTTTGTAGAATCGGGTTTTGTAGAATCGGTCTTTGTAGAATTGGTTTTTGTAGAAACGGTCTGTGTAGAATCGGTTTTTGTAGAATCGGTCTTTGTAGAATCGGTCTTTGTAGCATCAGTCTTCGTAGAATCGGTATTTGTACAATCGGTCTTTGTAGAATCGGTTTTTGTAGAATCGGACTTTGTAGAATCGGTCTTCGTAGAATCGGTATTTGTAGAATAGGACTTTTCAGAATCGGTCTTTGTAGAATCGGTCTTTGTAGAATCTGTATTTGTAGAATCGGTATTTGTAGAATCGGTTTTTGTAGAATCGGACTTTGTAGAATCGGTATTTGTACAATCGGTTTTTGTAGAATCGGACTTTGTAGAATCAATTTTTGTATAATCGGTTTTTGTAGAATCAGACTTTATAGAATCAGACTTTGTAAAATCGGTTTTTGCAGAATCGGTTTTTGTAGAATCGGACTTTGTAGAATCGGTATTTGTAGAATCGGTTTTTGTAGTATCGGTCTTTGTAGAATCGGTCTTTGTAGAATCGGTCTTTGTAGAATCGGTCTTTGTAGCATCAGTCTTCGTAGAATCGGTATTTGTACAATCGGTCTTTGTAGAATCGGTTTTTGTAGAATCGGACTTTGTAGAATCGGTCTTTGTAGAATCGGTATTTGTAGAATAGGACTTTTCAGAATCGGACTTTGTAGAATCGGACTTTGTAGAATCTGTCTTTGTAGTATCGGTCTTTGTAGAATCGGTCTTTGTAGAATCGGTTTTTGTAGAATCGGTCTGTGTAGAATCGGTTTTTGTAGAACCGGTCTTTGTAGAATCGGTCTTTGTAGAATCGGACTTTGTAGAATCGATATTTGTAGAATCGGTTTTTGTAGAATCGGTCTTTGTAGAATCGGTCTTTGTAAAATCGGTCTTTGTAGAACCGGTTTTTGTAGAATCGGTATTTGTAGAATCGGTATTTGTAGAATCGGACTTTGTAGAATCGGTCTTTGTAGAATCGGTCTTTGTAGACTCGGTATTTGTAGAATCGGTTTTTGTAGAATCGGACTTTGTAAAATCGGTATTTGTACAATCGGTTTTTGTAGAATCGGACTTTGTAGAATCGGTTTTTGTAGAATCGGTTTTTGTAGAATCGGTCTTTGTAGAATCGGTTTTTGTAGAATCGGTCTTTGTAGAATCGGTCTTTTGTAGAATCGGTCTTTGTAGAATCGGTCTTTGTAGCATCAGTCTTCGTAGAATCGGTATTTGTACAATCGGTCTTTGTAGAATCGGTTTTTGTAGAATCGGTCTTTGTAGAATCGGTTTTTGTAGAATCGGTCTTTGTAGAATTGGTTTTTGTAGAATCGGTCTGTGTAGAATCGGTTTTTGTAGAATCGGTCTTTGTAGAATCGGTCTTTGTAGCATCAGTCTTCGTAGAATCGGTATTTGTACAATCGGTCTTTGTAGAATCGGTTTTTGTAGAATCGGTATTTGTAGAATCGGTATTTGTAGAATCAGTATTTGTAGAATCGGTTTTTGTAGAAACGGTCTTTGTAGAATCGGTTTTTGTAGAATCGGTTTTTGTAGAATCGGTCTTTGTAGAATCTGTATTTGTAGAATCGGTCTTTGTAGAATCGGTTTTTGTAGAAACGGTCTTTGTAGAATCGGTTTTTGTAGAATCGGTCTTTGTAGAATCGGTATTTGTAGAATCGGTATTTGTAGAATCAGTATTTGTAGAATCGGTTTTTGTAGAAACGGTCTTTGTAGAATCGGTTTTTGTAGAATCGGTTTTTGTAGAATCGGTCTTTGTAGAATCTGTATTTGTAGAATCGGTCTTTGTAGAATCGGTTTTTGTAGAAACGGTCTTTGTAGAATCGGTTTTTGTAGAATCGGTTTTTGTAGAATCGGTATTTGTAGAATCGGTTTTTGTAGAATCGGTCTTTGTAGAATCGGTCTTTGTAGAATCGGTCTTTGTAGAATCGGTCTTTGTAGAATCGGTTTTTGTAGAATCGGTCTTTGTAGAATCGGTATTTGTACAATCGGTCTTTGTAGAATCGGTTTTTGTAGAATCGGACTTTGTAGAATCGGTTTTTGTAGAATTGGTTTTTGTAGAATCGGACTTTGTAGAATCGGACTTTGTAGAATCTGTCTTTGTAGTATCGGTCTTTGTAGAATCGGTCTTTGTAGAATCGGTTTTTGTAGAATCGGTCTGTGTAGAATCGGTTTTTGTAGAATCGGTCTTTGTAGAATCGGTCTTTGTAGAATCGGACTTTGTAGAATCGGTATTTGTAGAATCGGTTTTTGCAGAATCGGTCTTTGTAGAATCGGTCTTTGTAAAATCGGTCTTTGTAGAACCGGTTTTTGTAGAATCGGTATTTGTAGTATCGGTATTTGTAGAATCGTACTTTGTAGAATCGGTCTTTGTAGAATCGGTCTTTGTAGACTCGGTATTTGTAGAATCGGTTTTTGTAGAATCGGCCTTTGTAAAATCGGTATTTGTACAATTGGTTTTTGTAGAATCGGACTTTGTAGAATCGGTTTTTGTAGAATCGGTTTTTGTAGAATCGGTCTTTGTAGAATCGGTTTTTGTAGAATCGGTCTTTGTAGAATCGGTCTTTTGTAGAATCGGTCTTTGTAGAATCGGTCTTTGTAGCATCAGTCTTCGTAGAATCGGTCTTTGTAGAATCGGTCTTTGTAGAATCGGTTTTTGTAGAATCGGTCTTTGTAGAATCGGTATTTGTACAATCGGTTTTTGTAGAATCGGACTTTGTAGAATCGGTTTTTGTAGAATCGGTTTTTTTAGAATCGGTCTTTGTAGAATCGGTTTTTGTAGAATCGGTCTTTGTAGAATCGGTCTTTGTAGCATCAGTCTTCGTAGAATCGGTATTTGTACAATCGGTCTTTGTAGAATCGGTTTTTGTAGAATCGGACTTTGTAGAATCGGTCTTTGTAGAATCGGTATTTGTAGAATAGGACTTTTCAGAATCTGTTTTTTTAGAATCGGTCTTTGTAGAATCTGTATTTGTAGAATCGGTCTTTGTAGAATCGGTATTTGTAGAATCGGTATTTGTAGAATCAGTATTTGTAGAATCGGTTTTTGTAGAAACGGTCTTTGTAGAATCGGTTTTTGTAGAATCGGTTTTTGTAGAATCGGTCTTTGTAGAATCTGTATTTGTAGAATCGGTCTTTGTAGA
This sequence comes from Ganaspis brasiliensis, assembly GCA_037103525.1. Lineage (NCBI taxonomy): Eukaryota > Metazoa > Arthropoda > Insecta > Hymenoptera > Figitidae > Ganaspis > Ganaspis brasiliensis. The sequence goes on from JAZKLR010000335.1 coordinate 130,835, forward strand.
ATCGGTTTTTGTAGAAACGGTCTTTGTAGCATCAGTCTTCGTAGAATCGGTCTTTGTAGAATCGGTATTTGTAGAATCGGTTTTTGTAGAATCGGTCTTTGTAGAATCGGTCTTTGTAGAATCGGTCTTTGTAGAATCGGTCTTTGTAGAATCGGTTTTTGTAGAATCGGTCTTTGTAGAATCGGTATTTGTACAATCGGTCTTTGTAGAATCGGTTTTTGTAGAATCGGACTTTGTAGAATCGGTTTTTGTAGAATTGGTTTTTGTAGAATCGGACTTTGTAGAATCGGACTTTGTAGAATCTGTCTTTGTAGTATCGGTCTTTGTAGAATCGGTCTTTGTAGAATCGGTTTTTGTAGAATCGGTCTGTGTAGAATCGGTTTTTGTAGAATCGGTCTTTGTAGAATCGGTCTTTGTAGAATCGGACTTTGTAGAATCGGTATTTGTAGAATCGGTTTTTGCAGAATCGGTCTTTGTAGAATCGGTCTTTGTAAAATCGGTCTTTGTAGAACCGGTTTTTGTAGAATCGGTATTTGTAGTATCGGTATTTGTAGAATCGGACTTTGTAGAATCGGTCTTTGTAGAATCGGTCTTTGTAGACTCGGTATTTGTAGAATCGGTTTTTGTAGAATCGGACTTTGTAAAATCGGTATTTGTACAATCGGTTTTTGTAGAATCGGACTTTGTAGAATCGGTTTTTGTAGAATCGGTTTTTGTAGAATCGGTCTTTGTAGAATCGGTTTTTGTAGAATCGGTCTTTGTAGAATCGGTCTTTTGTAGAATCGGTCTTTGTAGAATCGGTCTTTGTAGCATCAGTCTTCGTAGAATCGGTCTTTGTAGAATCGGTCTTTGTAGAATCGGTTTTTGTAGAATCGGTCTTTGTAGAATCGGTATTTGTACAATCGGACTTTGTAGAATCGGTCTTTGTAGAATCGGTCTTTGTAGACTCGGTATTTGTAGAATCGGTTTTTGTAGAATCGGACTTTGTAAAATCGGTATTTGTACAATCGGTTTTTGTAGAATCGGACTTTGTAGAATCGGTTTTTGTAGAATCGGTTTTTGTAGAATCGGTCTTTGTAGAATCGGTTTTTGTAGAATCGGTCTTTGTAGAATTGGTTTTTTGTAGAATCGGTTTTTGTAGAATCGGTCTTTGTAGAATCTGTATTTGTAGAATCGGTCTTTGTAGAATCGGTTTTTGTAGAAACGGTCTTTGTAGAATCGGTTTTTGTAGAATCGGTTTTTGTAGAATCGGTATTTGTAGAATCGGTTTTTGTAGAATCGGTCTTTGTAGAATCGGTCTTTGTAGAATCGGTCTTTGTAGAATCGGTCTTTGTAGAATCGGTTTTTGTAGAATCGGTCTTTGTAGAATCGGTATTTGTACAATCGGTCTTTGTAGAATCGGTTTTTGTAGAATCGGACTTTGTAGAATCGGACTTTGTAGAATCTGTCTTTGTAGTATCGGTCTTTGTAGAATCGGTCTTTGTAGAATCGGTTTTTGTAGAATCGGTCTGTGTAGAATCGGTTTTTGTAGAATCGGTCTTTGTAGAATCGGTCTTTGTAGAATCGGACTTTGTAGAATCGGTATTTGTAGAATCGGTTTTTGCAGAATCGGTCTTTGTAGAATCGGTCTTTGTAAAATCGGTCTTTGTAGAACCGGTTTTTGTAGAATCGGTCTTTGTAGAATCGGTCTTTTGTAGAATCGGTCTTTGTAGAATCGGTCTTTGTAGCATCAGTCTTCGTAGAATCGGTCTTTGTAGAATCGGTCTTTGTAGAATCGGTTTTTGTAGAATCAGTATTTGTAGAATCGGTTTTTGTAGAAACGGTCTTTGTAGAATCGGTTTTTGTAGAATCGGTTTTTGTAGAATCGGTATTTGTAGAATCGGTCTTTGTAGAATCGGTTTTTGTAGAATCGGTCTTTGTAGAATCGGTTTTTGTAGAATCGGTCTTTGTAGAATTGGTTTTTGTAGAATCGGTTTTTGTAGAATCGGTCTTTGTAGAATCTGTATTTGTAGAATCGGTCTTTGTAGAATCGGTTTTTGTAGAAACGGTCTTTGTAGAATCGGTTTTTGTAGAATCGGTTTTTGTAGAATCGGTATTTGTAGAATCGGTTTTTGTAGAATCGGTCTTTGTAGAATCGGTCTTTGTAGAATCGGTCTTTGTAGAATCGGTCTTTGTAGAATCGGTTTTTGTAAAATCGGTCTTCGTAGAATCGGTATTTGTACAATCGGTCTTTGTAGAATCGGTTTTTGTAGAATCGGACTTTGTAGAATCGGTCTTTGTAGAATCGGTATTTGTAGAATAGGACTTTTCAGAATCGGTCTTTGTAGAATCGGTCTTTGTAGAATTGGTTTTTGTAGAAACGGTCTGTGTAGAATCGGTTTTTGTAGAATCGGTCTTTGTAGAATCGGTCTTTGTAGCATCAGTCTTCGTAGAATCGGTATTTGTACAATCGGTCTTTGTAGAATCGGTTTTTGTAGAATCGGACTTTGTAGAATCGGTCTTTGTAGAATCGGTATTTGTAGAATAGGACTTTTCAGAATCGGTCTTTGTAGAATCGGTCTTTGTAGAATCTGTATTTGTAGAATCGGTATTTGTAGAATCGGTTTTTGTAGAATCGGACTTTGTAGAATCGGTATTTGTACAATCGGTTTTTGTAGAATCGGACTTTGTAGAATCAATTTTTGTATAATCGGTTTTTGTAGGATCAGACTTTATAGAATCAGACTTTGTAAAATCGGTTTTTGCAGAATCGGTTTTTGTAGAATCGGACTTTGTAGAATCGGTATTTGTAGAATCGGTTTTTGTAGTATCGGTCTTTGTAGAATCGGTCTTTGTAGAATCGGTTTTTGTAGAATCGGTCTTTGTAGAATCGGTTTTTGTAGAATCGGTCTTTGTAGAATCGGTATTTGTACAATCGGTCTTTGTAGAATCGGTTTTTGTAGAATCGGACTTTGTAGAATCGGTTTTTGTAGAATTGGTTTTTGTAGAATCGGACTTTGGAGAATCGGACTTTGTAGAATCTGTCTTTGTAGTATCGGTCTTTGTGGAATCGGTCTTTGTAGAATCGGTTTTTGTAGAATCGGTCTGTGTAGAATCGGTTTTTGTAGAACCGGTCTTTGTAGAATCGGTCTTTGTAGAATCGGACTTTGTAGAATCGATATTTGTAGAATCGGTTTTTGTAGAATCGGGCTTTGTAGAATCGGTCTTTGTAAAATCGGTCTTTGTAGAACCGGTTTTTGTAGAATCGGTATTTGTAGAATCGGTATTTGTAGAATCGGACTTTGTAGAATCGGTCTTTGTAGAATCGGTCTTTGTAGACTCGGTATTTGTAGAATCGGTTTTTGTAGAATCGGACTTTGTAAAATCGGTATTTGTACAATCGGTTTTTGTAGAATCGGACTTTGTAGAATCGGTTTTTGTAGAATCGGTTTTTGTAGAATCGGTCTTTGTAGAATCGGTTTTTGTAGAATCGGTCTTTGTAGAATCGGTCTTTTGTAGAATCGGTCTTTGTAGAATCGGTCTTTGTAGCATCAGTCTTCGTAGAATCGGTATTTGTACAATCGGTCTTTGTAGAATCGGTTTTTGTAGAATCGGTCTTTGTAGAATCGGTTTTTGTAGAATCGGTCTTTGTAGAATTGGTTTTTGTAGAATCGGTCTGTGTAGAATCGGTTTTTGTAGAATCGGTCTTTGTAGAATCGGTCTTTGTAGCATCAGTCTTCGTAGAATCGGTATTTGTACAATCGGTCTTTGTAGAATCGGTTTTTGTAGAATCGGACTTTGTAGAATCGGTCTTTGTAGAATCGGTATTTGTAGAATAGGACTTTTCAGAATCTGTTTTTTTAGAATCGGTCTTTGTAGAATCTGTATTTGTAGAATCGGTCTTTGTAGAATCGGTATTTGTAGAATCGGTATTTGTAGAATCAGTATTTGTAGAATCGGTTTTTGTAGAAACGGTCTTTGTAGAATCGGTTTTTGTAGAATCGGTTTTTGTAGCATCGGTATTTGTAGAATCCGTTTTTGTAGAATCGGTCTTTGTAGAATCGGTCTTTGTAGAATCGGTCTTTGTAGAATCGGTCTTTGTAGAATCGGTCTTTGTAGAATCGGTTTTTGTAGAATCGGTCTTTGTAGAATCGGTTTTTGTAGAATCGGTCTTTGTAGAATCGGTTTTTGTAGAATCGGTCTTTGTAGAATTGGTTTTTGTAGAATCGGTTTTTGTAGAATCGGTTTTTGTAGAATCTGTATTTGTAGAATCGGTCTTTGTAGAATCGGTTTTTGTTGAAACGGTCTTTGTAGAATCGGTTTTTGTAGAATCGGTTTTTGTAGAATCGGTATTTGTAGAATCGGTTTTTGTAGAATCGGTCTTTGTAGAATCGGTCTATGTAGAATCGGTTTTTGTAGAATCGGTCTTTGTAGAATCGGTATTTGTACAATCGGTCTTTGTAGAATCGGTTTTTGTAGAATCGGACTTTGTAGAATCGGTTTTTGTAGAATTGGTTTTTGTAGAATCGGACTTTGTAGAATCGGACTTTGTAGAATCTGTCTTTGTAGTATCGGTCTTTGTAGAATCGGTCTTTGTAGAATCGGTTTTTGTAGAATCGGTCTGTGTAGAATCGGTTTTTGTAGAATCGGTCTTTGTAGAATCGGTCTTTGTAGAATCGGACTTTGTAGAATCGGTATTTGTAGAATCGGTTTTTGCAGAATCGGTCTTTGTAGAATCGGTCTTTGTAAAATCGGTCTTTGTAGAACCGGTTTTTGTAGAATCGGTATTTGTAGAATCGGTTTTTGTAGAATCGGTCTTTGTAGAATCGGTTTTTGTAGAATCGGTCTTTGTAGAATCGGTTTTTGTAGAATCGGTCTTTGTAGACTCGGTATTTGTAGAATCGTTTTTTGTAGAATCGGACTTTGTAAAATCGGTATTTGTACAATCGCTTTTTGTAGAATCGGACTTTGTAGAATCGGTTTTTGTAGAATCGGTTTTTGTAGAATCGGTTTTTGTAGAATCGGTTTTTGTAGAATCGGTATTTGTAGAATCGGTTTTTGTAGAATCGGTCTTTGTAGAATCGGTCTTTGTAGAATCGGTCTTTGTAGCATCAGTCTTCGTAGAATCGGTATTTGTACAATCGGTCTTTGTAGAATCGGTTTTTGTAGAATCGGACTTTGTAGAATCGGTCTTTGTAGAATCGGTATTTGTAGAATAGGACTTTTCAGAATCTGTTTTTTTAGAATCGGTCTTTGTAGAATCTGTATTTGTAGAATCGGTCTTTGTAGAATCGGTATTTGTAGAATCGGTATTTGTAGAATCAGTATTTGTAGAATCGGTTTTTGTAGAAACGGTCTTTGTAGAATCGGTTTTTGTAGAATCGGTTTTTGTAGAATCGGTATTTGTTGAATCGGTTTTTGTAGAATCGGTCTTTGTAGGATCGGTCTTTGTAGAATCGGTCTTTGTAGAATCGGTTTTTGTAGAATCAGTATTTGTAGAATCGGTTTTTGTAGAAACGGTCTTTGTAGAATCGGTTTTTGTAGAATCGGTTTTTGTAGAATCGGTATTTGTAGAATCGGTTTTTGTAGAATCGGTCTTTGTAGAATCGGTCTTTGTAGAATCGGTCTTTGTAGAATCGGTTTTTGTAGAATCAGTATTTGTACAATCGGTCTTTGTAGAATCGGTTTTTGTAGAATCGGTTTTGGTAGAATCGGTATTTGTAGAATCGGTTTTTGTAGAATCGGTCTTTGTAGAATCGGTCTTTGTAGAATCGGTCTTTGTAGAATCGGTTTTTGTAGAATCGGTTTTTGTAGAATCGGTATTTGTAGAATCGGTTTTTGTAGAATCGGTCTTTGTAGAATCGGTCTTTGTAGAATCGGTCTTTGTAGAATCGGTCTTTGTAGAATCGGTTTTTGTAGAATCGGTCTTTGTAGAATCGGTATTTGTACAATCGGTCTTTGTAGAATCGGTTTTTGTAGAATCGGACTTTGTAGAATCGGTTTTTGTAGAATTGGTTTTTGTAGAATCGGTATTTGTAGAATCGGTTTTTTTTTTTTTTTTTTTTATTTGATCAAAAAAGTAGCCCAGAATACAAAGATTATTGAAGGGCACAACATGTTTATACAATAATATCATTCAATAAAAATACAAAAATATAAGTATCTAAATCACATAGAGTACAATGAGATAGAAAATAAGTTCAAGACGCCTTAATAAATAAATTATACAAAGTCTCATAAAACATTTCTTGCTTAATGTCGAACAATTCAATTAACATGGGGTTTTTTATAAATAAAAAGTTTATACATTTCAAAATTCTATAAATTGGCGCGTGGTTCCCTAGAGATGATTTTGGTAAGCATATTTTAAACGGAAAATAGTATCTCGTAGAGATCCTTGGAACATTTAAGTTCAAAAGTAAAAGTAAGTTCGGGCAATCAATTTTACAATTGATCAGGTTATATACAAATTTGCAATTAATCATTTTACGTCTGTTTTCTAATGTGAGGACAAGAAATCTGTTGCACATCGCCTCATAATCAGAGCCTGGTACGGGATAAGAATTGTCAAGGCGATAGATACAATATTTTAGGAATCTTTTTTGAATCTTGTCAACAGCAACCATATCCCCCCTCAAACAGGGATCCCACACAACAGAAGCATATTCCAGCCTCGATCTAACGTATGCATTGAAAAGTAAGATTAAAACTTTTGGATTCCTGAAGTTGATTGTTTGTTTAATTAGAAAACCCAAAGCACTGTTTGCCGAATTGCGAACTGATAACAAATGATCATTAAAAGATAGGTTAGATGTGAAAATAACTCCCAAATCTCGAATTTTATTAGTTCTTGGTATAACACCATTTATGTTGTAACCGAAGATATATGGATTATCTTTGCAGAATCTTTTTGCAGAATCGGTCTTTGTAGAATCGGTCTTTGTAAAATCGGTCTTTGTAGAACCGGTTTTTGTAGAATCGGTATTTGTAGAATCGGTATTTGTAGAATCGGACTTTGTAAAATCGGTCTTTGTAGAATCGGTCTTTGTAGACTCGGTATTTGTAGAATCGGTTTTTGTAGAATCGGACTTTGTAAAATCGGTATTTGTACAATCGGTTTTTGTAGAATCGGACTTTGTAGAATCGGTTTTTGTAGAATCGGTTTTTGTAGAATCGGTCTTTGTAGAATCGGTTTTTGTAGAATCGGTCTTTGTAGAATCGGTTTTTGTAGAATCGGTCTTTGTAGAATCGGTCTTTGTAGCATCAGTCTTCGTAGAATCGGTATTTGTACAATCGGTCTTTGTAGAATCGGTTTTTGTAGAATCGGTCTTTGTAGAATCGGGTTTTGTAGAATCGGTCTTTGTAGAATTGGTTTTTGTAGAATCGGTCTGTGTAGAATCGGTTTTTGTAGAATCGGTCTTTGTAGAATCGGTCTTTGTAGCATCAGTCTTCGTAGAATCGGTATTTGTACAATCGGTCTTTGTAGAATCGGTTTTTGTAGAATCGGACTTTGTAGAATCGGTCTTTGTAGAATCGGTATTTGTAGAATAGGACTTTTCAGAATCTGTTTTTTTAGAATCGGTCTTTGTAGAATCTGTATTTGTAGAATCGGTCTTTGTAGAATCGGTATTTGTAGAATCGGTATTTGTAGAATCTGTATTTGTAGAATCGGTTTTTGTAGAAACGGTCTTTGTAGAATCGGTCTTTGTAGAATCGGTCTTTGTAGAATCGGTCTTTGTAGAATCGGTTTTTGTAGAATCGGTCTTTGTAGAATCTGTATTTGTAGAATCGGTTTTTGTAGAATCGGACTTTGTAAAATCGGTATTTGTACAATCGGTTTTTGTAGAATCGGACTTTGTAGAATCGGTTTTTGTAGAATCGGTTTTTGTAGAATCGGTCTTTGTAGAATCGGTTTTTGTAGAATCGGTCTTTGTAGAATCGGTTTTTGTAGAATCGGTCTTTGTAGAATCGGTCTTTGTAGCATCAGTCTTCGTAGAATCGGTATTTGTACAATCGGTCTTTGTAGAATCGGTTTTTGTAGAATCGGTCTTTGTAGAATCGGGTTTTGTAGAATCGGTCTTTGTAGAATTGGTTTTTGTAGAATCGGTCTGTGTAGAATCGGTTTTTGTAGAATCGGTCTTTGTAGAATCGGTCTTTGTAGCATCAGTCTTCGTAGAATCGGTATTTGTACAATCGGTCTTTGTAGAATCGGTTTTTGTAGAATCGGACTTTGTAGAATCGGTCTTTGTAGAATCGGTATTTGTAGAATAGGACTTTTCAGAATCTGTTTTTTTAGAATCGGTCTTTGTAGAATCTGTATTTGTAGAATCGGTCTTTGTAGAATCGGTATTTGTAGAATCGGTATTTGTAGAATCAGTATTTGTAGAATCGGTTTTTGTAGAAACGGTCTTTGTAGAATCGGTCTTTGTAGAATCGGTCTTTGTAGAATCGGTCTTTGTAGAATCGGTTTTTGTAGAATCGGTCTTTGTAGAATCTGTATTTGTAGAATCGGTCTTTGTAGAATCGGTATTTGTAGAATCGGTATTTGTAGAATCGGTCTTTGTAGAATCGGTCTTTGTAGAATCGGTCTTTGTAGCATCAGTCTTCGTAGAATCGGTATTTGTACAATCGGTCTTTGTAGAATCGGTTTTTGTAGAATCGGTCTTTGTAGAATCGGTATTTGTACAATCGGTCTTTGTAGAATCGGTTTTTGTAGAATCGGACTTTGTAGAATCGGTTTTTGTAGAATTGGTTTTTGTAGAATCGGACTTTGTAGAATCGGACTTTGTAGAATCTGTCTTTGTAGTATCGGTCTTTGTAGAATCGGTCTTTGTAGAAGCGGTTTTTGTAGAATCGGTCTGTGTAGAATCGGTTTTTGTAGAATCGGTCTTTGTAGAATCGGTCTTTGTAGAATCGGACTTTGTAGAATCGGTATTTGTAGAATCGGTCTTTGTAGAATCGGTATTTGTAGAATCGGTATTTGTAGAATCAGTATTTGTAGAATCGGTTTTTGTAGAAACGGTCTTTGTAGAATCGGTCTTTGTAGAATCGGTCTTTGTAGAATCGGTCTTTGTAGAATCGGTTTTTGTAGAATCGGTCTTTGTAGAATCGGTATTTGTACAATCGGTCTTTGTAGAATCGGTTTTTGTAGAATCGGACTTTGTAGAATCGGTTTTTGTAGAATTGGTTTTTGTAGAATCGGACTTTGTAGAATCGGTCTTTGTAGAATCGGTTTTTGTAGAATCGGTCTGTGTAGAATCGGTTTTTGTAGAATCGGTCTTTGTAGAATCGGTCTTTGTAGAATCAGTCTTTGTAGAATCATTTTTTGTAGAATCGGTCTTTGTAGAATCGGTCTTTGTAGAATTGGTTTTTGTAGAATCGGTTTTTGTAGAATCGGTCTTTGTAGAATCTGTATTTGTAGAATCAATCTTTGTAGAATCGGTATTTGTAGAATCGGTATTTGTAGAATCGGTCTTTGTAGAATCGGTCTTTGTAGAATCGGTTTTTGTAGAATCGGTCTTTGTAGAATCGGTATTTGTACAATCGGTCTTTGTAGAATCGGTTTTTGTAGAATCGGACTTTGTAGAATCGGTTTTTGTAGAATTGGTTTTTGTAGAATCGGACTTTGTAGAATCGGACTTTGTAGAATCTGTCTTTGTAGTATCGGTCTTTGTAGAATCGGTCTTTGTAGAATCGGTTTTTGTAGAATCGGTCTGTGTAGAATCGGTTTTTGTAGAATCGGTCTTTGTAGAATCGGTCTTTGTAGAATCGGACTTTGTAGAATCGGACTTTGTAGAATCTGTCTTTGTAGTATCGGTCTTTGTAGAATCGGTCTTTGTAGAATCGGTTTTTGTAGAATCGGTCTGTGTAGAATCGGTTTTTGTAGAATCGGTCTTTGTAGAATCGGTCTTTGTAGAATCGGTCTTTGTAGAATCGGTTTTTGTAGAATCGGTCTTTGTAGAATCGGTTTTTGTAGAATCGGTGTTTGTAGAATCGGTTTTTGTAGAATCGGTCTTTGTAGAATCTGTATTTGTAGAATCCGTCTTTGTAGAATCGGTATTTGTAGAATCGGTATTTGTAGAATCGGTTTTTATAGAAACGGTCTTTGTAGAATCGGTTTTTGTAGAATTGGTTTTTGTAGAATCGGTCTTTGTAGAATCGGTATTTGTAGAATCGGACTTTGTAAAATCGGTCTTTGTAGAATCGGTCTGTGTAGAATCGGTTTTTGTAGAATCAGTCTTTGTAGAATCGGTCTTTGTAGCATCAGTCTTCGTAGAATCGGTATTTGTACAATTGGTCTTTGTAGAATCGGTTTTTGTAGAATCGGACTTTGTAGAATCGGTCTTTGTAGAATCGGTATTTGTAGAATAGGACTTTTCAGAATCTGTTTTTTTAGAATCGGTCTTTGTCGAATCTGTATTTGTAGAATCGGTCTTTGTAGAATCGGTATTTGTAGAATCGGTATTTGTAGAATCAGTATTTGTAGAATTGGTTTTTGTAGAAACGGTCTTTGTAGAATCGGTTTTTGTAGAATCGGTTTTTGTAGAATCGGTATTTGTAGAATCGGTTTTTGTAGAATCGGTCTTTGTAGAATCGGTCTTTGTAGAATCGGTCTTTGTAGAATCGGTCTTTGTAGAATCGGTTTTTGTAGAATCAGTATTTGTAGAATCGGTTTTTGTAGAAACGGTCTTTGTAGAATCGGTTTTTGTAGAATCGGTTTTTGTAGAATCGGTATTTGTAGAATCGGTTTTTGTAGAATCGGTCTTTGTAGAATCGGTTTTTGTAGAATCGGTCTTTGTAGAATCGGTTTTTGTAGAATCGGTCTTTGTAGAATTGATTTTTGTAGAATCGGTTTTTGTAGAATCGGTCTTTGTAGAATCTGTATTTGTAGAATCGGTCTTTGTAGAATCGGTTTTTGTAGAAACGGTCTTTGTAGAATCGGTTTTTGTAGAATCGGTTTTTGTAAAAACGATATTTGTAGAATCGGTTTTTGTAGAATCGGTCTTTGTAGAATCGGTCTTTGTAGAATCGGTCTTTGTAGAATCGGTCTTTGTAGAATCGGTTTTTGTAGAATCGGTCTTTGTAGAATCGGTTTTTGTACAATCGGTCTTTGTAGAATCGGTTTTTGTAGAATCGGACTTTGTAGAATCGGTTTTTGTAGAATTGGTTTTTGTAGAATCGGACTTTGTAGAATCGGACTTTGTAGAATCTGTCTTTGTAGTATCGGTCTTTGTAGAATCGGTCTTTGTAGAATCGGTTTTTGTAGAATCGGTCTGTGTAGAATCGGTTTTTGTAGAATCGGTCTTTGTAGAATCGGTCTTTGTAGAATCGGACTTTGTAGAATCGGTATTTGTAGAATCGGTTTTTGCAGAATCGGTCTTTGTAGAAGCGGTCTTTGTAAAATCGGTCTTTGTAGAATCGGTATTTGTAGAATAGGACTTTTCAGAATCTGTTTTTTTAGAATCGGTCTTTGTAGAATCTGTATTTGTAGAATCGGTCTTTGTAGAATCGGTATTTGTAGAATCGGTATTTGTAGAATCAGTATTTGTAGAATCGGACTTTGTAGAATCGGTCTTTGTAGAATCGGTCTTTGTAGACTCGGTATTTGTAGAATCGGTTTTTGTAGAATCGGACTTTGTAAAATCGGTATCTGTACAATCGGTTTTTGTAGAATCGGACTTTGTAGAATCGGTTTTTGTAGAATCGGTTTTTGTAGAATCGGTCTTTGTAGAATCGGTTTTTGTAGAATCGGTCTTTGTAGAAGCGGTCTTTTGTAGAATCGGTCTTTGTAGAATCGGTCTTTGTAGCATCAGTCTTCGTAGAATCGGTATTTGTACAATCGGTCTTTGTAGAATCGGTTTTTGTAGAATCGGTCTTTGTAGAATCGGGTTTTGTAGAATCGGTCTTTGTAGAATTGGTTTTTGTAGAATCGGTCTGTGTAGAATCGGTTTTTGTAGAATCGGTCTTTGTAGAATCGGTCTTTGTAGCATCAGTCTTCGTAGAATCGGTATTTGTACAATCGGTCTTTGTAGAATCGGTTTTTGTAGAATCGGACTTTGTAGAATCGGTCTTTGTAGAATCGGTATTTGTAGAATAGGACTTTTCAGAATCTGTTTTTTTAGAATCGGTCTTTGTAGAATCTGTATTTGTAGAATCGGTCTTTGTAGAATCGGTATTTGTAGAATCGGTATTTGTAGAATCAGTATTTGTAGAATCGGTTTTTGTAGAAACGGTCTTTGTAGAATCGGTTTTTGTAGAATCGGTCTTTGTAGAATCGGTTTTTGTAGAATCGGTCTTTGTAGAATCGGTTTTTGTAGAATCGGTCTTTGTAGAATTGGTTTTTGTAGAATCGGTTTTTGTAGAATCGGTCTTTGTAGAATCTGTATTTGTAGAATCGGTTTTTGTAGAATCGGTCTTTGTAGAATCGGTTTTTGTAGAATCGGTATTTGTAGAATCAGTATTTGTAGAATCGGTTTTTGTAGAAACGGTCTTTGTAGAATCGGTCTTTGTAGAATCGGTATTTGTAGAATCGGTATTTGTAGAATCAGTATTTGTAGAATCGGTTTTTGTAGAATCGGTTTTTGTAGAATCGGTCTTTGTAGAATCGGTATTGGTAAAATCGGTCTTTGTAGAATCGGTTTTTGTAGAATCGGTTTTTGTAGAATCGGACTTTGTAAAATCGGTATTTGTACAATCGCTTTTTGTAGAATCGGACTTTGTAGAATCGGTTTTTGTAGAATCGGTTTTTGTAGAATCGGTCTTTGTAGAATCGGTTTTTGTAGAATCGGTCTTTGTAGAATCGGTTTTTGTAGCATCAGTCTTCGTAGAATCGGTATTTGTACAATCGGTCTTTGTAGAATCGGTTTTTGTAGAATCGGTTTTTGTAGAATCGGTTTTTGTAGAATCGGTCTTTGTAGAATTGGTTTTTGTAGAATCGGTCTGTGTAGAATCGGTTTTTGTAGAATCGGTCTTTGTAGAATCGGTCTTTGTAGCATCAGTCTTCGTAGAATCGGTATTTGTACAATCGGTCTTTGTAGAATCGGTTTTTGTAGAATCGGACTTTGTAGAATCGGTCTTTGTAGAATCGGTATTTGTAGAATAGGACTTTTCAGAATCTGTTTTTTTAGAATCGGTCTTTGTCGAATCTGTATTTGTAGAATCGGTCTTTGTAGAATCGGTATTTGTAGAATCGGTATTTGTAGAATCAGTATTTGTAGAATTGGTTTTTGTAGAAACGGTCTTTGTAGAATCGGTTTTTGTAGAATCGGTTTTTGTAGAATCGGTATTTGTAGAATCGGTTTTTGTAGAATCGGTCTTTGTAGAATCGGTCTTTGTAGAATCGGTCTTTGTAGAATCGGTCTTTGTAGAATCGGTTTTTGTAGAATCAGTATTTGTAGAATCGGTTTTTGTAGAAACGGTCTTTGTAGAATCGGTTTTTGTAGAATCGGTTTTTGTAGAATCGGTATTTGTAGAATCGGTTTTTGTAGAATCGGTCTTTGTAGAATCGGTTTTTGTAGAATCGGTCTTTGTAGAATCGGTTTTTGTAGAATCGGTCTTTGTAGAATTGATTTTTGTAGAATCGGTTTTTGTAGAATCGGTCTTTGTAGAATCTGTATTTGTAGAATCGGTCTTTGTAGAATCGGTTTTTGTAGAAACGGTCTTTGTAGAATCGGTTTTTGTAGAATCGGTTTTTGTAAAAACGATATTTGTAGAATCGGTTTTTGTAGAATCGGTCTTTGTAGAATCGGTCTTTGTAGAATCGGTCTTTGTAGAATCGGTCTTTGTAGAATCGGTTTTTGTAGAATCGGTCTTTGTAGAATCGGTATTTGTACAATCGGTCTTTGTAGAATCGGTTTTTGTAGAATCGGACTTTGTAGAATCGGTTTTTGTAGAATCGGTTTTTGTAAAAACGATATTTGTAGAATCGGTTTTTGTAGAATCGGTCTTTGTAGAATCGGTCTTTGTAGAATCGGTCTTTGTAGAATCGGTCTTTGTAGAATCGGTTTTTGTAGAATCGGTCTTTGTAGAATCGGTATTTGTACAATCGGTCTTTGTAGAATCAGTATTTGTAGAATCGGACTTTGTAGAATCGGTCTTTGTAGAATCGGTCTTTGTAGACTCGGTATTTGTAGAATCGGTTTTTGTAGAATCGGACTTTGTAAAATCGGTATTTGTACAATCGGTTTTTGTAGAATCGGACTTTGTAGAATCGGTTTTTGTAGAATCGGTTTTTGTAGAATCGGTCTTTGTAGAATCGGTTTTTGTAGAATCGGTCTTTGTAGAAGCGGTCTTTTGTAGAATCGGTCTTTGTAGAATCGGTCTTTGTAGCATCAGTCTTCGTAGAATCGGTATTTGTAGAATCGGGTTTTGTAGAATCGGTCTTTGTAGAATTGGTTTTTGTAGAATCGGTCTGTGTAGAATCGGTTTTTGTAGAATCGGTCTTTGTAGAATCGGTCTTTGTAGCATCAGTCTTCGTAGAATCGGTATTTGTACAATCGGTCTTTGTAGAATCGGTTTTTGTAGAATCGGACTTTGTAGAATCGGTCTTTGTAGAATCGGTATTTGTAGAATAGGACTTTTCAGAATCTGTTTTTTTAGAATCGGTCTTTGTAGAATCTGTATTTGTAGAATCGGTCTTTGTAGAATCGGTATTTGTAGAATCGGTATTTGTAGAATCAGTATTTGTAGAATCGGTTTTTGTAGAAACGGTCTTTGTAGAATCGGTTTTTGTAGAATCGGTCTTTGTAGAATCGGTTTTTGTAGAATCGGTCTTTGTAGAATCGGTTTTTGTAGAATCGGTCTTTGTAGAATTGGTTTTTGTAGAATCGGTTTTTGTAGAATCGGTCTTTGTAGAATCTGTATTTGTAGAATCGGTCTTTGTAGAATCGGTTTTTGTAGAAACGGTCTTTGTAGAATCGGTTTTTGTAGAATCGGTTTTTGTAGAATCGGTATTTGTAGAATCGGTTTTTGTAGAATCGGTCTTTGTAGAATCGGTCTTTGTAGAATCGGTCTTTGTAGAATCGGTCTTTGTAGAATCGGTTTTTGTAGAATCGGTCTTTGTAGAATCGGTATTGGTAAAATCGGTCTTTGTAGAATCGGTTTTTGTAGAATCGGTTTTTGTAGAATCGGACTTTGTAAAATCGGTATTTGTACAATCGCTTTTTGTAGAATCGGACTTTGTAGAATCGGTTTTTGTAGAATCGGTTTTTGTAGAATCGGTCTTTGTAGAATCGGTTTTTGTAGAATCGGTCTTTGTAGAATCGGTTTTTGTAGCATCAGTCTTCGTAGAATCGGTATTTGTACAATCGGTCTTTGTAGAATCGGTTTTTGTAGAATCGGTTTTTGTAGAATCGGTTTTTGTAGAATCGGTCTTTGTAGAATTGGTTTTTGTAGAATCGGTCTGTGTAGAATCGGTTTTTGTAGAATCGGTCTTTGTAGAATCGGTCTTTGTAGCATCAGTCTTCGTAGAATCGGTATTTGTACAATCGGTCTTTGTAGAATCGGTTTTTGTAGAATCGGACTTTGTAGAATCGGTCTTTGTAGAATCGGTATTTGTAGAATAGGACTTTTCAGAATCTGTTTTTTTAGAATCGGTCTTTGTAGAATCTGTATTTGTAGAATCGGTCTTTGTAGAATCGGTATTTGTAGAATCGCTATTTGTAGAATCAGTATTTGTAGAATCGGTTTTTGTAGAATCGGTCTTTGTAGAATCGGTTTTTGTAGAATCGGTCTTTGTAGAATCGGTCTTTGTAGAATCGGTCTTTGTAGAATCAGTTTTTGTAGAATCAGTATTTGTAGAATCGGTTTTTGTAGAAACGGTCTTTGTAGAATCGGTTTTTGTAGAATCGTTTTTTGTAGAATCGGTATTTGTAGAATCGGTTTTTGTAGAATCGGTCTTTGTAGAATCGGTTTTTGTAGAATCGGTCTTTGTAGAATCGGTATTTGTAGAATCGGTATTTGTAGAATCAGTATTTGTAGAATCGGACTTTGTAGAATCGGTCTTTGTAGAATCGGTCTTTGTAGACTCGGTATTTGTAGAATCGGTTTTTGTAGAATCGGACTTTGTAAAATCGGTATTTGTACAATCGGTTTTTGTAGAATCGGACTTTGTAGAATCGGTTTTTGTAGAATCGGTCTTTGTAGAATCGGTTTTTTTAGAATCGGTCTGTGTAGAATCGGTTTTTGTAGAATCGGTCTTTGTAGAATCGGTCTTTGTAGAATCGGACTTTGTAGAATCGGTATTTGTAGAATCGGTTTTTGCAGAATCGGTCTTTGTAGAATCGGTCTTTGTAAAATCGGTCTTTGAAGAATCGGTATTTGTAGAATAGGACTTTTCAGAATCTGTTTTTTTAGAATCGGTCTTTGTAGAATCTGTATTTGTAGAATCGGTCTTTGTAGAATCGGTATTTGTAGAATCGGTATTTGTAGAATCAGTATTTGTAGAATCGGACTTTGTAGAATCGGTCTTTGTAGAATCGGTCTTTGTAGACTCGGTATTTGTAGAATCGGTTTTTGTAGAATCGGACTTTGTAAAATCGGTATTTGTACAATCGGTTTTTGTAGAATCGGACTTTGTAGAATCGGTTTTTGTAGAATCGGTTTTTGTAGAATCGGTCTTTGTAGAATCGGTTTTTGTAGAATCGGTCTTTGTAGAAGCGGTCTTTTGTAGAATCGGTCTTTGTAGAATCGGTCTTTGTAGCATCAGTCTTCGTAGAATCGGTATTTGTACAATCGGTCTTTGTAGAATCGGTTTTTGTAGAATCGGTCTTTGTAGAATCGGTTTTTGTAGAATCGGTCTTTGTAGAATTTGTTTTTGTAGAATCGGTCTGTGTAGAATCGGTTTTTGTAGAATCGGTCTTTGTAGAATCGGTCTTTGTAGCATCAGTTTTCGTAGAATCGGTATTTGTACAATCGGTCTTTGTAGAATCGGTTTTTGTAGAATCGGACTTTGTAGAATCGGTCTTTGTAGAATCGGTATTTGTAGAATAGGACTTTTCAGAATCTGTTTTTTTAGAATCGGTCTTTGTAGAATCTGTATTTGTAGAATCGGTCTTTGTAGAATCGGTATTTGTAGTATCAGTATTTGTAGAATCAGTATTTGTAGAATCGGTTTTTGTAGAAACGGTCTTTGTAGAATCGGTTTTTGTAGAATCGGTCTTTGTAGAATCGGTTTTTGTAGAATCGGTCTTTGTAGAATCGGTTTTTGTAGAATCGGTCTTTGTAGAATTGGTTTTTGTAGAATCGGTTTTTGTAGAATCGGTCTTTGTAGAATCTGTATTTGTAGAATCGGTCTTTGTAGAATCGGTTTTTGTAGAAACGGTCTTTGTAGAATCGGTTTTTGTAGAATCGGTTTTTGTAGAATCGGTATTTGTAGAATCGGTTTTTGTAGAATCGGTCTTTGTAGAATCGGTCTTTGTAGAATCGGTCTTTGTAGAATCGGTCTTTGTAGAATCGGTTTTTGTAGAATCGGTCTTTGTAGAATCGGTTTTTGTAGAATCGGTCTTTGTAGAATTGGTTTTTGTAGAATCGGTCTGTGTAGAATCGGTTTTTGTAGAATCGGTCTTTGTAGAATCGGTCTTTGTAGCATCAGTCTTCGTAGAATCGGTATTTGTACAATCGGTCTTTGTAGAATCGGTTTTTGTAGAATCGGACTTTGTAGAATCGGTCTTTGTAGAATCGGTATTTGTAGAATAGGACTTTTCAGAATCTGTTTTTTTAGAATCGGTCTTTGTAGAATCTGTATTTGTAGAATCGGACTTTGTAGAATCGGTATTTGTAGAATCGGTATTTGTAGAATCAGTATTTGTAGAATCGGTTTTTGTAGAAACGGTCTTTGTAGAATCGGTTTTTGTAGAATCGGTTTTTGTAGAATCGGTATTTGTAGAATCGGTTTTTGTAGAATCGGTTTTTGTAGAATCGGTATTTGTAGAATCGGTTTTTGTAGAATCGGTCTTTGTAGAATCGGACTTTGTAGAATCGGTCTTTGTAGAATCGGTCTTTGTAGACTCGGTATTTGTAGAATCGGTTTTTGTAGAATCGGACTTTGTAAAATCGGTATTTGTACAATCGGTTTTTGTAGAATCGGACTTTGTAGAATCGGTTTTTGTAGAATCGGTCTTTGTAGAATCGGTTTTTTTAGAATCGGTCTGTGTAGAATCGGTTTTTGTAGAATCGGTCTTTGTAGAATCGGTCTTTGTAGAATCGGACTTTGTAGAATCGGTATTTGTAGAATCGGTTTTTGCAGAATCGGTCTTTGTAGAATCGGTCTTTGTAAAATCGGTCTTTGAAGAATCGGTATTTGTAGAATAGGACTTTTCAGAATCTGTTTTTTTAGAATCGGTCTTTGTAGAATCTGTATTTGTAGAATCGGTCTTTGTAGAATCGGTATTTGTAGAATCGGTATTTGTAGAATCAGTATTTGTAGAATCGGACTTTGTAGAATCGGTCTTTGTAGAATCGGTCTTTGTAGACTCGGTATTTGTAGAATCGGTTTTTGTAGAATCGGACTTTGTAAAATCGGTATTTGTACAATCGGTTTTTGTAGAATCGGACTTTGTAGAATCGGTTTTTGTAGAATCGGTTTTTGTAGAATCGGTCTTTGTAGAATCGGTTTTTGTAGAATCGGTCTTTGTAGAAGCGGTCTTTTGTAGAATCGGTCTTTGTAGAATCGGTCTTTGTAGCATCAGTCTTCGTAGAATCGGTATTTGTACAATCGGTCTTTGTAGAATCGGTTTTTGTAGAATCGGTCTTTGTAGAATCGGTTTTTGTAGAATCGGTCTTTGTAGAATTTGTTTTTGTAGAATCGGTCTGTGTAGAATCGGTTTTTGTAGAATCGGTCTTTGTAGAATCGGTCTTTGTAGCATCAGTTTTCGTAGAATCGGTATTTGTACAATCGGTCTTTGTAGAATCGGTTTTTGTAGAATCGGACTTTGTAGAATCGGTCTTTGTAGAATCGGTTTTTGTAGAATCGGACTTTGTAGAATCGGTCTTTGTAGAATCGGTATTTGTAGAATAGGACTTTTCAGAATCTGTTTTTTTAGAATCGGTCTTTGTAGAATCTGTATTTGTAGAATCGGACTTTGTAGAATCGGTATTTGTAGAATCGGTATTTGTAGAATCAGTATTTGTAGAATCGGTTTTTGTAGAAACGGTCTTTGTAGAATCGGTTTTTGTAGAATCGGTTTTTGTAGAATCGGTATTTGTAGAATCGGTTTTTGTAGAATCGGTCTTTGTAGAATCGGTCTTTGTAGAATCGGTCTTTGTAGAATCGGTTTTTGTAGAATCGGTCTTTGTAGAATCGGTATTTGTAGTATCAGTATTTGTAGAATCAGTATTTGTAGAATCGGTTTTTGTAGAAACGGTCTTTGTAGAATCGGTTTTTGTAGAATCGGTCTTTGTAGAATCGGTTTTTGTAGAATCGGTCTTTGTAGAATCGGTTTTTGTAGAATCGGTCTTTGTAGAATTGGTTTTTGTAGAATCGGTTTTTGTAGAATCGGTCTTTGTAGAATCTGTATTTGTAGAATCGGTCTTTGTAGAATCGGTTTTTGTAGAAACGGTCTTTGTAGAATCGGTTTTTGTAGAATCGGTTTTTGTAGAATCGGTATTTGTAGAATCGGTTTTTGTAGAATCGGTCTTTGTAGAATCGGTCTTTGTAGAATCGGTCTTTGTAGAATCGGTCTTTGTAGAATCGGTTTTTGTAGAATCGGTCTTTGTAGAATCGGTATTTGTACAATCGGTCTTTGTAGAATCGGTTTTTGTAGAATCGGTTTTTGTAGAATCGGTCTTTGTAGAATCGGTTTTTGTAGCATCAGTCTTCGTAGAATCGGTATTTGTACAATCGGTCTTTGTAGAATCGGTTTTTGTAGAATCGGTTTTTGTAGAATCGGTTTTTGTAGAATCGGTCTTTGTAGAATTGGTTTTTGTAGAATCGGTCTGTGTAGAATCGGTTTTTGTAGAATCGGTCTTTGTAGAATCGGTCTTTGTAGCATCAGTCTTCGTAGAATCGGTATTTGTACAATCGGTCTTTGTAGAATCGGTTTTTGTAGAATCGGACTTTGTAGAATCGGTCTTTGTAGAATCGGTATTTGTAGAATAGGACTTTTCAGAATCTGTTTTTTTAGAATCGGTCTTTGTAGAATCTGTATTTGTAGAATCGGACTTTGTAGAATCGGTATTTGTAGAATCGGTATTTGTAGAATCAGTATTTGTAGAATCGGTTTTTGTAGAAACGGTCTTTGTAGAATCGGTTTTTGTAGAATCGGTTTTTGTAGAATCGGTATTTGTAGAATCGGTTTTTGTAGAATCGGTCTTTGTAGAATCGGTCTTTGTAGAATCGGTCTTTGTAGAATCGGTTTTTGTAGAATCAGTATTTGTAGAATCGGTTTTTGTAGAAACGGTCTTTGTAGAATCGGTTTTTGTAGAATCGGTTTTTGTAGAATCGGTATTTGTAGAATCGGTTTTTGTAGAATCGGTCTTTGTAGAATCGGTTTTTGTAGAATCGGTCTTTGTAGAATCGGTTTTTGTAGAATCGGTCTTTGTAGAATTGGTTTTTGTAGAATCGGTTTTTGTAGAATCGGTCTTTGTAGAATCTGTATTTGTAGAATCGGTCTTTGTAGAGTCGGTCTTTGTAGAATCTGTATTTGTAGAATCGGTCTTTGTAGAATCGGTTTTTGTAGAAACGGTCTTTGTAGAATCGGTTTTTGTAGAATCGGTTTTTGTAGAATCGGTATTTGTAGAATCGGTTTTTGTAGAATCGGTCTTTGTAGAATCGGTCTTTGTAGAATCGGTCTTTGTAGAATCGGTCATTGTAGAATCGGTTTTTGTAGAATCGGTCTTTGTAGAATCGGTATTTGTACAATCGGTCTTTGTAGAATCGGTTTTTGTAGAATCGGTTTTTGTAGAAACGGTCTTTGTAGAATCGGTTTTTGTAGAATCGGTTTTTGTAGAATCGGTATTTGTAGAATCGGTTTTTGTAGAATCGGTCTTTGTAGAATCGGTCTTTGTAGAATCGGTCTTTGTAGAATCGGTCTTTGTAGAATCGGTCTTTGTAGAATCGGTTTTTGTAGAATCGGTCTTTGTAGAATCGGTATTTGTACAATCGGTCTTTGTAGAATCGGTTTTTGTAGAATCGGTTTTTGTAGAATCGGTCTTTGTAGAATCGGTTTTTGTAGCATCAGTCTTCGTAGAATCGGTATTTGTACAATCGGTCTTTGTAGAATCGGTTTTTGTAGAATCGGTTTTTGTAGAATCGGTCTTTGTAGAATTGGTTTTTGTAGAATCGGTCTGTGTAGAATCGGTTTTTGTAGAATCGGTCTTTGTAGAATCGGTCTTTGTAGCATCAGTCTTCGTAGAATCGGTATTTGTACAATCGGTCTTTGTAGAATCGGTTTTTGTAGAATCAGTCTTTGTAGAATCGGTCTTTGTAGCATCAGTCTTCGTAGAATCGGTATTTGTACAATCGGTCTTTGTAGAATCGGTTTTTGTAGAATCGGACTTTGTAGAATCGGTCTTTGTAGAATCGGTATTTGTAGAATAGGACTTTTCAGAATCTGTTTTTTTAGAATCGGTCTTTGTCGAATCTGTATTTGTAGAATCGGTCTTTGTAGAATCGGTATTTGTAGAATCGGTATTTGTAGAATCAGTATTTGTAGAATTGGTTTTTGTAGAAACGGTCTTTGTAGAATCGGTTTTTGTAGAATCGGTTTTTGTAGAATCGGTATTTGTAGAATCGGTTTTTGTAGAATCGGTCTTTGTAGAATCGGTCTTTGTAGAATCGGTCTTTGTAGAATCGGTCTTTGTAGAATCGGTTTTTGTAGAATCAGTATTTGTAGAATCGGTTTTTGTAGAAACGGTCTTTGTAGAATCGGTTTTTGTAGAATCGGTTTTTGTAGAATCGGTATTGGTAGAATCGGTTTTTGTAGAATCGGTCTTTGTAGAATCGGTTTTTGTAGAATCGGTCTTTGTAGAATCGGTTTTAGTAGAATCGGTCTTTGTAGAATTGATTTTTGTAGAATCGGTTTTTGTAGAATCGGTCTTTGTAGAATCTGTATTTGTAGAATCGGTCTTTGTAGAATCGGTTTTTGTAGAAACGGTCTTTGTAGAATCGGTTTTTGTAGAATCGGTTTTTGTAGAATCGATATTTGTAGAATCGGTTTTTGTAGAATCGGTCTTTGTAGAATCGGTCTTTGTAGAATCGGTCTTTGTAGAATCGGTCTTTGTAGAATCGGTTTTTGTAGAATCGGTCTTTGTAGAATCGGTATTTGTACAATCGGTCTTTGTAGAATCGGTTTTTGTAGAATCGGACTTTGTAGAATCGGTTTTTGTAGAATTGGTTTTTGTAGAATCGGACTTTGTAGAATCGGACTTTGTAGAATCTGTCTTTGTAGTATCGGTCTTTGTAGAATCGGTCTTTGTAGAATCGGTTTTTGTAGAATCGGTCTGTGTAGAATCGGTTTTTGTAGAATCGGTCTTTGTAGAATCGGTATTTGTACAATCGGTCTTTGTAGAATCGGTTTTTGTAGAATCGGACTTTGTAGAATCGGTTTTTGTAGAATTGGTTTTTGTAGAATCGGACTTTGTAGAATCGGACTTTGTAGAATCTGTCTTTGTAGTATCGGTCTTTGTAGAATCGGTCTTTGTAGAATCGGTTTTTGTAGAATCGGTCTGTGTAGAATCGGTTTTTGTAGAATCGGTCTTTGTAGAATCGGTTTTTGTAGAATCGGTCTGTGTAGAATCGGTTTTTGTAGAATCGGTATTTGTAGAATCGGTCTTTGTAGAATCGGTCTTTGTAAAATCGGTCTTTGTAGAATCGGTATTTGTAGAATAGGACTTTTCAGAATCTGTTTTTTTAGAATCGGTCTTTGTAGAATCTGTATTTGTAGAATCGGTCTTTGTAGAATCGGTATTTGTAGAATCGGTATTTGTAGAATCAGTATTTGTAGAATCGGACTTTGTAGAATCGGTCTTTGTAGAATCGGTCTTTGTAGACTCGGTATTTGTAGAATCGGTTTTTGTAGAATCGGACTTTGTAAAATCGGTATTTGTACAATCGGTTTTTGTAGAATCGGACTTTGTAGAATCGGTTTTTGTAGAATCGGTTTTTGTAGAATCGGTCTTTGTAGAATCGGTTTTTGTAGAATCGGTCTTTGTAGAAGCGGTCTTTTGTAGAATCGGTCTTTGTAGAATCGGTCTTTGTAGCATCAGTCTTCGTAGAATCGGTATTTGTACAATCGGTCTTTGTAGAATCGGTTTTTGTAGAATCGGTCTTTGTAGAATCGGGTTTTGTAGAATCGGTCTTTGTAGAATTGGTTTTTGTAGAATCGGTCTGTGTAGAATCGGTTTTTGTAGAATCGGTCTTTGTAGAATCGGTCTTTGTAGCATCAGTCTTCGTAGAATCGGTATTTGTACAATCGGTCTTTGTAGAATCGGTTTTTGTAGAATCGGACTTTGTAGAATCGGTCTTTGTAGAATCGGTATTTGTAGAATAGGACTTTTCAGAATCTGTTTTTTTAGAATCGGTCTTTGTAGAATCTGTATTTGTAGAATCGGTCTTTGTAGAATCGGTATTTGTAGAATCGGTATTTGTAGAATCAGTATTTGTAGAATCGGTTTTTGTAGAAACGGTCTTTGTAGAATCGGTTTTTGTAGAATCGGTCTTTGTAGAATCGGTTTTTGTAGAATCGGTCTTTGTAGAATCGGTTTTTGTAGAATCGGTCTTTGTAGAATTGGTTTTTGTAGAATCGGTTTTTGTAGAATCGGTCTTTGTAGAATCTGTATTTGTAGAATCGGTCTTTGTAGAAACGGTCTTTGTAGAATCGGTTTTTGTAGAATCGGTTTTTGTAGAATCGGTATTTGTAGAATCGGTTTTTGTAGAATCGGTCTTTGTAGAATCGGTCTTTGTAGAATCGGTCTTTGTAGAATCGGTCTTTGTAGAATCGGTTTTTGTAGAATCGGTCTTTGTAGAATCGGTATTGGTAAAATCGGTCTTTGTAGAATCGGTTTTTGTAGAATCGGTTTTTGTAGAATCGGACTTTGTAAAATCGGTATTTGTACAATCGCTTTTTGTAGAATCGGACTTTGTAGAATCGGTTTTTGTAGAATCGGTTTTTGTAGAATCGGTTTTTGTAGAATCGGTCTTTGTAGAATCGGTTTTTGTAAAATCGGTCTTTGTAGAATCGGTTTTTGTAGCATCAGTCTTCGTAGAATCGGTATTTGTACAATCGGTCTTTGTAGAATCGGTTTTTGTAGAATCGGTTTTTGTAGAATCGGTTTTTGTAGAATCGGTCTTTGTACAATTGGTTTTTGTAGAATCGGTCTGTGTAGAATCGGTTTTTGTAGAATCGGTCTTTGTAGAATCGGTCTTTGTAGCATCAGTCTTCGTAGAATCGGTATTTGTACAATCGGTCTTTGTAGAATCGGTTTTTGTAGAATCGGACTTTGTAGAATCGGTCTTTGTAGAATCGGTATTTGTAGAATAGGACTTTTCAGAATCTGTTTTTTTAGAATCGGTCTTTGTAGAATCTGTATTTGTAGAATCGGTCTTTGTAGAATCGGTATTTGTAGAATCGCTATTTGTAGAATCAGTATTTGTAGAATCGGTTTTTGTAGAATCGGTCTTTGTAGAATCGGTTTTTGTAGAATCAGTCTTTGTAGAATCGGTCTTTGTAGAATCGGTCTTTGTAGAATCGGTTTTTGTAGAATCAGTATTTGTAGAATCGGTTTTTGTAGAAACGGTCTTTGTAGAATCGGTTTTTGTAGAATCGGTTTTTGTAGAATCGGTATTTGTAGAATCGGTTTTTGTAGAATCGGTCTTTGTAGAATCGGTTTTTGTAGAATCGGTCTTTGTAGAATCGGTATTTGTAGAATCGGTATTTGTAGAATCAGTATTTGTAGAATCGGACTTTGTAGAATCGGTCTTTGTAGAATCGGTCTTTGTAGACTCGGTATTTGTAGAATCGGTTTTTGTAGAATCGGACTTTGTAAAATCGGTATTTGTACAATCGGTTTTTGTAGAATCGGACTTTGTAGAATCGGTTTTTGTAGAATCGGTCTTTGTAGAATCGGTTTTTGTAGAATCGGTCTGTGTAGAATCGGTTTTTGTAGAATCGGTCTTTGTAGAATCGGTCTTTGTAGAATCGGACTTTGTAGAATCGGTATTCGTAGAATCGGTTTTTGCAGAATCGGTCTTTGTAGAATCGGTCTTTGTAAAATCGGTCTTTGTAGAATCGGTATTTGTAGAATAGGACTTTTCAGAATCTGTTTTTTTAGAATCGGTCTTTGTAGAATCTGTATTTGTAGAATCGGTCTTTGTAGAATCGGTTTTTGTAGAAACGGTCTTTGTAGAATCGGTTTTTGTAGAATCGGTTTTTGTAGAATCGGTATTTGTAGAATCGGTTTTTGTAGAATCGGTCTTTGTAGAATCGGTCTTTGTAGAATCGGTCTTTGTAGAATCGGTCTTTGTAGAATCGGTTTTTGTAGAATCGGTCTTTGTAGAATCGGTATTTGTACAATCGGTCTTTGTAGAATCGGTTTTTGTAGAATCGGTTTTTGTAGAATCGGTCTTTGTAGAATCGGTTTTTGTAGCATCAGTCTTCGTAGAATCGGTATTTGTACAATCGGTCTTTGTAGAATCGGTTTTTGTAGAATCGGTTTTTGTAGAATCGGTTTTTGTAGAATCGGTCTTTGTAGAATTGGTTTTTGTAGAATCGGTCTGTGTAGAATCGGTTTTTGTAGAATCGGTCTTTGTAGAATCGGTCTTTGTAGCATCAGTCTTCGTAGAATCGGTATTTGTACAATCGGTCTTTGTAGAATCGGTTTTTGTAGAAACGGTCTTTGTAGAATCGGTTTTTGTAGAATCGGTTTTTGTAGAATCGGTATTTGTAGAATCGGTTTTTGTAGAATCGGTCTTTGTAGAATCGGTTTTTGTAGAATCGGTCTTTGTAGAATCGGTATTTGTAGAATCGGTATTTGTAGAATCAGTATTTGTAGAATCGGACTTTGTAGAATCGGTCTTTGTAGAATCGGTTTTTGTAGAATCGGTCTTTGTAGAATTGGTTTTTGTAGAATCGGTTTTTGTAGAATCGGTCTTTGTAGAATCTGTATTTGTAGAATCGGTCTTTGTAGAATCGGTTTTTGTAGAAACGGTCTTTGTAGAATCGGTTTTTGTAGAATCGGTTTTTGTAGAATCGGTATTTGTAGAATCGGTTTTTGTAGAATCGGTCTTTGTAGAATCGGTCTTTGTAGAATCGGTCTTTGTAGAATCGGTCTTTGTAGAATCGGTTTTTGTAGAATCGGTCTTTGTAGAATCGGTATTGGTAAAATCGGTCTTTGTAGAATCGGTTTTTGTAGAATCGGTTTTTGTAGAATCGGACTTTGTAAAATCGGTATTTGTACAATCGCTTTTTGTAGAATCGGACTTTGTAGAATCGGTTTTTGTAGAATCGGTTTTTGTAGAATCGGTCTTTGTAGAATCGGTTTTTGTAGAATCGGTCTTTGTAGAATCGGTTTTTGTAGCATCAGTCTTCGTAGAATCGGTATTTGTACAATCGGTCTTTGTAGAATCGGTTTTTGTAGAATCGGTTTTTGTAGAATCGGTTTTTGTAGAATCGGTCTTTGTACAATTGGTTTTTGTAGAATCGGTCTGTGTAGAATCGGTTTTTGTAGAATCGGTCTTTGTAGAATCGGTCTTTGTAGCATCAGTCTTCGTAGAATCGGTATTTGTACAATCGGTCTTTGTAGAATCGGTTTTTGTAGAATCGGACTTTGTAGAATCGGTCTTTGTAGAATCGGTATTTGTAGAATAGGACTTTTCAGAATCTGTTTTTTTAGAATCGGTCTTTGTAGAATCTGTATTTGTAGAATCGGTCTTTGTAGAATCGGTATTTGTAGAATCGCTATTTGTAGAATCAGTATTTGTAGAATCGGTTTTTGTAGAATCGGTCTTTGTAGAATCGGTTTTTGTAGAATCAGTCTTTGTAGAATCGGTCTTTGTAGAATCGGTCTTTGTAGAATCGGTTTTTGTAGAATCAGTATTTGTAGAATCGGTTTTTGTAGAAACGGTCTTTGTAGAATCGGTTTTTGTAGAATCGGTTTTTGTAGAATCGGTATTTGTCGAATCGGTTTTTGTAGAATCGGTCTTTGTAGAATCGGTTTTTGTAGAATCGGTCTTTGTAGAATCGGTATTTGTAGAATCGGTATTTGTAGAATCAGTATTTGTAGAATCGGACTTTGTAGAATCGGTCTTTGTAGAATCGGTCTTTGTAGACTCGGTATTTGTAGAATCGGTTTTTGTAGAATCGGACTTTGTAAAATCGGTATTTGTACAATCGGTTTTTGTAGAATCGGACTTTGTAGAATCGGTTTTTGTAGAATCGGTCTTTGTAGAATCGGTTTTTGTAGAATCGGTCTGTGTAGAATCGGTTTTTGTAGAATCGGTCTTTGTAGAATCGGTCTTTGTAGAATCGGACTTTGTAGAATCGGTATTCGTAGAATCGGTTTTTGCAGAATCGGTCTTTGTAGAATCGGTCTTTGTAAAATCGGTCTTTGTAGAATCGGTATTTGTAGAATAGGACTTTTCAGAATCTGTTTTTTTAGAATCGGTCTTTGTAGAATCTGTATTTGTAGAATCGGTCTTTGTAGAATCGGTTTTTGTAGAAACGGTCTTTGTAGAATCGGTTTTTGTAGAATCGGTTTTTGTAGAATCGGTATTTGTAGAATCGGTTTTTGTAGAATCGGTCTTTGTAGAATCGGTCTTTGTAGAATCGGTCTTTGTAGAATCGGTCTTTGTAGAATCGGTTTTTGTAGAATCGGTCTTTGTAGAATCGGTATTTGTACAATCGGTCTTTGTAGAATCGGTTTTTGTAGAATCGGTTTTTGTAGAATCGGTCTTTGTAGAATCGGTTTTTGTAGCATCAGTCTTCGTAGAATCGGTATTTGTACAATCGGTCTTTGTAGAATCGGTTTTTGTAGAATCGGTTTTTGTAGAATCGGTTTTTGTAGAATCGGTCTTTGTAGAATTGGTTTTTGTAGAATCGGTCTGTGTAGAATCGGTTTTTGTAGAATCGGTCTTTGTAGAATCGGTCTTTGTAGCATCAGTCTTCGTAGAATCGGTATTTGTACAATCGGTCTTTGTAGAATCGGTTTTTGTAGAAACGGTCTTTGTAGAATCGGTTTTTGTAGAATCGGTTTTTGTAGAATCGGTATTTGTAGAATCGGTTTTTGTAGAATCGGTCTTTGTAGAATCGGTTTTTGTAGAATCGGTCTTTGTAGAATCGGTATTTGTAGAATCGGTATTTGTAGAATCAGTATTTGTAGAATCGGACTTTGTAGAATCGGTCTTTGTAGAATCGGTCTTTGTAGACTCGGTATTTGTAGAATCGGTTTTTGTAGAATCGGACTTTGTAAAATCGGTATTTGTACAATCGGTTTTTGTAGAATCGGACTTTGTAGAATCGGTTTTTGTAGAATCGGTCTTTGTAGAATCGGTTTTTGTAGAATCGGTCTGTGTAGAATCGGTTTTTGTAGAATCGGTCTTTGTAGAATCGGTCTTTGTAGAATCGGACTTTGTAGAATCGGTATTCGTAGAATCGGTTTTTGCAGAATCGGTCTTTGTAGAATCGGTCTTTGTAAAATCGGTCTTTGTAGAATCGGTATTTGTAGAATAGGACTTTTCAGAATCTGTTTTTTTAGAATCGGTCTTTGTAGAATCTGTATTTGTAGAATCGGTCTTTGTAGAATCGGTATTTGTAGAATCGGTATTTGTAGAATCAGTATTTGTAGAATCGGACTTTGTAGAATCGGACTTTGTAGAATCGGTTTTTGTAGAATCGGTCTTTGTAGAATCGGTTTTTGTAGAATCGGTCTGTGTAGAATCGGTTTTTGTAGAATCGGTCTTTGTAGAATCGGTCTTTGTAGAATCGGACTTTGTAGAATCGGTATTCGTAGAATCGGTTTTTGCAGAATCGGTCTTTGTAGAATCGGTCTTTGTAAAATCGGTCTTTGTAGAATCGGTATTTGTAGAATAGGACTTTTCAGAATCTGTTTTTTTAGAATCGGTCTTTGTAGAATCTGTATTTGTAGAATCGGTCTTTGTAGAATCGGTATTTGTAGAATCGGTATTTGTAGAATCAGTATTTGTAGAATCGGACTTTGTAGAATCGGTTTTTGTAGAATCGGTTTTTGTAGAATCGGTCTTTGTAGAATCGGTTTTTGTAGAATCGGTCTTTGTAGAAGCGGTCTTTTGTAGAATCGGTCTTTGTAGAATCGGTCTTTGTAGCATCAGTCTTCGTAGAATCGGTATTTGTACAATCGGTCTTTGTAGAATCGGTTTTTGTAGAATCGGTCTTTGTAGAATCGGTTTTTGTAGAATCGGTCTTTGTAGAATTTGTTTTTGTAGAATCGGTCTGTGTAGAATCGGTTTTTGTAGAATCGGTCTTTGTAGAATCGGTCTTTGTAGCATCAGTTTTCGTAGAATCGGTATTTGTACAATCGGTCTTTGTAGAATCGGTTTTTGTAGAATCGGACTTTGTAGAATCGGTCTTTGTAGAATCGGTATTTGTAGAATAGGACTTTTCAGAATCTGTTTTTTTAGAATCGGTCTTTGTAGAATCTGTATTTGTAGAATCGGTCTTTGTAGAATCGGTATTTGTAGTATCAGTATTTGTAGAATCAGTATTTGTAGAATCGGTTTTTGTAGAAACGGTCTTTGTAGAATCGGTTTTTGTAGAATCGGTCTTTGTAGAATCGGTTTTTGTAGAATCGGTCTTTGTAGAATCGGTTTTTGTAGAATCGGTCTTTGTAGAATTGGTTTTTGTAGAATCGGTTTTTGTAGAATCGGACTTTGTAGAATCTGTCTTTGTAGTATCGGTCTTTGTAGAATCGGTCTTTGTAGAATCGGTTTTTGTAGAATCGGTCTGTGTAGAATCGGTTTTTGTAGAATCGGTCTTTGTAGAATCGGTATTTGTACAATCGGTCTTTGTAGAATCGGTTTTTGTAGAATCGGACTTTGTAGAATCGGTTTTTGTAGAATTGGTTTTTGTAGAATCGGACTTTGTAGAATCGGACTTTGTAGAATCTGTCTTTGTAGTATCGGTCTTTGTAGAATCGGTCTTTGTAGAATCGGTTTTTGTAGAATCGGTCTGTGTAGAATCGGTTTTTGTAGAATCGGTCTTTGTAGAATCGGTTTTTGTAGAATCGGTCTGTGTAGAATCGGTTTTTGTAGAATCGGTATTTGTAGAATCGGTCTTTGTAGAATCGGTATTTGTAGAATCGGTATTTGTAGAATCAGTATTTGTAGAATCGGACTTTGTAGAATCGGTCTTTGTAGAATCGGTCTTTGTAGACTCGGTATTTGTAGAATCGGTTTTTGTAGAATCGGACTTTGTAAAATCGGTATTTGTACAATCGGTTTTTGTAGAATCGGACTTTGTAGAATCGGTTTTTGTAGAATCGGTTTTTGTAGAATCGGTCTTTGTAGAATCGGTTTTTGTAGAATCGGTCTTTGTAGAAGCGGTCTTTTGTAGAATCGGTCTTTGTAGAATCGGTCTTTGTAGCATCAGTCTTCGTAGAATCGGTATTTGTACAATCGGTCTTTGTAGAATCGGTTTTTGTAGAATCGGTCTTTGTAGAATCGGGTTTTGTAGAATCGGTCTTTGTAGAATTGGTTTTTGTAGAATCGGTCTGTGTAGAATCGGTTTTTGTAGAATCGGTCTTTGTAGAATCGGTCTTTGTAGCATCAGTCTTCGTAGAATCGGTATTTGTACAATCGGTCTTTGTAGAATCGGTTTTTGTAGAATCGGACTTTGTAGAATCGGTCTTTGTAGAATCGGTATTTGTAGAATAGGACTTTTCAGAATCTGTTTTTTTAGAATCGGTCTTTGTAGAATCTGTATTTGTAGAATCGGTCTTTGTAGAATCGGTATTTGTAGAATCGGTATTTGTAGAATCAGTATTTGTAGAATCGGTTTTTGTAGAAACGGTCTTTGTAGAATCGGTTTTTGTAGAATCGGTCTTTGTAGAATCGGTTTTTGTAGAATCGGTCTTTGTAGAATCGGTTTTTGTAGAATCGGTCTTTGTAGAATTGGTTTTTGTAGAATCGGTTTTTGTAGAATCGGTCTTTGTAGAATCTGTATTTGTAGAATCGGTCTTTGTAGAATCGGTTTTTGTAGAAACGGTCTTTGTAGAATCGGTTTTTGTAGAATCGGTCTTTGTAGAATCGGTTTTTGTAGAATCGGTCTTTGTAGAATCGGTCTTTGTAGAATCGGTTTTTGTAGAATCGGTCTTTGTAGAATCGGTATTGGTAAAATCGGTCTTTGTAGAATCGGTTTTTGTAGAATCGGTTTTTGTAGAATCGGACTTTGTAAAATCGGTATTTGTACAATCGCTTTTTGTAGAATCGGACTTTGTAGAATCGGTTTTTGTAGAATCGGTTTTTGTAGAATCGGTCTTTGTAGAATCGGTTTTTGTAGAATCGGTCTTTGTAGAATCGGTTTTTGTAGCATCAGTCTTCGTAGAATCGGTATTTGTACAATCGGTCTTTGTAGAATCGGTTTTTGTAGAATCGGTTTTTGTAGAATCGGTTTTTGTAGAATCGGTCTTTGTACAATTGGTTTTTGTAGAATCGGTCTGTGTAGAATCGGTTTTTGTAGAATCGGTCTTTGTAGAATCGGTCTTTGTAGCATCAGTCTTCGTAGAATCGGTATTTGTACAATCGGTCTTTGTAGAATCGGTTTTTGTAGAATCGGACTTTGTAGAATCGGTCTTTGTAGAATCGGTATTTGTAGAATAGGACTTTTCAGAATCTGTTTTTTTAGAATCGGTCTTTGTAGAATCTGTATTTGTAGAATCGGTCTTTGTAGAATCGGTATTTGTAGAATCGCTATTTGTAGAATCAGTATTTGTAGAATCGGTTTTTGTAGAATCGGTCTTTGTAGAATCGGTTTTTGTAGAATCAGTCTTTGTAGAATCGGTCTTTGTAGAATCGGTCTTTGTAGAATCGGTTTTTGTAGAATCAGTATTTGTAGAATCGGTTTTTGTAGAAACGGTCTTTGTAGAATCGGTTTTTGTAGAATCGGTTTTTGTAGAATCGGTATTTGTAGAATCGGTTTTTGTAGAATCGGTCTTTGTAGAATCGGTTTTTGTAGAATCGGTCTTTGTAGAATCGGTATTTGTAGAATCGGTATTTGTAGAATCAGTATTTGTAGAATCGGACTTTGTAGAATCGGTCTTTGTAGAATCGGTCTTTGTAGACTCGGTATTTGTAGAATCGGTTTTTGTAGAATCGGACTTTGTAAAATCGGTATTTGTACAATCGGTTTTTGTAGAATCGGACTTTGTAGAATCGGTTTTTGTAGAATCGGTCTTTGTAGAATCGGTTTTTGTAGAATCGGTCTGTGTAGAATCGGTTTTTGTAGAATCGGTCTTTGTAGAATCGGTCTTTGTAGAATCGGACTTTGTAGAATCGGTATTCGTAGAATCGGTTTTTGCAGAATCGGTCTTTGTAGAATCGGTCTTTGTAAAATCGGTCTTTGTAGAATCGGTATTTGTAGAATAGGACTTTTCAGAATCTGTTTTTTTAGAATCGGTTTTTGTAGAATCGGTATTTGTAGAATCGGTTTTTGTAGAATCGGTATTTGTAGAATCGGTCTTTGTAGAATCGGTCTTTGTAGAATCGGTCTTTGTAGAATCGGTCTTTGTAGAATCGGTTTTTGTAGAATCGGTCTTTGTAGAATCGGTCTTTGTAGAATCGGTCTTTGTAGAATCGGTCTTTGTAGAATCGGTTTTTGTAGAATCGGTCTTTGTAGAATCGGTATTTGTACAATCGGTCTTTGTAGAATCGGTTTTTGTAGAATCGGTTTTTGTAGAATCGGTCTTTGTAGAATCGGTTTTTGTAGCATCAGTCTTCGTAGAATCGGTATTTGTACAATCGGTCTTTGTAGAATCGGTTTTTGTAGAATCGGTTTTTGTAGAATCGGTTTTTGTAGAATCGGTCTTTGTAGAATTGGTTTTTGTAGAATCGGTCTGTGTAGAATCGGTTTTTGTAGAATCGGTCTTTGTAGAATCGGTCTTTGTAGCATCAGTCTTCGTAGAATCGGTATTTGTACAATCGGTCTTTGTAGAATCGGTTTTTGTAGAAACGGTCTTTGTAGAATCGGTTTTTGTAGAATCGGTTTTTGTAGAATCGGTATTTGTAGAATCGGTTTTTGTAGAATCGGTCTTTGTAGAATCGGTTTTTGTAGAATCGGTCTTTGTAGAATCGGTATTTGTAGAATCGGTATTTGTAGAATCAGTATTTGTAGAATCGGACTTTGTAGAATCGGTCTTTGTAGAATCGGTCTTTGTAGACTCGGTATTTGTAGAATCGGTTTTTGTAGAATCGGACTTTGTAAAATCGGTATTTGTACAATCGGTTTTTGTAGAATCGGACTTTGTAGAATCGGTTTTTGTAGAATCGGTCTTTGTAGAATCGGTTTTTGTAGAATCGGTCTGTGTAGAATCGGTTTTTGTAGAATCGGTCTTTGTAGAATCGGTCTTTGTAGAATCGGACTTTGTAGAATCGGTATTCGTAGAATCGGTTTTTGCAGAATCGGTCTTTGTAGAATCGGTCTTTGTAAAATCGGTCTTTGTAGAATCGGTATTTGTAGAATAGGACTTTTCAGAATCTGTTTTTTTAGAATCGGTCTTTGTAGAATCTGTATTTGTAGAATCGGTCTTTGTAGAATCGGTATTTGTAGAATCGGTATTTGTAGAATCAGTATTTGTAGAATCGGACTTTGTAGAATCGGACTTTGTAGAATCGGTTTTTGTAGAATCGGTCTTTGTAGAATCGGTTTTTGTAGAATCGGTCTGTGTAGAATCGGTTTTTGTAGAATCGGTCTTTGTAGAATCGGTCTTTGTAGAATCGGACTTTGTAGAATCGGTATTCGTAGAATCGGTTTTTGCAGAATCGGTCTTTGTAGAATCGGTCTTTGTAAAATCGGTCTTTGTAGAATCGGTATTTGTAGAATAGGACTTTTCAGAATCTGTTTTTTTAGAATCGGTCTTTGTAGAATCTGTATTTGTAGAATCGGTCTTTGTAGAATCGGTATTTGTAGAATCGGTATTTGTAGAATCAGTATTTGTAGAATCGGACTTTGTAGAATCGGTTTTTGTAGAATCGGTTTTTGTAGAATCGGTCTTTGTAGAATCGGTTTTTGTAGAATCGGTCTTTGTAGAAGCGGTCTTTTGTAGAATCGGTCTTTGTAGAATCGGTCTTTGTAGCATCAGTCTTCGTAGAATCGGTATTTGTACAATCGGTCTTTGTAGAATCGGTTTTTGTAGAATCGGTCTTTGTAGAATCGGTTTTTGTAGAATCGGTCTTTGTAGAATTTGTTTTTGTAGAATCGGTCTGTGTAGAATCGGTTTTTGTAGAATCGGTCTTTGTAGAATCGGTCTTTGTAGCATCAGTTTTCGTAGAATCGGTATTTGTACAATCGGTCTTTGTAGAATCGGTTTTTGTAGAATCGGACTTTGTAGAATCGGTCTTTGTAGAATCGGTATTTGTAGAATAGGACTTTTCAGAATCTGTTTTTTTAGAATCGGTCTTTGTAGAATCTGTATTTGTAGAATCGGTCTTTGTAGAATCGGTATTTGTAGTATCAGTATTTGTAGAATCAGTATTTGTAGAATCGGTTTTTGTAGAAACGGTCTTTGTAGAATCGGTTTTTGTAGAATCGGTCTTTGTAGAATCGGTTTTTGTAGAATCGGTCTTTGTAGAATCGGTTTTTGTAGAATCGGTCTTTGTAGAATTGGTTTTTGTAGAATCGGTTTTTGTAGAATCGGTCTTTGTAGAATCTGTATTTGTAGAATCGGTCTTTGTAGAATCGGTTTTTGTAGAAACGGTCTTTGTAGAATCGGTTTTTGTAGAATCGGTTTTTGTAGAATCGGTATTTGTAGAATCGGTTTTTGTAGAATCGGTCTTTGTAGAATCGGTCTTTGTAGAATCGGTCTTTGTAGAATCGGTCTTTGTAGAATCGGTTTTTGTAGAATCGGTCTTTGTAGAATCGGTATTTGTACAATCGGTCTTTGTAGAATCGGTTTTTGTAGAATCGGTTTTTGTAGAATCGGTCTTTGTAGAATCGGTTTTTGTAGCATCAGTCTTCGTAGAATCGGTATTTGTACAATCGGTCTTTGTAGAATCGGTTTTTGTAGAATCGGTTTTTGTAGAATCGGTTTTTGTAGAATCGGTCTTTGTAGAATTGGTTTTTGTAGAATCGGTCTGTGTAGAATCGGTTTTTGTAGAATCGGTCTTTGTAGAATCGGTCTTTGTAGCATCAGTCTTCGTAGAATCGGTATTTGTACAATCGGTCTTTGTAGAATCGGTTTTTGTAGAATCGGACTTTGTAGAATCGGTCTTTGTAGAATCGGTATTTGTAGAATAGGACTTTTCAGAATCTGTTTTTTTAGAATCGGTCTTTGTAGAATCTGTATTTGTAGAATCGGTCTTTGTAGAATCGGTATTTGTAGAATCGGTATTTGTAGAATCAGTATTTGTAGAATCGGTTTTTGTAGAAACGGTCTTTGTAGAATCGGTTTTTGTAGAATCGGTTTTTGTAGAATCGGTATTTGTAGAATCGGTTTTTGTAGAATCGGTCTTTGTAGAATCGGTCTTTGTAGAATCGGTCTTTGTAGAATCGGTTTTTGTAGAATCAGTATTTGTAGAATCGGTTTTTGTAGAAACGGTCTTTGTAGAATCGGTTTTTGTAGAATCGGTTTTTGTAGAATCGGTATTTGTAGAATCGGTTTTTGTAGAATCGGTCTTTGTAGAATCGGTTTTTGTAGAATCGGTCTTTGTAGAATCGGTTTTTGTAGAATCGGTCTTTGTAGAATTGGTTTTTGTAGAATCGGTTTTTGTAGAATCGGTCTTTGTAGAATCTGTATTTGTAGAATCGGTCTTTGTAGAGTCGGTCTTTGTAGAATCTGTATTTGTAGAATCGGTCTTTGTAGAATCGGTTTTTGTAGAAACGGTCTTTGTAGAATCGGTTTTTGTAGAATCGGTTTTTGTAGAATCGGTATTTGTAGAATCGGTTTTTGTAGAATCGGTATTTGTAGAATCGGTCTTTGTAGAATCGGTCTTTGTAGAATCGGTTTTTGTAGAATCGGTTTTTGTAGAATCGGTATTTGTAGAATCGGTTTTTGTAGAATCGGTCTTTGTAGAATCGGTCTTTGTAGAATCGGTCTTTGTAGAATCGGTCTTTGTAGAATCGGTCTTTGTAGAATCGGTTTTTGTAGAATCGGTCTTTGTAGAATCGGTATTTGTACAATCGGTCTTTGTAGAATCGGTTTTTGTAGAATCGGTTTTTGTAGAATCGGTCTTTGTAGAATCGGTTTTTGTAGCATCAGTCTTCGTAGAATCGGTATTTGTACAATCGGTCTTTGTAGAATCGGTTTTTGTAGAATCGGTTTTTGTAGAATCGGTCTTTGTAGAATTGGTTTTTGTAGAATCGGTCTGTGTAGAATCGGTTTTTGTAGAATCGGTCTTTGTAGAATCGGTCTTTGTAGCATCAGTCTTCGTAGAATCGGTATTTGTACAATCGGTCTTTGTAGAATCGGTTTTTGTAGAATCGGACTTTGTAGAATCGGTCTTTGTAGAATCGGTATTTGTAGAATAGGACTTTTCAGAATCTGTTTTTTTAGAATCGGTCTTTGTAGAATCTGTATTTGTAGAATCGGTCTTTGTAGAATCGGTATTTGTAGAATCGGTATTTGTAGAATCAGTATTTGTAGAATCGGTTTTTGTAGAAACGGTCTTTGTAGAATCGGTTTTTGTAGAATCGGTTTTTGTAGAATCGGTATTTGTAGAATCGGTTTTTGTAGAATCGGTCTTTGTAGAATCGGTCTTTGTAGAATCGGTCTTTGTAGAATCGGTTTTTGTAGAATCAGTATTTGTAGAATCGGTTTTTGTAGAAACGGTCTTTGTAGAATCGGTTTTTGTAGAATCGGTTTTTGTAGAATCGGTATTTGTAGAATCGGTTTTTGTAGAATCGGTCTTTGTAGAATCGGTTTTTGTAGAATCGTTCTTTGTAGAATCGGTTTTTGTAGAATCGGTCTTTGTAGAATTGGTTTTTGTAGAATCGATTTTTGTAGAATCGGTCTTTGTAGAATCGGTCTTTGTAGAATCGGTCTTTGTAGCATCAGTCTTCGTAGAATCGGTATTTGTACAATCGGTCTTTGTAGAATCTGTTTTTTTAGAATCGGTCTTTGTAGAATCTGTATTTGTAGAATCGGTCTTTGTAGAATCGGTATTTGTAGAATCGGTATTTGTAGAATCGGTCTTTGTAGAATCGGTCTTTGTAGAATCGGTCTTTGTAGAATCGGTCTTTGTAGAATCGGTTTTTGTAGAATCAGTATTTGTAGAATCGGTTTTTGTAGAAACGGTCTTTGTAGAATCGGTTTTTGTAGAATCGGTTTTTGTAGAATCGGTCTTTGTAGAAGCGGTCTTTTGTAGAATCGGTCTTTGTAGAATCGGTCTTTGTAGCATCAGTCTTCGTAGAATCGGTATTTGTACAATCGGTCTTTGTAGAATCGGTTTTTGTAGAATCGGTCTTTGTAGAATCGGGTTTTGTAGAATCGGTCTTTGTAGAATTTGTTTTTGTAGAATCGGTCTGTGTAGAATCGGTTTTTGTAGAATCGGTCTTTGTAGAATCGGTCTTTGTAGCTTCAGTTTTCGTAGAATCGGTATTTGTACAATCGGTCTTTGTAGAATCGGTTTTTGTAGAATCGGACTTTGTAGAATCGGTCTTTGTAGAATCGGTATTTGTAGAATAGGACTTTTCAGAATCTGTTTTTTTAGAATCGGTCTTTGTAGAATCTGTATTTGTAGAATCGGTCTTTGTAGAATCGGTATTTGTAGAATCAGTATTTGTAGAATCAGTATTTGTAGAATCGGTTTTTGTAGAAACGGTCTTTGTAGAATCGGTTTTTGTAGAATCGGTCTTTGTAGAATCGGTTTTTGTAGAATCGGTCTTTGTAGAATCGGTTTTTGTAGAATCGGTCTTTGTAGAATTGGTTTTTGTAGAATCGGTTTTTGTAGAATCGGTCTTTGTAGAATCTGTATTTGTAGAATCGGTCTTTGTAGAATCGGTTTTTGTAGAAACGGTCTTTGTAGAATCGGTTTTTGTAGAATCGGTTTTTGTAGAATCGGTATTTGTAGAATCGGTTTTTGTAGAATCGGTCTTTGTAGAATCGGTCTTTGTAGAATCGGTCTTTGTAGAATCGGTCTTTGTAGAATCGGTTTTTGTAGAATCGGTCTTTGTAGAATCGGTATTTGTACAATCGGTCTTTGTAGAATCGGTTTTTGTAGAATCGGTCTTTGTAGAATTGGTTTTTGTAGAATCGGTCTGTGTAGAATCGGTTTTTGTAGAATCGGTCTTTGTAGAATCGGTCTTTGTAGCATCAGTCTTCGTAGAATCGGTATTTGTACAATCGGTCTTTGTAGAATCGGTTTTTGTAGAATCGGACTTTGTAGAATCGGTCTTTGTAGAATCGGTATTTGTAGAATAGGACTTTTCAGAATCTGTTTTTTTAGAATCGGTCTTTGTAGAATCTGTATTTGTAGAATCGGTCTTTGTAGA
This sequence comes from Ganaspis brasiliensis, assembly GCA_037103525.1. Classification (NCBI taxonomy): domain Eukaryota; kingdom Metazoa; phylum Arthropoda; class Insecta; order Hymenoptera; family Figitidae; genus Ganaspis; species Ganaspis brasiliensis. The sequence goes on from JAZKLR010000335.1 coordinate 169,420, forward strand.
ATCGGTATTTGTAGAATCGGTATTTGTAGAATCAGTATTTGTAGAATCGGTTTTTGTAGAAACGGTCTTTGTAGAATCGGTTTTTGTAGAATCGGTTTTTGTAGAATCGGTATTTGTAGAATCGGTTTTTGTAGAATCGGTCTTTGTAGAATCGGTTTTTGTAGAATCGGTATTTGTAGAATCGGTTTTTGTAGAATCGGTCTTTGTAGAATCTGTATTTGTAGAATCGGTCTTTGTAGAATCGGTATTTGTAGAATTGGTTTTTGTAGAATCGGTCTGTGTAGAATCGGTTTTTGTAGAATCGGTCTTTGTAGAATCGGTCTTTGTAGCATCAGTCTTCGTAGAATCGGTATTTGTACAATCGGTCTTTGTAGAATCGGTTTTTGTAGAATCGGACTTTGTAGAATCGGTCTTTGTAGAATCGGTATTTGTAGAATAGGACTTTTCAGAATCTGTTTTTTTAGAATCGGTCTTTGCAGAATCTGTATTTGTAGAATCAGTCTTTGTAGAATCGGTATTTGTAGAATCGGTATTTGTAGAATCAGTATTTGTAGAATCGGTTTTTGTAGAAACGGTCTTTGTAGAATCGGTTTTTGTAGAATCGGTTTTTGTAGAATCGGTATTTGTAGAATCGGTTTTTGTAGAATCGGTCTTTGTAGAATCGGTCTTTGTAGAATCGGTCTTTGTAGAATCGGTTTTTGTAGAATCAGTATTTGTAGAATCGGTTTTTGTAGAAACGGTCTTTGTAGAATCGGTTTTTGTAGAATCGGTTTTTGTAGAATCGGTATTTGTAGAATCGGTTTTTGTAGAATCGGTCTTTGTAGAATCGGTTTTTGTAGAATCGGTCTTTGTAGAATCGGTTTTTGTAGAATCGGTCTTTGTAGAATTGGTTTTTGTAGAATCGGTTTTTGTAGAATCGGTCTTTGTAGAATCTGTATTTGTAGAATCGGTCTTTGTAGAATCGGTCTTTGTAGAATCTGTATTTGTAGAATCGGTCTTTGTAGAATCGGTTTTTGTAGAAACGGTCTTTGTAGAATCGGTTTTTGTAGAATCGGTTTTTGTAGAATCGGTATTTGTAGAATCGGTTTTTGTAGAATCGGTCTTTGTAGAATCGGTCTTTGTAGAATCGGTCTTTGTAGCATCAGTCTTCGTAGAATCGGTATTTGTACAATCGGTCTTTGTAGAATCGGTTTTTGTAGAATCGGACTGTGTAGAATCGGTCTTTGTAGAATCGGTATTTGTAGAATAGGACTTTTCAGAATCTGTTTTTTTAGAATCGGTCTTTGTAGAATCTGTATTTGTAGAATCGGTCTTTGTAGAATCGGTATTTGTAGAATCGGTATTTGTAGAATCAGTATTTGTAGAATCGGTTTTTGTAGAAACGGTCTTTGTAGAATCGGTTTTTGTAGAATCGGTTTTTGTAGAATCGGTATTTGTAGAATCGGTTTTTGTAGAATCGGTCTTTGTAGAATCGGTCTTTGTAGAATCGGTCTTTGTAGAATCGGTTTTTGTAGAATCAGTATTTGTAGAATCGGTTTTTGTAGAAACGGTCTTTGTAGAATCGGTTTTTGTAGAATCGGTTTTTGTAGAATCGGTATTTGTAGAATCGGTTTTTGTAGAATCGGTCTTTGTAGAATCGGTTTTTGTAGAATCGGTCTTTGTAGAATCGTTTTTTGTAGAATCGGTCTTTGTAGAATTGGTTTTTGTTGAATCGGTTTTTGTAGAATCGGTCTTTGTAGAATCTGTATTTGTAGAATCGGTCTTTGTAGAATCGGTTTTTGTAGAAACGGTCTTTGTAGAATCGGTTTTTGTAGAATCGGTTTTTGTAGAATCGGTATTTGTAGAATCGGTTTTTGTAGAATCGGTCTTTGTAGAATCGGTCTTTGTAGAATCGGTCTTTGTAGAATCGGTCTTTGTAGAATCGGTTTTTGTAGAATCGGTCTTTGTAGAATCGGTTTTTGTAGAATCGGTCTTTGTAGAATTGGTTTTTGTAGAATCGGTTTTTGTAGAATCGGTCTTTGTAGAATCTGTATTTGTAGAATCGGTCTTTGTAGAATCGGTTTTTGTAGAAACGGTCTTTGTAGAATCGGTTTTTGTAGAATCGGTTTTTGTAGAATCGATATTTGTAGAATCGGTTTTTGTAGAATCGGTCTTTGTAGAATCGGTCTTTGTAGAATCGGTCTTTGTAGAATCGGTCTTTGTAGAATCGGTTTTTGTAGAATCGGTCTTTGTAGAATCGGACTTTGTAGAATCTGTCTTTGTAGTATCGGTTTTTGTAGAATCGATATTTGTAGAATCGGTTTTTGTAGAATCGGTCTTTGTAGAATCGGTCTTTGTAGAATCGGACTTTGTAGAATCGGTTTTTGTAGAATTGGTTTTTGTAGAATCGGACTTTGTAGAATCGGACTTTGTAGAATCTGTCTTTGTAGTATCGGTCTTTGTAGAATCGGTCTTTGTAGAATCGGTTTTTGTAGAATCGGTCTGTGTAGAATCGGTTTTTGTAGAATCGGCCTTTGTAGAATCGGTCTTTGTAGAATCGGACTTTGTAGAATCGGTATTTGTAGAATCGGTTTTTGCAGAATCGGTCTTTGTAGAATCGGTGTTTGTAAAATCGGTCTTTGTAGAACCGGTTTTTGTAGAATCGGTATTTGTAGAATCGGTATTTGTAGAATCGGACTTTGTAGAATCGGTCTTTGTAGAATCGGTTTTTGTAGAAACGGTCTTTGTAGAATCGGTTTTTGTAGAATCGGTCTTTGTAGAATCGGTCTTTGTAGAATCGGTCTTTGTAGAATCGGTCTTTGTAGACTCGGTATTTGTAGAATCGGTTTTTGTAGAATCGGTCTTTGTAGAATCGGTGTTTGTAAAATCGGTCTTTGTAGAACCGGTTTTTGTAGAATCGGTATTTGTAGAATCGGTATTTGTAGAATCGGACTTTGTAGAATCGGTCTTTGTAGAATCGGTCTTTGTAGACTCGGTATTTGTAGAATCGGTTTTTGTAGAATCGGACTTTGTAAAATCGGTATTTGTACAATCGGTTTTTGTAGAATCGGTCTTTGTAGAATCTGTATTTGTAGAATCGGTCTTTGTAGAATCGGTATTTGTAGAATCGGTATTTGTAGAATCAGTATTTGTAGAATCGGTTTTTGTAGAAACGGTCTTTGTAGAATCGGTTTTTGTAGAATCGGTTTTTGTAGAATCGGTATTTGTAGAATCGGTTTTTGTAGAATCGGTCTTTGTAGAATCGGTCTTTGTAGAATCGGTCTTTGTAGAATCGGTTTTTGTAGAATCAGTATTTGTAGAATCGGTTTTTGTAGAAACGGTCTTTGTAGAATCGGTTTTTGTAGAATCGGTTTTTGTAGAATCGGTATTTGTAGAATCGGTTTTTGTAGAATCGGTCTTTGTAGAATCGGTTTTTGTAGAATCGGTCTTTGTAGAATCGGTTTTTGTAGAATCGGTCTTTGTAGAATTGGTTTTTGTTGAATCGGTTTTTGTAGAATCGGTCTTTGTAGAATCTGTATTTGTAGAATCGGTCTTTGTAGAATCGGTTTTTGTAGAAACGGTCTTTGTAGAATCGGTTTTTGTAGAATCGGTTTTTGTAGAATCGGTATTTGTAGAATCGGTTTTTGTAGAATCGGTCTTTGTAGAATCGGTCTTTGTAGAATCGGTCTTTGTAGAATCGGTCTTTGTAGAATCGGTTTTTGTAGAATCGGTCTTTGTAGAATCGGTTTTTGTAGAATCGGTCTTTGTAGAATTGGTTTTTGTAGAATCGGTTTTTGTAGAATCGGTCTTTGTAGAATCTATATTTGTAGAATCGGTCTTTGTAGAATCGGTTTTTGTAGAAACGGTCTTTGTAGAATCGGTTTTTGTAGAATCGGTTTTTGTAGAATCGATATTTGTAGAATCGGTTTTTGTAGAATCGGTCTTTGTAGAATCGGTCTTTGTAGAATCGGTCTTTGTAGAATCGGTCTTTGTAGAATCGGTTTTTGTAGAATCGGTCTTTGTAGAATCGGACTTTGTAGAATCTGTCTTTGTAGTATCGGTTTTTGTAGAATCGATATTTGTAGAATCGGTTTTTGTAGAATCGGTCTTTGTAGAATCGGTCTTTGTAGAATCGGACTTTGTAGAATCGGTTTTTGTAGAATTGGTTTTTGTAGAATCGGACTTTGTAGAATCGGACTTTGTAGAATCTGTCTTTGTAGTATCGGTCTTTGTAGAATCGGTCTTTGTAGAATCGGTTTTTGTAGAATCGGTCTGTGTAGAATCGGTTTTTGTAGAATCGGCCTTTGTAGAATCGGTCTTTGTAGAATCGGACTTTGTAGAATCGGTATTTGTAGAATCGGTTTTTGCAGAATCGGTCTTTGTAGAATCGGTGTTTGTAAAATCGGTCTTTGTAGAACCGGTTTTTGTAGAATCGGTATTTGTAGAATCGGTATTTGTAGAATCGGACTTTGTAGAATCGGTCTTTGTAGAATCGGTTTTTGTAGAAACGGTCTTTGTAGAATCGGTTTTTGTAGAATCGGTCTTTGTAGAATCGGTCTTTGTAGAATCGGTCTTTGTAGAATCGGTCTTTGTAGACTCGGTATTTGTAGAATCGGTTTTTGTAGAATCGGTCTTTGTAGAATCGGTGTTTGTAAAATCGGTCTTTGTAGAACCGGTTTTTGTAGAATCGGTATTTGTAGAATCGGTATTTGTAGAATCGGACTTTGTAGAATCGGTCTTTGTAGAATCGGTCTTTGTAGACTCGGTATTTGTAGAATCGGTTTTTGTAGAATCGGACTTTGTAAAATCGGTATTTGTACAATCGGTTTTTGTAGAATCGGTCTTTGTAGAATCGGTCTTTTGTAGAATCGGTCTTTGTAGAATCGGTCTTTGTTGCATCAGTCTTCGTAGAATCGGTCTTTGTAGAATCGGTCTTTGTAGAATCGGTTTTTGTAGAATCAGTATTTGTAGAATCGGTTTTTGTAGAAACGGTCTTTGTAGAATCGGTTTTTGTAGAATCGGTTTTTGTAGAATCGGTATTTGTAGAATCGGTTTTTGTAGAAACGGTCTTTGTAGAATCGGTTTTTGTAGAATCGGTCTTTGTAGAATCGGTCTTTGTAGAATCGGTCTTTGTAGAATCGGTCTTTGTAGACTCGGTATTTGTAGAATCGGTTTTTGTAGAAACGGTCTTTGTAGAATCGGTCTTTGTAGAATCGGTCTTTGTAGACTCGGTATTTGTAGAATCGGACTTTGTAGAATCGGTCTTTGTAGAATCGGTCTTTGTAGACTCGGTATTTGTAGAATCGGTTTTTGTAGAATCGGACTTTGTAAAATCGGTATTTGTACAATCGGTTTTTGTAGAATCGGACTTTGTAGAATCGGTTTTTGTAGAATCGGTTTTTGTAGAATCGGTCTTTGTAGAATCGGTTTTTGTAGAATCGGTCTTTGTAGAATCGGTCTTTTGTAGAATCGGTCTTTGTAGAATCGGTCTTTGTAGCATCAGTCTTCGTAGAATCGGTATTTGTACAATCGGTCTTTGTAGAATCGGTTTTTGTAGAATCGGTCTTTGTAGCATCAGTCTTCGTAGAATCGGTATTTGTACAATCGGTCTTTGTAGAATCGGTTTTTGTAGAATCGGACTTTGTAGAATCGGTCTTTGTAGAATCGGTATTTGTAGAATAGGACTTTTCAGAATCTGTTTTTTTAGAATCGGTCTTTGTAGAATCTGTATTTGTAGAATCGGTCTTTGTAGAATCGGTATTTGTAGAATCGGTATTTGTAGAATCAGTATTTGTAGAATCGGACTTTGTAGAATCGGTCTTTGTAGAATCGGTATTTGTAGAATAGGACTTTTCAGAATCTGTTTTTTTAGAATCGGTATTTGTAGAATCTGTATTTGTAGAATCGGTCTTTGTAGAATCGGTATTTGTAGAATCGGTATTTGTAGAATCAGTATTTGTAGAATCGGTTTTTGTAGAAACGGTCTTTGTAGAATCGGTTTTTGTAGAATCGGTTTTTGTAGAATCGGTATTTGTAGAATCGGTTTTTGTAGAATCGGTCTTTGTAGAATCGGTCTTTGTAGAATCGGTCTTTGTAGAATCGGTCTTTGTAGAATCGGTCTTTGTAGAATCGGACTTTGTAGAATCGGTCTTTGTAGAATCGGTCTTTGTAGACTCGGTATTTGTAGAATCGGTTTTTGTAGAATCGGACTTTGTAAAATCGGTATTTGTATAATCGGTTTTTGTAGAATCGGACTTTGTAGAATCGGTTTTTGTAGAATCGGTTTTTGTAGAATCGGTCTTTGTAGAATCGGTTTTTGTAGAATCGGTCTTTGTAGAATCGGTCTTTTGTAGAATCGGTCTTTGTAGAATCGGTCTTTGTAGCATCAGTCTTCGTAGAATCGGTATTTGTACAATCGGTCTTTGTAGAATCGGTTTTTGTAGAATCGGTCTTTGTAGAATCGGGTTTTGTAGAATCGGTCTTTGTAGAATTGGTTTTTGTAGAATCGGTCTGTGTAGAATCGGTTTTTGTAGAATCGGTCTTTGTAGAATCGGTCTTTGTAGCATCAGTCTTCGTAGAATCGGTATTTATACAATCGGTCTTTGTAGAATCGGTTTTTGTAGAATCGGACTTTGTAGAATCGGTCTTTGTAGAATCGGTATTTGTAGAATAGGACTTTTCAGAATCTGTTTTTTTAGAATCGGTCTTTGTAGAATCTGTATTTGTAGAATCGGTCTTTGTAGAATCGGTATTTGTAGAATCGGTATTTGTAGAATCAGTATTTGTAGAATCGGACTTTGTAGAATCGGTCTTTGTAGAATCGGTATTTGTACAATCGGTTTTTGTAGAATCGGTTTTTGTAGAATCGGTATTTGTAGAATCGGTTTTTGTAGAATCGGTCTTTGTAGAATCGGTCTTTGTAGAATCGGTCTTTGTAGAATCGGTCTTTGTAGAATCGGTTTTTGTAGAATCGGTCTTTGTAGAATCGGTATTTGTACAATCGGTCTTTGTAGAATCGGTTTTTGTAGAATCGGTTTTTGTAGAAACGGTCTTTGTAGAATCGGTTTTTGTAGAATCGGTTTTTGTAGAATCGGTATTTGTAGAATCGGTTTTTGTAGAATCGGTCTTTGTAGAATCGGTCTTTGTAGAATCGGTCTTTGTAGAATCGGTTTTTGTAGAATCAGTATTTGTAGAATCGGTTTTTGTAGCAACGGTCTTTGTAGAATCGGTTTTTGTAGAATCGGTTTTTGTAGAATCGGTATTTGTAGAATCGGTTTTTGTAGAATCGGTCTTTGTAGAATCGGTCTTTGTAGAATCGGTTTTTGTAGAATCGGTCTTTGTAGAATCGGTTTTTGTAGAATCGGTCTTTGTAGAATCGGTTTTTGTAGAATCGGTCTTTGTAGAATCGGTTTTTGTAGAATCGGTCTTTGTAGAATCGGTTTTTGTAGAATCGGTTTTTGTAGAATCGGTATTTGTAGAATCGGTTTTTGTAGAATCGGTCTTTGTAGAATCGGTCTTTGTAGAATCGGTCTTTGTAGAATCGGTTTTTGTAGAATCAGTATTTGTAGAATCGGTTTTTGTAGCAACGGTCTTTGTAGAATCGGTTTTTGTAGAATCGGTTTTTGTAGAATCGGTATTTGTAGAATCGGTATTTGTAGAATCGGTTTTTGTAGAATCGGTCTTTGTAGAATCGGTTTTTGTAGAATCGGTCTTTGTAGAATCGGTTTTTGTAGAATCGGTCTTTGTAGAATTGGTTTTTGTTGAATCGGTTTTTGTAGAATCGGTCTTTGTAGAATCTGTATTTGTAGAATCGGTCTTTGTAGAATCGGTTTTTGTAGAAACGGTCTTTGTAGAATCGGTTTTTGTAGAATCGGTTTTTGTAGAATCGGTATTTGTAGAATCGGTTTTTGTAGAATCGGTCTTTGTAGAATCGGTCTTTGTAGAATCGGTCTTTGTAGAATCGGTCTTTGTAGAATCGGTTTTTGTAGAATCGGTCTTTGTAGAATCGGTTTTTGTAGAATCGGTCTTTGTAGAATTGGTTTTTGTAGAATCGGTTTTTGTAGAATCGGTCTTTGTAGAATCTATATTTGTAGAATCGGTCTTTGTAGAATCGGTTTTTGTAGAAACGGTCTTTGTAGAATCGGTTTTTGTAGAATCGGTTTTTGTAGAATCGATATTTGTAGAATCGGTTTTTGTAGAATCGGTCTTTGTAGAATCGGTCTTTGTAGAATCGGTCTTTGTAGAATCGGTCTTTGTAGAATCGGTTTTTGTAGAATCGGTCTTTGTAGAATCGGACTTTGTAGAATCTGTCTTTGTAGTATCGGTTTTTGTAGAATCGATATTTGTAGAATCGGTTTTTGTAGAATCGGTCTTTGTAGAATCGGTCTTTGTAGAATCGGACTTTGTAGAATCGGTTTTTGTAGAATTGGTTTTTGTAGAATCGGACTTTGTAGAATCGGACTTTGTAGAATCTGTCTTTGTAGTATCGGTCTTTGTAGAATCGGTCTTTGTAGAATCGGTTTTTGTAGAATCGGTCTGTGTAGAATCGGTTTTTGTAGAATCGGCCTTTGTAGAATCGGTCTTTGTAGAATCGGACTTTGTAGAATCGGTATTTGTAGAATCGGTTTTTGCAGAATCGGTCTTTGTAGAATCGGTGTTTGTAAAATCGGTCTTTGTAGAACCGGTTTTTGTAGAATCGGTATTTGTAGAATCGGTATTTGTAGAATCGGACTTTGTAGAATCGGTCTTTGTAGAATCGGTTTTTGTAGAAACGGTCTTTGTAGAATCGGTTTTTGTAGAATCGGTCTTTGTAGAATCGGTCTTTGTAGAATCGGTCTTTGTAGAATCGGTCTTTGTAGACTCGGTATTTGTAGAATCGGTTTTTGTAGAATCGGTCTTTGTAGAATCGGTGTTTGTAAAATCGGTCTTTGTAGAACCGGTTTTTGTAGAATCGGTATTTGTAGAATCGGTATTTGTAGAATCGGACTTTGTAGAATCGGTCTTTGTAGAATCGGTCTTTGTAGACTCGGTATTTGTAGAATCGGTTTTTGTAGAATCGGACTTTGTAAAATCGGTATTTGTACAATCGGTTTTTGTAGAATCGGTCTTTGTAGAATCGGTCTTTTGTAGAATCGGTCTTTGTAGAATCGGTCTTTGTTGCATCAGTCTTCGTAGAATCGGTCTTTGTAGAATCGGTCTTTGTAGAATCGGTTTTTGTAGAATCAGTATTTGTAGAATCGGTTTTTGTAGAAACGGTCTTTGTAGAATCGGTTTTTGTAGAATCGGTTTTTGTAGAATCGGTATTTGTAGAATCGGTTTTTGTAGAAACGGTCTTTGTAGAATCGGTTTTTGTAGAATCGGTCTTTGTAGAATCGGTCTTTGTAGAATCGGTCTTTGTAGAATCGGTCTTTGTAGACTCGGTATTTGTAGAATCGGTTTTTGTAGAAACGGTCTTTGTAGAATCGGTCTTTGTAGAATCGGTCTTTGTAGACTCGGTATTTGTAGAATCGGACTTTGTAGAATCGGTCTTTGTAGAATCGGTCTTTGTAGACTCGGTATTTGTAGAATCGGTTTTTGTAGAATCGGACTTTGTAAAATCGGTATTTGTACAATCGGTTTTTGTAGAATCGGACTTTGTAGAATCGGTTTTTGTAGAATCGGTTTTTGTAGAATCGGTCTTTGTAGAATCGGTTTTTGTAGAATCGGTCTTTGTAGAATCGGTCTTTTGTAGAATCGGTCTTTGTAGAATCGGTCTTTGTAGCATCAGTCTTCGTAGAATCGGTATTTGTACAATCGGTCTTTGTAGAATCGGTTTTTGTAGAATCGGTCTTTGTAGCATCAGTCTTCGTAGAATCGGTATTTGTACAATCGGTCTTTGTAGAATCGGTTTTTGTAGAATCGGACTTTGTAGAATCGGTCTTTGTAGAATCGGTATTTGTAGAATAGGACTTTTCAGAATCTGTTTTTTTAGAATCGGTCTTTGTAGAATCTGTATTTGTAGAATCGGTCTTTGTAGAATCGGTATTTGTAGAATCGGTATTTGTAGAATCAGTATTTGTAGAATCGGACTTTGTAGAATCGGTCTTTGTAGAATCGGTATTTGTAGAATAGGACTTTTCAGAATCTGTTTTTTTAGAATCGGTATTTGTAGAATCTGTATTTGTAGAATCGGTCTTTGTAGAATCGGTATTTGTAGAATCGGTATTTGTAGAATCAGTATTTGTAGAATCGGTTTTTGTAGAAACGGTCTTTGTAGAATCGGTTTTTGTAGAATCGGTTTTTGTAGAATCGGTATTTGTAGAATCGGTTTTTGTAGAATCGGTCTTTGTAGAATCGGTCTTTGTAGAATCGGTCTTTGTAGAATCGGTCTTTGTAGAATCGGTCTTTGTAGAATCGGACTTTGTAGAATCGGTCTTTGTAGAATCGGTCTTTGTAGACTCGGTATTTGTAGAATCGGTTTTTGTAGAATCGGACTTTGTAAAATCGGTATTTGTATAATCGGTTTTTGTAGAATCGGACTTTGTAGAATCGGTTTTTGTAGAATCGGTTTTTGTAGAATCGGTCTTTGTAGAATCGGTTTTTGTAGAATCGGTCTTTGTAGAATCGGTCTTTTGTAGAATCGGTCTTTGTAGAATCGGTCTTTGTAGCATCAGTCTTCGTAGAATCGGTATTTGTACAATCGGTCTTTGTAGAATCGGTTTTTGTAGAATCGGTCTTTGTAGAATCGGGTTTTGTAGAATCGGTCTTTGTAGAATTGGTTTTTGTAGAATCGGTCTGTGTAGAATCGGTTTTTGTAGAATCGGTCTTTGTAGAATCGGTCTTTGTAGCATCAGTCTTCGTAGAATCGGTATTTATACAATCGGTCTTTGTAGAATCGGTTTTTGTAGAATCGGACTTTGTAGAATCGGTCTTTGTAGAATCGGTATTTGTAGAATAGGACTTTTCAGAATCTGTTTTTTTAGAATCGGTCTTTGTAGAATCTGTATTTGTAGAATCGGTCTTTGTAGAATCGGTATTTGTAGAATCGGTATTTGTAGAATCAGTATTTGTAGAATCGGACTTTGTAGAATCGGTCTTTGTAGAATCGGTATTTGTACAATCGGTTTTTGTAGAATCGGTTTTTGTAGAATCGGTATTTGTAGAATCGGTTTTTGTAGAATCGGTCTTTGTAGAATCGGTCTTTGTAGAATCGGTCTTTGTAGAATCGGTCTTTGTAGAATCGGTTTTTGTAGAATCGGTCTTTGTAGAATCGGTATTTGTACAATCGGTCTTTGTAGAATCGGTTTTTGTAGAATCGGTTTTTGTAGAAACGGTCTTTGTAGAATCGGTTTTTGTAGAATCGGTTTTTGTAGAATCGGTATTTGTAGAATCGGTTTTTGTAGAATCGGTCTTTGTAGAATCGGTCTTTGTAGAATCGGTCTTTGTAGAATCGGTTTTTGTAGAATCAGTATTTGTAGAATCGGTTTTTGTAGCAACGGTCTTTGTAGAATCGGTTTTTGTAGAATCGGTTTTTGTAGAATCGGTATTTGTAGAATCGGTTTTTGTAGAATCGGTCTTTGTAGAATCGGTCTTTGTAGAATCGGTTTTTGTAGAATCGGTCTTTGTAGAATCGGTTTTTGTAGAATCGGTCTTTGTAGAATCGGTTTTTGTAGAATCGGTCTTTGTAGAATCGGTTTTTGTAGAATCGGTCTTTGTAGAATCGGTTTTTGTAGAATCGGTCTTTGTAGAATTGGTTTTTGTAGAATTGGTTTTTGTAGAATCGGTCTTTGTAGAATCTGTATTTGTAGAATCGGTCTTTGTAGAATCGGTTTTTGTAGAAACGGTCTTTGTAGAATCGGTTTTTGTAGAATCGGTTTTTGTAGAATCGGTATTTGTAGAATCGGTTTTTGTAGAATCGGTCTTTGTAGAATCGGTCTTTGTAGAATCGGTCTTTGTAGAATCGGTCTTTGTAGAATCGGTTTTTGTAGAATCGGACTTTGTAGAATCGGTTTTTGTAGAATCGGTTTTTGTAGAATCGGTCTTTGTAGAATCGGTTTTTGTAGAATCGGTCTTTGTAGAATCGGTTTTTGTAGCATCAGTCTTCGTAGAATCGGTATTTGTACAATCGGTCTTTGTAGAATCGGTTTTTGTAGAATCGGTTTTTGTAGAATCGGTTTTTGTAGAATCGGTCTTTGTAGAATTGGTTTTTGTAGAATCGGTCTGTGTAGAATCGGTTTTTGTAGAATCGGTCTTTGTAGAATCGGTCTTTGTAGCATCAGTCTTCGTAGAATCGGTATTTGTACAATCGGTCTTTGTAGAATCGGTTTTTGTAGAATCGGACTTTGTAGAATCGGTCTTTGTAGAATCGGTATTTGTAGAATAGGACTTTTCAGAATCTGTTTTTTTAGAATCGGTCTTTGTAGAATCTGTATTTGTAGAATCGGTCTTTGTAGAATCGGTATTTGTAGAATCGGTATTTGTAGAATCAGTATTTGTAGAATCGGTTTTTGTAGAAACGGTCTTTGTAGAATCGGTTTTTGTAGAATCGGTTTTTGTAGAATCGGTATTTGTAGAATCGGTTTTTGTAGAATCGGTCTTTGTAGAATCGGTCTTTGTAGAATCGGTCTTTGTAGAATCGGTTTTTGTAGAATCAGTATTTGTAGAATCGGTTTTTGTAGAAACGGTCTTTGTAGAATCGGTTTTTGTAGAATCGGTTTTTGTAGAATCGGTATTTGTAGAATCGGTTTTTGTAGAATCGGTCTTTGTAGAATCGGTTTTTGTAGAATCGGTCTTTGTAGAATCGGTTTTTGTAGAATCGGTCTTTGTAGAATTGGTTTTTGTTGAATCGGTTTTTGTAGAATCGGTCTTTGTAGAATCTGTATTTGTAGAATCGGTCTTTGTAGAATCGGTTTTTGTAGAAACGGTCTTTGTAGAATCGGTTTTTGTAGAATCGGTTTTTGTAGAATCGGTATTTGTAGAATCGGTTTTTGTAGAATCGGTCTTTGTAGAATCGGTCTTTGTAGAATCGGTCTTTGTAGAATCGGTCTTTGTAGAATCGGTTTTTGTAGAATCGGTCTTTGTAGAATCGGTTTTTGTAGAATCGGTCTTTGTAGAATTGGTTTTTGTAGAATCGGTTTTTGTAGAATCGGTCTTTGTAGAATCTGTATTTGTAGAATCGGTCTTTGTAGAATCGGTTTTTGTAGAAACGGTCTTTGTAGAATCGGTTTTTGTAGAATCGGTTTTTGTAGAATCGATATTTGTAGAATCGGTTTTTGTAGAATCGGTCTTTGTAGAATCGGTCTTTGTAGAATCGGTCTTTGTAGAATCGGTCTTTGTAGAATCGGTTTTTGTAGAATCGGTCTTTGTAGAATCGGACTTTGTAGAATCTGTCTTTGTAGTATCGGTTTTTGTAGAATCGATATTTGTAGAATCGGTTTTTGTAGAATCGGTCTTTGTAGAATCGGTCTTTGTAGAATCGGACTTTGTAGAATCGGTTTTTGTAGAATTGGTTTTTGTAGAATCGGACTTTGTAGAATCGGACTTTGTAGAATCTGTCTTTGTAGTATCGGTCTTTGTAGAATCGGTCTTTGTAGAATCGGTTTTTGTAGAATCGGTCTGTGTAGAATCGGTTTTTGTAGAATCGGCCTTTGTAGAATCGGTCTTTGTAGAATCGGACTTTGTAGAATCGGTATTTGTAGAATCGGTTTTTGCAGAATCGGTCTTTGTAGAATCGGTGTTTGTAAAATCGGTCTTTGTAGAACCGGTTTTTGTAGAATCGGTATTTGTAGAATCGGTATTTGTAGAATCGGACTTTGTAGAATCGGTCTTTGTAGAATCGGTTTTTGTAGAAACGGTCTTTGTAGAATCGGTTTTTGTAGAATCGGTCTTTGTAGAATCGGTCTTTGTAGAATCGGTCTTTGTAGAATCGGTCTTTGTAGACTCGGTATTTGTAGAATCGGTTTTTGTAGAATCGGTCTTTGTAGAATCGGTGTTTGTAAAATCGGTCTTTGTAGAACCGGTTTTTGTAGAATCGGTATTTGTAGAATCGGTATTTGTAGAATCGGACTTTGTAGAATCGGTCTTTGTAGAATCGGTCTTTGTAGACTCGGTATTTGTAGAATCGGTTTTTGTAGAATCGGACTTTGTAAAATCGGTATTTGTACAATCGGTTTTTGTAGAATCGGTCTTTGTAGAATCGGTCTTTTGTAGAATCGGTCTTTGTAGAATCGGTCTTTGTTGCATCAGTCTTCGTAGAATCGGTCTTTGTAGAATCGGTCTTTGTAGAATCGGTTTTTGTAGAATCAGTATTTGTAGAATCGGTTTTTGTAGAAACGGTCTTTGTAGAATCGGTTTTTGTAGAATCGGTTTTTGTAGAATCGGTATTTGTAGAATCGGTTTTTGTAGAAACGGTCTTTGTAGAATCGGTTTTTGTAGAATCGGTCTTTGTAGAATCGGTCTTTGTAGAATCGGTCTTTGTAGAATCGGTCTTTGTAGACTCGGTATTTGTAGAATCGGTTTTTGTAGAAACGGTCTTTGTAGAATCGGTCTTTGTAGAATCGGTCTTTGTAGACTCGGTATTTGTAGAATCGGACTTTGTAGAATCGGTCTTTGTAGAATCGGTCTTTGTAGACTCGGTATTTGTAGAATCGGTTTTTGTAGAATCGGACTTTGTAAAATCGGTATTTGTACAATCGGTTTTTGTAGAATCGGACTTTGTAGAATCGGTTTTTGTAGAATCGGTTTTTGTAGAATCGGTCTTTGTAGAATCGGTTTTTGTAGAATCGGTCTTTGTAGAATCGGTCTTTTGTAGAATCGGTCTTTGTAGAATCGGTCTTTGTAGCATCAGTCTTCGTAGAATCGGTATTTGTACAATCGGTCTTTGTAGAATCGGTTTTTGTAGAATCGGTCTTTGTAGCATCAGTCTTCGTAGAATCGGTATTTGTACAATCGGTCTTTGTAGAATCGGTTTTTGTAGAATCGGACTTTGTAGAATCGGTCTTTGTAGAATCGGTATTTGTAGAATAGGACTTTTCAGAATCTGTTTTTTTAGAATCGGTCTTTGTAGAATCTGTATTTGTAGAATCGGTCTTTGTAGAATCGGTATTTGTAGAATCGGTATTTGTAGAATCAGTATTTGTAGAATCGGACTTTGTAGAATCGGTCTTTGTAGAATCGGTATTTGTAGAATAGGACTTTTCAGAATCTGTTTTTTTAGAATCGGTATTTGTAGAATCTGTATTTGTAGAATCGGTCTTTGTAGAATCGGTATTTGTAGAATCGGTATTTGTAGAATCAGTATTTGTAGAATCGGTTTTTGTAGAAACGGTCTTTGTAGAATCGGTTTTTGTAGAATCGGTTTTTGTAGAATCGGTATTTGTAGAATCGGTTTTTGTAGAATCGGTCTTTGTAGAATCGGTCTTTGTAGAATCGGTCTTTGTAGAATCGGTCTTTGTAGAATCGGTCTTTGTAGAATCGGACTTTGTAGAATCGGTCTTTGTAGAATCGGTCTTTGTAGACTCGGTATTTGTAGAATCGGTTTTTGTAGAATCGGACTTTGTAAAATCGGTATTTGTACAATCGGTTTTTGTAGAATCGGACTTTGTAGAATCGGTTTTTGTAGAATCGGTTTTTGTAGAATCGGTCTTTGTAGAATCGGTTTTTGTAGAATCGGTCTTTGTAGAATCGGTCTTTTGTAGAATCGGTCTTTGTAGAATCGGTCTTTGTAGCATCAGTCTTCGTAGAATCGGTATTTGTACAATCGGTCTTTGTAGAATCGGTTTTTGTAGAATCGGTCTTTGTAGAATCGGGTTTTGTAGAATCGGTCTTTGTAGAATTGGTTTTTGTAGAATCGGTCTGTGTAGAATCGGTTTTTGTAGAATCGGTCTTTGTAGAATCGGTTTTTGTAGAATCGGTCTTTGTAGAATCGGTTTTTGTAGAATCGGTCTTTGTAGAATCGGTTTTTGTAGAATCGGTCTTTGTAGAATCGGTTTTTGTAGAATCGGTCTTTGTAGAATTGGTTTTTGTAGAATTGGTTTTTGTAGAATCGGTCTTTGTAGAATCTGTATTTGTAGAATCGGTCTTTGTAGAATCGGTTTTTGTAGAAACGGTCTTTGTAGAATCGGTTTTTGTAGAATCGGTTTTTGTAGAATCGGTATTTGTAGAATCGGTTTTTGTAGAATCGGTCTTTGTAGAATCGGTCTTTGTAGAATCGGTCTTTGTAGAATCGGTCTTTGTAGAATCGGTTTTTGTAGAATCGGACTTTGTAGAATCGGTTTTTGTAGAATCGGTTTTTGTAGAATCGGTCTTTGTAGAATCGGTTTTTGTAGAATCGGTCTTTGTAGAATCGGTTTTTGTAGCATCAGTCTTCGTAGAATCGGTATTTGTACAATCGGTCTTTGTAGAATCGGTTTTTGTAGAATCGGTTTTTGTAGAATCGGTTTTTGTAGAATCGGTCTTTGTAGAATTGGTTTTTGTAGAATCGGTCTGTGTAGAATCGGTTTTTGTAGAATCGGTCTTTGTAGAATCGGTCTTTGTAGCATCAGTCTTCGTAGAATCGGTATTTGTACAATCGGTCTTTGTAGAATCGGTTTTTGTAGAATCGGACTTTGTAGAATCGGTCTTTGTAGAATCGGTATTTGTAGAATAGGACTTTTCAGAATCTGTTTTTTTAGAATCGGTCTTTGTAGAATCTGTATTTGTAGAATCGGTCTTTGTAGAATCGGTATTTGTAGAATCGGTATTTGTAGAATCAGTATTTGTAGAATCGGTTTTTGTAGAAACGGTCTTTGTAGAATCGGTTTTTGTAGAATCGGTTTTTGTAGAATCGGTATTTGTAGAATCGGTTTTTGTAGAATCGGTCTTTGTAGAATCGGTCTTTGTAGAATCTGTCTTTGTAGAATCGGTTTTTGTAGAATCAGTATTTGTAGAATCGGTTTTTGTAGAAACGGTCTTTGTAGAATCGGTTTTTGTAGAATCGGTTTTTGTAGAATCGGTATTTGTAGAATCGGTTTTTGTAGAATCGGTCTTTGTAGAATCGGTTTTTGTAGAATCGGTCTTTGTAGAATCGGTTTTTGTAGAATCGGTCTTTGTAGAATTGGTTTTTGTTGAATCGGTTTTTGTAGAATCGGTCTTTGTAGAATCTGTATTTGTAGAATCGGTCTTTGTAGAATCGGTTTTTGTAGAAACGGTCTTTGTAGAATCGGTTTTTGTAGAATCGGTTTTTGTAGAATCGGTATTTGTAGAATCGGTTTTTGTAGAATCGGTCTTTGTAGAATCGGTCTTTGTAGAATCGGTCTTTGTAGAATCGGTCTTTGTAGAATCGGTTTTTGTAGAATCGGTCTTTGTAGAATCGGTTTTTGTAGAATCGGTCTTTGTAGAATTGGTTTTTGTAGAATCGGTTTTTGTAGAATCGGTCTTTGTAGAATCTGTATTTGTAGAATCGGTCTTTGTAGAATCGGTTTTTGTAGAAACGGTCTTTGTAGAATCGGTTTTTGTAGAATCGGTTTTTGTAGAATCGATATTTGTAGAATCGGTTTTTGTAGAATCGGTCTTTGTAGAATCGGTCTTTGTAGAATCGGTCTTTGTAGAATCGGTCTTTGTAGAATCGGTTTTTGTAGAATCGGTCTTTGTAGAATCGGACTTTGTAGAATCTGTCTTTGTAGTATCGGTTTTTGTAGAATCGATATTTGTAGAATCGGTTTTTGTAGAATCGGTCTTTGTAGAATCGGTCTTTGTAGAATCGGACTTTGTAGAATCGGTTTTTGTAGAATTGGTTTTTGTAGAATCGGACTTTGTAGAATCGGACTTTGTAGAATCTGTCTTTGTAGTATCGGTCTTTGTAGAATCGGTCTTTGTAGAATCGGTTTTTGTAGAATCGGTCTGTGTAGAATCGGTTTTTGTAGAATCGGCCTTTGTAGAATCGGTCTTTGTAGAATCGGACTTTGTAGAATCGGTATTTGTAGAATCGGTTTTTGCAGAATCGGTCTTTGTAGAATCGGTGTTTGTAAAATCGGTCTTTGTAGAACCGGTTTTTGTAGAATCGGTATTTGTAGAATCGGTATTTGTAGAATCGGACTTTGTAGAATCGGTCTTTGTAGAATCGGTTTTTGTAGAAACGGTCTTTGTAGAATCGGTTTTTGTAGAATCGGTCTTTGTAGAATCGGTCTTTGTAGAATCGGTCTTTGTAGAATCGGTCTTTGTAGACTCGGTATTTGTAGAATCGGTTTTTGTAGAATCGGTCTTTGTAGAATCGGTGTTTGTAAAATCGGTCTTTGTAGAACCGGTTTTTGTAGAATCGGTATTTGTAGAATCGGTATTTGTAGAATCGGACTTTGTAGAATCGGTCTTTGTAGAATCGGTCTTTGTAGACTCGGTATTTGTAGAATCGGTTTTTGTAGAATCGGACTTTGTAAAATCGGTATTTGTACAATCGGTTTTTGTAGAATCGGTCTTTGTAGAATCGGTCTTTTGTAGAATCGGTCTTTGTAGAATCGGTCTTTGTTGCATCAGTCTTCGTAGAATCGGTCTTTGTAGAATCGGTCTTTGTAGAATCGGTTTTTGTAGAATCAGTATTTGTAGAATCGGTTTTTGTAGAAACGGTCTTTGTAGAATCGGTTTTTGTAGAATCGGTTTTTGTAGAATCGGTATTTGTAGAATCGGTTTTTGTAGAAACGGTCTTTGTAGAATCGGTTTTTGTAGAATCGGTCTTTGTAGAATCGGTCTTTGTAGAATCGGTCTTTGTAGAATCGGTCTTTGTAGAATCGGTCTTTGTAGAATCGGTTTTTGTAGAAACGGTCTTTGTAGAATCGGTCTTTGTAGAATCGGTCTTTGTAGACTCGGTATTTGTAGAATCGGACTTTGTAGAATCGGTCTTTGTAGAATCGGTCTTTGTAGACTCGGTATTTGTAGAATCGGTTTTTGTAGAATCGGACTTTGTAAAATCGGTATTTGTACAATCGGTTTTTGTAGAATCGGACTTTGTAGAATCGGTTTTTGTAGAATCGGTTTTTGTAGAATCGGTCTTTGTAGAATCGGTTTTTGTAGAATCGGTCTTTGTAGAATCGGTCTTTTGTAGAATCGGTCTTTGTAGAATCGGTCTTTGTAGCATCAGTCTTCGTAGAATCGGTATTTGTACAATCGGTCTTTGTAGAATCGGTTTTTGTAGAATCGGTCTTTGTAGCATCAGTCTTCGTAGAATCGGTATTTGTACAATCGGTCTTTGTAGAATCGGTTTTTGTAGAATCGGACTTTGTAGAATCGGTCTTTGTAGAATCGGTATTTGTAGAATAGGACTTTTCAGAATCTGTTTTTTTAGAATCGGTCTTTGTAGAATCTGTATTTGTAGAATCGGTCTTTGTAGAATCGGTATTTGTAGAATCGGTATTTGTAGAATCAGTATTTGTAGAATCGGACTTTGTAGAATCGGTCTTTGTAGAATCGGTATTTGTAGAATAGGACTTTTCAGAATCTGTTTTTTTAGAATCGGTATTTGTAGAATCTGTATTTGTAGAATCGGTCTTTGTAGAATCGGTATTTGTAGAATCGGTATTTGTAGAATCAGTATTTGTAGAATCGGTTTTTGTAGAAACGGTCTTTGTAGAATCGGTTTTTGTAGAATCGGTTTTTGTAGAATCGGTATTTGTAGAATCGGTTTTTGTAGAATCGGTCTTTGTAGAATCGGTCATTGTAGAATCGGTCTTTGTAGAATCGGTCTTTGTAGAATCGGTCTTTGTAGAATCGGACTTTGTAGAATCGGTCTTTGTAGAATCGGTCTTTGTAGACTCGGTATTTGTAGAATCGGTTTTTGTAGAATCGGACTTTGTAAAATCGGTATTTGTACAATCGGTTTTTGTAGAATCGGACTTTGTAGAATCGGTTTTTGTAGAATCGGTTTTTGTAGAATCGGTCTTTGTAGAATCGGTTTTTGTAGAATCGGTCTTTGTAGAATCGGTCTTTTGTAGAATCGGTCTTTGTAGAATCGGTCTTTGTAGCATCAGTCTTCGTAGAATCGGTATTTGTACAATCGGTCTTTGTAGAATCGGTTTTTGTAGAATCGGTCTTTGTAGAATCGGGTTTTGTAGAATCGGTCTTTGTAGAATTGGTTTTTGTAGAATCGGTCTGTGTAGAATCGGTTTTTGTAGAATCGGTCTTTGTAGAATCGGTCTTTGTAGCATCAGTCTTCGTAGAATCGGTATTTATACAATCGGTCTTTGTAGAATCGGTTTTTGTAGAATCGGACTTTGTAGAATCGGTCTTTGTAGAATCGGTATTTGTAGAATGGGACTTTTCAGAATCTGTTTTTTTAGAATCGGTCTTTGTAGAATCTGTATTTGTAGAATCGGTCTTTGTAGAATCGGTATTTGTAGAATCGGTATTTGTAGAATCAGTATTTGTAGAATCGGACTTTGTAGAATCGGTCTTTGTAGAATCGGTATTTGTAGAATAGGACTTTTTAGAATCTGTTTTTTTAGAATCGGTCTTTGTAGAATCTGTATTTGTAGAATCGGTCTTTGTAGAATCGGTATTTGTAGAATCGGTATTTGTAGAATCAGTATTTGTAGAATCGGTTTTTGTAGAAACGGTCTTTGTAGAATCGGTTTTTGTAGAATCGGTTTTTGTAGAATCGGTATTTGTAGAATCGGTTTTTGTAGAATCGGTCTTTGTAGAATCGGTATTTGTACAATCGGTCTTTGTAGAATCGGTTTTTGTAGAATCGGACTTTGTAGAATCGGTTTTTGTAGAATTGGTTTTTGTAGAATCGGTTTTTGTAGAATCGGTCTTTGTAGAATCGGTTTTTGTAGAATCGGTCTTTGTAGAATCGGTCTTTTGTAGAATCGGTCTTTGTAGAATCGGTCTTTGTAGCATCAGTCTTCGTAGAATCGGTATTTGTACAATCGGTCTTTGTAGAATCGGTTTTTGTAGAATCGGTCTTTGTAGAATCGGGTTTTGTAGAATCGGACTTTGTAGAATCGGTTTTTGTAGAATCGGTCTTTGTAGAATCGGTTTTTGTAGAATCGGTCTTTGTAGAATTGGTTTTTGTAGAATCGGTTTTTGTAGAATCGGTCTTTGTAGAATCTGTATTTGTAGAATCGGTCTTTGTAGAATCGGTTTTTGTAGAAACGGTCTTTGTAGAATCGGTTTTTGTAGAATCGGTTTTTGTAGAATCGGTATTTGTAGAATCGGTTTTTGTAGAATCGGTCTTTGTAGAATCGGTCTTTGTAGAATCGGACTTTGTAGAATCGGTCTTTGTAGAATCGGTCTTTGTAGACTCGGTATTTGTAGAATCGGTTTTTGTAGAATCGGACTTTGTAAAATCGGTATTTGTACAATCGGTTTTTGTAGAATCGGACTTTGTAGAATCGGTTTTTGTAGAATCGGTTTTTGTAGAATCGGTCTTTGTAGAATCGGTTTTTGTAGAATCGGTCTTTGTAGAATCGGTCTTTTGTAGAATCGGTCTTTGTAGAATCGGTCTTTGTAGCATCAGTCTTCGTAGAATCGGTATTTGTACAATCGGTCTTTGTAGTATCGGTTTTTGTAGAATCGGTCTTTGTAGAATCGGGTTTTGTAGAATCGGTATTTGTAGAATTGGTTTTTGTAGAATCGGTCTGTGTAGAATCGGTTTTTGTAGAATCGGTCTTTGTAGAATCGGTCTTTGTAGCATCAGTCTTCGTAGAATCGGTATTTATACAATCGGTCTTTGTAGAATCGGTTTTTGTAGAATCGGACTTTGTAGAATCGGTCTTTGTAGAATCGGTATTTGTAGAATAGGACTTTTCAGAATCTGTTTTTTTAGAATCGGTCTTTGTAGAATCTGTATTTGTAGAATCGGTCTTTGTAGAATCTGTATTTGTAGAATCGGTTTTTGTAGAATCGGTCTTTGTAGAATCGGTCTTTGTAGAATCGGTCTTTGTAGAATCGGTTTTTGTAGAATCAGTATTTGTAGAATCGGTTTTTGTAGAAACGGTCTTTGTAGAATCGGTTTTTGTAGAATCGGTTTTTGTAGAATCGGTATTTGTAGAATCGGTTTTTGTAGAATCGGTCTTTGTAGAATCAGTTTTTGTAGAATCGGTCTTTGTAGAATCGGTTTTTGTAGAATCGGTCTTTGTAGAATTGGTTTTTGTAGAATCGGTTTTTGTAGAATCGGTCTTTGTAGAATCTGTATTTGTAGAATCGGTGTTTGTAGAATCGGTTTTTGTAGAAACGGTCTTTGTAGAATCGGTTTTTGTAGAATCGGTTTTTGTAGAATCGGTATTTGTAGAATCGGTTTTTGTAGAATCGGTCTTTGTAGAATCGGTCTTTGTAGAATCGGTCTTTGTAGAATCGGTCTTTGTAGAATCGGTTTTTGTAGAATCGGTCTTTGTAGAATCGGTTTTTGTAGAATCGGTCTTTGTAGAATTGGTTTTTGTAGAATCGGTTTTTGTAGAATCGGTCTTTGTAGAATCTGTATTTGTAGAATCGGTCTTTGTAGAATCGGTTTTTGTAGAAACGGTCTTTGTAGAATCGGTTTTTGTAGAATCGGTTTTTGTAGAATCGATATTTGTAGAATCGGTTTTTGTAGAATCGGTCTTTGTAGAATCGGTCTTTGTAGAATCGGTCTTTGTAGAATCGGTTTTTGTAGAATCGGTCTTTGTAGAATCGGTATTTGTACAATCGGTCTTTGTAGAATCGGTTTTTGTAGAATCGGACTTTGTAGAATCGGTTTTTGTAGAATTGGTTTTTGTAGAATCGGTTTTTGTAGAATCGGTCTTTGTAGAATCGGTTTTTGTAGAATCGGTCTTTGTAGAATCGGTCTTTTGTAGAATCGGTCTTTGTAGAATCGGTCTTTGTAGCATCAGTCTTCGTAGAATCGGTATTTGTACAATCGGTCTTTGTAGAATCGGTTTTTGTAGAATCGGTCTTTGTAGAATCGGGTTTTGTAGAATCGGACTTTGTAGAATCGGTTTTTGTAGAATCGGTCTTTGTAGAATCGGTTTTTGTAGAATCGGTCTTTGTAGAATTGGTTTTTGTAGAATCGGTTTTTGTAGAATCGGTCTTTGTAGAATCTGTATTTGTAGAATCGGTCTTTGTAGAATCGGTTTTTGTAGAAACGGTCTTTGTAGAATCGGTTTTTGTAGAATCGGTTTTTGTAGAATCGGTATTTGTAGAATCGGTTTTTGTAGAATCGGTCTTTGTAGAATCGGTCTTTGTAGAATCGGACTTTGTAGAATCGGTCTTTGTAGAATCGGTCTTTGTAGACTCGGTATTTGTAGAATCGGTTTTTGTAGAACCGGACTTTGTAAAATCGGTATTTGTACAATCGGTTTTTGTAGAATCGGACTTTGTAGAATCGGTTTTTGTAGAATCGGTTTTTGTAGAATCGGTCTTTGTAGAATCGGTTTTTGTAGAATCGGTCTTTGTAGAATCGGTCTTTTGTAGAATCGGTCTTTGTAGAATCGGTCTTTGTAGCATCAGTCTTCGTAGAATCGGTATTTGTACAATCGGTCTTTGTAGAATCGGTTTTTGTAGAATCGGTCTTCGTAGAATCGGTATTTATACAATCGGTCTTTGTAGAATCAGTTTTTGTAGAATCGGACTTTGTAGAATCGGTCTTTGTAGAATCGGTATTTGTAGAATAGGACTTTTCAGAATCTGTTTTTTTAGAATCGGTCTTTGTAGAATCTGTATTTGTAGAATCGGTCTTTGTAGAATCGGTATTTGTAGAATCGGTATTTGTAGAATCAGTATTTGTAGAATCGGACTTTGTAGAATCGGTCTTTGTAGAATCGGTATTTGTAGAATAGGACTTTTCAGAATCTGTTTTTTTAGAATCGGTCTTTGTAGAATCTGTATTTGTAGAATCGGTCTTTGTAGAATCGGTATTTGTAGAATCGGTATTTGTAGAATCAGTATTTGTAGAATCGGTTTTTGTAGAAACGGTCTTTGTAGAATCGGTTTTTGTAGAATCGGTTTTTGTAGAATCGGTATTTGTAGAATCGGTTTTTGTAGAATCGGTCTTTGTAGAATCGGTCTTTGTAGAATCGGTCTTTGTAGAATCGGTTTTTGTAGAATCAGTATTTGTAGATTCGGTTTTTGTAGAAACGGTCTTTGTAGAATCGGTTTTTGTAGAATCGGTCTTTGTAGAATCGGTATTTGTAGAATCGGTATTTGTAGAATCAGTATTTGTAGAATCGGACTTTGTAGAATCGGTCTTTGTAGAATCGGTATTTGTAGAATAGGACTTTTCAGAATCTGTTTTTTTAGAATCGGTCTTTGTAGAATCTGTATTTGTAGAATCGGTCTTTGTAGAATCAGTATTTGTAGAATCGGACTTTGTAGAATCGGTCTTTGTAGAATCGGTATTTGTAGAATAGGACTTTTCAGAATCTGTTTTTTTAGAATCGGTCTTTGTAGAATCTGTATTTGTAGAATCGGTCTTTGTAGAATCGGTATTTGTAGAATCGGTATTTGTAGAATCGGTCTTTGTAGAATCGGTTTTTGTAGAATCGGTCTTTGTAGAATCGGTTTTTGTAGAATCGGTCTTTGTAGAATTGGTTTTTGTAGAATCGGTTTTTGTAGAATCGGTCTTTGTAGAATCTGTATTTGTAGAATCGGTGTTTGTAGAATCGGTTTTTGTAGAAACGGTCTTTGTAGAATCGGTTTTTGTAGAATCGGTTTTTGTAGAATCGGTATTTGTAGAATCGGTTTTTGTAGAATCGGTCTTTGTAGAATCGGTCTTTGTAGAATCGGTCTTTGTAGAATCGGTCTTTGTAGAATCGGTTTTTGTAGAATCGGTCTTTGTAGAATCGGTTTTTGTAGAATCGGTCTTTGTAGAATTGGTTTTTGTAGAATCGGTTTTTGTAGAATCGGTCTTTGTAGAATCTGTATTTGTAGAATCGGTCTTTGTAGAATCGGTTTTTGTAGAAACGGTCTTTGTAGAATCGGTTTTTGTAGAATCGGTTTTTGTAGAATCGATATTTGTAGAATCGGTTTTTGTAGAATCGGTCTTTGTAGAATCGGTCTTTGTAGAATCGGTCTTTGTAGAATCGGTCTTTGTAGAATCGGTTTTTGTAGAATCGGTCTTTGTAGAATCGGTATTTTTACAATCGGTCTTTGTAGAATCGGTTTTTGTAGAATCGGACTTTGTAGAATCGGTTTTTGTAGAATTGGTTTTTGTAGAATCGGACTTTGTAGAATCGGACTTTGTAGAATCTGTCTTTGTAGTATCGGTCTTTGTAGAATCGGTCTTTGTAGAATCGGTTTTTGTAGAATCGGTCTGTGTAGAATCGGTTTTTGTAGAATCGGCCTTTGTTGAATCGGTCTTTGTAGAATCGGACTTTGTAGAATCGGTATTTGTAGAATCGGTTTTTGCAGAATAGGTCTTTGTAGAATCGGTCTTTGTAAAATCGGTCTTTGTAGAACCGGTTTTTGTAGAATCGGTATTTGTAGAATCGGTATTTGTAGAATCGGACTTTGTAGAATCGGTCTTTGTAGAATCGGTCTTTGTAGACTCGGTATTTGTAGAATCGGTTTTTGTAGAATCGGACTTTGTAAAATCGGTATTTGTACAATCGGTTTTTGTAGAATCGGACTTTGTAGAATCTGTATTTGTAGAATCGGTGTTTGTAGAATCGGTTTTTGTAGAAACGGTCTTTGTAGAATCGGTTTTTGTAGACTCGGTATTTGTAGAATCGGTTTTTGTAGAATCGGTCTTTGTAGAATTGGTTTTTGTAGAATCGGTTTTTGTAGAATCGGTCTTTGTAGAATCTGTATTTGTAGAATCGGTGTTTGTAGAATCGGTTTTTGTAGAAACGGTCTTTGTAGAATCGGTTTTTGTAGAATCGGTTTTTGTAGAATCGGTATTTGTAGAATCGGTTTTTGTACAATCGGTCTTTGTAGAATCGGTCTTTGTAGAATCGGTCTTTGTAGAATCGGTCTTTGTAGAATCGGTTTTTGTAGAATCGGTCTTTGTAGAATCGGTTTTTGTAGAATCGGTCTTTGTAGAATTGGTTTTTGTAGAATCGGTTTTTGTAGAATCGGTCTTTGTAGAATCTGTATTTGTAGAATCGGTCTTTGTAGAATCGGTTTTTGTAGAAACGGTCTTTGTAGAATCGGTTTTTGTAGAATCGGTTTTTGTAGAATCGATATTTGTAGAATCGGTTTTTGTAGAATCGGTATTTGTACAATCGGTCTTTGTAGAATCGGTTTTTGTAGAATCGGACTTTGTAGAATCGGTTTTTGTAGAATTGGTTTTTGTAGAATCGGACTTTGTAGAATCGGACTTTGTAGAATCTGTCTTTGTAGTATCGGTCTTTGTAGAATCGTTCTTTGTAGAATCGGTCTTTGTAGAATCGGTCTTTGTAGAATCGGTTTTTGTAGAATCGGTCTTTGTAGAATCGGTATTTGTACAATCGGTCTTTGTAGAATCGGTTTTTGTAGAATCGGACTTTGTAGAATCGGTTTTTGTAGAATTGGTTTTTGTAGAATCGGACTTTGTAGAATCGGACTTTGTAGAATCTGTCTTTGTAGTATCGGTCTTTGTAGAATCGTTCTTTGTAGAATCGGTTTTTGTAGAATCGGTCTGTGTAGAATCGGTTTTTGTAGAATCTGCCTTTGTAGAATCGGTCTTTGTAGAATCGGACTTTGTAGAATCGGTATTTGTAGAATCGGTTTTTGCAGAATAGGTCTTTGTAGAATCGGTCTTTGTAAAATCGGTCTTTGTAGAACCGGTTTTTGTAGAATCGGTATTTGTAGAATCGGTATTTGTAGAATCGGACTTTGTAGAATCGGTCTTTGTAGAATCGGTCTTTGTAGACTCGGTATTTGTAGAATCGGTTTTTGTAGAATCGGACTTTGTAAAATCGGTATTTGTACAATCGGTTTTTGTAGAATCGGACTTTGTAGAATCAGTTTTTGTAGAATCGGTTTTTGTAGAATCGGTCTTTGTAGAATCGGTTTTTGTAGAATCGGTCTTTGTAGAATCGGTCTTTTGTAGAATCGGTCTTTGTAGAATCGGTCTTTGTAGCATCAGTCTTCGTAGAATCGGTCTTTGTAGAATCGGTCTTTATAGAATCGGTTTTTGTAGAATCAGTATTTGTAGAATCGGTTTTTGTAGAAACGGTCTTTGTAGAATCGGTTTTTGTAGAATCGGTTTTTGTAGAATCGGTATTTGTAGAATCGGTTTTTGTAGAATCGGTCTTTGTAGAATCGGTTTTTGTAGAATCGGTCTTTGTAGAATCGGTTTTTGTAGAATCGGTCTTTGTAGAATTGGTTTTTGTAGAATCGGTTTTTGTAGAATCGGTCTTTGTAGAATCTGTATTTGTAGAATCGGTCTTTGTAGAATCGGTTTTTGTAGAAACGGTCTTTGTAGAATCGGTTTTTGTAGAATCGGTTTTTGTAGAATCGGTATTTGTAGAATCGGTTTTTGTAGAATCGGTCTTTGTAGAATCGGTCTTTGTAGAATCGGTCTTTGTAGAATCGGTCTTTGTAGAATCGGTTTTTGTAGAATCGGTCTTTGTAGAATCGGTATTTGTACAATCGGTCTTTGTAGAATCGGTTTTTGTAGAATCGGACTTTGTAGAATCGGTTTTTGTAGAATTGGTTTTTGTAGAATCGGACTTTGTAGAATCGGACTTTGTAGAATCTGTCTTTGTAGTATCGGTCTTTGTAGAATCGGTCTTTGTAGAATCGGTTTTTGTAGAATCGGTCTGTGTAGAATCGGTTTTTGTAGAATCGGTCTTTGTAGAATCGGTCTTTGTAGAATCGGACTTTGTAGAATCGGTCTTTGTAGAATCGGTCTTTGTAGACTCGGTATTTGTAGAATCGGTTTTCGTAGAATCGGACTTTGTAAAATCGGTATTTGTACAATCGGTTTTTGTAGAATCGGACTTTGTAGAATCGGTTTTTGTAGAATCGGTTTTTGTAGAATCGGTCTTTGTAGAATCGGTTTTTGTAGAATCGGTCTTTGTAGAATCGGTCTTTTGTAGAATCGGTCTTTGTAGAATCGGTCTTTGTAGCATCAGTCTTCGTAGAATCGGTATTTGTACAATCGGTCTTTGTAGAATCGGTTTTTGTAGAATCGGTCTTTGTAGAATCGGGTTTTGTAGAATCGGTCTTTGTAGAATTGGTTTTTGTAGAATCGGTCTGTGTAGAATCGGTTTTTGTAGAATCGGTCTTTGTAGAATCGGTCTTTGTAGCATCAGTCTTCGTAGAATCGGTATTTGTACAATCGGTCTTTGTAGAATCGGTTTTTGTAGAATCGGACTTTGTAGAATCGGTCTTTGTAGAATCGGTATTTGTAGAATAGGACTTTTCAGAATCTGTTTTTTTAGAATCGGTCTTTGTAGAATCTGTATTTGTAGAATCGGTCTTTGTAGAATCGGTATTTGTAGAATCGGTATTTGTAGAATCAGTATTTGTAGAATCGGTTTTTGTAGAAACGGTCTTTGTAGAATCGGTTTTTGTAGAATCGGTTTTTGTAGAATCGGTATTTATAGAATCGGTTTTTGTAGAATCGGTTTTTGTAGAATCGGTCTTTGTAGAATCGGTATTTGTAGAATCGGTCTTTGTAGAATCGGTTTTTGTAGAATCGGACTTTGTAGAATCGGTTTTTGTAGAATTGGTTTTTGTAGAATCGGACTTTGTAGAATCGGACTTTGTAGAATCTGTCTTTGTAGTATCGGTCTTTGTAGAATCGGTCTTTGTAGAATCGGTTTTTGTAGAATCGGTCTGTGTAGAATCGGTTTTTGTAGAATCGGTCTTTGTAGAATCGGTCTTTGTAGAATCGGACTTTGTAGAATCGGTCTTTGTAGAATCGGTCTTTGTAGACTCGGTATTTGTAGAATCGGTTTTTGTAGAATCGGACTTTGTAAAATCGGTATTTGTACAATCGGTTTTTGTAGAATCGGACTTTGTAGAATCGGTTTTTGTAGAATCGGTTTTTGTAGAATCGGTCTTTGTAGAATCGGTTTTTGTAGAATCGGTCTTTGTAGAATCGGTCTTTTGTAGAATCGGTCTTTGTAGAATCGGTCTTTGTAGCATCAGTCTTCGTAGAATCGGTATTTGTACAATCGGTCTTTGTAGAATCGGTTTTTGTAGAATCGGACTTTGTAGAATCGGTTTTTGTAGAATTGGTTTTTGTAGAATCGGACTTTGTAGAATCGGACTTTGTAGAATCTGTCTTTGTAGTATCGGTCTTTGTAGAATCGGTCTTTGTAGAATCGGTTTTTGTAGAATCGGACTGTGTAGAATCGGTTTTTGTAGAATCGGTCTTTGTAGAATCGGTCTTTGTAGAATCGGACTTTGTAGAATCGGTCTTTGTAGAATCGGTCTTTGTAGACTCGGTATTTGTAGAATCGGTTTTTGTAGAATCGGACTTTGTAAAATCCGTATTTGTACAATCGGTTTTTGTAGAATCGGACTTTGTAGAATCGGTTTTTGTAGAATCGGTTTTTGTAGAATCGGTCTTTGTAGAATCGGTTTTTGTAGAATCGGTCTTTGTAGAATCGGTCTTTTGTAGAATCGGTCTTTGTAGAATCGGTCTTTGTAGCATCAGTCTTCGTAGAATCGGTATTTGTACAATCGGTCTTTGTAGAATCGGTTTTTGTAGAATCGGTCTTTGTAGAATCGGGTTTTGTAGAATCGGTCTTTGTAGAATTGGTTTTTGTAGAATCGGTCTGTGTAGAATCGGTTTTTGTAGAATCGGTCTTTGTAGAATCGGTCTTTGTAGCATCAGTCTTCGTAGAATCGGTATTTGTACAATCGGTCTTTGTAGAATCGGTTTTTGTAGAATCGGACTTTGTAGAATCGGTCTTTGTAGAATCGGTATTTGTAGAATAGGACTTTTCAGAATCTGTTTTTGTAGAATCGGTCTTTGTAGAATCTGTATTTGTAGAATCGGTCTTTGTAGAATCGGTATTTGTAGAATCGGTATTTGTAGAATCAGTATTTGTAGAATCGGTTTTTGTAGAAACGGTCTTTGTAGAATCGGACTGTGTAGAATCGGTTTTTGTAGAATCGGTCTTTGTAGAATCGGTCTTTGTAGAATCGGACTTTGTAGAATCGGTCTTTGTAGAATCGGTCTTTGTAGACTCGGTATTTGTAGAATCGGTTTTTGTAGAATCGGACTTTGTAAAATCCGTATTTGTACAATCGGTTTTTGTAGAATCGGACTTTGTAGAATCGGTTTTTGTAGAATCGGTTTTTGTAGAATCGGTCTTTGTAGAATCGGTTTTTGTAGAATCGGACTTTGTAAAATCGGTATTTGTACAATCGGTTTTTGTAGAATCGGACTTTGTAGAATCGGTTTTTGTAGAATCGGTTTTTGTAGAATCGGTCTTTGTAGAATAGGTTTTTGTAGAATCGGTCTTTGTAGAATCGGTCTTTTGTAGAATCGGTCTTTGTAGAATCGGTCTTTGTAGCATCAGTCTTCGTAGAATCGGTATTTGTACAATCGGTCTTTGTAGAATCGGTTTTTGTAGAATCGGTCTTTGTAGAATCGGGTTTTGTAGAATCGGTCTTTGTAGAATTGGTTTTTGTAGAATCGGTCTGTGTAGAATCGGTTTTTGTAGAATCGGTCTTTGTAGAATCGGTCTTTGTAGCATCAGTCTTCGTAGAATCGGTATTTGTACAATCGGTCTTTGTAGAATCGGTTTTTGTAGAATCGGACTTTGTAGAATCGGTCTTTGTAGAATCGGTATTTGTTGAATAGGACTTTTCAGAATCTGTTTTTTTAGAATCGGTCTTTGTAGAATCTGTATTTGTAGAATCGGTCTTTGTAGAATCGGTATTTGTAGAATCGGTATTTGTAGAATCAGTATTTGTAGAATCGGTTTTTGTAGAAACGGTCTTTGTAGAATCGGTTTTTGTAGAATCGGTTTTTGTAGAATCGGTATTTATAGAATCGGTTTTTGTAGAATCGGTTTTTGTAGAATCGGTCTTTGTAGAATCGGTATTTGTAGAATCGGTCTTTGTAGAATCGGTTTTTGTAGAATCGGACTTTGTAGAATCGGTTTTTGTAGAATTGGTTTTTGTAGAATCGGACTTTGTAGAATCGGACTTTGTAGAATCTGTCTTTGTAGTATCGGTCTTTGTAGAATCGGTCTTTGTAGAATCGGTCTTTGTAGAATCGGTCTTTGTAGAATCGGTCTTTGTAGCATCAGTCTTCGTAGAATCGGTATTTGTACAATCGGTCTTTGTAGAATCGGTTTTTGTAGAATCGGACTTTGTAGAATCGGTTTTTGTAGAATTGGTTTTTGTAGAATCGGACTTTGTAGAATCGGACTTTGTAGAATCTGTCTTTGTAGTATCGGTCTTTGTAGAATCGGTCTTTGTAGAATCGGTTTTTGTAGAATCGGACTGTGTAGAATCGGTTTTTGTAGAATCGGTCTTTGTAGAATCGGTCTTTGTAGAATCGGACTTTGTAGAATCGGTCTTTGTAGAATCGGTCTTTGTAGACTCGGTATTTGTAGAATCGGTTTTTGTAGAATCGGACTTTGTAAAATCCGTATTTGTACAATCGGTTTTTGTAGAATCGGACTTTGTAGAATCGGTTTTTGTAGAATCGGTTTTTGTAGAATCGGTCTTTGTAGAATCGGTTTTTGTAGAATCGGTCTTTGTAGAATCGGTCTTTTGTAGAATCGGTCTTTGTAGAATCGGTCTTTGTAGCATCAGTCTTCGTAGAATCGGTATTTGTACAATCGGTCTTTGTAGAATCGGTTTTTGTAGAATCGGTCTTTGTAGAATCGGGTTTTGTAGAATCGGTCTTTGTAGAATTGGTTTTTGTAGAATCGGTCTGTGTAGAATCGGTTTTTGTAGAATCGGTCTTTGTAGAATCGGTCTTTGTAGCATCAGTCTTCGTAGAATCGGTATTTGTACAATCGGTCTTTGTAGAATCGGTTTTTGTAGAATCGGACTTTGTAGAATCGGTCTTTGTAGAATCGGTATTTGTAGAATAGGACTTTTCAGAATCTGTTTTTGTAGAATCGGTCTTTGTAGAATCTGTATTTGTAGAATCGGTCTTTGTAGAATCGGTATTTGTAGAATCGGTATTTGTAGAATCAGTATTTGTAGAATCGGTTTTTGTAGAAACGGTCTTTGTAGAATCGGACTGTGTAGAATCGGTTTTTGTAGAATCGGTCTTTGTAGAATCGGTCTTTGTAGAATCGGACTTTGTAGAATCGGTCTTTGTAGAATCGGTCTTTGTAGACTCGGTATTTGTAGAATCGGTTTTTGTAGAATCGGACTTTGTAAAATCCGTATTTGTACAATCGGTTTTTGTAGAATCGGACTTTGTAGAATCGGTTTTTGTAGAATCGGTTTTTGTAGAATCGGTCTTTGTAGAATCGGTTTTTGTAGAATCGGACTTTGTAAAATCGGTATTTGTACAATCGGTTTTTGTAGAATCGGACTTTGTAGAATCGGTTTTTGTAGAATCGGTTTTTGTAGAATCGGTCTTTGTAGAATAGGTTTTTGTAGAATCGGTCTTTGTAGAATCGGTCTTTTGTAGAATCGGTCTTTGTAGAATCGGTCTTTGTAGCATCAGTCTTCGTAGAATCGGTATTTGTACAATCGGTCTTTGTAGAATCGGTTTTTGTAGAATCGGTCTTTGTAGAATCGGGTTTTGTAGAATCGGTCTTTGTAGAATTGGTTTTTGTAGAATCGGTCTGTGTAGAATCGGTTTTTGTAGAATCGGTCTTTGTAGAATCGGTCTTTGTAGCATCAGTCTTCGTAGAATCGGTATTTGTACAATCGGTCTTTGTAGAATCGGTTTTTGTAGAATCGGACTTTGTAGAATCGGTCTTTGTAGAATCGGTATTTGTTGAATAGGACTTTTCAGAATCTGTTTTTTTAGAATCGGTCTTTGTAGAATCTGTATTTGTAGAATCGGTCTTTGTAGAATCGGTATTTGTAGAATCGGTATTTGTAGAATCAGTATTTGTAGAATCGGTTTTTGTAGAAACGGTCTTTGTAGAATCGGTTTTTGTAGAATCGGTTTTTGTAGAATCGGTATTTATAGAATCGGTTTTTGTAGAATCGGTTTTTGTAGAATCGGTCTTTGTAGAATCGGTATTTGTAGAATCGGTCTTTGTAGAATCGGTTTTTGTAGAATCGGACTTTGTAGAATCGGTTTTTGTAGAATTGGTTTTTGTAGAATCGGACTTTGTAGAATCGGACTTTGTAGAATCTGTCTTTGTAGTATCGGTCTTTGTAGAATCGGTCTTTGTAGAATCGGTTTTTGTAGAATCGGTCTGTGTAGAATCGGTTTTTGTAGAATCGGTCTTTGTAGAATCGGTCTTTGTAGAATCGGACTTTGTAGAATCGGTCTTTGTAGAATCGGTCTTTGTAGACTCGGTATTTGTAGAATCGGTTTTTGTAGAATCGGACTTTGTAAAATCGGTATTTGTACAATCGGTTTTTGTAGAATCGGACTTTGTAGAATCGGTTTTTGTAGAATCGGTTTTTGTAGAATCGGTCTTTGTAGAATCGGTTTTTGTAGAATCGGTCTTTGTAGAATCGGTCTTTTGTAGAATCGGTCTTTGTAGAATCGGTCTTTGTAGCATCAGTCTTCGTAGAATCGGTATTTGTACAATCGGTCTTTGTAGAATCGGTTTTTGTAGAATCGGTCTTTGTAGAATCGGGTTTTGTAGAATCGGTCTTTGTAGAATTGGTTTTTGTAGAATCGGTCTGTGTAGAATCGGTTTTTGTAGAATCGGTCTTTGTAGAATCGGTCTTTGTAGCATCAGTCTTCGTAGAATCGGTATTTGTACAATCGGTCTTTGTAGAATCGGTTTTTGTAGAATCGGACTTTGTAGAATCGGTCTTTGTAGAATCGGTATTTGTAGAATAGGACTTTTCAGAATCTGTTTTTTTAGAATCGGTCTTTGTAGAATCTGTATTTGTAGAATCGGTCTTTGTAGAATCGGTATTTGTAGAATCGGTATTTGTAGAATCAGTATTTGTAGAATCGGTTTTTGTAGAAACGGTCTTTGTAGAATCGGTTTTTGTAGAATCGGTTTTTGTAGAATCGGTATTTATAGAATCGGTTTTTGTAGAATCGGTTTTTGTAGAATCGGTCTTTGTAGAATCGGTATTTGTACAATCGGTCTTTGTAGAATCGGTTTTTGTAGAATCGGACTTTGTAGAATCGGTTTTTGTAGAATTGGTTTTTGTAGAATCGGACTTTGTAGAATCGGACTTTGTAGAATCTGTCTTTGTAGTATCGGTCTTTGTAGAATCGGTCTTTGTAGAATCGGTTTTTGTAGAATCAGTATTTGTAGAATCGGTTTTTGTAGAAACGGTCTTTGTAGAATCGGTTTTTGTAGAATCGGTTTTTGTAGAATCGGTATTTGTAGAATCGGTTTTTGTAGAATCGGTCTTTGTAGAATCGGTCTTTGTAGAATCGGTCTTTGTAGAATCGGTCTTTGTAGAATCGGTTTTTGTAGAATCAGTATTTGTAGAATCGGTTTTTGTAGAAACGGTCTTTGTAGAATCGGTTTTTGTAGAATCGGTTTTTGTAGAATCGGTATTTGTAGAATCGGTTTTTGTAGAATCGGTCTTTGTAGAATCGGTTTTTGTAGAATCGGTCTTTGTAGAATCGGTTTTTGTAGAATCGGTCTTTGTAGAATTGGTTTTTGTAGAATCGGTCTTTGTAGAATTGGTTTTTGTAGAATCGGTTTTTGTAGAATCGGTCTTTGTAGAATCTGTATTTGTAGAATCGGTCTTTGTAGAATCGGTTTTTGTAGAAACGGTCTTTGTAGAATCGGTTTTTGTAGAATCGGTTTTTGTAGAATCGATATTTGTAGAATCGGTTTTTGTAGAATCGGTCTTTGTAGAATCGGTCTTTATAGAATCGGTCTTTGTAGAATCGGTCTTTGTAGAATCGGTTTTTGTAGAATCGGTCTTTGTAGAATCGGTATTTGTACAATCGGTCTTTGTAGAATCGGTTTTTGTAGAATCGGACTTTGTAGAATCGGTTTTTGTAGAATTGGTTTTTGTAGAATCGGACTTTGTAGAATCGGACTTTGTAGAATCTGTCTTTGTAGTATCGGTCTTTGTAGAATCGGTCTTTGTAGAATCGGTTTTTGTAGAATCGGTCTGTGTAGAATCGGTTTTTGTAGAATCGGTCTTTGTAGAATCGGTCTTTGTAGAATCGGACTTTGTAGAATCGGTATTTGTAGAATCGGTTTTTGCAGAATCGGTCTTTGTAGAATCGGTCTTTGTAAAATCGGTCTTTGTAGAACCGGTTTTTGTAGAATCGGTATTTGTAGAATCGGTATTTGTAGAATCGGACTTTGTAGAATCGGTCTTTGTAGAATCGGTCTTTGTAGACTCGGTATTTGTAGAATCGGTTTTTGTAGAATCGGACTTTGTAAAATCGGTATTTGTACAATCGGTTTTTGTAGAATCGGACTTTGTAGAATCGGTTTTTGTAGAATCGGTTTTTGTAGAATCGGTTTTTGTAGAAACGGTCTTTGTAGAATCGGTTTTTGTAGAATCCGTTTTTGTAGAATCGGTATTTGTAGAATCGGTTTTTGTAGAATCGGTCTTTGTAGAATCGGTTTTTGTAGAATCGGTCTTTGTAGAATCGGTTTTTGTAGAATCGGTCTTTGTAGAATCGGTCTTTGTAGAATCGGTTTTTGTAGAATCGGTCTTTGTAGAATCGGTCTTTGTAGAATCGGTTTTTGTAGAATCGGTCTTTGTAGAATCGGTCTTTGTAGACTCGGTATTTGTAGAATCGGTTTTTGTAGAATCGGACTTTGTAAAATCGGTATTTGTACAATCGGTTTTTGTAGAATCGGTCTTTGTAGAATCGGTATTTGTAGAATAGGACTTTTCCTAATCTGTTTTTTTAGAATCGGTCTTTGTAGAATCTGTATTTGTAGAATCGGTCTTTGTAGAATCGGTATTTGTAGAATCGGTATTTGTAGAATCAGTATTTGTAGAATCGGTTTTTGTATAAACGGTCTTTGTAGAATCGGTTTTTGTAGAATCGGTTTTTGTAGAATCGGTATTTATAGAATCGGCTTTTGTAGAATCGGTCTTTGTAGAATCGGTCTTTGTAGAATCGGTCTTTGTAGAATCGGTCTTTGTAGAATCGGTCTTTGTAGAATCGGTTTTTGTAGAATCGGTCTTTGTAGAATCGGTTTTTGTAGAATCGGTCTTTGTAGAATCGGCCTTTGTAGAATTGGTTTTTGTAGAATCGGTTTTTGTAGAATCGGTCTTTGTAGAATCTGTATTTGTAGAATCGGTCTTTGTAGAATCGGTATTTGTAGAATCGGTATTTGTAGAATCGGTTTTTGTAGAAACGGTCTTTGTAGAATCGGTTTTTGTAGAATTGGTTTTTGTAGAATCGGTCTTTGTAGAATCGGTATTTGTAGAATCGGGTTTTGTAGAATCGGTCTTTGTAGAATTGGTTTTTGTAGAATCGGTCTGTGTAGAATCGGTTTTTGTAGAATCGGTCTTTGTAGAATCGGTCTTTGTAGCATCAGTCTTCGTAGAATCGGTATTTGTACAATCGGTCTTTGTAGAATCGGTTTTTGTAGAATCGGACTTTGTAGAATCGGTCTTTGTAGAATCGGTATTTGTAGAATAGGACTTTTCAGAATCTGTTTTTTTAGAATCGGTCTTTGTAGAATCTGTATTTGTAGAATCGGTCTTTGTAGAATCGGTATTTGTAGAATCGGTATTTGTAGAATCAGTATTTGTAGAATCGGTTTTTGTAGAAACGGTCTTTGTAGAATCGGTTTTTGTAGAATCGGACTTTGTAAAATCGGTATTTGTACAATCGGTTTTTGTAGAATCGGACTTTGTAGAATCGGTTTTAGTAGAATCGGTTTTTGTAGAATCGGTCTTTGTAGAATCGGTTTTTGTAGAATCGGTCTTTGTAGAATCGGTCTTTTGTAGAATCGGTCTTTGTAGAATCGGTCTTTGTAGCATCAGTCTTCGTAGAATCGGTATTTGTACAATCGGTCTTTGTAGAATCGGTTTTTGTAGAATCGGTCTTTTGTAGAATCGGTCTTTGTAGAATCGGTCTTTGTAGCATCAGTCTTCGTAGAATCGGTATTTGTACAATCGGTCTTTGTAGAATCGGTATTTGTAGAATCGGTTTTTGTAGAATCGGTCTTTGTAGAATCGGTCTTTGTAGAATCGGTCTTTGTAGAATCGGTCTTTGTAGAATCGGTTTTTGTAGAATCAGTATTTGTAGAATCGGTTTTTGTAGAAACGGTCTTTGTAGAATCGGTTTTTGTAGAATCGGTTTTTGTAGAATCGGTATTTGTAGAATCGGTTTTTGTAGAATCGGTCTTTGTAGAATCGGTTTTTGTAGAATCGGTCTTTGTAGAATCGGTTTTTGTAGAATCGGTCTTTGTAGAATTGGTTTTTGTAGAATCGGTCTTTGTAGAATTGGTTTTTGTAGAATCGGTTTTTGTAGAATCGGTCTTTGTAGAATCTGTATTTGTAGAATCGGTCTTTGTAGAATCGGTTTTTGTAGAAACGGTCTTTGTAGAATCGGTTTTTGTAGAATCGGTTTTTGTAGAATCGATATTTGTAGAATCGGTTTTTGTAGAATCGGTCTTTGTAGAATCGGTCTTTGTAGAATCGGTCTTTGTAGAATCGGTCTTTGTAGAATCGGTTTTTGTAGAATCGGTCTTTGTAGAATCGGTATTTGTACAATCGGTCTTTGTAGAATCGGTTTTTGTAGAATCGGACTTTGTAGAATCGGTTTTTGTAGAATTGGTTTTTGTAGAATCGGACTTTGTAGAATCGGACTTTGTAGAATCTGTCTTTGTAGTATCGGTCTTTGTAGAATCGGTCTTTGTAGAATCGGTTTTTGTAGAATCGGTCTGTGTAGAATCGGTTTTTGTAGAATCGGTCTTTGTAGAATCGGTCTTTGTAGAATCGGACTTTGTAGAATCGGTATTTGTAGAATCGGTTTTTGCAGAATCGGTCTTTGTAGAATCGGTCTTTGTAAAATCGGTCTTTGTAGAACCGGTTTTTGTAGAATCGGTATTTGTAGAATCGGTATTTGTAGAATCGGACTTTGTAGAATCGGTCTTTGTAGAATCGGTCTTTGTAGACTCGGTATTTGTAGAATCGGTTTTTGTAGAATCGGACTTTGTAAAATCGGTATTTGTACAATCGGTTTTTGTAGAATCGGACTTTGTAGAATCGGTTTTTGTAGAATCGGTTTTTGTAGAATCGGTCTTTGTAGAATCGGTTTTTGTAGAATCGGTCTTTGTAGAATCGGTCTTTTGTAGAATCGGTCTTTGTAGAATCGGTCTTTGTAGCATCAGTCTTCGTAGAATCGGTATTTGTACAATCGGTCTTTGTAGAATCGGTTTTTGTAGAATCGGTCTTTGTAGAATCGGGTTTTGTAGAATCGGTTTTTGTAGAATCGGTATTTGTAGAATCGGTATTTGTAGAATCGGACTTTGTAGAATCGGTCTTTGTAGAATCGGTCTTTGTAGACTCGGTATTTGTAGAATCGGTTTTTGTAGAATCGGACTTTGTAAAATCGGTATTTGTACAATCGGTTTTTGTAGAATCGGTCTTTGTAGAATCGGTATTTGTAGAATAGGACTTTTCCTAATCTGTTTTTTTAGAATCGGTCTTTGTAGAATCTGTATTTGTAGAATCGGTCTTTGTAGAATCGGTATTTGTAGAATCGGTATTTGTAGAATCAGTATTTGTAGAATCGGTTTTTGTATAAACGGTCTTTGTAGAATCGGTTTTTGTAGAATCGGTTTTTGTAGAATCGGTATTTATAGAATCGGTTTTTGTAGAATCGGTCTTTGTAGAATCGGTCTTTGTAGAATCGGTCTTTGTAGAATCGGTCTTTGTAGAATCGGTCTTTGTAGAATCGGTTTTTGTAGAATCGGTCTTTGTAGAATCGGTTTTTGTAGAATCGGTCTTTGTAGAATCGGTCTTTGTAGAATTGGTTTTTGTAGAATCGGTTTTTGTAGAATCGGTCTTTGTAGAATCTGTATTTGTAGAATCGGTCTTTGTAGAATCGGTATTTGTAGAATCGGTATTTGTAGAATCGGTTTTTGTAGAAACGGTCTTTGTAGAATCGGTTTTTGTAGAATTGGTTTTTGTAGAATCGGTCTTTGTAGAATCGGTATTTGTAGAATCGGACTTTGTAAAATCGGTCTTTGTAGAATCGGTCTTTGTAGACTCGGTATTTGTAGAATCGGTTTTTGTAGAATCTGTCTTTGTAGTATCGGTCTTTGTAGAATCGGTCTTTGTAGAATCGGTTTTTGTAGAATCGGTCTGTGTAGAATCGGTTTTTGTAGAATCGGTCTTTGTAGAATCTGTCTTTCTAGTATCGGTCTTTGTAGAATCGGTCTTTGTAGAATCGGTTTTTGTAGAATCGGTCTGTGTAGAATCGGTTTTTGTAGAATCGGTATTTGTAGAATCGGTATTTGTAGAATCGGACTTTGTAGAATCGGTCTTTGTAGAATCGGTCTTTGTAGACTCGGTATTTGTAGAATCGGTTTTTGTAGAATCGGACTTTGTAAAATCGGTATTTGTACAATCGGTTTTTGTAGAATCGGACTTTGTAGAATCGGTTTTAGTAGAATCGGTTTTTGTAGAATCGGTCTTTGTAGAATCGGTTTTTGTAGAATCGGTCTTTGTAGAATCGGTCTTTTGTAGAATCGGTCTTTGTAGAATCGGTCTTTGTAGCATCAGTTTTCGTAGAATCGGTATTTGTACAATCGGTCTTTGTAGAATCGGTTTTTGTAGAATCGGTCTTTTGTAGAATCGGTCTTTGTAGAATCGGTCTTTGTAGCATCAGTCTTCGTAGAATCGGTATTTGTACAATCGGTCTTTGTAGAATCGGTTTTTGTAGAATCGGTCTTTGTAGAATCGGGTTTTGTAGAATCGGTCTTTGTAGAATTGGTTTTTGTAGAATCGGTCTGTGTAGAATCGGTTTTTGTAGAATCGGTCTTTGTAGAATCGGTCTTTGTAGCATCAGTCTTCGTAGAATCGGTATTTGTACAATCGGTCTTTGTAGAATCGGTTTTTGTAGAATCGGACTTTGTAGAATCGGTCTTTGTAGAATCGGTATTTGTAGAATAGGACTTTTCAGAATCTGTTTTTTTAGAATCGGTCTTTGTAGAATCTGTATTTGTAGAATCGGTCTTTGTAGAATCGGTATTTGTAGAATCGGTATTTGTAGAATCAGTATTTGTAGAATCGGACTTTGTAGAATCGGTCTTTGTAGAATCGGTATTTGTAGAATAGGACTTTTCAGAATCTGTTTTTTTAGAATCGGTCTTTGTAGAATCTGTATTTGTAGAATCGGTCTTTGTAGAATCGGTATTTGTAGAATCGGTATTTGTAGAATCAGTATTTGTAGAATCGGTTTTTGTAGAATCGGTATTTGTAGAATCGGTTTTTGTAGAATCGGTCTTTGTAGAATCGGTCTTTGTAGAATCGGTCTTTGTAGAATCGGTTTTTGTAGAATCAGTATTTGTAGAATCGGTTTTTGTAGAAACCGTCTTTGTAGAATCGGTCTTTGTAGAATCGGTTTTTGTAGAATCGGTCTTTTGTAGAATCTGTCTTTGTAGAATCGGTCTTTGTAGCATCAGTCTTCGTAGAATCGGTATTTGTACAATCGGTCTTTGTAGAATCGGTTTTTGTAGAATCGGTCTTTGTAGAATCGGGTTTTGTAGAATCGGTCTTTGTAGAATTGGTTTTTGTAGAATCGGTCTGTGTAGAATCGGTTTTTGTAGAATCGGTCTTTGTAGAATCGGTCTTTGTAGCATCAGTCTTCGTAGAATCGGTATTTGTACAATCGGTCTTTGTAGAATCGGTTTTTGTAGAATCGGACTTTGTAGAATCGGTCTTTGTAGAATCGGTATTTGTAGAATAGGACTTTTCAGAATCTGTTTTTTTAGAATCGGTCTTTGTAGAATCTGTATTTGTAGAATCGGTCTTTGTAGAATCGGTATTTGTAGAATCGGTATTTGTAGAATCAGTATTTGTAGAATCGGACTTTGTAGAATCGGTCTTTGTAGAATCGGTATTTGTAGAATAGGACTTTTCAGAATCTGTTTTTTTAGAATCGGTCTTTGTAGAATCTGTATTTGTAGAATCGGTCTTTGTAGAATCGGTATTTGTAGAATCGGTATTTGTAGAATCAGTATTTGTAGAATCGGTTTTTGTAGAATCGGTCTTTGTAGAATCGGTCTTTGTAGAATCGGTTTTTGTAGAATCAGTATTTGTAGAATCGGTTTTTGTAGAAACGGTCTTTGTAGAATCGGTTTTTGTAGAATCGGTTTTTGTAGAATCGGTATTTGTAGAATCGGTTTTTGTAGAATCGGTCTTTGTAGAATCGGTTTTTGTAGAATCGGTCTTTGTAGAATCGGTTTTTGTAGAATCGGTCTTTGTAGAATTGGTTTTTGTAGAATCGGTTTTTGTAGAATCGGTCTTTGTAGAATCTGTATTTGTAGAATCGGTGTTTGTAGAATCGGTTTTTGTAGAAACGGTCTTTGTAGAATCGGTTTTTGTAGAATCGGTCTTTGTAGAATCGGTCTTTGTAGAATCGGTCTTTCTAAAATCGGTCTTTGTAGAATCGGTTTTTGTAGAATCGGTCTTTGTAGAATCGGTCTTTGTAGAATCGGTTTTTGTAGAATCGGTCTTTGTAGAATTGGTTTTTGTAGAATCGGTTTTTGTAGAATCGGTCTTTGTAGAATCTGTATTTGTAGAATCGGTCTTTGTAGAATTGGTTTTTGTAGAAACGGTCTTTGTAGAATCGGTTTTTGTAGAATCGGTTTTTGTAGAATCGATATTTGTAGAAACGGTTTTTGTAGAATCGGTCTTTGTAGAATCGGTCTTTGTAGAATCGGTCTTTGTAGAATCGGTCTTTGTAGAATCGGTTTTTGTAGAATCGGTCTTTGTAGAATCGGTATTTGTACAATCGGTCTTTGTAGAATCGGTTTTTGTAGAATCGGACTTTGTAGAATCGGTTTTTGTAGAATTGGTTTTTGTAGAATCGGACTTTGTAGAATCGGACTTTGTAGAATCTGTCTTTGTAGTATCGGTCTTTGTAGAATCGGTCTTTGTAGAATCGGTTTTTGTAGAATCGGTCTGTGTAGAATCGGTTTTTGTAGAATCGGCCTTTGTAGAATCGGTCTTTGTAGAATCGGACTTTGTAGAATCGGTATTTGTAGAATCGGTTTTTGCAGAATAGGTCTTTGTAGAATCGGTCTTTGTAAAATCGGTCTTTGTAGAACCGGTTTTTGTAGAATCGGTATTTGTAGAATCGGTATTTGTAGAATCGGACTTTGTAGAATCGGTCTTTGTAGAATCGGTCTTTGTAGACTCGGTATTTGTAGAATCGGTTTTTGTAGAATCGGACTTTGTAAAATCGGTATTTGTACAATCGGTTTTTGTAGAATCGGACTTTGTAGAATCGGTTTTTGTAGAATCGGTTTTTGTAGAATCGGTCTTTGTAGAGTCGGTTTTTGTAGAATCGGTCTTTGTAGAATCGGTCTTTTGTAGAATCGGTCTTTGTAGAATCGGTCTTTGTAGCATCAGTCTTCGTAGAATCGGTCTTTGTAGAATCGGTCTTTGTAGAATCGGTTTTTGTAGAATCAGTATTTGTAGAATCGGTTTTTGTAGAATCGGACTTTGTAGAATCGGTCTTTGTAGAATCGGTTTTTGTAGAATCGGTCTTTGTAGAATCGGTATTTGTACAATCGGTCTTTGTAGAATCGGTTTTTGTAGAATCGGACTTTGTAGAATCGGTTTTTGTAGAATTGGTTTTTGTAGAATCGGACTTTGTAGAATCGGACTTTGTAGAATCTGTCTTTGTAGTATCGGTCTTTGTAGAATCGGTCTTTGTAGAATCGGTTTTTGTAGAATCGGTCTGTGTAGAATCGGTTTTTGTAGAATCGGCCTTTGTAGAATCGGTCTTTGTAGAATCGGACTTTGTAGAATCGGTATTTGTAGAATCGGTTTTTGCAGAATAGGTCTTTGTAGAATCGGTCTTTGTAAAATCGGTCATTGTAGAACCGGTTTTTGTAGAATCGCTATTTGTAGAATCGGTATTTGTAGAATCGGACTTTGTAGAATCGGTCTTTGTAGAATCGGTCTTTGTAGACTCGGTATTTGTAGAATCGGTTTTTGTAGAATCGGACTTTGTAAAATCGGTATTTGTACAATCGGTTTTTGTAGAATCGGACTTTGTAGAATCGGTCTTTGTAGAATCGGTCTTTGTAGCATCAGTCTTCGTAGAATCGGTATTTGTACAATCGGTCTTTGTAGAATCGGTTTTTGTAGAATCGGTCTTTGTAGAATCGGGTTTTGTAGAATCGGTCTTTGTAGAATTGGTTTTTGTAGAATCGGTCTGTGTAGAATCGGTTTTTGTAGAATCGGTCTTTGTAGAATCGGTCTTTGTAGCATCAGTCTTCGTAGAATCGGTATTTGTACAATCGGTCTTTGTAGAATCGGTTTTTGTAGAATCGGACTTTGTAGAATCGGTCTTTGTAGAATCGGTATTTGTAAATTAGGACTTTTCAGAATCTGTTTTTTTAGAATCGGTCTTTGTAGAATCTGTATTTGTAGAATCGGTCTTTGTAGAATCGGTATTTGTAGAATCGGTATTTGTAGAATCAGTATTTGTAGAATCGGACTTTGTAGAATCGGTCTTTGTAGAATCGGTATTTGTAGAATAGAACTTTTCAGAATCTGTTTTTTTAGAATCGGTCTTTGTAGAATCTGTATTTGTAGAATCGGTCTTTGTAGAATCGGTATTTGTAGAATCGGTATTTGTAGAATCAGTATTTGTAGAATCGGTTTTTGTAGAATCGGTCTTTGTAGAATCGGTCTTTGTAGAATCGGTTTTTGTAGAATCAGTATTTGTAGAATCGGTTTTTGTAGAAACGGTCTTTGTAGAATCGGTTTTTGTAGAATCGGTTTTTGTAGAATCGGTATTTGTAGAATCGGTTTTTGTAGAATCGGTCTTTGTAGAATCGGTTTTTGTAGAATCGGTCTTTGTAGAATCGGTTTTTGTAGAATCGGTCTTTGTAGAATTGGTTTTTGTAGAATCGGTTTTTGTAGAATCGGTCTTTGTAGAATCTGTATTTGTAGAATCGGTGTTTGTAGAATCGGTTTTTGTAGAAACGGTCTTTGTAGAATCGGTTTTTGTAGAATCGGTCTTTGTAGAATCGGTCTTTGTAGAATCGGTCTTTCTAAAATCGGTCTTTGTAGAATCGGTTTTTGTAGAATCGGTCTTTGTAGAATCGGTCTTTGTAGAATCGGTTTTTGTAGAATCGGTCTTTGTAGAATTGGTTTTTGTAGAATCGGTTTTTGTAGAATCGGTCTTTGTAGAATCTGTATTTGTAGAATTGGTCTTTGTAGAATTGGTTTTTGTAGAAACGGTCTTTGTAGAATCGGTTTTTGTAGAATCGGTTTTTGTAGAATCGATATTTGTAGAAACGGTTTTTGTAGAATCGGTCTTTGTAGAATCGGTCTTTGTAGAATCGGTCTTTGTAGAATCGGTCTTTGTAGAATCGGTTTTTGTAGAATCGGTCTTTGTAGAATCGGTATTTGTACAATCGGTCTTTGTAGAATCGGTTT
Organism: Ganaspis brasiliensis; assembly: GCA_037103525.1. Taxonomy (NCBI): domain Eukaryota; kingdom Metazoa; phylum Arthropoda; class Insecta; order Hymenoptera; family Figitidae; genus Ganaspis; species Ganaspis brasiliensis. Next base: position 213,934 of record JAZKLR010000335.1, read on the forward strand.
TTGTAGAATCGGACTTTGTAGAATCGGTTTTTGTAGAATTGGTTTTTGTAGAATCGGACTTTGTAGAATCGGACTTTGTAGAATCTGTCTTTGTAGTATCGGTCTTTGTAGAATCGGTCTTTGTAGAATCGGTTTTTGTAGAATCGGTCTGTGTAGAATCGGTTTTTGTAGAATCGGCCTTTGTAGAATCGGTCTTTGTAGAATCGGACTTTGTAGAATCGGTATTTGTAGAATCGGTTTTTGCAGAATAGGTCTTTGTAGAATCGGTCTTTGTAAAATCGGTCTTTGTAGAACCGGTTTTTGTAGAATCGGTATTTGTAGAATCGGTATTTGTAGAATCGGACTTTGTAGAATCGGTCTTTGTAGAATCGGTCTTTGTAGACTCGGTATTTGTAGAATCGGTCTTTGTAGAATCGGACTTTGTAGAATCGGTATTTGTAGAATCGGTTTTTGCAGAATAGGTCTTTGTAGAATCGGTCTTTGTAAAATCGGTCTTTGTAGAACCGGTTTTTGTAGAATCGGTATTTGTAGAATCGGTATTTGTAGAATCGGTCTTTGTAGCATCAGTCTTCGTAGAATCGGTATTTGTACAATCGGTCTTTGTAGAATCGGTTTTTGTAGAATCGGTCTTTGTAGAATCGGGTTTTGTAGAATCGGTCTTTGTAGAATTGGTTTTTGTAGAATCGGTCTGTGTAGAATCGGTTTTTGTAGAATCGGTCTTTGTAGAATCGGTCTTTGTAGCATCAGTCTTCGTAGAATCGGTATTTGTACAATCGGTCTTTGTAGAATCGGTTTTTGTAGAATCGGACTTTGTAGAATCGGTCTTTGTAGAATCGGTATTTGTAAATTAGGACTTTTCAGAATCTGTTTTTTTAGAATCGGTCTTTGTAGAATCTGTATTTGTAGAATCGGTCTTTGTAGAATCGGTATTTGTAGAATCGGTATTTGTAGAATCAGTATTTGTAGAATCGGACTTTGTAGAATCGGTCTTTGTAGAATCGGTATTTGTAGAATAGAACTTTTCAGAATCTGTTTTTTTAGAATCGGTCTTTGTAGAATCTGTATTTGTAGAATCGGTCTTTGTAGAATCGGTATTTGTAGAATCGGTATTTGTAGAATCAGTATTTGTAGAATCGGTTTTTGTAGAATCGGTCTTTGTAGAATCGGTCTTTGTAGAATCGGTTTTTGTAGAATCAGTATTTGTAGAATCGGTTTTTGTAGAAACGGTCTTTGTAGAATCGGTTTTTGTAGAATCGGTTTTTGTAGAATCGGTATTTGTAGAATCGGTTTTTGTAGAATCGGTCTTTGTAGAATCGGTTTTTGTAGAATCGGTCTTTGTAGAATCGGTTTTTGTAGAATCGGTCTTTGTAGAATTGGTTTTTGTAGAATCGGTTTTTGTAGAATCGGTCTTTGTAGAATCTGTATTTGTAGAATCGGTGTTTGTAGAATCGGTTTTTGTAGAAACGGTCTTTGTAGAATCGGTTTTTGTAGAATCGGTCTTTGTAGAATCGGTCTTTGTAGAATCGGTCTTTCTAAAATCGGTCTTTGTAGAATCGGTTTTTGTAGAATCGGTCTTTGTAGAATCGGTCTTTGTAGAATCGGTTTTTGTAGAATCGGTCTTTGTAGAATTGGTTTTTGTAGAATCGGTTTTTGTAGAATCGGTCTTTGTAGAATCTGTATTTGTAGAATCGGTCTTTGTAGAATTGGTTTTTGTAGAAACGGTCTTTGTAGAATCGGTTTTTGTAGAATCGGTTTTTGTAGAATCGATATTTGTAGAAACGGTTTTTGTAGAATCGGTCTTTGTAGAATCGGTCTTTGTAGAATCGGTCTTTGTAGAATCGGTCTTTGTAGAATCGGTTTTTGTAGAATCGGTCTTTGTAGAATCGGTATTTGTACAATCGGTCTTTGTAGAATCGGTTTTTGTAGAATCGGACTTTGTAGAATCGGTTTTTGTAGAATTGGTTTTTGTAGAATCGGACTTTGTAGAATCGGACTTTGTAGAATCTGTCTTTGTAGTATCGGTCTTTGTAGAATCGGTCTTTGTAGAATCGGTTTTTGTAGAATCGGTCTGTGTAGAATCGGTTTTTGTAGAATCGGCCTTTGTAGAATCGGTCTTTGTAGAATCGGACTTTGTAGAATCGGTATTTGTAGAATCGGTTTTTGCAGAATAGGTCTTTGTAGAATCGGTCTTTGTAAAATCGGTCTTTGTAGAACCGGTTTTTGTAGAATCGGTATTTGTAGAATCGGTATTTGTAGAATCGGACTTTGTAGAATCGGTCTTTGTAGAATCGGTCTTTGTAGACTCGGTATTTGTAGAATCGGTTTTTGTAGAATCGGACTTTGTATAATCGGTATTTGTACAATCGGTTTTTGTAGAATCGGACTTTGTAGAATCGGTTTTTGTAGAATCGGTTTTTGTAGAATCGGTCTTTGTAGAATCGGTTTTTGTAGAATCGGTCTTTGTAGAATCGGTCTTTTGTAGAATCGGTCTTTGTAGAATCGGTCTTTGTAGCATCAGTCTTCGTAGAATCGGTCTTTGTAGAATCGGTCTTTGTAGAATCGGTTTTTGTAGAATCAGTATTTGTAGAATCGGTTTTTGTAGAAACGGTCTTTGTAGAATCGGTTTTTGTAGAATCGGTTTTTGTAGAATCGGTATTTGTAGAATCGGTTTTTGTAGAATCGGTCTTTGTAGAATCGGTTTTTGTAGAATCGGTCTTTGTAGAATCGGTTTTTGTAGAATCGGTCTTTGTAGAATTGGTTTTTGTAGAATCGGTTTTTGTAGAATCGGTCTTTGTAGAATCTGTATTTGTAGAATCGGTCTTTGTAGAATCGGTTTTTGTAGAAACGGTCTTTGTAGAATCGGTTTTTGTAGAATCGGTTTTTGTAGAATCGGTATTTGTCGAATCGGTTTTTGTAGAATCGGTCTTTGTAGAATCGGTCTTTGTAGAATCGGTCTTTGTAGAATCGGTCTTTGTAGAATCGGTTTTTGTAGAATCGGTCTTTGTAGAATCGGTATTTGTACAATCGGTCTTTGTAGAATCGGTTTTTGTAGAATCGGACTTTGTAGAATCGGTTTTTGTAGAATTGGTTTTTGTAGAATCGGACTTTGTAGAATCGGACTTTGTAGAATCTGTCTTTGTAGTATCGGTCTTTGTAGAATCGGTCTTTGTAGAATCGGTTTTTGTAGAATCGGTCTGTGTAGAATCGGTTTTTGTAGAATCGGTCTTTGTAGAATCGGTCTTTGTAGAATCGGACTTTGTAGAATCGGTCTTTGTAGAATCGGTCTTTGTAGACTCGGTATTTGTAGAATCGGTTTTTGTAGAATCGGACTTTGTAAAATCGGTATTTGTACAATCGGTTTTTGTAGAATCGGACTTTGTAGAATCGGTTTTTGTAGAATCGGTTTTTGTAGAATCGGACTTTGTAGAATCGGTCTTTGTAGAATCGGTATTTGTAGAATAGGACTTTTCAGAATCTGTTTTTTTAGAATCGGTCTTTGTAGAATCTGTATTTGTAGAATCGGTCTTTGTAGAATCGGTATTTGTAGAATCGGTATTTGTAGAATCAGTATTTCTAGAATCGGTTTTTGTAGAAACGGTCTTTGTAGAATCGGTTTTTGTAGAATCGGTTTTTGTAGAATCGGTATTTATAGAATCGGTTTTTGTAGAATCGGTTTTTGTAGAATCGGTCTTTGTAGAATCGGTATTTGTACAATCGGTCTTTGTAGAATCGGTTTTTGTAGAATCGGACTTTGTAGAATCGGTTTTTGTAGAATTGGTTTTTGTAGAATCGGACTTTGTAGAATCGGACTTTGTAGAATCTGTCTTTGTAGTATCGGTCTTTGTAGAATCGGTCTTTGTAGAATTGGTTTTTGTAGAATCGGTCTGTGTAGAATCGGTTTTTGTAGAATCGGTCTTTGTAGAATCGGTCTTTGTAGAATCGGACTTTGTAGAATCGGTCTTTGTAGAATCGGTCTTTGTAGACTCGGTATTTGTAGAATCGGTTTTTGTAGAATCGGACTTTGTAAAATCGGTATTTGTACAATCGGTTTTTGTAGAATCGGACTTTGTAGAATCGGTTTTTGTAGAATCGGTTTTTGTAGAATCGGTCTTTGTAGAATCGGTTTTTGTAGAATCGGTCTTTGTAGAATCGGTCTTTTGTAGAATCGGTCTTTGTAGAATCGGTCTTTGTAGCATCAGTCTTCGTAGAATTATTATTTGTACAATCGGTCTTTGTAGAATCGGTTTTTGTAGAATCGGTCTTTGTAGAATCGGTTTTTGTAGAATCGGTCTGTGTAGAATCGGTTTTTGTAGAATCGGTCTTTGTAGAATCTGTCTTTGTAGTATCGGTCTTTGTAGAATCGGTCTTTGTAGAATCGGTTTTTGTAGAATCGGTCTGTGTAGAATCGGTTTTTGTAGAATCGGTATTTGTAGAATCGGTATTTGTAAAATCGGACTTTGTAGAATCGGTCTTTGTAGAATCGGTCTTTGTAGACTCGGTATTTGTAGAATCGGTTTTTGTAGAATCGGACTTTGTAAAATCGGTATTTGTACAATCGGTTTTTGTAGAATCGGACTTTGTAGAATCGGTTTTTGTAGAATCGGTTTTTGTAGAATCGGTCTTTGTAGAATCGGTTTTTGTAGAATCGGTCTTTGTAGAATCGGTCTTTTGTAGAATCGGTCTTTGTAGAATGGGTCTTTGTAGCATCAGTCTTCGTAGAATCGGTATTTGTACAATCGGTCTTTGTAGAATCGGTTTTTGTAGAATCGGTTTTTGTAGAATCGGTCTTTGTAGAATCTGTATTTGTAGAATCGGTCTTTGTAGAATCGGTATTTGTAGAATCGGTATTTGTAGAATCGGTATTTGTAGAATCGGTTTTTGTAGAAACGGTCTTTGTAGAATCGGTTTTTGTAGAATTGGTTTTTGTAGAATCGGTCTTTGTAGAATCGGTCTTTGTAGAATCGGTCTTTGTAGAATCGGTCTTTGTAGAATCGGTCTTTGTAGCATCAGTCTTCGTAGAATCGGTATTTGTACAATCGGTCTTTGTAGAATCGGTTTTTGTAGAATCGGACTTTGTAGAATCGGTCTTTGTAGAATCGGTATTTGTAGAATAGGACTTTTCAGAATCTGTTTTTTTAGAATCGGTCTTTATAGAATCTGTATTTGTAGAATCGGTCTTTGTAGAATCGGTCTTTGTAGAATCGGTTTTTGTAGAATCGGACTTTGTAGATTCGGTTTTTGTAGAATTGGTTTTTGTAGAATCGGACTTTGTAAAATCGGTCTTTGTACAATCGGTTTTTGTAGAATCGGACTTTGTAGAATCGGTTTTTGTAGAATCGGTTTTTGTAGAATCGGTCTTTGTAGAATCGGTTTTTGTAGAATCGGTCTTTGTAGAATCGGTCTTTTGTAGAATCGGTCTTTGTAGAATCGGTCTTTGTAGCATCAGTCTTCGTAGAATCGGTCTTTGTAGAATCGGTCTTTGTAGAATCGGTTTTTGTAGAATCAGTATTTGTAGAATCGGTTTTTGTAGAAACGGTCTTTGTAGAATCGGTTTTTGTAGAATCGGTTTTTGTAGAATCGGTATTTGTAGAATCGGTTTTTGTAGAATCGGTCTTTGTAGAATCGGTTTTTGTAGAATCGGTCTTTGTAGAATCGGTCTTTGTAGAATCGGTCTTTGTAGAATCGGTTTTTGTAGAATCGGTTTTTGTAGAATCGGTATTTATAGAATCGGTTTTTGTAGAATCGGTTTTTGTAGAAATGGTCTTTGTAGAATCGGTATTTGTACAATCGGTCTTTGTAGAATCGGTTTTTGTAGAATCGGACTTTGTAGATTCGGTTTTTGTAGAATTGGTTTTTGTAGAATCGGACTTTGTAGAATCGGACTTTGTAGAATCTGTCTTTGTAGTATCGGTCTTTGTAGAATCGGTCTTTGTAGAATCGGTTTTTGTAGAATCGGTCTGTGTAGAATCGGTTTTTGTAGAATCGGTCTTTGTAGAATCGGTCTTTGTAGAATCGGACTATGTAGAATCGGTCTTTGTAGAATCGGTCTTTGTAGACTCGGTATTTGTAGAATCGGTTTTTGTAGAATCGGACTTTGTACAATCGGTCTTTGTAGAATCGGTTTTTGTAGAATCGGACTTTGTAGAATCGGTCTTTGTAGAATCGGTATTATTAGAATAGAACTTTTCAAAATCTGTTTTTTTAGAATCGGTCTTTGTCGAATCTGTATTTGTAGAATCGGTCTTTGTAGAATCGGTATTTGTAGAATCGGTATTTGTAGAATCAGTATTTGTAGAATCGGTTTTTGTAGAAACGGTCTTTGTAGAATCGGTTTTTGTAGAATCGGTTTTTGTAGAATCGGTATTTGTAGAATCGGTTTTTGTAGAATCGGTCTTTGTAGAATCTGTATTTGTAGAATCGGTCTTTGTAGAATCGGTATTTGTAGAATCGGTATTTGTAGAATCGGTTTTTGTAGAAACGGTCTTTGTAGAATCGGTTTTTGTAGAATTGGTTTTTGTAGAATCGGTCTTTGTAGACTCGGTATTTGTAGAATCGGTTTTTGTAGAATCTGTCTTTGTAGTATCGGTCTTTGTAGAATCGGTCTTTGTAGAATCGGTTTTTGTAGAATCGGTCTGTGTAGAATCGGTTTTTGTAGAATCGGTCTTTGTAGAATCTGTCTTTGTAGTATCGGTCTTTGTAGAATCGGTCTTTGTAGAATCGGTTTTTGTAGAATCGGTCTGTGTAGAATCGGTTTTTGTAGAATCGGTATTTGTAGAATCGGTATTTGTAAAATCGGACTTTGTAGAATCGGTCTTTGTAGAATCGGTCTTTGTAGACTCGGTATTTGTAGAATCGGTTTTTGTAGAATCGGACTTTGTAAAATCGGTATTTGTACAATCGGTTTTTGTAGAATCGGACTTTGTAGAATCGGTTTTTGTAGAATCGGTTTTTGTAGAATCGGTCTTTGTAGAATCGGTTTTTGTAGAATCGGTCTTTGTAGAATCGGTCTTTTGTAGAATCGGTCTTTGTAGAATCGGTCTTTGTAGCATCAGTCTTCGTAGAATCGGTATTTGTACAATCGGTCTTTGTAGAATCGGTTTTTGTAGAATCGGTCTTTGTAGAATCTGTATTTGTAGAATCGGTCTTTGTAGAATCGGTATTTGTAGAATCGGTATTTGTAGAATCGGTTTTTGTAGAAACGGACTTTGTAAAATCGGTATTTGTACAATCGGTTTTTGTAGAATCGGACTTTGTAGAATCGGTTTTTGTAGAATCGGTTTTTGTAGAATCGGTCTTTGTAGAATCGGTTTTTGTAGAATCGGTCTTTGTAGAATCGGTCTTTTGTAGAATCGGTCTTTGTAGAATGGGTCTTTGTAGCATCAGTCTTCGTAGAATCGGTATTTGTACAATCGGTCTTTGTAGAATCGGTTTTCGTAGAATCGGTTTTTGTAGAATCGGTCTTTGTAGAATCTGTATTTGTAGAATCGGTCTTTGTAGAATCGGTATTTGTAGAATCGGTATTTGTAGAATCGGTATTTGTAGAATCGGTTTTTGTAGAAACGGTCTTTGTAGAATCGGTTTTTGTAGAATTGGTTTTTGTAGAATCGGTTTTTGTAGAATCGGTCTTTGTAGAATCGGTTTTTGTAGAATCGGTCTTTGTAGAATCGGTTTTTGTAGAATCGGTCTTTGTAGAATCGGTCTTTGTAGAATTGGTTTTTGTAGAATCGGTTTTTGTAGAATCGGTCTTTGTAGAATCTGTATTTGTAGAATCGGTCTTTGTAGAATCGGTATTTGTAGAAACGGTCTTTGTAGAATCGGTTTTTGTAGAATCGGTTTTTGTAGAATCGGTATTTGTAGAATCGGTTTTTGTAGAATCGGTCTTTGTAGAATCTGTATTTGTAGAATCGGTCTTTGTAGAATCGGTATTTGTAGAATCGGTATTTGTAGAATCGGTTTTTGTAGAAACGGTCTTTGTAGAATCGGTTTTTGTAGAATTGGTTTTTGTAGAATCGGTCTTTGTAGAATCGGTATTTGTAGAATCGGACTTTGTAAAATCGGTCTTTGTAGAATCGGTCTTTGTAGACTCGGTATTTGTAGAATCGGTTTTTGTAGAATCTGTCTTTGTAGTATCGGTCTTTGTAGAATCGGTCTTTGTAGAATCGGTTTTTGTAGAATCGGTCTGTGTAGAATCGGTTTTTGTAGAATCGGTCTGTGTAGAATCGGTTTTTGTAGAATCGGTATTTGTAGAATCGGTATTTGTAAAATCGGACTTTGTAGAATCGGTCTTTGTAGAATCGGTCTTTGTAGACTCGGCTTTTGTAGAATCGGTTTTTGTAGAATCGGACTTTGTAAAATCGGTATTTGTACAATCGGTTTTTGTAGAATCGGACTTTGTAGAATCGGTTTTTGTAGAATCGGTTTTTGTAGAATCGGTCTTTGTAGAATCGGTTTTTGTAGAATCGGTCTTTGTAGAATCGGTCTTTTGTAGAATCAGTCTTTGTAGAATCGGTCTTTGTAGCATCAGTCTTCGTAGAATCGGTATTTGTACAATCGGTCTTTGTAGAATCGGTTTTTGTAGAATCGGTCTTTGTAGAATCGGTTTTTGTAGAATCGGTTTTTGTAGAATCGGTATTTATAGAATCGGTTTTTGTAGAATCGGTCTTTGTAGAATCGGTCTTTGTAGAATCGGTCTTTGTAGAATCGGTCTTTGTAGAATCGGTCTTTGTAGAATCGGTTTTTGTAGAATCGGTCTTTGTAGAATCGGTTTTTGTAGAATCGGTCTTTGTAGAATCGGTCTTTGTAGAATTGGTTTTTGTAGAATCGGTTTTTGTAGAATCGGTCTTTGTAGAATCTGTATTTGTAGAATCGGTCTTTGTAGAATCGGTATTTGTAGAATCGGTATTTGTAGAATCGGTTTTTGTAGAAACGGTCTTTGTAGAATCGGTTTTTGTAGAATTGGTTTTTGTAGAATCGGTCTTTGTAGAATCGGTATTTGTAGAATCGGACTTTGTAAAATCGGTCTTTGTAGAATCGGTCTTTGTAGACTCGGTATTTGCAGAATCGGTTTTTGTAGAATCGAACTTTGTAAAATCGGTATTTGTACAATCGGTTTTTGTAGAATCGGACTTTGTAGAATCGGTTTTTGTAGAATCGGTTTTTGTAGAATCGGTCTTTGTAGAATCGGTTTTTGTAGAATCGGTCTTTGTAGAATCGGTCTTTTGTAGAATCGGTCTTTGTAGAATGGGTCTTTGTAGCATCAGTCTTCGTAGAATCGGTATTTGTACAATCGGTCTTTGTAGAATCGGTTTTTGTAGAATCGGTTTTTGTAGAATCGGTCTTTGTAGAATCTGTATTTGTAGAATCGGTCTTTGTAGAATCGGTATTTGTAGAATCGGTATTTGTAGAATCGGTATTTGTAGAATCGGTTTTTGTAGAAACGGTCTTTGTAGAATCGGTTTTTGTAGAATTGGTTTTTGTAGAATCGGTCTTTGTAGAATCGGTCTTTGTAGAATCGGTCTTTGTAGAATCGGTCTTTGTAGAATCGGTCTTTGTAGCATCAGTCTTCGTAGAATCGGTATTTGTACAATCGGTCTTTGTAGAATCGGTTTTTGTAGAATCGGACTTTGTAGAATCGGTCTTTGTAGAATCGGTATTTGTAGAATAGGACTTTTCAGAATCTGTTTTTTTAGAATCGGTCTTTATAGAATCTGTATTTGTAGAATCGGTCTTTGTAGAATCGGTATTTGTAGAATCGGACTTTGTAGAATCTGTCTTTGTAGTATCGGTCTTTGTAGAATCGGTCTTTGTAGAATCGGTTTTTGTAGAATCGGTCTGTGTAGAATCGGTTTTTGTAGAATCGGTCTTTGTAGAATCGGTCTTTGTAGAATCGGACTTTGTAGAATCGGTCTTTGTAGAATCGGTCTTTGTAGACTCGGTATTTGTAGAATCGGTTTTTGTAGAATCGGACTTTGTACAATCGGTCTTTGTAGAATCGGTTTTTGTAGAATCGGACTTTGTAGAATCGGTCTTTGTAGAATCGGTATTTGTAGAATAGGACTTTTCAGAATCTGTTTTTTTAGAATCGGTCTTTGTCGAATCTGTATTTGTAGAATCGGTCTTTGTAGAATCGGTATTTGTAGAATCGGTATTTGTAGAATCAGTATTTGTAGAATCGGTTTTTGTAGAAACGGTCTTTGTAGAATCGGTTTTTGTAGAATCGGTTTTTGTAGAATCGGTATTTGTAGAATCGGTTTTTGTAGAATCGGTCTTTGTAGAATCTGTATTTGTAGAATCGGTCTTTGTAGAATCGGTATTTGTAGAATCGGTATTTGTAGAATCGGTCTTTGTAGAATCGGACTTTGTAGAATCGGTCTTTGTAGAATCGGTCTTTGTAGACTCGGTATTTGTAGAATCGGTTTTTGTAGAATCGGACTTTGTACAATCGGTCTTTGTAGAATCGGTTTTTGTAGAATCGGACTTTGTAGAATCGGTCTTTGTAGAATCGGTATTTGTAGAATAGGACTTTTCAGAATCTGTTTTTTTAGAATCGGTCTTTGTCGAATCTGTATTTGTAGAATCGGTCTTTGTAGAATCGGTATTTGTAGAATCGGTATTTGTAGAATCAGTATTTGTAGAATCGGTTTTTGTAGAAACGGTCTTTGTAGAATCGGTTTTTGTAGAATCGGTTTTTGTAGAATCGGTATTTGTAGAATCGGTTTTTGTAGAATCGGTCTTTGTAGAATCTGTATTTGTAGAATCGGTCTTTGTAGAATCGGTATTTGTAGAATCGGTATTTGTAGAATCGGTTTTTGTAAAAACGGTCTTTGTAGAATCGGTTTTTGTAGAATTGGTTTTTGTAGAATCGGTCTTTGTAGAATCGGTATTTGTAGAATCGGACTTTGTAAAATCGGTCTTTGTAGAATCGGTCTTTGTAGACTCGGTATTTGTAGAATCGGTTTTTGTAGAATCTGTCTTTGTAGTATCGGTCTTTGTAGAATCGGTCTTTGTAGAATCGGTTTTTGTAGAATCGGTCTGTGTAGAATCGGTTTTTGTAGAATCGGTCTTTGTAGAATCTGTCTTTGTAGTATCGGTCTTTGTAGAATCGGTCTTTGTAGAATCGGTTTTTGTAGAATCGGTCTGTGTAGAATCGGTTTTTGTAGAATCGGTATTTGTAGAATCGGTATTTGTAAAATCGGACTTTGTAGAATCGGTCTTTGTAGAATCGGTCTTTGTAGACTCGGTATTTGTAGAATCGGTTTTTGTAGAATCGGACTTTGTAAAATCGGTATTTGTACAATCGGTTTTTGTAGAATCGGACTTTGTAGAATCGGTTTTTGTAGAATCGGTTTTTGTAGAATCGGTCTTTGTAGAATCGGTTTTTGTAGAATCGGTCTTTGTAGAATCGGTCTTTTGTAGAATCGGTCTTTGTAGAATGGGTCTTTGTAGCATCAGTCTTCGTAGAATCGGTATTTGTACAATCGGTCTTTGTAGAATCGGTTTTTGTAGAATCGGTTTTTGTAGAATCGGTCTTTGTAGAATCTGTATTTGTAGAATCGGTCTTTGTAGAATCGGTCTTTGTAGAATCGGTCTTTGTAGAATCGGTCTTTGTAGAATCGGTCTTTGTAGAATCGGTTTTTGTAGAATCGGTCTTTGTAGAATCGGTTTTTGTAGAATCGGTCTTTGTAGAATCGGTCTTTGTAGAATTGGTTTTTGTAGAATCGGTTTTTGTAGAATAGGTCTTTGTAGAATCTGTATTTGTAGAATCGGTCTTTGTAGAATCGGTATTTGTAGAATCGGTATTTGTAGAATCGGTTTTTGTAGAAACGGTCTTTGTAGAATCGGTTTTTATAGAATTGGTTTTTGTAGAATCGGTCTTTGTAGAATCGGTATTTGTAGAATCGGACTTTGTAAAATCGGTCTTTGTAGAATCGGTCTTTGTAGACTCGGTATTTGTAGAATCGGTTTTTGTAGAATCGGACTTTGTAAAATCGGTATTTGTACAATCGGTTTTTGTAGAATCGGACTTTGTAAAATCGGTATTTGTACAATCGGTTTTTGTAGAATCGGACTTTGTAGAATCGGTTTTTGTAGAATCGGTTTTTGTAGAATCGGTCTTTGTAGAATCGGTTTTTGTAGAATCGGTCTTTGTAGAATCGGTCTTTTGTAGAATCGGTCTTTGTCGAATCGGTCTTTGTAGCATCAGTCTTCGTAGAATCGGTATTTGTACAATCGGTCTTTGTAGAATCGGTTTTTGTAGAATCGGTTTTTGTAGAATCGGTCTTTGTAGAATCTGTATTTGTAGAATCGGTCTTTGTAGAATCGGTATTTGTAGAATCGGTATTTGTAGAATCGGTATTTGTAGAATCGGTTTTTGTAGAAACGGTCTTTGTAGAATCGGTTTTTGTAGAATTGGTTATTGTAGAATCGGTCTTTGTAGAATCGGTCTTTGTAGAATCGGTCTTTGTAGAATCGGTCTTTGTAGAATCGGTCTTTGTAGCATCAGTCTTCGTAGAATCGGTATTTGTACAATCGGTCTTTGTAGAATCGGTTTTTGTAGAATCGGACTTTGTAGAATCGGTCTTTGTAGAATCGGTATTTGTAGAATAGGACTTTTCAGAATCTGTTTTTTTAGAATCGGTCTTTATAGAATCTGTATTTGTAGAATCGGTCTTTGTAGAATCGGTATTTGTAGAATCGGTATTTGTAGAATCGGTATTTGTAGAATCGGTTTTTGTAGAAACGGTCTTTGTAGAATCGATTTTTGTAGAATCGGTTTTTGTAGAATCGGTATTTGTAGAATCGGTTTTTGTAGAATCGGTCTTTGTAGAATCGGTCTTTGTAGAATCGGTCTTTGTAGAATCGGTCTTTTGTAGAATCGGTCTTTGTAGAATCGGTCTTTGTAGCATCAGTCTTCGTAGAATCGGTCTTTGTAGAATCGGTCTTTGTAGAATCGGTTTTTGTAGAATCAGTATTTGTAGAATCGGTTTTTGTAGAAACGGTCTTTGTAGAATCGGTTTTTGTAGAATCGGTTTTTGTAGAATCGGTATTTGTAGAATCGGTTTTTGTAGAATCGGTCTTTGTAGAATCGGTGTTTGTAGAATCGGTCTTTGTAGAATCGGTTTTTGTAGAATCGGTCTTTGTAGAATTGGTTTTTGTAGAATCGGTTTTTGTAGAATCGGTCTTTGTAGAATCTGTATTTGTAGAATCGGTCTTTGTAGAATCGGTCTTTGTAGAATCGGTCTTTGTAGAATCGGTCTTTGTAGAATCGGTTTTTGTAGAATTGGTCTTTGTAGAATCGGTATTTGTACAATCGGTCTTTGTAGAATCGGTTTTTGTAGAATCGGACTTTGTAGAATCGGTTTTTGTAGAATTGGTTTTTGTAGAATCGGACTTTGTAGAATCGGACTTTGTAGAATCTGTCTTTGTAGTATCGGTCTTTGTAGAATCGGTCTTTGTAGAATCGGTTTTTGTAGAATCGGTCTGTGTAGAATCGGTTTTTGTAGAATCGGTCTTTGTAGAATCGGTCTTTGTAGAATCGGACTTTGTAGAATCGGTCTTTGTAGAATCGGTCTTTGTAGACTCGGTATTTGTAGAATCGGTTTTTGTAGAATCGGACTTTGTAAAATCGGTATTTGTACAATCGGTTTTTGTAGAAACGGACTTTGTAGAATCGGTTTTTGTAGAATCGGTTTTTGTAGAATCGGTCTTTGTAGAATCGGTTTTTGTAGAATCGGTCTTTGTAGAATCGGTCTTTTGTAGAATCGGTCTTTGTAGAATCGGTCTTTGTAGCATCAGTCTTCGTAGAATCGGTATATGTACAATCGGTCTTTGTAGAATCGGTTTTTGTAGAATCGGTCTTTGTAGAATCGGTCTTTGTAGCATCAGTCTTCGTAGAATCGGTATTTGTACAATCGGTCTTTGTAGAATCGGTTTTTGTAGAATCGGACTTTGTAGAATCGGTCTTTGTAGAATCGGTATTTGTAGAATAGGACTTTTCAGAATCTGTTTTTTTAGAATCGGTCTTTGTAGAATCTGTATTTGTAGAATCGGTCTTTGTAGAATCGGTATTTGTAGAATCGGTATTTGTAGAATCAGTATTTGTAGAATCGGTTTTTGTAGAAACGGTCTTTGTAGAATCGGTTTTTGTAGAATCGGTTTTTGTAGCATCGGTATTTGTAGAATCGGTTTTTGTAGAATCGGTCTTTGTAGAATCGGTCTTTGTAGAATCGGTCTTTGTAGAATCGGTCTTTGTAGAATCGGTCTTTGTAGAATCGGTTTTTGTAGAATCGGTCTTTGTAGAATCGGTTTTTGTAGAATCGGTCTTTGTAGAATCGGTTTTTGTAGAATCGGTCTTTGTAGAATTGGTTTTTGTAGAATCGGTTTTTGTAGAATCGGTTTTTGTAGAATCTGTATTTGTAGAATCGGTCTTTGTAGAATCGGTTTTTGTTGAAACGGTCTTTGTAGAATCGGTTTTTGTAGAATCGGTTTTTGTAGAATCGGTATTTGTAGAATCGGTTTTTGTAGAATCGGTCTTTGTAGAATCGGTCTATGTAGAATCGGTTTTTGTAGAATCGGTCTTTGTAGAATCGGTATTTGTACAATCGGTCTTTGTAGAATCGGTTTTTGTAGAATCGGACTTTGTAGAATCGGTTTTTGTAGAATTGGTTTTTGTAGAATCGGACTTTGTAGAATCGGACTTTGTAGAATCTGTCTTTGTAGTATCGGTCTTTGTAGAATCGGTCTTTGTAGAATCGGTTTTTGTAGAATCGGTCTGTGTAGAATCGGTTTTTGTAGAATCGGTCTTTGTAGAATCGGTCTTTGTAGAATCGGACTTTGTAGAATCGGTATTTGTAGAATCGGTTTTTGCAGAATCGGTCTTTGTAGAATCGGTCTTTGTAAAATCGGTCTTTGTAGAACCGGTTTTTGTAGAATCGGTATTTGTAGAATCGGTTTTTGTAGAATCGGTCTTTGTAGAATCGGTCTTTGTAGAATCGGTCTTTGTAGAATCGGTCTTTGTAGAATCGGTCTTTGTAGAATCGGTTTTTGTAGAATCGGTCTTTGTAGAATCGGTATTTGTACAATCGGTCTTTGTAGAATCGGTTTTTGTAGAATCGGACTTTGTAGAATCGGTTTTTGTAGAATTGGTTTTTGTAGAATCGGACTTTGTAGAATCGGACTTTGTAGAATCTGTCTTTGTAGTATCGGTCTTTGTAGAATCGGTCTTTGTAGAATCGGTTTTTGTAGAATCGGTCTGTGTAGAATCGGTTTTTGTAGAATCGGCCTTTGTAGAATCGGTCTTTGTAGAATCGGACTTTGTAGAATCGGTATTTGTAGAATCGGTTTTTGCAGAATCGGTCTTTGTAGAATCGGTCTTTGTAAAATCGGTCTTTGTAGAACCGGTTTTTGTTGAATCGGTATTTGTAGAATCGGTATTTGTAGAATCGGACTTTGTAGAATCGGTCTTTGTAGAATCGGTCTTTGTAGACTCGGTATTTGTAGAATCGGTTTTTGTAGAATCGGACTTTGTAAAATCGGTCTTTGTACAATCGGTTTTTGTAGAATCGGACTTTGTAGAATCGGTTTTTGTAGAATCGGTTTTTGTAGAATCGGTCTTTGTAGAATCGGTTTTTGTAGAATCGGTCTTTGTAGAATCGGTCTTTTGTAGAATCGGTCTTTGTAGAATCGGTCTTTGTACAATCGGTCTTTGTACAATCGGTTTTTGTAGAATCGGACTTTGTAGAATCGGTTTTTGTAGAATCGGTTTTTGTAGAATCGGTCTTTGTAGAAACGGTTTTTGTAGAATCGGACTTTGTAGAATCGGTTTTTGTAGAATCGGTTTTTGTAGAATCGGTCTTTGTAGAATCGGTTTTTGTAGAATCGGTCTTTGTAGAATCGGTCTTTTGTAGAATCAGTCTTCGTAGAATCGGTATTTGTACAATCGGTCTTTGTACAATCGGTTTTTGTAGAATCGGACTTTGTAGAATCGGTTTTTGTAGAATCGGTTTTTGTAGAATCGGTCTTTGTAGAATCGGTTTTTGTAGAATCGGTCTTTGTAGAATCGGTCTTTTGTAGAATCGGTCTTTGTAGAATCGGTCTTTGTAGCATCAGTCTTCGTAGAATCGGTCTTTGTAGAATCGGTCTTTGTAGAATCGGTCTTTGTAGAATCGGTCTTTGTAGAATCGGTCTTTGTAGAATCGGTCTTTGTAGCATCAGTCTTCGTAGAATCGGTATTTGTACAATCGGTCTTTGTAGAATCGGTTTTTGTAGAATCGGACTTTGTAGAATCGGTCTTTGTAGAATCGGTATTTGTAGAATAGGACTTTTCAGAATCTGTTTTTTTAGAATCGGTCTTTATAGAATCTGTATTTGTAGAATCGGTCTTTGTAGAATCGGTATTTGTAGAATCGGTATTTGTAGAATCGGTATTTGTAGAATCGGTTTTTGTAGAAACGGTCTTTGTAGAATCGGTTTTTGTAGAATCGGTTTTTGTGGAATCGGTATTTGTAGAATCGGTTTTTGTAGAATCGGTCTTTGTAGAATCGGTCTTTGTAGAATCGGTCTTTGTAGAATCGGTCTTTGTAGAATCGGTTTTTGTAGAATCGGTCTTTGTAGAATCAGTATTTGTACAATCGGTCTTTGTAGAATCGGGTTTTGTAGAATCGGACTTTGTAGAATCGGTTTTTGTAGAATTGGTTTTTGTAGAATCGGACTTTGTAGAATCGGACTTTGTAGAATCTGTCTTTGTAGTATCGGTCTTTGTAGAATCGGTCTTTGTAGAATCGGTTTTTGTAGAATCGGTCTGTGTAGAATCGGTTTTTGTAGAATCGGCCTTTGTAGAATCGGTCTTTGTAGAATCGGTCTTTGTAGAATCGGTTTTTGTAGAATCGGTCTTTGTAGAATCGGTTTTTGTAGAATCGGTCTTTGTAGAATTGGTTTTTGTAGAATCGGTTTTTGTAGAATCGGTCTTTGTAGAATCTGTATTTGTAGAATCGGTCTTTGTAGAATCGGTCTTTGTAGAATCGGTCTTTGTAGAATCGGTCTTTGTAGAATCGGTTTTTGTAGAATTGGTCTTTGTAGAATCGGTATTTGTACAATCGGTCTTTGTAGAATCGGTTTTTGTAGAATCGGACTTTGTAGAATCGGTTTTTGTAGAATTGGTTTTTGTAGAATCGGACTTTGTAGAATCGGACTTTGTAGAATCTGTCTTTGTAGTATCGGTCTTTGTAGAATCGGTCTTTGTAGAATCGGTTTTTGTAGAATCGGTCTGTGTAGAATCGGTTTTTGTAGAATCGGTCTTTGTAGAATCGGTCTTTGTAGAATCGGACTTTGTAGAATCGGTCTTTGTAGAATCGGTCTTTGTAGACTCGGTATTTGTAGAATCGGTTTTTGTAGAATCGGACTTTGTAAAATCGGTATTTGTACAATCGGTTTTTGTAGAATCGGACTTTGTAGAATCGGTTTTTGTAGAATCGGTTTTTGTAGAATCGGTCTTTGTAGAATCGGTTTTTGTAGAATCGGTCTTTGTAGAATCGGTCTTTTGTAGAATCGGTCTTTGTAGAATCGGTCTTTGTAGCATCAGTCTTCGTAGAATCGGTATATGTACAATCGGTCTTTGTAGAATCGGTTTTTGTAGAATCGGTCTTTGTAGAATCGGTCTTTGTAGCATCAGTCTTCGTAGAATCGGTATTTGTACAATCGGTCTTTGTAGAATCGGTTTTTGTAGAATCGGACTTTGTAGAATCGGTCTTTGTAGAATCGGTATTTGTAGAATAGGACTTTTCAGAATCTGTTTTTTTAGAATCGGTCTTTGTAGAATCTGTATTTGTAGAATCGGTCTTTGTAGAATCGGTATTTGTAGAATCGGTATTTGTAGAATCAGTATTTGTAGAATCGGTTTTTGTAGAAACGGTCTTTGTAGAATCGGTTTTTGTAGAATCGGTTTTTGTAGCATCGGTATTTGTAGAATCGGTTTTTGTAGAATCGGTCTTTGTAGAATCGGTCTTTGTAGAATCGGTCTTTGTAGAATCGGTCTTTGTAGAATCGGTCTTTGTAGAATCGGTTTTTGTAGAATCGGTCTTTGTAGAATCGGTTTTTGTAGAATCGGTCTTTGTAGAATCGGTTTTTGTAGAATCGGTCTTTGTAGAATTGGTTTTTGTAGAATCGGTTTTTGTAGAATCGGTTTTTGTAGAATCTGTATTTGTAGAATCGGTCTTTGTAGAATCGGTTTTTGTTGAAACGGTCTTTGTAGAATCGGTTTTTGTAGAATCGGTTTTTGTAGAATCGGTATTTGTAGAATCGGTTTTTGTAGAATCGGTCTTTGTAGAATCGGTCTATGTAGAATCGGTTTTTGTAGAATCGGTCTTTGTAGAATCGGTATTTGTACAATCGGTCTTTGTAGAATCGGTTTTTGTAGAATCGGACTTTGTAGAATCGGTTTTTGTAGAATTGGTTTTTGTAGAATCGGACTTTGTAGAATCGGACTTTGTAGAATCTGTCTTTGTAGTATCGGTCTTTGTAGAATCGGTCTTTGTAGAATCGGTTTTTGTAGAATCGGTCTGTGTAGAATCGGTTTTTGTAGAATCGGTCTTTGTAGAATCGGTCTTTGTAGAATCGGACTTTGTAGAATCGGTATTTGTAGAATCGGTTTTTGCAGAATCGGTCTTTGTAGAATCGGTCTTTGTAAAATCGGTCTTTGTAGAACCGGTTTTTGTAGAATCGGTCTTTGTAGAATTGGTTTTTGTAGAATCGGTTTTTGTAGAATCGGTCTTTGTAGAATCTGTATTTGTAGAATCGGTCTTTGTAGAATCGGTTTTCGTAGAAACGGTCTTTGTAGAATCGGTTTTTGTAGAATCGGTTTTTGTAGAATCGGTATTTGTAGAATCGGTTTTTGTAGAATCGGTCTTTGTAGAATCGGTCTTTGTAGAATCGGTCTTTGTAGAATCGGTCTTTGTAGAATCGGTTTTTGTAGAATCGGTCTTTGTAGAATCGGTATTTGTACAATCGGTCTTTGTAGAACCGGTTTTTGTAGAATCGGTATTTGTAGAATCGGTTTTTGTAGAATCGGTCTTTGTAGAATCGGTCTTTGTAGAATCGGACTTTGTAGAATCGGACTTAGTAGAATCTGTCTTTGTAGTATCGGTCTTTGTAGAATCGGTCTTTGTAGAATCGGTTTTTGTAGAATCGGTCTGTGTAGAATCGGTTTTTGTAGAATCGGCCTTTGTAGAATCGGTCTTTGTAGAATCGGACTTTGTAGAATCGGTATTTGTAGAATCGGTTTTTGCAGAATCGGTCTTTGTAGAATCGGTCTTTGTAAAATCGGTCTTTGTAGAACCGGTTTTTGTTGAATCGGTATTTGTAGAATCGGTATTTGTAGAATCGGACTTTGTAGAATCGGTCTTTGTAGAATCGGTCTTTGTAGACTCGGTATTTGTAGAATCGGTTTTTGTAGAATCGGACTTTGTAAAATCGGTCTTTGTACAATCGGTTTTTGTAGAATCGGACTTTGTAGAATCGGTTTTTGTAGAATCGGTTTTTGTAGAATCGGTCTTTGTAGAATCGGTTTTTGTAGAATCGGTCTTTGTAGAATCGGTCTTTTGTAGAATCGGTCTTTGTAGAATCGGTCTTTGTAGCATCAGTCTTCGTAGAATCGGTCTTTGTAGAATCGGTCTTTGTAGAATCGGTCTTTGTAGAATCGGTCTTTGTAGAATCGGTCTTTGTAGAATCGGTCTTTGTAGCATCAGTCTTCGTAGAATCGGTATTTGTACAATCGGTCTTTGTAGAATCGGTTTTTGTAGAATCGGACTTTGTAGAATCGGTCTTTGTAGAATCGGTATTTGTAGAATAGGACTTTTCAGAATCTGTTTTTTTAGAATCGGTCTTTATAGAATCTGTATTTGTAGAATCGGTCTTTGTAGAATCGGTATTTGTAGAATCGGTATTTGTAGAATCGGTATTTGTAGAATCGGTTTTTGTAGAAACGGTCTTTGTAGAATCGGTTTTTGTAGAATCGGTTTTTGTAGAATCGGTATTTGTAGAATCGGTTTTTGTAGAATCGGTCTTTGTAGAATCGGTCTTTGTAGAATCGGTCTTTGTAGAATCGGTCTTTGTAGAATCGGTTTTTGTAGAATCGGTCTTTGTAGAATCGGTATTTGTACAATCGGTCTTTGTAGAATCGGGTTTTGTAGAATCGGACTTTGTAGAATCGGTTTTTGTAGAATTGGTTTTTGTAGAATCGGACTTTGTAGAATCGGACTTTGTAGAATCTGTCTTTGTAGTATCGGTCTTTGTAGAATCGGTCTTTGTAGAATCGGTTTTTGTAGAATCGGTCTGTGTAGAATCGGTTTTTGTAGAATCGGCCTTTGTAGAATCGGTCTTTGTAGAATCGGACTTTGTAGAATCGGTATTTGTAGAATCGGTTTTTGCAGAATCGGTCTTTGTAGAATCGGTCTTTGTAAAATCGGTCTTTGTAGAACCGGTTTTTGTTGAATCGGTATTTGTAGAATCGGTATTTGTAGAATCGGACTTTGTAGAATCGGTCTTTGTAGAATCGGTCTTTGTAGACTCGGTATTTGTAGAATCGGTTTTTGTAGAATCGGACTTTGTAAAATCGGTCTTTGTACAATCGGTTTTTGTAGAATCGGACTTTGTAGAATCGGTTTTTGTAGAATCGGTTTTTGTAGAATCGGTCTTTGTAGAATCGGTTTTTGTAGAATCGGTCTTTGTAGAATCGGTCTTTTGTAGAATCGGTCTTTGTAGAATCGGTCTTTGTAGCATCAGTCTTCGTAGAATCGGTCTTTGTAGAATCGGTCTTTGTAGAATCGGTCTTTGTAGAATCGGTCTTTGTAGAATCGGTCTTTGTAGAATCGGTCTTTGTAGCATCAGTCTTCGTAGAATCGGTATTTGTACAATCGGTCTTTGTAGAATCGGTTTTTGTAGAATCGGACTTCGTAGAATCGGTATTTGTACAATCGGTCTTTGTAGAATCGGTTTTTGTAGAATCGGACTTTGTAGAATCGGTCTTTGTAGAATCGGTATTTGTAGAATAGGACTTTTCAGAATCTGTTTTTTTAGAATCGGTCTTTATAGAATCTGTATTTGTAGAATCGGTCTTTGTAGAATCGGTATTTGTAGAATCGGTATTTGTAGAATCGGTATTTGTAGAATCGGTTTTTGTAGAAACGGTCTTTGTAGAATCGGTTTTTGTAGAATCGGTTTTTGTAGAATCGGTATTTGTAGAATCGGTTTTTGTAGAATCGGTCTTTGTAGAATCGGTCTTTGTAGAATCGGTCTTTGTAGAATCGGTCTTTGTAGAATCGGTTTTTGTAGAATCGGTCTTTGTAGAATCGGTATTTGTACAATCGGTCTTTGTAGAATCGGGTTTTGTAGAATCGGACTTTGTAGAATCGGTTTTTGTAGAATTGGTTTTTGTAGAATCGGTCTTTGTAGAATCGGTCTTTGTAGAATCGGTTTTTGTAGAATCGGTCTTTGTAGAATCGGTATTTGTACAATCGGTCTTTGTAGAACCGGTTTTTGTAGAATCGGTATTTGTAGAATCGGTTTTTGTAGAATCGGTCTTTGTAGAATCGGTCTTTGTAGAATCGGACTTTGTAGAATCGGACTTAGTAGAATCTGTCTTTGTAGTATCGGTCTTTGTAGAATCGGTCTTTGTAGAATCGGTTTTTGTAGAATCGGTCTGTGTAGAATCGGTTTTTGTAGAATCGGCCTTTGTAGAATCGGTCTTTGTAGAATCGGACTTTGTAGAATCGGTATTTGTAGAATCGGTTTTTGCAGAATCGGTCTTTGTAGAATCGGTCTTTGTAAAATCGGTCTTTGTAGAACCGGTTTTTGTTGAATCGGTATTTGTAGAATCGGTATTTGTAGAATCGGACTTTGTAGAATCGGTCTTTGTAGAATCGGTCTTTGTAGACTCGGTATTTGTAGAATCGGTTTTTGTAGAATCGGACTTTGTAAAATCGGTCTTTGTACAATCGGTTTTTGTAGAATCGGACTTTGTAGAATCGGTTTTTGTAGAATCGGTTTTTGTAGAATCGGTCTTTGTAGAATCGGTTTTTGTAGAATCGGTCTTTGTAGAATCGGTCTTTTGTAGAATCGGTCTTTGTAGAATCGGTCTTTGTAGCATCAGTCTTCGTAGAATCGGTCTTTGTAGAATCGGTCTTTGTAGAATCGGTCTTTGTAGAATCGGTCTTTGTAGAATCGGTCTTTGTAGAATCGGTCTTTGTAGCATCAGTCTTCGTAGAATCGGTATTTGTACAATCGGTCTTTGTAGAATCGGTTTTTGTAGAATCGGACTTTGTAGAATCGGTCTTTGTAGAATCGGTATTTGTAGAATAGGACTTTTCAGAATCTGTTTTTTTAGAATCGGTCTTTATAGAATCTGTATTTGTAGAATCGGTCTTTGTAGAATCGGTATTTGTAGAATCGGTATTTGTAGAATCGGTATTTGTAGAATCGGTTTTTGTAGAAACGGTCTTTGTAGAATCGGTTTTTGTAGAATCGGTTTTTGTAGAATCGGTATTTGTAGAATCGGTTTTTGTAGAATCGGTCTTTGTAGAATCGGTCTTTGTAGAATCGGTCTTTGTAGAATCGGTCTTTGTAGAATCGGTTTTTGTAGAATCGGTCTTTGTAGAATCGGTATTTGTACAATCGGTCTTTGTAGAATCGGGTTTTGTAGAATCGGACTTTGTAGAATCGGTTTTTGTAGAATTGGTTTTTGTAGAATCGGACTTTGTAGAATCGGACTTTGTAGAATCTGTCTTTGTAGTATCGGTCTTTGTAGAATCGGTCTTTGTAGAATCGGTTTTTGTAGAATCGGTCTGTGTAGAATCGGTTTTTGTAGAATCGGCCTTTGTAGAATCGGTCTTTGTAGAATCGGACTTTGTAGAATCGGTATTTGTAGAATCGGTTTTTGCAGAATCGGTCTTTGTAGAATCGGTCTTTGTAAAATCGGTCTTTGTAGAACCGGTTTTTGTTGAATCGGTATTTGTAGAATCGGTATTTGTAGAATCGGACTTTGTAGAATCGGTCTTTGTAGAATCGGTCTTTGTAGACTCGGTATTTGTAGAATCGGTTTTTGTAGAATCGGACTTTGTAAAATCGGTCTTTGTACAATCGGTTTTTGTAGAATCGGACTTTGTAGAATCGGTTTTTGTAGAATCGGTTTTTGTAGAATCGGTCTTTGTAGAATCGGTTTTTGTAGAATCGGTCTTTGTAGAATCGGTCTTTTGTAGAATCGGTCTTTGTAGAATCGGTCTTTGTAGCATCAGTCTTCGTAGAATCGGTCTTTGTAGAATCGGTCTTTGTAGAATCGGTCTTTGTAGAATCGGTCTTTGTAGAATCGGTCTTTGTAGAATCGGTCTTTGTAGCATCAGTCTTCGTAGAATCGGTATTTGTACAATCGGTCTTTGTAGAATCGGTTTTTGTAGAATCGGACTTCGTAGAATCGGTATTTGTACAATCGGTCTTTGTAGAATCGGTTTTTGTAGAATCGGACTTTGTAGAATCGGTCTTTGTAGAATCGGTATTTGTAGAATAGGACTTTTCAGAATCTGTTTTTTTAGAATCGGTCTTTATAGAATCTGTATTTGTAGAATCGGTCTTTGTAGAATCGGTATTTGTAGAATCGGTATTTGTAGAATCGGTATTTGTAGAATCGGTTTTTGTAGAAACGGTCTTTGTAGAATCGGTTTTTGTAGAATCGGTTTTTGTAGAATCGGTATTTGTAGAATCGGTTTTTGTAGAATCGGTCTTTGTAGAATCGGTCTTTGTAGAATCGGTCTTTGTAGAATCGGTCTTTGTAGAATCGGTTTTTGTAGAATCGGTCTTTGTAGAATCGGTATTTGTACAATCGGTCTTTGTAGAATCGGGTTTTGTAGAATCGGACTTTGTAGAATCGGTTTTTGTAGAATTGGTTTTTGTAGAATCGGACTTTGTAGAATCGGACTTTGTAGAATCTGTCTTTGTAGTATCGGTCTTTGTAGAATCGGTCTTTGTAGAATCGGTTTTTGTAGAATCGGTCTGTGTAGAATCGGTTTTTGTAGAATCGGCCTTTGTAGAATCGGTCTTTGTAGAATCGGACTTTGTAGAATCGGTATTTGTAGAATCGGTTTTTGCAGAATCGGTCTTTGTAGAATCGGTCTTTGTAAAATCGGTCTTTGTAGAACCGGTTTTTGTTGAATCGGTATTTGTAGAATCGGTATTTGTAGAATCGGACTTTGTAGAATCGGTCTTTGTAGAATCGGTCTTTGTAGACTCGGTATTTGTAGAATCGGTTTTTGTAGAATCGGACTTTGTAAAATCGGTCTTTGTACAATCGGTTTTTGTAGAATCGGACTTTGTAGAATCGGTTTTTGTAGAATCGGTTTTTGTAGAATCGGTCTTTGTAGAATCGGTTTTTGTAGAATCGGTCTTTGTAGAATCGGTCTTTTGTAGAATCGGTCTTTGTAGAATCGGTCTTTGTAGCATCAGTCTTCGTAGAATCGGTCTTTGTAGAATCGGTCTTTGTAGAATCGGTCTTTGTAGAATCGGTCTTTGTAGAATCGGTCTTTGTAGAATCGGTCTTTGTAGCATCAGTCTTCGTAGAATCGGTATTTGTACAATCGGTCTTTGTAGAATCGGTTTTTGTAGAATCGGACTTTGTAGAATCGGTCTTTGTAGAATCGGTATTTGTAGAATAGGACTTTTCAGAATCTGTTTTTTTAGAATCGGTCTTTATAGAATCTGTATTTGTAGAATCGGTCTTTGTAGAATCGGTATTTGTAGAATCGGTATTTGTAGAATCGGTATTTGTAGAATCGGTTTTTGTAGAAACGGTCTTTGTAGAATCGGTTTTTGTAGAATCGGTTTTTGTAGAATCGGTATTTGTAGAATCGGTTTTTGTAGAATCGGTCTTTGTAGAATCGGTCTTTGTAGAATCGGTCTTTGTAGAATCGGTCTTTGTAGAATCGGTTTTTGTAGAATCGGTCTTTGTAGAATCGGTATTTGTACAATCGGTCTTTGTAGAATCGGTCTTTGTAGAATTGGTTTTTGTAGAATCGGTTTTTGTAGAATCGGTCTTTGTAGAATCTGTATTTGTAGAATCGGTCTTTGTAGAATCGGTCTTTGTAGAATCGGTCTTTGTAGAATCGGTCTTTGTAGAATCGGTTTTTGTAGAATTGGTCTTTGTAGAATCGGTATTTGTACAATCGGTCTTTGTAGAATCGGTTTTTGTAGAATCGGACTTTGTAGAATCGGTTTTTGTAGAATTGGTTTTTGTAGAATCGGACTTTGTAGAATCGGACTTTGTAGAATCTGTCTTTGTAGTATCGGTCTTTGTAGAATCGGTCTTTGTAGAATCGGTTTTTGTAGAATCGGTCTGTGTAGAATCGGTTTTTGTAGAATCGGTCTTTGTAGAATCGGTCTTTGTAGAATCGGACTTTGTAGAATCGGTCTTTGTAGAATCGGTCTTTGTAGACTCGGTATTTGTAGAATCGGTTTTTGTAGAATCGGACTTTGTAAAATCGGTATTTGTACAATCGGTTTTTGTAGAATCGGACTTTGTAGAATCGGTTTTTGTAGAATCGGTTTTTGTAGAATCGGTCTTTGTAGAATCGGTTTTTGTAGAATCGGTCTTTGTAGAATCGGTCTTTTGTAGAATCGGTCTTTGTAGAATCGGTCTTTGTAGCATCAGTCTTCGTAGAATCGGTATATGTACAATCGGTCTTTGTAGAATCGGTTTTTGTAGAATCGGTCTTTGTAGAATCGGTCTTTGTAGCATCAGTCTTCGTAGAATCGGTATTTGTACAATCGGTCTTTGTAGAATCGGTTTTTGTAGAATCGGACTTTGTAGAATCGGTCTTTGTAGAATCGGTATTTGTAGAATAGGACTTTTCAGAATCTGTTTTTTTAGAATCGGTCTTTGTAGAATCTGTATTTGTAGAATCGGTCTTTGTAGAATCGGTATTTGTAGAATCGGTATTTGTAGAATCAGTATTTGTAGAATCGGTTTTTGTAGAAACGGTCTTTGTAGAATCGGTTTTTGTAGAATCGGTTTTTGTAGCATCGGTATTTGTAGAATCGGTTTTTGTAGAATCGGTCTTTGTAGAATCGGTCTTTGTAGAATCGGTCTTTGTAGAATCGGTCTTTGTAGAATCGGTCTTTGTAGAATCGGTTTTTGTAGAATCGGTCTTTGTAGAATCGGTTTTTGTAGAATCGGTCTTTGTAGAATCGGTTTTTGTAGAATCGGTCTTTGTAGAATTGGTTTTTGTAGAATCGGTTTTTGTAGAATCGGTTTTTGTAGAATCTGTATTTGTAGAATCGGTCTTTGTAGAATCGGTTTTTGTTGAAACGGTCTTTGTAGAATCGGTTTTTGTAGAATCGGTTTTTGTAGAATCGGTATTTGTAGAATCGGTTTTTGTAGAATCGGTCTTTGTAGAATCGGTCTATGTAGAATCGGTTTTTGTAGAATCGGTCTTTGTAGAATCGGTATTTGTACAATCGGTCTTTGTAGAATCGGTTTTTGTAGAATCGGACTTTGTAGAATCGGTTTTTGTAGAATTGGTTTTTGTAGAATCGGACTTTGTAGAATCGGACTTTGTAGAATCTGTCTTTGTAGTATCGGTCTTTGTAGAATCGGTCTTTGTAGAATCGGTTTTTGTAGAATCGGTCTGTGTAGAATCGGTTTTTGTAGAATCGGTCTTTGTAGAATCGGTCTTTGTAGAATCGGACTTTGTAGAATCGGTATTTGTAGAATCGGTTTTTGCAGAATCGGTCTTTGTAGAATCGGTCTTTGTAAAATCGGTCTTTGTAGAACCGGTTTTTGTAGAATCGGTCTTTGTAGAATTGGTTTTTGTAGAATCGGTTTTTGTAGAATCGGTCTTTGTAGAATCTGTATTTGTAGAATCGGTCTTTGTAGAATCGGTTTTCGTAGAAACGGTCTTTGTAGAATCGGTTTTTGTAGAATCGGTTTTTGTAGAATCGGTATTTGTAGAATCGGTTTTTGTAGAATCGGTCTTTGTAGAATCGGTCTTTGTAGAATCGGTCTTTGTAGAATCGGTCTTTGTAGAATCGGTTTTTGTAGAATCGGTCTTTGTAGAATCGGTATTTGTACAATCGGTCTTTGTAGAACCGGTTTTTGTAGAATCGGTATTTGTAGAATCGGTTTTTGTAGAATCGGTCTTTGTAGAATCGGTCTTTGTAGAATCGGACTTTGTAGAATCGGACTTTGTAGAATCTGTCTTTGTAGTATCGGTCTTTGTAGAATCGGTCTTTGTAGAATCGGTTTTTGTAGAATCGGTCTGTGTAGAATCGGTTTTTGTAGAATCGGCCTTTGTAGAATCGGTCTTTGTAGAATCGGACTTTGTAGAATCGGTATTTGTAGAATCGGTTTTTGCAGAATCGGTCTTTGTAGAATCGGTCTTTGTAAAATCGGTCTTTGTAGAACCGGTTTTTGTTGAATCGGTATTTGTAGAATCGGTATTTGTAGAATCGGACTTTGTAGAATCGGTCTTTGTAGAATCGGTCTTTGTAGACTCGGTATTTGTAGAATCGGTTTTTGTAGAATCGGACTTTGTAAAATCGGTCTTTGTACAATCGGTTTTTGTAGAATCGGACTTTGTAGAATCGGTTTTTGTAGAATCGGTTTTTGTAGAATCGGTCTTTGTAGAATCGGTTTTTGTAGAATCGGTCTTTGTAGAATCGGTCTTTTGTAGAATCGGTCTTTGTAGAATCGGTCTTTGTAGCATCAGTCTTCGTAGAATCGGTCTTTGTAGAATCGGTCTTTGTAGAATCGGTCTTTGTAGAATCGGTCTTTGTAGAATCGGTCTTTGTAGAATCGGTCTTTGTAGCATCAGTCTTCGTAGAATCGGTATTTGTACAATCGGTCTTTGTAGAATCGGTTTTTGTAGAATCGGACTTTGTAGAATCGGTCTTTGTAGAATCGGTATTTGTAGAATAGGACTTTTCAGAATCTGTTTTTTTAGAATCGGTCTTTATAGAATCTGTATTTGTAGAATCGGTCTTTGTAGAATCGGTATTTGTAGAATCGGTATTTGTAGAATCGGTATTTGTAGAATCGGTTTTTGTAGAAACGGTCTTTGTAGAATCGGTTTTTGTAGAATCGGTTTTTGTAGAATCGGTATTTGTAGAATCGGTTTTTGTAGAATCGGTCTTTGTAGAATCGGTCTTTGTAGAATCGGTCTTTGTAGAATCGGTCTTTGTAGAATCGGTTTTTGTAGAATCGGTCTTTGTAGAATCGGTATTTGTACAATCGGTCTTTGTAGAATCGGGTTTTGTAGAATCGGACTTTGTAGAATCGGTTTTTGTAGAATTGGTTTTTGTAGAATCGGACTTTGTAGAATCGGACTTTGTAGAATCTGTCTTTGTAGTATCGGTCTTTGTAGAATCGGTCTTTGTAGAATCGGTTTTTGTAGAATCGGTCTGTGTAGAATCGGTTTTTGTAGAATCGGCCTTTGTAGAATCGGTCTTTGTAGAATCGGACTTTGTAGAATCGGTATTTGTAGAATCGGTTTTTGCAGAATCGGTCTTTGTAGAATCGGTCTTTGTAAAATCGGTCTTTGTAGAACCGGTTTTTGTTGAATCGGTATTTGTAGAATCGGTATTTGTAGAATCGGACTTTGTAGAATCGGTCTTTGTAGAATCGGTCTTTGTAGACTCGGTATTTGTAGAATCGGTTTTTGTAGAATCGGACTTTGTAAAATCGGTCTTTGTACAATCGGTTTTTGTAGAATCGGACTTTGTAGAATCGGTTTTTGTAGAATCGGTTTTTGTAGAATCGGTCTTTGTAGAATCGGTTTTTGTAGAATCGGTCTTTGTAGAATCGGTCTTTTGTAGAATCGGTCTTTGTAGAATCGGTCTTTGTAGCATCAGTCTTCGTAGAATCGGTCTTTGTAGAATCGGTCTTTGTAGAATCGGTCTTTGTAGAATCGGTCTTTGTAGAATCGGTCTTTGTAGAATCGGTCTTTGTAGCATCAGTCTTCGTAGAATCGGTATTTGTACAATCGGTCTTTGTAGAATCGGTTTTTGTAGAATCGGACTTCGTAGAATCGGTATTTGTACAATCGGTCTTTGTAGAATCGGTTTTTGTAGAATCGGACTTTGTAGAATCGGTCTTTGTAGAATCGGTATTTGTAGAATAGGACTTTTCAGAATCTGTTTTTTTAGAATCGGTCTTTATAGAATCTGTATTTGTAGAATCGGTCTTTGTAGAATCGGTATTTGTAGAATCGGTATTTGTAGAATCGGTATTTGTAGAATCGGTTTTTGTAGAAACGGTCTTTGTAGAATCGGTTTTTGTAGAATCGGTTTTTGTAGAATCGGTATTTGTAGAATCGGTTTTTGTAGAATCGGTCTTTGTAGAATCGGTCTTTGTAGAATCGGTCTTTGTAGAATCGGTCTTTGTAGAATCGGTTTTTGTAGAATCGGTCTTTGTAGAATCGGTATTTGTACAATCGGTCTTTGTAGAATCGGGTTTTGTAGAATCGGACTTTGTAGAATCGGTTTTTGTAGAATTGGTTTTTGTAGAATCGGACTTTGTAGAATCGGACTTTGTAGAATCTGTCTTTGTAGTATCGGTCTTTGTAGAATCGGTCTTTGTAGAATCGGTTTTTGTAGAATCGGTCTGTGTAGAATCGGTTTTTGTAGAATCGGCCTTTGTAGAATCGGTCTTTGTAGAATCGGACTTTGTAGAATCGGTATTTGTAGAATCGGTTTTTGCAGAATCGGTCTTTGTAGAATCGGTCTTTGTAAAATCGGTCTTTGTAGAACCGGTTTTTGTTGAATCGGTATTTGTAGAATCGGTATTTGTAGAATCGGACTTTGTAGAATCGGTCTTTGTAGAATCGGTCTTTGTAGACTCGGTATTTGTAGAATCGGTTTTTGTAGAATCGGACTTTGTAAAATCGGTCTTTGTAGAATTGGTTTTTGTAGAATCGGACTTTGTAGAATCGGACTTTGTAGAATCTGTCTTTGTAGTATCGGTCTTTGTAGAATCGGTCTTTGTAGAATCGGTTTTTGTAGAATCGGTCTGTGTAGAATCGGTTTTTGTAGAATCGGCCTTTGTAGAATCGGTCTTTGTAGAATCGGTCTTTGTAGAATCGGTCTTTGTAGCATCAGTCTTCGTAGAATCGGTATTTGTACAATCGGTCTTTGTAGAATCGGTTTTTGTAGAATCGGACTTTGTAGAATCGGTCTTTGTAGAATCGGTATTTGTAGAATAGGACTTTTCAGAATCTGTTTTTTTAGAATCGGTCTTTATAGAATCTGTATTTGTAGAATCGGTCTTTGTAGAATCGGTATTTGTAGAATCGGTATTTGTAGAATCGGTATTTGTAGAATCGGTTTTTGTAGAAACGGTCTTTGTAGAATCGGTTTTTGTAGAATCGGTTTTTGTAGAATCGGTATTTGTAGAATCGGTTTTTGTAGAATCGGTCTTTGTAGAATCGGTCTTTGTAGAATCGGTCTTTGTAGAATCGGTCTTTGTAGAATCGGTTTTTGTAGAATCGGTCTTTGTAGAATCGGTATTTGTACAATCGGTCTTTGTAGAATCGGGTTTTGTAGAATCGGACTTTGTAGAATCGGTTTTTGTAGAATTGGTTTTTGTAGAATCGGACTTTGTAGAATCGGACTTTGTAGAATCTGTCTTTGTAGTATCGGTCTTTGTAGAATCGGTCTTTGTAGAATCGGTTTTTGTAGAATCGGTCTGTGTAGAATCGGTTTTTGTAGAATCGGCCTTTGTAGAATCGGTCTTTGTAGAATCGGACTTTGTAGAATCGGTATTTGTAGAATCGGTTTTTGCAGAATCGGTCTTTGTAGAATCGGTCTTTGTAAAATCGGTCTTTGTAGAACCGGTTTTTGTTGAATCGGTATTTGTAGAATCGGTATTTGTAGAATCGGACTTTGTAGTATCGGTCTTTGTAGAATCGGTCTTTGTAGACTCGGTCTTTGTAGAATCGGACTTTGTAGAATCGGTATTTGTAGAATCGGTTTTTGCAGAATCGGTCTTTGTAGAATCGGTCTTTGTAAAATCGGTCTTTGTAGAACCGGTTTTTGTTGAATCGGTATTTGTAGAATCGGTATTTGTAGAATCGGACTTTGTAGAATCGGTCTTTGTAGAATCGGTCTTTGTAGACTCGGTATTTGTAGAATCGGTTTTTGTAGAATCGGACTTTGTAAAATCGGTCTTTGTACAATCGGTTTTTGTAGAATCGGACTTTGTAGAATCGGTTTTTGTAGAATCGGTTTTTGTAGAATCGGTCTTTGTAGAATCGGTTTTTGTAGAATCGGTCTTTGTAGAATCGGTCTTTTGTAGAATCGGTCTTTGTAGAATCGGTCTTTGTAGCATCAGTCTTCGTAGAATCGGTCTTTGTAGAATCGGTCTTTGTAGAATCGGTCTTTGTAGAATCGGTCTTTGTAGAATCGGTCTTTGTAGAATCGGTCTTTGTAGCATCAGTCTTCGTAGAATCGGTATTTGTACAATCGGTCTTTGTAGAATCGGTTTTTGTAGAATCGGACTTTGTAGAATCGGTCTTTGTAGAATCGGTATTTGTAGAATAGGACTTTTCAGAATCTGTTTTTTTAGAATCGGTCTTTATAGAATCTGTATTTGTAGAATCGGTCTTTGTAGAATCGGTATTTGTAGAATCGGTATTTGTAGAATCGGTATTTGTAGAATCGGTTTTTGTAGAAACGGTCTTTGTAGAATCGGTTTTTGTAGAATCGGTTTTTGTAGAATCGGTATTTGTAGAATCGGTTTTTGTAGAATCGGTCTTTGTAGAATCGGTCTTTGTAGAATCGGTCTTTGTAGAATCGGTCTTTGTAGAATCGGTTTTTGTAGAATCGGTCTTTGTAGAATCGGTATTTGTACAATCGGTCTTTGTAGAATCGGGTTTTGTAGAATCGGACTTTGTAGAATCGGTTTTTGTAGAATTGGTTTTTGTAGAATCGGACTTTGTAGAATCGGACTTTGTAGAATCTGTCTTTGTAGTATCGGTCTTTGTAGAATCGGTCTTTGTAGAATCGGTTTTTGTAGAATCGGTCTGTGTAGAATCGGTTTTTGTAGAATCGGCCTTTGTAGAATCGGTCTTTGTAGAATCGGACTTTGTAGAATCGGTATTTGTAGAATCGGTTTTTGCAGAATCGGTCTTTGTAGAATCGGTCTTTGTAAAATCGGTCTTTGTAGAACCGGTTTTTGTTGAATCGGTATTTGTAGAATCGGTATTTGTAGAATCGGACTTTGTAGTATCGGTCTTTGTAGAATCGGTCTTTGTAGACTCGGTATTTGTAGAATCGGTTTTTGTAGAATCGGACTTTGTAAAATCGGTCTTTGTACAATCGGTTTTTGTAGAATCGGACTTTGTAGAATCGGTTTTTGTAGAATCGGTTTTTGTAGAATCGGTCTTTGTAGAATCGGTTTTTGTAGAATCGGTCTTTGTAGAATCGGTCTTTTGTAGAATCGGTCTTTGTAGAATCGGTCTTTGTAGCATCAGTCTTCGTAGAATCGGTCTTTGTAGAATCGGTCTTTGTAGAATCGGTTTTTGTAGAATCAGTATTTGTAGAATTGGTTTTTGTAGAAACGGTCTTTGTAGAATCGGTTTTTGTAGAATCGGTTTTTGTAGAATCGGTATTTGTAGAATCGGTTTTTGTAGAATCGGTCTTTGTAGAATCGGTTTTTGTAGAATCGGTCTTTGTAGAATCGGTTTTTGTAGAATCGGTCTTTGTAGAATTGGTTTTTGTAGAATCGGTTTTTGTAGAATCGGTCTTTGTAGAATCTGTATTTGTAGAATCGGTCTTTGTAGAATCGGTTTTCGTAGAAACGGTCTTTGTAGAATCGGTTTTTGTAGAATCGGTTTTTGTAGAATCGGTATTTGTAGAATCGGTTTTTGTAGAATCGGTCTTTGTAGAATCGGTCTTTGTAGAATCGGTCTTTGTAGAATCGGTCTTTGTAGAATCGGTATTTGTACAATCGGTCTTTGTAGAATCGGTATTTGTACAATCGGTCTTTGTAGAATCGGTTTTTGTAGAATCGGACTTTGTAGAATCGGTTTTTGTAGAATCGGTTTTTGTAGAATCGGTCTTTGTAGAATCGGTTTTTGTAGAATCGGTCTTTGTAGAATTGGTTTTTGTAGAATCGGTTTTTGTAGAATCGGTCTTTGTAGAATCTGTATTTGTAGAATCGGTCTTTGTAGAATCGGTTTTCGTAGAAACGGTCTTTGTAGAATCGGTTTTTGTAGAATCGATTTTTGTAGAATCGGTATTTGTAGAATCGGTTTTTGTAGAATCGGTCTTTGTAGAATCGGTCTTTGTAGAATCGGTCTTTGTAGAATCGGTCTTTGTAGAATCGGTTTTTGTAGAATCGGTCTTTGTAGAATCGGTATTTGTACAATCGGTCTTTGTAGAACCGGTTTTTGTAGAATCGGTATTTGTAGAATCGGTTTTTGTAGAATCGGTCTTTGTAGAATCGGTCTTTGTAGAATCGGTCTTTGTAGAATCGGTCTTTGTAGAATCGGTCTTTGTAGAATCGGTTTTTGTAGAATCGGTCTTTGTAGAATCGGTCTTTGTAGAATCGGTATTTGTAGAATCGGTTTTTGCAGAATCGGTCTTTGTAGAATCGGTCTTTGTAAAATCGGTCTTTGTAGAACCGGTTTTTGTAGAATCGGTATTTGTAGAATCGGTTTTTGTAGAATCGGTCTTTGTAGAATCGGTCTTTGTAGAATCGGTCTTTGTAGAATCGGTCTTTGTAGAATCGGTCTTTGTAGAATCGGTTTTTGTAGAATCGGTCTTTGTAGAATCGGTATTTGTACAATCGGTCTTTGTAGAATCGGTTTTTGTAGAATCGGACTTTGTAGAATCGGTTTTTGTAGAATTGGTTTTTGTAGAATCGGACTTTGTAGAATCGGACTTTGTAGAATCTGTCTTTGTAGTATCGGTCTTTGTAGAATCGGTCTTTGTAGAATCGGTTTTTGTAGAATCGGTCTGTGTAGAATCGGTTTTTGTAGAATCGGCCTTTGTAGAATCGGTCTTTGTAGAATCGGACTTTGTAGAATCGGTATTTGTAGAATCGGTTTTTGCAGAATCGGTCTTTGTAGAATCGGTCTTTGTAAAATCGGTCTTTGTAGAACCGGTTTTTGTTGAATCGGTATTTGTAGAATCGGTATTTGTAGAATCGGACTTTGTAGAATCGGTCTTTGTAGAATCGGTCTTTGTAGACTCGGTATTTGTAGAATCGGTTTTTGTAGAATCGGACTTTGTAAAATCGGTCTTTGTACAATCGGTTTTTGTAGAATCGGACTTTGTAGAATCGGTTTTTGTAGAATCGGTTTTTGTAGAATCGGTCTTTGTAGAATCGGTTTTTGTAGAATCGGTCTTTGTAGAATCGGTCTTTTGTAGAATCGGTCTTTGTAGAATCGGTCTTTGTAGCATCAGTCTTCGTAGAATCGGTCTTTGTAGAATCGGTCTTTGTAGAATCGGTCTTTGTAGAATCGGTCTTTGTAGAATCGGTCTTTGTAGAATCGGTCTTTGTAGCATCAGTCTTCGTAGAATCGGTATTTGTACAATTGGTATTTGTACAATCGGTTTTTGTAGAATCGGACTTTGTAGAATCGGTCTTTGTAGAATCGGTATTTGTAGAATAGGACTTTTCAGAATCTGTTTTTTTAGAATCGGTCTTTATAGAATCTGTATTTGTAGAATCGGTCTTTGTAGAATCGGTATTTGTAGAATCGGTATTTGTAGAATCGGTATTTGTAGAATCGGTTTTTGTAGAAACGGTCTTTGTAGAATCGGTTTTTGTAGAATCGGTTTTTGTAGAATCGGTATTTGTAGAATCGGTTTTTGTAGAATCGGTCTTTGTAGAATCGGTCTTTGTAGAATCGGTCTTTGTAGAATCGGTCTTTGTAGAATCGGTTTTTGTAGAATCGGTCTTTGTAGAATCGGTATTTGTACAATCGGTCTTTGTAGAATCGGGTTTTGTAGAATCGGACTTTGTAGAATCGGTTTTTGTAGAATTGGTTTTTGTAGAATCGGACTTTGTAGAATCGGACTTTGTAGAATCTGTCTTTGTAGTATCGGTCTTTGTAGAATCGGTCTTTGTAGAATCGGTTTTTGTAGAATCGGTCTGTGTAGAATCGGTTTTTGTAGAATCGGCCTTTGTAGAATCGGTCTTTGTAGAATCGGACTTTGTAGAATCGGTATTTGTAGAATCGGTTTTTGCAGAATCGGTCTTTGTAGAATCGGTCTTTGTAAAATCGGTCTTTGTAGAACCGGTTTTTGTTGAATCGGTATTTGTAGAATCGGTATTTGTAGAATCGGACTTTGTAGAATCGGTCTTTGTAGAATCGGTCTTTGTAGACTCGGTATTTGTAGAATCGGTTTTTGTAGAATCGGACTTTGTAAAATCGGTCTTTGTACAATCGGTTTTTGTAGAATCGGACTTTGTAGAATCGGTTTTTGTAGAATCGGTTTTTGTAGAATCGGTCTTTGTAGAATCGGTTTTTGTAGAATCGGTCTTTGTAGAATCGGTCTTTTGTAGAATCGGTCTTTGTAGAATCGGTCTTTGTAGCATCAGTCTTCGTAGAATCGGTCTTTGTAGAATCGGTCTTTGTAGAATCGGTTTTTGTAGAATCAGTATTTGTAGAATCGGTTTTTGTAGAAACGGTCTTTGTAGAATCGGTTTTTGTAGAATCGGTTTTTGTAGAATCGGTATTTGTAGAATCGGTTTTTGTAGAATCGGTCTTTGTAGAATCGGTTTTTGTAGAATCGGTCTTTGTAGAATCGGTTTTTGTAGAATCGGTCTTTGTAGAATTGGTTTTTGTAGAATCGGTTTTTGTAGAATCGGTCTTTGTAGAATCTGTATTTGTAGAATCGGTCTTTGTAGAATCGGTTTTCGTAGAAACGGTCTTTGTAGAATCGGTTTTTGTAGAATCGGTTTTTGTAGAATCGGTATTTGTAGAATCGGTTTTTGTAGAATCGGTCTTTGTAGAATCGGTCTTTGTAGAATCGGTCTTTGTAGAATCGGTCTTTGTAGAATCGGTATTTGTACAATCGGTCTTTGTAGAATCGGTATTTGTACAATCGGTCTTTGTAGAATCGGTTTTTGTAGAATCGGACTTTGTAGAATCGGTTTTTGTAGAATCGGTTTTTGTAGAATCGGTCTTTGTAGAATCGGTTTTTGTAGAATCGGTCTTTGTAGAATTGGTTTTTGTAGAATCGGTTTTTGTAGAATCGGTCTTTGTAGAATCTGTATTTGTAGAATCGGTCTTTGTAGAATCGGTTTTCGTAGAAACGGTCTTTGTAGAATCGGTTTTTGTAGAATCGGTTTTTGTAGAATCGGTATTTGTAGAATCGGTTTTTGTAGAATCGGTCTTTGTAGACTCGGTATTTGTAGAATCGGTTTTTGTAGAATCGGACTTTGTAGAATCGGTTTTTGTAGAATCGGTTTTTGTAGAATCGGTCTTTGTAGAATTGGTTTTTGTAGAATCGGACTTTGTAGAATCGGACTTTGTAGAATCTGTCTTTGTAGTATCGGTCTTTGTAGAATCGGTCTTTGTAGAATCGGTTTTTGTAGAATCGGTCTGTGTAGAATCGGTTTTTGTAGAATCGGTCTTTGTAGAATCGGTCTTTGTAGAATCGGACTTTGTAGAATCGGTCTTTGTAGAATCGGTCTTTGTAGACTCGGTATTTGTAGAATCGGTTTTTGTAGAATCGGACTTTGTAAAATCGGTATTTGTACAATCGGTTTTTGTAGAATCGGACTTTGTAGAATCGGTTTTTGTAGAATCGGTTTTTGTAGAATCGGTCTTTGTAGAATCGGTTATTGTAGAATCGGTCTTTGTAGAATCGGTCTTTTGTAGAATCGGTCTTTGTAGAATCGGTCTTTGTAGCATCAGTCTTCGTAGAATCGGTATATGTACAATCGGTCTTTGTAGAATCGGTTTTTGTAGAATCGGTCTTTGTAGAATCGGTCTTTGTAGCATCAGTCTTCGTAGAATCGGTCTTTGTAGAATCGGTCTTTGTAGAATCGGTTTTTGTAGAATCAGTATTTGTAGAATCGGTTTTTGTAGAAACGGTCTTTGTAGAATCGGTTTTTGTAGAATCGGTTTTTGTAGAATCGGTATTTGTAGAATCGGTTTTTGTAGAATCGGTCTTTGTAGAATCGGTTTTTGTAGAATCGGTCTTTGTAGAATCGGTTTTTGTAGAATCGGTCTTTGTAGAATTGGTTTTTGTAGAATCGGTTTTTGTAGAATCGGTCTTTGTAGAATCTGTATTTGTAGAATCGGTCTTTGTAGAATCGGTTTTCGTAGAAACGGTCTTTGTAGAATCGGTTTTTGTAGAATCGGTTTTTGTAGAATCGGTATTTGTAGAATCGGTTTTTGTAGAATCGGTCTTTGTAGAATCGGTCTTTGTAGAATCGGTCTTTGTAGAATCGGTCTTTGTAGAATCGGTATTTGTACAATCGGTCTTTGTAGAATCGGTATTTGTACAATCGGTCTTTGTAGAATCGGTTTTTGTAGAATCGGACTTTGCAGAATCGGTTTTTGTAGAATTGGTTTTTGTAGAATCGGACTTTGTAGAATCGGACTTTGTAGAATCTGTCTTTGTAGTATCGGTCTTTGTAGAATCGGTCTTTGTAGAATCGGTTTTTGTAGAATCGGTCTGTGTAGAATCGGTTTTTGTAGAATCGGCCTTTGTAGAATCGGTCTTTGTAGAATCGGACTTTGTAGAATCGGTATTTGTAGAATCGGTTTTTGCAGAATCGGTCTTTGTAGAATCGGTCTTTGTAAAATCGGTCTTTGTAGAACCGGTTTTTGTTGAATCGGTATTTGTAGAATCGGTATTTGTAGAATCGGACTTTGTAGAATCGGTCTTTGTAGAATCGGTCTTTGTAGACTCGGTATTTGTAGAATCGGTTTTTGTAGAATCGGACTTTGTAAAATCGGTCTTTGTACAATCGGTTTTTGTAGAATCGGACTTTGTAGAATCGGTTTTTGTAGAATCGGTTTTTGTAGAATCGGTCTTTGTAGAATCGGTTTTTGTAGAATCGGTCTTTGTAGAATCGGTCTTTTGTAGAATCGGTCTTTGTAGAATCGGTCTTTGTAGCATCAGTCTTCGTAGAATCGGTCTTTGTAGAATCGGTCTTTGTAGAATCGGTTTTTGTAGAATCAGTATTTGTAGAATCGGTTTTTGTAGAAACGGTCTTTGTAGAATCGGTTTTTGTAGAATCGGTTTTTGTAGAATCGGTATTTGTAGAATCGGTTTTTGTAGAATCGGTCTTTGTAGAATCGGTTTTTGTAGAATCGGTCTTTGTAGAATCGGTTTTTGTAGAATCGGTCTTTGTAGAATTGGTTTTTGTAGAATCGGTTTTTGTAGAATCGGTCTTTGTAGAATCTGTATTTGTAGAATCGGTCTTTGTAGAATCGGTTTTCGTAGAAACGGTCTTTGTAGAATCGGTTTTTGTAGAATCGGTTTTTGTAGAATCGGTATTTGTAGAATCGGTTTTTGTAGAATCGGTCTTTGTAGAATCGGTCTTTGTAGAATCGGTCTTTGTAGAATCGGTCTTTGTAGAATCGGTTTTTGTAGAATCGGTCTTTGTAGAATCGGTATTTGTACAATCGGTCTTTGTAGAATCGGTTTTTGTAGAATCGGACTTTGTAGAATCGGTTTTTGTAGAATTGGTTTTTGTAGAATCGGACTTTGTAGAATCGGACTTTGTAGAATCTGTCTTTGTAGTATCGGTCTTTGTAGAATCGGTCTTTGTAGAATCGGTTTTTGTAGAATCGGTCTGTGTAGAATCGGTTTTTGTAGAATCGGTCTTTGTAGAATCGGTCTTTGTAGAATCGGACTTTGTAGAATCGGTCTTTGTAGAATCGGTCTTTGTAGACTCGGTATTTGTAGAATCGGTTTTTGTAGAATCGGACTTTGTAAAATCGGTATTTGTACAATCGGTTTTTGTAGAATCGGACTTTGTAGAATCGGTTTTTGTAGAATCGGTTTTTGTAGAATCGGTCTTTGTAGAATCGGTTTTTGTAGAATCGGTCTTTGTAGAATCGGTCTTTTGTAGAATCGGTCTGTGTAGAATCGGTTTTTGTAGAATCGGTCTTTGTAGAATCGGTCTTTGTAGAATCGGTCTTTGTAGCATCAGTCTTCGTAGAATCGGTATATGTACAATCGGTCTTTGTAGAATCGGTTTTTGTAGAATCGGTCTTTGTAGAATCGGGTTTTGTAGAATCGGTCTTTGTAGAATTGGTTTTTGTAGAATCGGTCTGTGTAGAATCGGTTTTTGTAGAATCGGTCTTTGTAGAATCGGTCTTTGTAGCATCAGTCTTCGTAGAATCGGTATTTGTACAATCGGTCTTTGTAGAATCGGTTTTTGTAGAATCGGACTTTGTAGAATCGGTCTTTGTAGAATCGGTATTTGTAGAATAGGACTTTTCAGAATCTGTTTTTTTAGAATCGGTCTTTGTAGAATCTGTATTTGTAGAATCGGTCTTTGTAGAATCGGTATTTGTAGAATCGGTATTTGTAGAATCAGTATTTGTAGAATCGGTTTTTGTAGAAACGGTCTTTGTAGAATCGGTTTTTGTAGAATCGGTTTTTGTAGAATCGGTATTTATAGAATCGGTTTTTGTAGAATCGGTCTTTGTAGAATCGGTCTTTGTAGAATCGGTCTTTGTAGAATCGGTCTTTGTAGAATCGGTCTTTGTAGAATCGGTTTTTGTAGAATCGGTCTTTGTAGAATCGGTTTTTGTAGAATCGGTCTTTGTAGAATCGGTCTTTGTAGAATTGGTTTTTGTAGAATCGGTTTTTGTAGAATCGGTCTTTCTAGAATCTGTATTTGTAGAATCGGTCTTTGTAGAATCGGTATTTGTAGAATCGGTATTTGTAGAATCGGTTTTTGTAGAAACGGTCTTTGTAGAATCGGTTTTTGTAGAATTGGTTTTTGTAGAATCGGTCTTTGTAGAATCGGTATTTGTAGAATCGGACTTTGTAAAATCGGTCTTTGTAGAATCGGTCTGTGTAGAATCGGTTTTTGTAGAATCAGTCTTTGTAGAATCGGTCTTTGTAGCATCAGTCTTCGTAGAATCGGTATTTGTACAATCGGTCTTTGTAGAATCGGTTTTTGTAGAATCGGACTTTGTAGAATCGGTCTTTGTAGAATCGGTATTTGTAGAATAGGACTTTTCAGAATCTGTTTTTTTAGAATCGGTCTTTGTCGAATCTGTATTTGTAGAATCGGTCTTTGTAGAATCGGTATTTGTAGAATCGGTATTTGTAGAATCAGTATTTGTAGAATCGGTTTTTGTAGAAACGGTCTTTGTAGAATCGGTTTTTGTAGAATCGGTTTTTGTAGAATCGGTATTTGTAGAATCGGTTTTTGTAGAATCGGTCTTTGTAGAATCGGTCTTTGTAGAATCGGTCTTTGTAGAATCGGTCTTTGTAGAATCGGTTTTTGTAGAATCAGTATTTGTAGAATCGGTTTTTGTAGAAACGGTCTTTGTAGAATCGGTTTTTGTAGAATCGGTTTTTGTAGAATCGGTATTTGTAGAATCGGTTTTTGTAGAATCGGTCTTTGTAGAATCGGTTTTTGTAGAATCGGTCTTTGTAGAATCGGTTTTTGTAGAATCGGTCTTTGTAGAATTGGTTTTTGTAGAATCGGTTTTTGTAGAATCGGTCTTTGTAGAATCTGTATTTGTAGAATCGGTCTTTGTAGAATCGGTTTTTGTAGAAACGGTCTTTGTAGAATCGGTTTTTGTAGAATCGGTTTTTGTAGAATCGATATTTGTAGAATCGGTTTTTGTAGAATCGGTCTTTGTAGAATCGGTCTTTGTAGAATCGGTCTTTGTAGAATCGGTCTTTGTAGAATCGGTTTTTGTAGAATCGGTCTTTGTAGAATCGGTATTTGTACAATCGGTCTTTGTAGAATCGGTTTTTGTAGAATCGGACTTTGTAGAATCGGTTTTTGTAGAATTGGTTTTTGTAGAATCGGACTTTGTAGAATCGGACTTTGTAGAATCTGTCTTTGTAGTATCGGTCTTTGTAGAATCGGTCTTTGTAGAATCGGTTTTTGTAGAATCGGTCTGTGTAGAATCGGTTTTTGTAGAATCGGTCTTTGTAGAATCG
Source organism: Ganaspis brasiliensis (assembly GCA_037103525.1). Classification (NCBI taxonomy): domain Eukaryota; kingdom Metazoa; phylum Arthropoda; class Insecta; order Hymenoptera; family Figitidae; genus Ganaspis; species Ganaspis brasiliensis. Next base: position 255,061 of record JAZKLR010000335.1, read on the forward strand.
GTCTTTGTAGAATCGGACTTTGTAGAATCGGTATTTGTAGAATCGGTTTTTGCAGAATCGGTCTTTGTAGAATCGGTCTTTGTAAAATCGGTCTTTGTAGAACCGGTTTTTGTAGAATCGGTATTTTTAGAATCGGTATTTGTAGAATCGGACTTTGTAGAATCGGTCTTTGTAGAATCGGTCTTTGTAGACTCGGTATTTGTAGAATCGGTTTTTGTAGAATCGGACTTTGTAAAATCGGTATTTGTACAATCGGATTTTGTAGAATCGGACTTTGTAAAATCGGTTTTTGTAGAAACGGTTTTTGTAGAATCGGTCTTTGTAGAATCGGTTTTTGTAGAATCGGTCTTTGTAGAATCGCTCTTTTGTAGAATCGGTCTTTGTAGAATCGGTCTTTGTAGCATCAGTCTTCGTAGAATCGGTATTTGTACAATCGGTCTTTGTAGAATCGGTTTTTGTAGAATCGGTCTTTGTAGAATCGGGTTTTGTAGAATCGGTCTTTGTAGAATTGGTTTTTGTAGAATCGGTCTGTGTAGAATCGGTTTTTGTAGAATCGGTCTTTGTAGAATCGGTTTTTGTAGAATCGGTCTTTGTAGAATCGGTCTTTGTAGAATTGGTTTTTGTAGAATCGGTTTTTGTAGAATCGGTCTTTGTAGAATCTGTATTTGTAGAATCGGTCTTTGTAGAATCGGTATTTGTAGAATCGGTATTTGTAGAATCGGTTTTTGTAGAAACGGTCTTTGTAGAATCGCTCTTTTGTAGAATCGGTCTTTGTAGAATCGGTCTTTGTAGCATCAGTCTTCGTAGAATCGGTATTTGTACAATCGGTCTTTGTAGAATCGGTTTTTGTAGAATCGGTCTTTGTAGAATCGGTATTTGTAGAATCGGACTTTGTAAAATCGGTCTTTGTAGAATCGGTCTGTGTAGAATCGGTTTTTGTAGAATCAGTCTTTGTAGAATCGGTCTTTGTAGCATCAGTCTTCGTAGAATCGGTATTTGTACAATCGGTCTTTGTAGAATCGGTTTTTGTAGAATCGGACTTTGTAGAATCGGTCTTTGTAGAATCGGTATTTGTAGAATAGGACTTTTCAGAATCTGTTTTTTTAGAATCGGTCTTTGTCGAATCTGTATTTGTAGAATCGGTCTTTGTAGAATCGGTATTTGTAGAATCGGTATTTGTAGAATCAGTATTTGTAGAATCGGTTTTTGTAGAAACGGTCTTTGTAGAATCGGTTTTTGTAGAATCGGTTTTTGTAGAATCGGTATTTGTAGAATCGGTTTTTGTAGAATCGGTCTTTGTAGAATCGGTCTTTGTAGAATCGGTCTTTGTAGAATCGGTCTTTGTAGAATCGGTTTTTGTAGAATCAGTATTTGTAGAATCGGTTTTTGTAGAAACGGTCTTTGTAGAATCGGTTTTTGTAGAATCGGTTTTTGTAGAATCGGTATTTGTAGAATCGGTTTTTGTAGAATCGGTCTTTGTAGAATCGGTTTTTGTAGAATCGGTCTTTGTAGAATCGGTTTTTGTAGAATCGGTCTTTGTAGAATTGGTTTTTGTAGAATCGGTTTTTGTAGAATCGGTCTTTGTAGAATCTGTATTTGTAGAATCGGTCTTTGTAGAATCGGTTTTTGTAGAAACGGTCTTTGTAGAATCGGTTTTTGTAGAATCGGTTTTTGTAGAATCGATATTTGTAGAATCGGTTTTTGTAGAATCGGTCTTTGTAGAATCGGTCTTTGTAGAATCGGTCTTTGTAGAATCGGTCTTTGTAGAATCGGTTTTTGTAGAATCGGTCTTTGTAGAATCGGTATTTGTACAATCGGTCTTTGTAGAATCGGTTTTTGTAGAATCGGACTTTGTAGAATCGGTTTTTGTAGAATTGGTTTTTGTAGAATCGGACTTTGTAGAATCGGACTTTGTAGAATCTGTCTTTGTAGTATCGGTCTTTGTAGAATCGGTCTTTGTAGAATCGGTTTTTGTAGAATCGGTCTGTGTAGAATCGGTTTTTGTAGAATCGGTCTTTGTAGAATCGGTCTTTGTAGAATCGGACTTTGTAGAATCGGTATTTGTAGAATCGGTTTTTGCAGAATCGGTCTTTGTAGAATCGGTCTTTGTAAAATCGGTCTTTGTAGAACCGGTTTTTGTAGAATCGGTATTTTTAGAATCGGTATTTGTAGAATCGGACTTTGTAGAATCGGTCTTTGTAGAATCGGTCTTTGTAGACTCGGTATTTGTAGAATCGGTTTTTGTAGAATCGGACTTTGTAAAATCGGTATTTGTACAATCGGATTTTGTAGAATCGGACTTTGTAGAATCGGTTTTTGTAGAAACGGTTTTTGTAGAATCGGTCTTTGTAGAATCGGTTTTTGTAGAATCGGTCTTTGTAGAATCGCTCTTTTGTAGAATCGGTCTTTGTAGAATCGGTCTTTGTAGCATCAGTCTTCGTAGAATCGGTATTTGTACAATCGGTCTTTGTAGAATCGGTTTTTGTAGAATCGGTCTTTGTAGAATCGGGTTTTGTAGAATCGGTCTTTGTAGAATTGGTTTTTGTAGAATCGGTCTGTGTAGAATCGGTTTTTGTAGAATCGGTCTTTGTAGAATCGGTTTTTGTAGAATCGGTCTTTGTAGAATCGGTCTTTGTAGAATTGGTTTTTGTAGAATCGGTTTTTGTAGAATCGGTCTTTGTAGAATCTGTATTTGTAGAATCGGTCTTTGTAGAATCGGTATTTGTAGAATCGGTATTTGTAGAATCGGTTTTTGTAGAAACGGTCTTTGTAGAATCGCTCTTTTGTAGAATCGGTCTTTGTAGAATCGGTCTTTGTAGCATCAGTCTTCGTAGAATCGGTATTTGTACAATCGGTCTTTGTAGAATCGGTTTTTGTAGAATCGGTCTTTGTAGAATCGGGTTTTGTAGAATCGGTCTTTGTAGAATTGGTTTTTGTAGAATCGGTCTGTGTAGAATCGGTTTTTGTAGAATCGGTCTTTGTAGAATCGGTTTTTGTAGAATCGGTCTTTGTAGAATCGGTCTTTGTAGAATTGGTTTTTGTAGAATCGGTTTTTGTAGAATCGGTCTTTGTAGAATCTGTATTTGTAGAATCGGTCTTTGTAGAATCGGTCTTTGTAGCATCAGTCTTCGTAGAATCGGTATTTGTACAATCGGTCTTTGTAGAATCGGTTTTTGTAGAATCGGACTTTGTAGAATCGGTCTTTGTAGAATCGGTATTTGTAGAATAGGACTTTTCAGAATCTGTTTTTTTAGAATCGGTCTTTGTAGAATCTGTATTTGTAGAATCGGTCTTTGTAGAATCGGTATTTGTAGAATCGGTATTTGTAGAATCAGTATTTGTAGAATCGGTTTTTGTAGAATCGGTCTTTGTAGAATCGGTCTTTGTAGAATCGGTCTTTGTAGAATCGGTCTTTGTAGAATCGGTCTTTGTAGAATCGGTTTTTGTAGAATCGGTCTTTGTAGAATCGGTTTTTGTAGAATCGGTCTTTGTAGAATCGGTCTTTGTAGAATTGGTTTTTGTAGAATCGGTTTTTGTAGAATCGGTCTTTGTAGAATCTGTATTTGTAGAATCGGTCTTTGTAGAATCGGTATTTGTAGAATCGGTATTTGTAGAATCGGTTTTTGTAGAAACGGTCTTTGTAGAATCGGTTTTTGTAGAATTGGTTTTTGTAGAATCGGTCTTTGTAGAATCGGTATTTGTAGAATCGGTTTTTGTAGAATCGGACTTTGTAAAATCGGTATTTGTACAATCGGTTTTGTAGAATCGGACTTTGTAGAATCGGTTTTTGTAGAATCGGTTTTTGTAGAATCGGTCTTTGTAGAATCGGTTTTTGTAGAATCGGTCTTTGTAGAATCGGTCTTTTGTAGAATCGGTCTTTGTAGAATCGGTCTTTGTAGCATCAGTCTTCGTAGAATCGGTATTTGTACAATCGGTCTTTGTAGAATCGGTTTTTGTAGAATCGGTTTTTGTAGAATCGGTCTTTGTAGAATCTGTATTTGTAGAATCGGTCTTTGTAGAATCGGTATTTGTAGAATCGGTATTTGTAGAATCGGTATTTGTAGAATCGGTTTTTGTAGAAACGGTCTTTGTAGAATCGGTTTTTGTAGAATTGGTTTTTGTAGAATCGGTCTTTGTAGAATCGGTCTTTGTAGAATCGGTCTTTGTAGAATCGGTTTTTGTAGAATCGGACTTTGTAAAATCGGTCTTTGTAGAATCGGTATTTGTAGAATAGGACTTTTCAGAATCTGTTTTTTTAGAATCGGTCTTTATAGAATCTGTATTTGTAGAATCGGTCTTTGTAGAATCGGTATTTGTAGAATCGGTATTTGTAGAATCGGTATTTGTAGAATCGGTTTTTGTAGAAACGGTCATTGTAGAATCGGTTTTTGTAGAATCGGTATTTGTAGAATCGGTTTTTGTAGAATCGGTCTTTGTAGAATCGGTCTTTGTAGAATCGGTCTTTGTAGAATCGGTATTTGTAGAATCGGTTTTTGTAGAATCAGTCTTTGTAGAATCGGTTTTTGTAGAATCGGTCTTTGTAGAATCGGTTTTTGTAGAATCGGACTTTGTAGAATCGGTCTTTGTAGAATCGGTATTTGTAGAATAGGACTTTTCAGAATCTGTTTTTTTAGAATCGGTCTTTATAGAATCTGTATTTGTAGAATCGGTCTTTGTAGAATCGGTATTTGTAGAATCGGTATTTGTAGAATCGGTATTTGTAGAATCGGTTTTTGTAGAAACGGTCATTGTAGAATCGGTTTTTGTAGAATCGGTATTTGTAGAATCGGTTTTTGTAGAATCGGTCTTTGTAGAATCGGTCTTTGTAGAATCGGTCTTTGTAGAATCGGTATTTGTAGAATCGGTTTTTGTAGAATCAGTTTTTGTAGAATCGGTCTTTGTAGAATCGGTCTTTGTAGAATTGGTTTTTGTAGAATCGGTTTTTGTAGAATCGGTCTTTGTAGAATCTGTATTTGTAGAATCGGTCTTTGTAGAATCGGTATTTGTAGAATCGGTATTTGTAGAATCGGTTTTTGTAGAAACGGTCTTTGTAGAATCGCTCTTTTGTAGAATCGGTCTTTGTAGAATCGGTCTTTGTAGCATCAGTCTTCGTAGAATCGGTATTTGTACAATCGGTCTTTGTAGAATCGGTCTTTGTAGAATCGGTATTTGTAGAATCGGTATTTGTAGAATCGGTTTTTGTAGAAACGGTCTTTGTAGAATCGGTTTTTGTAGAATTGGTTTTTGTAGAATCGGTCTTTGTAGAATCGGTATTTGTAGAATCGGACTTTGTAAAATCGGTCTTTGTAGAATCGGTCTGTGTAGAATCGGTTTTTGTAGAATCAGTCTTTGTAGAATCGGTCTTTGTAGCATCAGTCTTCGTAGAATCGGTATTTGTACAATCGGTCTTTGTAGAATCGGTTTTTGTAGAATCGGACTTTGTAGAATCGGTCTTTGTAGAATCGGTATTTGTAGAATAGGACTTTTCAGAATCTGTTTTTTTAGAATCGGTCTTTGTCGAATCTGTATTTGTAGAATCGGTCTTTGTAGAATCGGTATTTGTAGAATCGGTATTTGTAGAATCAGTATTTGTAGAATCGGTTTTTGTAGAAACGGTCTTTGTAGAATCGGTTTTTGTAGAATCGGTTTTTGTAGAATCGGTATTTGTAGAATCGGTTTTTGTAGAATCGGTCTTTGTAGAATCGGTCTTTGTAGAATCGGTCTTTGTAGAATCGGTTTTTGTAGAATCGGTTTTTGTAGAATCGCTCTTTTGTAGAATCGGTCTTTGTAGAATCGGTCTTTGTAGCATCAGTCTTCGTAGAATCGGTATTTGTACAATCGGTCTTTGTAGAATCGGTTTTTGTAGAATCGGTCTTTGTAGAATCGGGTTTTGTAGAATCGGTCTTTGTAGAATTGGTTTTTGTAGAATCGGTCTGTGTAGAATCGGTCTTTGTAGAATTGGTTTTTGTAGAATCGGTTTTTGTAGAATCGGTCTTTGTAGAATCTGTATTTGTAGAATCGGTCTTTGTAGAATCGGTATTTGTAGAATCGGTATTTGTAGAATCGGTTTTTGTAGAAACGGTCTTTGTAGAATCGGTTTTTGTAGAATTGGTTTTTGTAGAATCGGTCTTTGTAGAATCGGTATTTGTAGAATCGGTTTTTGTAGAATCGGACTTTGTAAAATCGGTATTTGTACAATCGGTTTTGTAGAATCGGACTTTGTAGAATCGGTTTTTGTAGAATCGGTTTTTGTAGAATCGGTCTTTGTAGAATCGGTTTTTGTAGAATCGGTCTTTGTAGAATCGGTCTTTTGTAGAATCGGTCTTTGTAGAATCGGTCTTTGTAGCATCAGTCTTCGTAGAATCGGTATTTGTACAATCGGTCTTTGTAGAATCGGTTTTTGTAGAATCGGTTTTTGTAGAATCGGTCTTTGTAGAATCTGTATTTGTAGAATCGGTCTTTGTAGAATCGGTATTTGTAGAATCGGTATTTGTAGAATCGGTATTTGTAGAATCGGTTTTTGTAGAAACGGTCTTTGTAGAATCGGTTTTTGTAGAATTGGTTTTTGTAGAATCGGTCTTTGTAGAATCGGTCTTTGTAGAATCGGTCTTTGTAGAATCGGTTTTTGTAGAATCGGACTTTGTAGAATCGGTCTTTGTAGAATCGGTATTTGTAGAATAGGACTTTTCAGAATCTGTTTTTTTAGAATCGGTCTTTATAGAATCTGTATTTGTAGAATCGGTCTTTGTAGAATCGGTATTTGTAGAATCGGTATTTGTAGAATCGGTATTTGTAGAATCGGTTTTTGTAGAAACGGTCATTGTAGAATCGGTTTTTGTAGAATCGGTATTTGTAGAATCGGTTTTTGTAGAATCGGTCTTTGTAGAATCGGTCTTTGTAGAATCGGTCTTTGTAGAATCGGTATTTGTAGAATCGGTTTTTGTAGAATCAGTCTTTGTAGAATCGGTTTTTGTAGAATCGGTCTTTGTAGAATCGGTTTTTGTAGAATCGGTCTTTGTAGAATTGGTTTTTGTAGAATCGGTTTTTGTAGAATCGGGCTTTGTAGAATCGGTCTTTGTACAATCGGTCTTTGTGGAATCGGTTTTTGCAGAATCGGACTTTGTAGAATCGGTCTTGGTAGAATCGTTATTTTTTAGAATCGGTCTTTGTAGAATCGGTCTTTGTAGAATCGGTCTTTGTAGAATCGGTTTTTGTGGAATCGGTTTTTGTAGAATCGGACTTTGTAGAATCGGTTTTTCTAGAATCGGTTTTTGTAGAATCGGACTTTGTACAATCGGTCTTTGTGGAATCGGTTTTTGTAGAATCGGTCTTTGTAGAATCGGTATTTGTAGAATCGGTTTTTGTAGAAACGGTCTTTGTAGAATCGGTTTTTGTAGAATCGGTATTTGTAGAATCGGTTTTTGTAGAATCGGTCTTTGTAGAATCGGTCTTTGTAGAATCGGTCTTTGTAGAATCGGTATTTGTAGAATCGGTTTTTGTAGAATCAGTCTTTGTAGAATCGGTCTTTGTAGAATCGGTATTTGTAGAATCGGTTTTTGTAGAATCAGTCTTTGTAGAATCGGTTTTTGTAGAATTGGTTTTTGTAGAATCGGTCTTTGTAGAATCGGTATTTGTAGAATCGGACTTTGTAAAATCGGTCTTTGTAGAATCGGTCTGTGTAGAATCGGTCTTTGTAGAATCGGTCTTTGTAGAATCGGTCTTTGTAGAATCGGTATTTGTAGAATCGGTCTTTGTAGAATCGGTTTTTGTAGAAACGGTCTTTGTAGAATCGGTCTTTGTAGAATCGGTCTTTGTAGAATCGGTATTTGTAGAATCGGTCTTTGTAGAATCGGTCTTTGTAGAATCGGTCTTTGTAGAATCGGTATTTGTAGAATCGGTTTTTGTAGAATCAGTCTTTGTAGAATCGGTTTTTGTAGAATCGGTCTTTGTAGAATCGGTTTTTGTAGAATCGGTCTTTGTAGAATTGGTTTTTGTAGAATCGGTTTTTGTAGAATCGGGCTTTGTAGAATCGGTCTTTGTACAATCGGTCTTTGTGGAATCGGTTTTTGCAGAATCGGACTTTGTAGAATCGGTCTTGGTAGAATCGTTATTTTTTAGAATCGGTCTTTGTAGAATCGGTTTTTGTAGAATCGGTCTGTGTAGAATCGGTTTTTGTAGAATCGGTCTTTGTAGAATCGGTCTTTGTAGAATTAGTCTTTGTAGAATCGGTTTTTGTAGAATCGGTCTTTGTAGAATCGGTTTTTGTAGAATCGGTCTTTGTAGAATCGGTCTTTGTAGAAAAGGTTTTTGTAGAATCGGTTTTTGTAGAATCGGTCTTTGTAGAATCTGTATTTGTAGAATCGGTCTTTGTAGAATCGGTATTTGTAGAATCGGTATTTGTAGAATCGGTCTTTGTAGAATCGGTCTTTGTAGAATCGGTCTTTGTAGCATCAGTCTTCGTAGAATCGGTATTTGTACAATCGGTCTTTGTAGAATCGGTTTTTGTAGAATCGGTCTTTGTAGAATCGGTTTTTGTAGAATCAGTATTTGTAGAATCGGTTTTTGTAGAAACGGTCTTTGTAGAATCGGTTTTTGTAGAATTGGTTTTTGTAGAATCGGACTTTGTAGAATCGGACTTTGTAGAATCTGTCTTTGTAGTATCGGTCTTTGTAGAATCGGTCTTTGTAGAAGCGGTTTTTGTAGAATCGGTCTGTGTAGAATCGGTTTTTGTAGAATCGGTCTTTGTAGAATCGGTCTTTGTAGAATCGGACTTTGTAGAATCGGTATTTGTAGAATCGGTCTTTGTAGAATCGGTATTTGTAGAATCGGTATTTGTAGAATCAGTATTTGTAGAATCGGTTTTTGTAGAAACGGTCTTTGTAGAATCGGTCTTTGTAGAATCGGTCTTTGTAGAATCGGTCTTTGTAGAATCGGTTTTTGTAGAAACGGTCTTTGTAGAATCGGTATTTGTACAATCGGTCTTTGTAGAATCGGTTTTTGTAGAATTGGACTTTGTAGAATCGGTTTTTGTAGAATTGGTTTTTGTAGAATCGGACTTTGTAGAATCGGTCTTTGTAGAATCGGTTTTTGTAGAATCGGACTTTGTAGAATCGGACTTTGTAGAATCTGTCTTTGTAGTATCGGTCTTTGTAGAATCGGTCTTTGTAGAAGCGGTTTTTGTAGAATCGGTCTGTGTAGAATCGGTTTTTGTAGAATCGGTCTTTGTAGAATCGGTCTTTGTAGAATCGGACTTTGTAGAATCGGTATTTGTAGAATCGGTCTTTGTAGAATCGGTATTTGTAGAATCGGTATTTGTAGAATCAGTATTTGTAGAATCGGTTTTTGTAGAAACGGTCTTTGTAGAATCGGTCTTTGTAGAATCGGTCTTTGTAGAATCGGTCTTTGTAGAATCGGTTTTTGTAGAAACGGTCTTTGTAGAATCGGTATTTGTACAATCGGTCTTTGTAGAATCGGTTTTTGTAGAATTGGACTTTGTAGAATCGGTTTTTGTAGAATTGGTTTTTGTAGAATCGGACTTTGTAGAATCGGTCTTTGTAGAATCGGTTTTTGTAGAATCGGTCTGTGTAGAATCGGTTTTTGTAGAATCGGTCTTTGTAGAATCGGTCTTTGTAGAATCAGTCTTTGTAGAATCGGTTTTTGTAGAATCGGTCTTTGTAGAGTCGGTTTTTGTAGAATCGGTCTTTGTAGAATCGGTCTTTGTAGAATTGGTTTTTGTAGAATCGGTTTTTGTAGAATCGGTCTTTGTAGAATCTGTATTTGTAGAATCAATCTTTGTAGAATCGGTATTTGTAGAATCGGTATTTGTAGAATCGGTCTTTGTAGAATCGGTCTTTGTAGAATCGGTTTTTGTAGAATCGGTCTTTGTAGAATCGGTATTTGTACAATCGGTCTTTGTAGAATCGGTTTTTGTAGAATCGGACTTTGTAGAATCGGTTTTTGTAGAATTGGTTTTTGTAGAATCGGACTTTGTAGAATCGGACTTTGTAGAATCTGTCTTTGTAGTATCGGTCTTTGTAGAATCGGTCTTTGTAGAATCGGTTTTTGTAGAATCGGTCTGTGTAGAATCGGTTTTTGTAGAATCGGTCTTTGTAGAATCGGTCTTTGTAGAATCGTTCTTTGTAGAATCGGTTTTTGTAGAATCGGTCTTTGTAGAATCGGTATTTGTACAATCGGTCTTTGTAGAATCGGTTTTTGTAGAATCGGACTTTGTAGAATCGGTTTTTGTAGAATTGGTTTTTGTAGAATCGGACTTTGTAGAATCGGACTTTGTAGAATCTGTCTTTGTAGTATCGGTCTTTGTAGAATCGGTCTTTGTAGAATCGGTTTTTGTAGAATCGGTCTGTGTAGAATCGGTTTTTGTAGAATCGGTATTTGTAGAATCGGTCTTTGTAGAATCGGTCTTTGTAGAATCGGTTTTTGTAGAATCGGTCTTTGTAGAATCGGTTTTTGTAGAATCGGTGTTTGTAGAATCGGTTTTTGTAGAATCGGTCTTTGTAGAATCTGTATTTGTAGAATCCGTCTTTGTAGAATCGGTATTTGTAGAATCGGTATTTGTAGAATCGGTTTTTGTAGAAACGGTCTTTGTAGAATCGGTTTTTGTAGAATTGGTTTTTGTAGAATCGGTCTTTGTAGAATCGGTATTTGTAGAATCGGACTTTGTAAAATCGGTCTTTGTAGAATCGGTCTGTGTAGAATCGGTTTTTGTAGAATCAGTCTTTGTAGAATCGGTCTTTGTAGCATCAGTCTTCGTAGAATCGGTATTTGTACAATCGGTCTTTGTAGAATCGGTATTTGTAGAATCGGACTTTTCAGAATCTGTTTTTTTAGAATCGGTCTTTGTCGAATCTGTATTTGTAGAATCGGTCTTTGTAGAATCGGTATTTGTAGAATCGGTATTTGTAGAATCAGTATTTGTAGAATTGGTTTTTGTAGAAACGGTCTTTGTAGAATCGGTTTTTGTAGAATCGGTTTTTGTAGAATCGGTATTTGTAGAATCGGTTTTTGTAGAATCGGTCTTTGTAGAATCGGTCTTTGTAGAATCGGTCTTTGTAGAATCGGTCTTTGTAGAATCGGTTTTTGTAGAATCAGTATTTGTAGAATCGGTTTTTGTAGAAACGGTCTTTGTAGAATCGGTTTTTGTAGAATCGGTTTTTGTAGAATCGGTATTTGTAGAATCGGTTTTTGTAGAATCGGTCTTTGTAGAATCGGTTTTTGTAGAATCGGTCTTTGTAGAATCGGTTTTTGTAGAATCGGTCTTTGTAGAATTGATTTTTGTAGAATCGGTTTTTGTAGAATCGGTCTTTGTAGAATCTGTATTTGTAGAATCGGTCTTTGTAGAATCGGTTTTTGTAGAAACGGTCTTTGTAGAATCGGTTTTTGTAGAATCGGTTTTTGTAGAATCGATATTTGTAGAATCGGTTTTTGTAGAATCGGTCTTTGTAGAATCGGTCTTTGTAGAATCGGTCTTTGTAGAATCGGTCTTTGTAGAATCGGTTTTTGTAGAATCGGTCTTTGTAGAATCGGTATTTGTACAATCGGTCTTTGTAGAATCGGTTTTTGTAGAATCGGACTTTGTAGAATCGGTTTTTGTAGAATTGGTTTTTGTAGAATCGGACTTTGTAGAATCGGACTTTGTAGAATCTGTCTTTGTAGTATCGGTCTTTGTAGAATCGGTCTTTGTAGAATCGTTTTTTGTAGAATCGGTCTGTGTAGAATCGGTTTTTGTAGAATCGGTCTTTGTAGAATCGGTCTTTGTAGAATCGGACTTTGTAGAATCGGTATTTGTAGAATCGGTTTTTGCAGAATCGGTCTTTGTAGAATCGGTCTTTGTAAAATCAGTCTTTGTAGAATCGGTATTTGTAGAATAGGACTTTTCAGAATCTGTTTTTTTAGAATCGGTCTTTGTAGAATCTGTATTTGTAGAATCGGTCTTTGTAGAATCGGTATTTGTAGAATCGGTATTTGTAGAATCAGTATTTGTAGAATCGGACTTTGTAGAATCGGTCTTTGTAGAATCGGTCTTTGTAGACTCGGTATTTGTAGAATCGGTTTTTGTAGAATCGGACTTTGTAAAATCGGTATTTGTACAATCGGTTTTTGTAGAATCGGACTTTGTAGAATCGGTTTTTGTAGAATCGGTTTTTGTAGAATCGGTCTTTGTAGAATCGGTTTTTGTAGAATCGGTCTTTGTAGAAGCGGTCTTTTGTAGAATCGGTCTTTGTAGAATCGGTCTTTGTAGCATCAGTCTTCGTAGAATCGGTATTTGTACAATCGGTCTTTGTAGAATCGGTTTTTGTAGAATCGGTCTTTGTAGAATCGGGTTTTGTAGAATCGGTCTTTGTAGAATTGGTTTTTGTAGAATCGGTCTGTGTAGAATCGGTTTTTGTAGAATCGGTCTTTGTAGAATCGGTCTTTGTAGCATCAGTCTTCGTAGAATCGGTATTTGTACAATCGGTCTTTGTAGAATCGGTTTTTGTAGAATCGGACTTTGTAGAATCGGTCTTTGTAGAATCGGTATTTGTAGAATAGGACTTTTCAGAATCTGTTTTTTTAGAATCGGTCTTTGTAGAATCTGTATTTGTAGAATCGGTCTTTGTAGAATCGGTATTTGTAGAATCGGTATTTGTAGAATCAGTATTTGTAGAATCGGTTTTTGTAGAAACGGTCTTTGTAGAATCGGTTTTTGTAGAATCGGTCTTTGTAGAATCGGTTTTTGTAGAATCGGACTTTGTAGAATCGGTCTTTGTAGAATCGGTATTTGTAGAATAGGACTTTTCAGAATCTGTTTTTTTAGAATCGGTCTTTGTAGAATCTGTATTTGTAGAATCGGTCTTTGTAGAATCGGTATTTGTAGAATCGGTATTTGTAGAATCAGTATTTGTAGAATCGGTTTTTGTAGAAACGGTCTTTGTAGAATCGGTTTTTGTAGAATCGGTTTTTGTAGAATCGGTCTTTGTAGAATCGGTTTTTGTAGAATCGGTCTTTGTAGAATTGGTTTTTGTAGAATCGGTTTTTGTAGAATCGGTCTATGTAGAATCTGTATTTGTAGAATCGGTCTTTGTAGAATCGGTTTTTGTAGAATCGGTCTTTGTAGAATCGGTTTTTGTAGCATCAGTCTTCGTAGAATCGGTATTTGTACAATCGGTCTTTGTAGAATCGGTTTTTGTAGAATCGGTTTTTGTAGAATCGGTTTTTGTAGAATCGGTCTTTGTAGAATTGGTTTTTGTAGAATCGGTCTGTGTAGAATCGGTTTTTGTAGAATCGGTCTTTGTAGAATCGGTCTTTGTAGCATCAGTCTTCGTAGAATCGGTATTTGTACAATCGGTCTTTGTAGAATCGGTTTTTGTAGAATCGGACTTTGTAGAATCGGTCTTTGTAGAATCGGTATTTGTAGAATAGGACTTTTCAGAATCTGTTTTTTTAGAATCGGTCTTTGTAGAATCTGTATTTGTAGAATCGGTCTTTGTAGAATCGGTATTTGTAGAATCGCTATTTGTAGAATCAGTATTTGTAGAATCGGTTTTTGTAGAATCGGTCTTTGTAGAATCGGTTTTTGTAGAATCGGTCTTTGTAGAATCGGTCTTTGTAGAATCGGTCTTTGTAGAATCGGTTTTTGTAGAATCAGTATTTGTAGAATCGGTTTTTGTAGAAACGGTCTTTGTAGAATCGGTTTTTGTAGAATCGGTTTTTGTAGATTCGGTATTTGTAGAATCGGTTTTTGTAGAATCGGTCTTTGTAGAATCGGTTTTTGTAGAATCGGTCTTTGTAGAATCGGTATTTGTAGAATCGGTATTTGTAGAATCAGTATTTGTAGAATCGGACTTTGTAGAATCGGTCTTTGTAGAATCGGTCTTTGTAGACTCGGTATTTGTAGAATCGGTTTTTGTAGAATCGGACTTTGTAAAATCGGTATTTGTACAATCGGTTTTTGTAGAATCGGACTTTGTAGAATCGGTTTTTGTAGAATCGGTCTTTGTAGAATCGGTTTTTGTAGAATCGGTCTGTGTAGAATCGGTTTTTGTAGAATCGGTCTTTGTAGAATCGGTCTTTGTAGAATCGGACTTTGTAGAATCGGTATTTGTAGAATCGGTTTTTGCAGAATCGGTCTTTGTAGAATCGGTCTTTGTAAAATCGGTCTTTGTAGAATCGGTATTTGTAGAATAGGACTTTTCAGAATCTGTTTTTTTAGAATCGGTCTTTGTAGAATCTGTATTTGTAGAATCGGTCTTTGTAGAATCGGTATTTGTAGAATCGGTATTTGTAGAATCAGTATTTGTAGAATCGGACTTTGTAGAATCGGTCTTTGTAGAATCGGTCTTTGTAGACTCGGTATTTGTAGAATCGGTTTTTGTAGAATCGGACTTTGTAAAATCGGTATTTGTACAATCGGTTTTTGTAGAATCGGACTTTGTAGAATCGGTTTTTGTAGAATCGGTTTTTGTAGAATCGGTCTTTGTAGAATCGGTTTTTGTAGAATCGGTCTTTGTAGAAGCGGTCTTTTGTAGAATCGGTCTTTGTAGAATCGGTCTTTGTAGCATCAGTCTTCGTAGAATCGGTATTTGTACAATCGGTCTTTGTAGAATCGGTTTTTGTAGAATCGGTCTTTGTAGAATCGGTTTTTGTAGAATCGGTCTTTGTAGAATTTGTTTTTGTAGAATCGGTCTGTGTAGAATCGGTTTTTGTAGAATCGGTCTTTGTAGAATCGGTCTTTGTAGCATCAGTTTTCGTAGAATCGGTATTTGTACAATCGGTCTTTGTAGAATCGGTTTTTGTAGAATCGGACTTTGTAGAATCGGTCTTTGTAGAATCGGTATTTGTAGAATAGGACTTTTCAGAATCTGTTTTTTTAGAATCGGTCTTTGTAGAATCTGTATTTGTAGAATCGGTCTTTGTAGAATCGGTCTTTGTAGCATCAGTCTTCGTAGAATCGGTATTTGTACAATCGGTCTTTGTAGAATCGGTTTTTGTAGAATCGGTTTTTGTAGAATCGGTTTTTGTAGAATCGGACTTTGTAGAATCGGTCTTTGTAGAATCGGTATTTGTAGAATAGGACTTTTCAGAATCTGTTTTTTTAGAATCGGTCTTTGTAGAATCTGTATTTGTAGAATCGGTCTTTGTAGAATCGGTATTTGTAGTATCAGTATTTGTAGAATCAGTATTTGTAGAATCGGTTTTTGTAGAAACGGTCTTTGTAGAATCGGTTTTTGTAGAATCGGTCTTTGTAGAATCGGTTTTTGTAGAATCGGTCTTTGTAGAATCGGTTTTTGTAGAATCGGTCTTTGTAGAATTGGTTTTTGTAGAATCGGTTTTTGTAGAATCGGTCTTTGTAGAATCTGTATTTGTAGAATCGGTCTTTGTAGAATCGGTTTTTGTAGAAACGGTCTTTGTAGAATCGGTTTTTGTAGAATCGGTTTTTGTAGAATCGGTATTTGTAGAATCGGTTTTTGTAGAATCGGTCTTTGTAGAATCGGTCTTTGTAGAATCGGTCTTTGTAGAATCGGTCTTTGTAGAATCGGTTTTTGTAGAATCGGTCTTTGTAGAATCGCTATTTGTACAATCGGTCTTTGTAGAATCGGTTTTTGTAGAATCGGTTTTTGTAGAATCGGTCTTTGTAGAATCGGTTTTTGTAGCATCAGTCTTCGTAGAATCGGTATTTGTACAATCGGTCTTTGTAGAATCGGTTTTTGTAGAATCGGTCTTTGTAGAATCGGGTTTTGTAGAATCGGTCTTTGTAGAATTTGTTTTTGTAGAATCGGTCTGTGTAGAATCGGTTTTTGTAGAATCGGTCTTTGTAGAATCGGTCTTTGTAGCATCAGTTTTCGTAGAATCGGTATTTGTACAATCGGTCTTTGTAGAATCGGTTTTTGTAGAATCGGACTTTGTAGAATCGGTCTTTGTAGAATCGGTATTTTTAGAATAGGACTTTTCAGAATCTGTTTTTTTAGAATCGGTCTTTGTAGAATCTGTATTTGTAGAATCGGTCTTTGTAGAATCGGTATTTGTAGAATCAGTATTTGTAGAATCAGTATTTGTAGAATCGGTTTTTGTAGAAACGGTCTTTGTAGAATCGGTTTTTGTAGAATCGGTCTTTGTAGAATCGGTTTTTGTAGAATCGGTCTTTGTAGAATCGGTTTTTGTAGAATCGGTCTTTGTAGAATTGGTTTTTGTAGAATCGGTTTTTGTAGAATCGGTCTTTGTAGAATCTGTATTTGTAGAATCGGTCTTTGTAGAATCGGTTTTTGTAGAAACGGTCTTTGTAGAATCGGTTTTTGTAGAATCGGTTTTTGTAGAATCGGTATTTGTAGAATCGGTTTTTGTAGAATCGGTCTTTGTAGAATCGGTCTTTGTAGAATCGGTCTTTGTAGAATCGGTCTTTGTAGAATCGGTTTTTGTAGAATCGGTCTTTGTAGAATCGGTATTTGTACAATCGGTCTTTGTAGAATCGGTTTTTGTAGAATCGGTTTTTGTAGCATCAGTCTTCGTAGAATCGGTATTTGTACAATCGGTCTTTGTAGAATCGGTTTTTGTAGAATCGGTTTTTGTAGAATCGGTTTTTGTAGAATCGGTCTTTGTAGAATTGGTTTTTGTAGAATCGGTCTGTGTAGAATCGGTTTTTGTAGAATCGGTCTTTGTAGAATCGGTCTTTGTAGCATCAGTCTTCGTAGAATCGGTATTTGTACAATCGGTCTTTGTAGAATCGGTTTTTGTAGAATCGGACTTTGTAGAATCGGTCTTTGTAGAATCGGTATTTGTAGAATAGGACTTTTCAGAATCTGTTTTTTTAGAATCGGTCTTTGTAGAATCTGTATTTGTAGAATCGGTCTTTGTAGAATCGGTATTTGTAGAATCGGTATTTGTAGAATCAGTATTTGTAGAATCGGTTTTTGTAGAAACGGTCTTTGTAGAATCGGTTTTTGTAGAATCGGTTTTTGTAGAATCGGTATTTGTAGAATCGGTTTTTGTAGAATCGGTCTTTGTAGAATCGGTTTTTGTAGAATCGGTATTTGTAGAATCGGTTTTTGTAGAATCGGTCTTTGTAGAATCTGTATTTGTAGAATCGGTCTTTGTAGAATCGGTATTTGTAGAATTGGTTTTTGTAGAATCAGTCTGTGTAGAATCGGTTTTTGTAGAATCGGTCTTTGTAGAATCGGTCTTTGTAGCATCAGTCTTCGTAGAATCGGTATTTGTACAATCGGTCATTGTAGAATCGGTTTTTGTAGAATCGGACTTTGTAGAATCGGTCTTTGTAGAATCGGTATTTGTAGAATAGGACTTTTCAGAATCTGTTTTTTTAGAATCGGTCTTTGTAGAATCTGTATTTGTAGAATCGGTCTTTGTAGAATCGGTATTTGTAGAATCGGTATTTGTAGAATCAGTATTTGTAGAATCGGTTTTTGTAGAAACGGTCTTTGTAGAATCGGTTTTTGTAGAATCGGTTTTTGTAGAATCGGTATTTGTAGAATCGGTTTTTGTAGAATCGGTCTTTGTAGAATCGGTCTTTGTAGAATCGGTCTTTGTAGAATCGGTTTTTGTAGAATCAGTATTTGTAGAATCGGTTTTTGTAGAAACGGTCTTTGTAGAATCGGTTTTTGTAGAATCGGTTTTTGTAGAATCGGTATTTGTAGAATCGGTTTTTGTAGAATCGGTCTTTGTAGAATCGGTTTTTGTAGAATCGGTCTTTGTAGAATCGGTTTTTGTAGAATCGGTCTTTGTAGAATTGGTTTTTGTAGAATCGGTTTTTGTAGAATCGGTCTTTGTAGAATCTGTATTTGTAGAATCGGTCTTTGTAGAATCGGTCTTTGTAGAATCGGTCTTTGTAGAATCGGTCTTTGTAGAATCGGTCTTTGTAGAATCGGTCTTTGTAGAATCGGTCTTTGTAGA
Source organism: Ganaspis brasiliensis (assembly GCA_037103525.1). Taxonomy (NCBI): domain Eukaryota; kingdom Metazoa; phylum Arthropoda; class Insecta; order Hymenoptera; family Figitidae; genus Ganaspis; species Ganaspis brasiliensis. The sequence continues at coordinate 272,962 of JAZKLR010000335.1, forward strand.
ATCGGTCTTTGTAGAATCTGTATTTGTAGAATCGGTCTTTGTAGAATCGGTTTTTGTAGAAACGGTCTTTGTAGAATCGGTTTTTGTAGAATCGGTTTTTGTAGAATCGGTATTTGTAGAATCGGTTTTTGTAGAATCGGTCTTTGTAGAATCGGTCTTTGTAGAATCGGTCTATGTAGAATCGGTCTTTGTAGAATCGGTCTTTGTAGAATCGGTCTTTGTAGAATCGGTCTTTGTAGAATCGGTTTTTGTAGAATCGGTCTTTGTAGAATCGGTCTTTGTAGAATCGGTCTTTGTAGAATCTGTATTTGTAGAATCGGTCTTTGTAGAATCGGTTTTTGTAGAAACGGTCTTTGTAGAATCGGTTTTTGTAGAATCGGTTTTTGTAGAATCGGTATTTGTAGAATCGGTTTTTGTAGAATCGGTTTTTGTAGAATCGGTCTTTGTAGAATCGGTCTTTGTAGAATCGGTCTTTGTAGAATCGGTCTTTGTAGAATCGGTTTTTGTAGAATCGGTCTTTGTAGAATCGGTATTTGTACAATCGGTCTTTGTAGAATCGGTTTTTGTAGAATCGGTTTTTGTAGAAACGGTCTTTGTAGAATCGGTTTTTGTAGAATCGGTTTTTGTAGAATCGGTATTTGTAGAATCGGTTTTTGTAGAATCGGTCTTTGTAGAATCGGTCTTTGTAGAATCGGTCTTTGTAGAATCGGTTTTTGTAGAATCAGTATTTGTAGAATCGGTTTTTGTAGAAACGGTCTTTGTAGAATCGGTTTTTGTAGAATCGGTTTTTGTAGAATCGGTATTTGTAGAATCGGTTTTTGTAGAATCGGTCTTTGTAGAATCGGTCTTTGTAGAATCGGTTTTTGTAGAATCGGTCTTTGTAGAATCGGTTTTTGTAGAATCGGTCTTTGTAGAATCGGTTTTTGTAGAATCGGTCTTTGTAGAATCGGTTTTTGTAGAATCGGTCTTTGTAGAATCGGTTTTTGTAGAATCGGTCTTTGTAGAATTGGTTTTTGTAGAATTGGTTTTTGTAGAATCGGTCTTTGTAGAATCTGTATTTGTAGAATCGGTCTTTGTAGAATCGGTTTTTGTAGAAACGGTCTTTGTAGAATCGGTTTTTGTAGAATCGGTTTTTGTAGAATCGGTATTTGTAGAATCGGTTTTTGTAGAATCGGTCTTTGTAGAATCGGTCTTTGTAGAATCGGTCTTTGTAGAATCGGTCTTTGTAGAATCGGTTTTTGTAGAATCGGACTTTGTAGAATCGGTTTTTGTAGAATCGGTTTTTGTAGAATCGGTCTTTGTAGAATCGGTTTTTGTAGAATCGGTCTTTGTAGAATCGGTTTTTGTAGCATCAGTCTTCGTAGAATCGGTATTTGTACAATCGGTCTTTGTAGAATCGGTTTTTGTAGAATCGGTTTTTGTAGAATCGGTTTTTGTAGAATCGGTCTTTGTAGAATTGGTTTTTGTAGAATCGGTCTGTGTAGAATCGGTTTTTGTAGAATCGGTCTTTGTAGAATCGGTCTTTGTAGCATCAGTCTTCGTAGAATCGGTATTTGTACAATCGGTCTTTGTAGAATCGGTTTTTGTAGAATCGGACTTTGTAGAATCGGTCTTTGTAGAATCGGTATTTGTAGAATAGGACTTTTCAGAATCTGTTTTTTTAGAATCGGTCTTTGTAGAATCGGTTTTTGTAGAATCGGTTTTTGTAGAATCGGTCTTTGTAGAATCGGTCTTTGTAGAATCGGTCTTTGTAGAATCGGTCTTTGTAGAATCGGTTTTTGTAGAATCGGTCTTTGTAGAATCGGTATTTGTACAATCGGTCTTTGTAGAATCGGTTTTTGTAGAATCGGTTTTTGTAGAAACGGTCTTTGTAGAATCGGTTTTTGTAGAATCGGTTTTTGTAGAATCGGTATTTGTAGAATCGGTTTTTGTAGAATCGGTCTTTGTAGAATCGGTCTTTGTAGAATCGGTCTTTGTAGAATCGGTTTTTGTAGAATCAGTATTTGTAGAATCGGTTTTTGTAGAAACGGTCTTTGTAGAATCGGTTTTTGTAGAATCGGTTTTTGTAGAATCGGTATTTGTAGAATCGGTTTTTGTAGAATCGGTCTTTGTAGAATCGGTCTTTGTAGAATCGGTTTTTGTAGAATCGGTCTTTGTAGAATCGGTTTTTGTAGAATCGGTCTTTGTAGAATCGGTTTTTGTAGAATCGGTCTTTGTAGAATCGGTTTTTGTAGAATCGGTCTTTGTAGAATCGGTTTTTGTAGAATCGGTCTTTGTAGAATTGGTTTTTGTAGAATTGGTTTTTGTAGAATCGGTCTTTGTAGAATCTGTATTTGTAGAATCGGTCTTTGTAGAATCGGTTTTTGTAGAAACGGTCTTTGTAGAATCGGTTTTTGTAGAATCGGTCTTTGTAGAATCGGTCTTTGTAGAATCGGTCTTTGTAGAATCGGTTTTTGTAGAATCGGTCTTTGTAGAATCGGTCTTTGTAGAATCGGTCTTTGTAGAATCTGTATTTGTAGAATCGGTCTTTGTAGAATCGGTTTTTGTAGAAACGGTCTTTGTAGAATCGGTCTTTGTAGCATCAGTCTTCGTAGAATCGGTATTTGTACAATCGGTCTTTGTAGAATCGGTTTTTGTAGAATCGGACTTTGTAGAATCGGTCTTTGTAGAATCGGTATTTGTAGAATAGGACTTTTCAGAATCTGTTTTTTTAGAATCGGTCTTTGTAGAATCGGTTTTTGTAGAATCGGTTTTTGTAGAATCGGTCTTTGTAGAATCGGTCTTTGTAGAATCGGTCTTTGTAGAATCGGTCTTTGTAGAATCGGTTTTTGTAGAATCGGTCTTTGTAGAATCGGTCTTTGTAGAATCGGTCTTTGTAGAATCGGTCTTTGTAGAATCGGTCTTTGTAGAATCGGTTTTTGTAGAATCGGTCTTTGTAGAATCGGTCTTTGTAGAATCGGTCTTTGTAGAATCTGTATTTGTAGAATCGGTCTTTGTAGAATCGGTTTTTGTAGAAACGGTCTTTGTAGAATCGGTTTTTGTAGAATCGGTTTTTGTAGAATCGGTATTTGTAGAATCGGTTTTTGTAGAATCGGTTTTTGTAGAATCGGTCTTTGTAGAATCGGTCTTTGTAGAATCGGTCTTTGTAGAATCGGTCTTTGTAGAATCGGTTTTTGTAGAATCGGTCTTTGTAGAATCGGTATTTGTACAATCGGTCTTTGTAGAATCGGTTTTTGTAGAATCGGTTTTTGTAGAAACGGTCTTTGTAGAATCGGTTTTTGTAGAATCGGTTTTTGTAGAATCGGTATTTGTAGAATCGGTTTTTGTAGAATCGGTCTTTGTAGAATCGGTCTTTGTAGAATCGGTCTTTGTAGAATCGGTTTTTGTAGAATCAGTATTTGTAGAATCGGTTTTTGTAGAAACGGTCTTTGTAGAATCGGTTTTTGTAGAATCGGTTTTTGTAGAATCGGTATTTGTAGAATCGGTTTTTGTAGAATCGGTCTTTGTAGAATCGGTCTTTGTAGAATCGGTTTTTGTAGAATCGGTCTTTGTAGAATCGGTTTTTGTAGAATCGGTCTTTGTAGAATCGGTTTTTGTAGAATCGGTCTTTGTAGAATCGGTTTTTGTAGAATCGGTCTTTGTAGAATCGGTTTTTGTAGAATCGGTCTTTGTAGAATTGGTTTTTGTAGAATTGGTTTTTGTAGAATCGGTCTTTGTAGAATCTGTATTTGTAGAATCGGTCTTTGTAGAATCGGTTTTTGTAGAAACGGTCTTTGTAGAATCGGTTTTTGTAGAATCGGTTTTTGTAGAATCGGTATTTGTAGAATCGGTTTTTGTAGAATCGGTCTTTGTAGAATCGGTCTTTGTAGAATCGGTCTTTGTAGAATCGGTCTTTGTAGAATCGGTTTTTGTAGAATCGGACTTTGTAGAATCGGTTTTTGTAGAATCGGTTTTTGTAGAATCGGTCTTTGTAGAATCGGTTTTTGTAGAATCGGTCTTTGTAGAATCGGTTTTTGTAGCATCAGTCTTCGTAGAATCGGTATTTGTACAATCGGTCTTTGTAGAATCGGTTTTTGTAGAATCGGTTTTTGTAGAATCGGTTTTTGTAGAATCGGTCTTTGTAGAATTGGTTTTTGTAGAATCGGTCTGTGTAGAATCGGTTTTTGTAGAATCGGTCTTTGTAGAATCGGTCTTTGTAGCATCAGTCTTCGTAGAATCGGTATTTGTACAATCGGTCTTTGTAGAATCGGTTTTTGTAGAATCGGACTTTGTAGAATCGGTCTTTGTAGAATCGGTATTTGTAGAATAGGACTTTTCAGAATCTGTTTTTTTAGAATCGGTCTTTGTAGAATCTGTATTTGTAGAATCGGTCTTTGTAGAATCGGTATTTGTAGAATCGGTATTTGTAGAATCAGTATTTGTAGAATCGGTTTTTGTAGAAACGGTCTTTGTAGAATCGGTTTTTGTAGAATCGGTTTTTGTAGAATCGGTATTTGTAGAATCGGGTTTTGTAGAATCGGTCTTTGTAGAATCGGTCTTTGTAGAATCGGTCTTTGTAGAATCGGTTTTTGTAGAATCAGTATTTGTAGAATCGGTTTTTGTAGAAACGGTCTTTGTAGAATCGGTTTTTGTAGAATCGGTTTTTGTAGAATCGTTATTTGTAGAATCGGTTTTTGTAGAATCGATCTTTGTAGAATCGGTTTTTGTAGAATCGGTCTTTGTAGAATCGGTTTTTGTAGAATCGGTCTTTGTAGAATTGGTTTTTGTTGAATCGGTTTTTGTAGAATCGGTCTTTGTAGAATCTGTATTTGTAGAATCGGTCTTTGTAGAATCGGTTTTTGTAGAAACGGTCTTTGTAGAATCGGTTTTTGTAGAATCGGTTTTTGTAGAATCGGTATTTGTAGAATCGTTTTTTGTAGAATCGGTCTTTGTAGAATCGGTCTTTGTAGAATCGGTCTTTGTAGAATCGGTCTTTGTAGAATCGGTTTTTGTAGAATCGGTCTTTGTAGAATCGGTTTTTGTAGAATCGGTCTTTGTAGAATCGGTTTTTGTAGAATCGGTTTTTGTAGAATCGGTCTTTGTAGAATCTGTATTTGTAGAATCGGTCTTTGTAGAATCGGTTTTTGTAGAAACGGTCTTTGTAGAATCGGTTTTTGTAGAATCGGTTTTTGTAGAATCGATATTTGTAGAATCGGTTTTTGTAGAATCGGTCTTTGTAGAATCGGTCTTTGTAGAATCGGTCTTTGTAGAATCGGTCTTTGTAGAATCGGTTTTTGTAGAATCGGTCTTTGTAGAATCGGACTTTGTAGAATCTGTCTTTGTAGTATCGGTTTTTGTAGAATCGATATTTGTAGAATCGGTTTTTGTAGAATCGGTCTTTGTAGAATCGGTCTTTGTAGAATCGGACTTTGTAGAATCGGTTTTTGTAGAATTGGTTTTTGTAGAATCGGACTTTGTAGTATCGGTCTTTGTAGAATCGGTCTTTGTAGAATCGGTTTTTGTAGAATCGGTCTGTGTAGAATCGGTTTTTGTAGAATCGGCCTTTGTAGAATCGGTCTTTGTAGAATCGGACTTTGTAGAATCGGTATTTGTAGAATCGGTTTTTGCAGAATCGGTCTTTGTAGAATCGGTGTTTGTAAAATCGGTCTTTGTAGAACCGGTTTTTGTAGAATCGGTATTTGTAGAATCGGTATTTGTAGAATCGGACTTTGTAGAATCGGTCTTTGTAGAATCGGTCTTTGTAGACTCGGTATTTGTAGAATCGGTTTTTGTAGAATCGGACTTTGTAAAATCGGTATTTGTACAATCGGTTTTTGTAGAATCGGTCTTTGTAGAATCGGTCTTTTGTAGAATCGGTCTTTGTAGAATCGGTCTTTGTTGCATCAGTCTTCGTAGAATCGGTCTTTGTAGAATCGGTCTTTGTAGAATCGGTTTTTGTAGAATCAGTATTTGTAGAATCGGTTTTTGTAGAAACGGTCTTTGTAGAATCGGTTTTTGTAGAATCGGTTTTTGTAGAATCGGTATTTGTAGAATCGGTTTTTGTAGAAACGGTCTTTGTAGAATCGGTTTTTGTAGAATCGGTCTTTGTAGAATCGGTCTTTGTAGAATCGGTCTTTGTAGAATCGGTCTTTGTAGACTCGGTATTTGTAGAATCGGTTTTTGTAGAAACGGTCTTTGTAGAATCGGTCTTTGTAGAATCGGTCTTTGTAGACTCGGTATTTGTAGAATCGGACTTTGTAGAATCGGTCTTTGTAGAATCGGTCTTTGTAGACTCGGTATTTGTAGAATCGGTTTTTGTAGAATCGGACTTTGTAAAATCGGTATTTGTACAATCGGTGTTTGTAGAATAGGACTTTTCAGAATCTGTTTTTTTAGAATCGGTCTTTGTAGAATCTGTATTTGTAGAATCGGTCTTTGTAGAATCGGTATTTGTAGAATCGGTATTTGTAGAATCGGTATTTGTAGAATCAGTATTTGTAGAATCGGACTTTGTAGAATCGGTCTTTGTAGAATCGGTATTTGTAGAATAGGACTTTTCAGAATCTGTTTTTTTAGAATCGGTATTTGTAGAATCTGTATTTGTAGAATCGGTCTTTGTAGAATCGGTTTTTGTAAAATCGGTCTTTGTAGAATCGGTTTTTGTAGAATCGGTCTTTGTAGAATCGGTCTTTTGTAGAATCGGTCTTTGTAGAATCGGTCTTTGTAGCATCAGTCTTCGTAGAATCGGTATTTGTACAATCGGTCTTTGTAGAATCGGTTTTTGTAGAATCGGTCTTTGTAGCATCAGTCTTCGTAGAATCGGTATTTGTACAATCGGTCTTTGTAGAATCGGTTTTTGTAGAATCGGACTTTGTAGAATCGGTCTTTGTAGAATCGGTATTTGTAGAATAGGACTTTTCAGAATCTGTTTTTTTAGAATCGGTCTTTGTAGAATCTGTATTTGTAGAATCGGTCTTTGTAGAATCGGTATTTGTAGAATCGGTATTTGTAGAATCAGTATTTGTAGAATCGGACTTTGTAGAATCGGTCTTTGTAGAATCGGTATTTGTAGAATAGGACTTTTCAGAATCTGTTTTTTTAGAATCGGTATTTGTAGAATCTGTATTTGTAGAATCGGTCTTTGTAGAATCGGTATTTGTAGAATCGGTATTTGTAGAATCAGTATTTGTAGAATCGGTTTTTGTAGAAACGGTCTTTGTAGAATCGGTTTTTGTAGAATCGGTTTTTGTAGAATCGGTATTTGTAGAATCGGTTTTTGTAGAATCGGTCTTTGTAGAATCGGTCTTTGTAGAATCGGTCTTTGTAGAATCGGTTTTTGTAGAATCAGTATTTGTAGAATCGGTTTTTGTAGAAACGGTCTTTGTAGAAACGGTCTTTGTAGAATCGGTTTTTGTAGAATCGGTTTTTGTAGAATCGGTATTTGTAGAATCGGTTTTTGTAGAATCGGTCTTTGTAGAATCGGTCTTTGTAGAATCGGACTTTGTAGAATCGGTCTTTGTAGAATCGGTCTTTGTAGACTCGGTATTTGTAGAATCGGTTTTTGTAGAATCGGACTTTGTAAAATCGGTATTTGTACAATCGGTTTTTGTAGAATCGGACTTTGTAGAATCGGTTTTTGTAGAATCGGTTTTTGTAGAATCGGTCTTTGTAGAATCGGTTTTTGTAGAATCGGTCTTTGTAGAATCGGTCTTTTGTAGAATCGGTCTTTGTAGAATCGGTCTTTGTAGCATCAGTCTTCGTAGAATCGGTATTTGTACAATCGGTCTTTGTAGAATCGGTTTTTGTAGAATCGGTCTTTGTAGAATCGGGTTTTGTAGAATCGGTCTTTGTAGAATTGGTTTTTGTAGAATCGGTCTGTGTAGAATCGGTTTTTGTAGAATCGGTCTTTGTAGAATCGGTCTTTGTAGCATCAGTCTTCGTAGAATCGGTATTTATACAATCGGTCTTTGTAGAATCGGTTTTTGTAGAATCGGACTTTGTAGAATCGGTCTTTGTAGAATCGGTATTTGTAGAATAGGACTTTTCAGAATCTGTTTTTTTAGAATCGGTCTTTGTAGAATCTGTATTTGTAGAATCGGTCTTTGTAGAATCGGTATTTGTAGAATCGGTATTTGTAGAATCAGTATTTGTAGAATCGGACTTTGTAGAATCGGTCTTTGTAGAATCGGTATTTGTAGAATAGGACTTTTCAGAATCTGTTTTTTTAGAATCGGTCTTTGTAGAATCTGTATTTGTAGAATCGGTCTTTGTAGAATCGGTATTTGTAGAATCGGTATTTGTAGAATCAGTATTTGTAGAATCGGTTTTTGTAGAAACGGTCTTTGTAGAATCGGTTTTTGTAGAATCGGTTTTTGTAGAATCGGTATTTGTAGAATCGGTTTTTGTAGAATCGGTCTTTGTAGAATCGGTATTTGTACAATCGGTCTTTGTAGAATCGGTTTTTGTAGAATCGGACTTTGTAGAATCGGTTTTTGTAGAATTGGTTTTTGTAGAATCGGTTTTTGTAGAATCGGTCTTTGTAGAATCGGTTTTTGTAGAATCGGTATTTGTAGAATCGGTCTTTTGTAGAATCGGTCTTTGTAGAATCGGTCTTTGTAGCATCAGTCTTCGTAGAATCGGTATTTGTACAATCGGTCTTTGTAGAATCGGTTTTTGTAGAATCGGTCTTTGTAGAATCGGGTTTTGTAGAATCGGACTTTGTAGAATCGGTTTTTGTAGAATCGGTCTTTGTAGAATCGGTTTTTGTAGAATCGGTCTTTGTAGAATTGGTTTTTGTAGAATCGGTTTTTGTAGAATCGGTCTTTGTAGAATCGGTCTTTGTAGAATCGGTCTTTGTAGAATCGGTTTTTGTAGAATCAGTATTTGTAGAATCGGTTTTTGTAGAAACGGTCTTTGTAGAAACGGTCTTTGTAGAATCGGTTTTTGTAGAATCGGTTTTTGTAGAATCGGTATTTGTATAATCGGTTTTTGTAGAATCGGTCTTTGTAGAATCGGTCTTTGTAGAATCGGACTTTGTAGAATCGGTCTTTGTAGAATCGGTCTTTGTAGACTCGGTATTTGTAGAATCGGTTTTTGTAGAATCGGACTTTGTAAAATCGGTATTTGTACAATCGGTTTTTGTAGAATCGGACTTTGTAGAATCGGTTTTTGTAGAATCGGTTTTTGTAGAATCGGTCTTTGTAGAATCGGTTTTTGTAGAATCGGTCTTTGTAGAATCGGTCTTTTGTAGAATCGGTCTTTGTAGAATCGGTCTTTGTAGCATCAGTCTTCGTAGAATCGGTATTTGTACAATCGGTCTTTGTAGAATCGGTTTTTGTAGAATCGGTCTTTGTAGAATCGGGTTTTGTAGAATCGGTCTTTGTAGAATTGGTTTTTGTAGAATCGGTCTGTGTAGAATCGGTTTTTGTAGAATCGGTCTTTGTAGAATCGGTCTTTGTAGCATCAGTCTTCGTAGAATCGGTATTTATACAATCGGTCTTTGTAGAATCGGTTTTTGTAGAATCGGACTTTGTAGAATCGGTCTTTGTAGAATCGGTATTTGTAGAATAGGACTTTTCAGAATCTGTTTTTTTAGAATCGGTCTTTGTAGAATCTGTATTTGTAGAATCGGTCTTTGTAGAATCGGTATTTGTAGAATCGGTATTTGTAGAATCGGTTTTTGTAGAATCGGTTTTTGTAGAATCGGTATTTGTAGAATCGGTTTTTGTAGAATCGGTCTTTGTAGAATCGGTATTTGTACAATCGGTCTTTGTAGAATCGGTTTTTGTAGAATCGGACTTTGTAGAATCGGTTTTTGTAGAATTGGTTTTTGTAGAATCGGTTTTTGTAGAATCGGTCTTTGTAGAATCGGTTTTTGTAGAATCGGTCTTTGTAGAATCGGTCTTTTGTAGAATCGGTCTTTGTAGAATCGGTCTTTGTAGCATCAGTCTTCGTAGAATCGGTATTTGTACAATCGGTCTTTGTAGAATCGGTTTTTGTAGAATCGGTCTTTGTAGAATCGGGTTTTGTAGAATCGGACTTTGTAGAATCGGTTTTTGTAGAATCGGTCTTTGTAGAATCGGTTTTTGTAGAATCGGTCTTTGTAGAATTGGTTTTTGTAGAATCGGTTTTTGTAGAATCGGTCTTTGTAGAATCTGTATTTGTAGAATCGGTCTTTGTAGAATCGGTTTTTGTAGAAACGGTCTTTGTAGAATCGGTTTTTGTAGAATCGGTTTTTGTAGAATCGGTATTTGTAGAATCGGTTTTTGTAGAATCGGTCTTTGTAGAATCGGTCTTTGTAGAATCGGACTTTGTAGAATCGGTCTTTGTAGAATCGGTCTTTGTAGACTCGGTATTTGTAGAATCGGTTTTTGTAGAATCGGACTTTGTAAAATCGGTATTTGTACAATCGGTTTTTGTAGAATCGGACTTTGTAGAATCGGTTTTTGTAGAATCGGTTTTTGTAGAATCGGTCTTTGTAGAATCGGTTTTTGTAGAATCGGTCTTTGTAGAATCGGTCTTTTGTAGAATCGGTATTTGTAGAATCGGTATTTGTAGAATCAGTATTTGTAGAATCGGACTTTGTAGAATCGGTCTTTGTAGAATCGGTATTTGTAGAATAGGACTTTTCAGAATCTGTTTTTTTAGAATCGGTATTTGTAGAATCTGTATTTGTAGAATCGGTCTTTGTAGAATCGGTATTTGTAGAATCGGTATTTGTAGAATCAGTATTTGTAGAATCGGTTTTTGTAGAAACGGTCTTTGTAGAATCGGTTTTTGTAGAATCGGTTTTTGTAGAATCGGTATTTGTAGAATCGGTTTTTGTAGAATCGGTCTTTGTAGAATCGGTCTTTGTAGAATCGGTCTTTGTAGAATCGGTTTTGTAGAATCAGTATTTGTAGAATCGGTTTTTGTAGAAACGGTCTTTGTAGAAACGGTCTTTGTAGAATCGGTTTTTGTAGAATCGGTTTTTGTAGAATCGGACTTTGTAGAATCGGTCTTTGTAGAATCGGTATTTGTAGAATAGGACTTTTCAGAATCTGTTTTTTTAGAATCGGTCTTTGTAGAATCTGTATTTGTAGAATCGGTCTTTGTAGAATCGGTATTTGTAGAATCGGTCTTTGTAGAATCGGTATTTGTAGAATCGGTATTTGTAGAATCAGTATTTGTAGAATCGGACTTTGTAGAATCGGTCTTTGTAGAATCGGTATTTGTAGAATAGAACTTTTCAGAATCTGTTTTTTTAGAATCGGTCTTTGTAGAATCTGTATTTGTAGAATCGGTCTTTGTAGAATCGGTATTTGTAGAATCGGTATTTGTAGAATCAGTATTTGTAGAATCGGTTTTTGTAGAAACGGTCTTTGTAGAATCGGTTTTTGTAGAATCGGTTTTTGTAGAATCGGTATTTGTAGAATCGGTTTTTGTAGAATCGGTCTTTGTAGAATCGGTTTTTGTACAATCGGTCTTTGTAGAATCGGTTTTTGTAGAATCGGACTTTGTAGAATCGGTTTTTGTAGAATTGGTTTTTGTAGAATCGGTTTTTGTAGAATCGGTCTTTGTAGAATCGGTTTTTGTAGAATCGGTCTTTGTAGAATCGGTCTTTTGTAGAATCGGTCTTTGTAGAATCGGTCTTTGTAGCATCAGTCTTCGTAGAATCGGTATTTGTACAATCGGTCTTTGTAGAATCGGTTTTTGTAGAATCGGTCTTTGTAGAATCGGGTTTTGTAGAATCGGACTTTGTAGAATCGGTTTTTGTAGAATCGGTCTTTGTAGAATCTGTATTTGTAGAATCGGTCTTTGTAGAATCGGTTTTTGTAGAAACGGTCTTTGTAGAATCGGTTTTTGTAGAATCGGTTTTTGTAGAATCGGTATTTGTAGAATCGGTTTTTGTAGAATCGGTCTTTGTAGAATCGGTCTTTGTAGAATCGGACTTTGTAGAATCGGTTTTTGTAGAATCGGTCTTTGTAGAATTGGTTTTTGTAGAATCGGTTTTTGTAGAATCGGACTTTGTAAAATCGGTATTTGTACAATCGGATTTTGTAGAATCGGACTTTGTAGAATCGGTTTTTGTAGAATCGGTTTTTGTAGAATCGGTCTTTGTAGAATCGGTTTTTGTAGAATCGGTCTTTGTAGAATCGGTCTTTTGTAGAATCGGTCTTTGTAGAATCGGTCTTTGTAGCATCAGTCTTCGTAGAATCGGTATTTGTACAATCGGTCTTTGTAGAATCGGTTTTTGTAGAATCGGTCTTTGTAGAATCGGGTTTTGTAGAATCGGTCTTTGTAGAATTGGTTTTTGTAGAATCGGTTTTTGTAGAATCGGTCTTTGTAGAATCTGTATTTGTAGAATCGGTCTGTGTAGAATCGGTTTTTGTAGAATCGGTCTTTGTAGAATTGGTTTTTGTAGAATCGGTTTTTGTAGAATCGGACTTTGTAGAATCGGTCTTTGTAGAATCGGTATTTGTAGAATAGGACTTTTCAGAATCTGTTTTTTTAGAATCGGTATTTGTAGAATCAGTATTTGTAGAATTGGACTTTGTAGAATCGGTCTTTGTAGAATCGGTATTTGTAGAATAGGACTTTTCAGAATCTGTTTTTTTAGAATCGGTCTTTGTAGAATCTGTATTTGTAGAATCGGTCTTTGTAGAATCGGTATTTGTAGAATCGGTATTTGTAGAATCAGTATTTGTAGAATCGGTTTTTGTAGAAACGGTCTTTGTAGAATCGGTTTTTGTAGAATCGGTTTTTGTAGAATCGGTATTTGTAGAATCGGTTTTTGTAGAATCGGTCTTTGTAGAATCGGTCTTTGTAGAATCGGTCTTTGTAGAATCGGTTTATGTAGAATCAGTATTTGTAGAATCGGTTTTTGTAGAAACGGTCTTTGTAGAATCGGTTTTTGTAGAATCGGTTTTTGTAGAATCGGTATTTGTAGAATCGGTTTTTGTAGAATCGGTCTTTGTAGAATCGGTTTTTTTAGAATCGGTCTTTGTAGAATCGGTTTTTGTAGAATCGGTCTTTGTAGAATTGGTTTTTGTAGAATCGGTTTTTGTAGAATCGGTCTTTGTAGAATCTGTATTTGTAGAATCGGTGTTTGTAGAATCGGTTTTTGTAGAAACGGTCTTTGTAGAATCGGTCTTTGTAGAATCGGTATTTGTAGAATAGGACTTTTCAGAATCTGTTTTTTTAGAATCGGTCTTTGTAGAATCGGTATTTGTAGAATCGGTCTTTGTAGAATCAGTATTTGTAGAATCGGACTTTGTAGAATCGGTCTTTGTAGAATCGGTATTTGTAGAATAGGACTTTTCAGAATCTGTTTTTTTAGAATCGGTCTTTGTAGAATCTGTATTTGTAGAATCGGTCTTTGTAGAATCGGTATTTGTAGAATCGGTATTTGTAGAATCAGTATTTGTAGAATCGGTTTTTGTAGAAACGGTCTTTGTAGAATCGGTTTTTGTAGAATCGGTTTTTGTAGAATCGGTATTTGTAGAATCGGTTTTTGTAGAATCGGTCTTTGTAGAATCGGTCTTTGTAGAATCGGTCTTTGTAGAATCGGTTTTTGTAGAATCAGTATTTGTAGAATCGGTTTTTGTAGAAACGGTCTTTGTAGAATCGGTTTTTGTAGAATCGGTTTTTGTAGAATCGGTATTTGTAGAATCGGTTTTTGTAGAATCGGTCTTTGTAGAATCGGTTTTTGTAGAATCGGTCTTTGTAGAATCGGTTTTTGTAGAATCGGTCTTTGTAGAATTGGTTTTTGTAGAATCGGTTTTTGTAGAATCGGTCTTTGTAGAATCTGTATTTGTAGAATCGGTGTTTGTAGAATCGGTTTTTGTAGAAACGGTCTTTGTAGAATCGGTCTTTGTAGAATCGGTATTTGTAGAATAGGACTTTTCAGAATCTGTTTTTTTAGAATCGGTCTTTGTAGAATCTGTATTTGTAGAATCGTTCTTTGTAGCATCACTCTTCGTAGAATCGGTATTTGTACAATCGGTCTTTGTAGAATCGGTTTTTGTACAATCGGTCTTTGTAGAATCGGGTTTTGTAGAATCTGTATTTGTAGAATCGGTCTTTGTAGAATCGGTATTTGTAGAATCGGTATTTGTAGAATCAGTATTTGTAGAATCGGACTTTGTAGAATCGGTCTTTGTAGAATCGGTATTTGTAGAATAGGACTTTTCAGAATCTGTTTTTTTAGAATCGGTCTTTGTAGAATCTGTATTTGTAGAATCGGTCTTTGTAGAATCGGTATTTGTAGAATCGGTATTTGTAGAATCAGTATTTGTAGAATCGGTTTTTGTAGAAACGGTCTTTGAAGAATCGGTTTTTGTAGAATCGGTTTTTGTAGAATCGGTATTTGTAGAATCGGTTTTTGTAGAATCGGTCTTTGTAGAATCGGTCTTTGTAGAATCGGTCTTTGTAGAATCGGTTTTTGTAGAATCAGTATTTGTAGAATCGGTTTTTGTAGAAACGGTCTTTGTAGAATCGGTTTTTGTAGAATCGGTCTTTGTAGAATCGGTATTTGTAGAATCGGTATTTGTAGAATCAGTATTTGTAGAATCGGACTTTGTAGAATCGGTCTTTGTAGAATCGGTATTTGTAGAATAGGACTTTTCAGAATCTGTTTTTTTAGAATCGGTCTTTGTAGAATCTGTATTTGTAGAATCGGTCTTTGTAGAATCAGTATTTGTAGAATCGGACTTTGTAGAATCGGTCTTTGTAGAATCGGTATTTGTAGAATAGGACTTTTCAGAATCTGTTTTTTTAGAATCGGTCTTTGTAGAATCTGTATTTGTAGAATCGGTCTTTGTAGAATCGGTATTTGTAGAATCGGTATTTGTAGAATCGGACTTTGTAGAATCGGTCTTTGTAGAATCGGTATTTGTAGAATAGGACTTTTCAGAATCTGTTTTTTTAGAATCGGTCTTTGTAGAATCTGTATTTGTAGAATCGGTCTTTGTAGCATCAGTCTTCGTAGAATCGGTATTTGTACAATCGGTCTTTGTAGAATCGGTTTTTGTAGAATCGGTCTTTGTAGAATCGGGTTTTGTAGAATCGGTCTTTGTAGAATTGGTTTTTGTAGAATCGGTCTGTGTAGAATCGGTTTTTGTAGAATCGGTCTTTGTAGAATCGGTCTTTGTAGCATCAGTCTTCGTAGAATCGGTATTTGTACAATCGGTCTTTGTAGAATCGGTTTTTGTAGAATCGGACTTTGTAGAATCGGTCATTGTAGAATCGGTATTTGTAGAATAGGACTTTTCAGAATCTGTTTTTTTAGAATCGGTCTTTGTAGAATCTGTATTTGTAGAATCGGTCTTTGTAGAATCGGTATTTGTAGAATCGGTATTTGTAGAATCAGTATTTGTAGAATCGGACTTTGTAGAATCGGTCTTTGTAGAATCGGTATTTGTAGAATAGGACTTTTCAGAATCTGTTTTTTTAGAATCGGTATTTGTAGAATCTGTATTTGTAGAATCGGTCTTTGTAGAATCGGTATTTGTAGAATCGGTATTTGTAGAATTAGTATTTGTAGAATCGGTTTTTGTAGAAACGGTCTTTGTAGAATCGGTTTTTGTAGAATCGGTTTTTGTAGAATCGGTATTTGTAGAATCGGTTTTTGTAGAATCGGTCTTTGTAGAATCGGTCTTTGTAGAATCGGTCTTTGTAGAATCGGTTTTTGTAGAATCAGTATTTGTAGAATCGGTTTTTGTAGAAACGGTCTTTGTAGAATCGGTTTTTGTAGAATCGGTTTTTGTAGAATCGGTATTTGTAGAATCGGTTTTTGTAGAATCGGTCTTTGTAGAATCAGTTTTTGTAGAATCGGTCTTTGTAGAATCGGTTTTTGTAGAATCGGTCTTTGTAGAATTGGTTTTTGTAGAATCGGTTTTTGTAGAATCGGTCTTTGTAGAATCTGTATTTGTAGAATCGGTGTTTGTAGAATCGGTTTTTGTAGAAACGGTCTTTGTAGAATCGGTTTTTGTAGAATCGGTTTTTGTAGAATCGGTATTTGTAGAATCGGTTTTTGTAGAATCGGTCTTTGTAGAATCGGTCTTTGTAGAATCGGTCTTTGTAGAATCGGTCTTTGTAGAATCGGTTTTTGTAGAATCGGTCTTTGTAGAATCGGTTTTTGTAGAATCGGTCTTTGTAGAAATGGTTTTTGTAGAATCGGTTTTTGTAGAATCGGTCTTTGTAGAATCTGTATTTGTAGAATCGGTCTTTGTAGAATCGGTTTTTGTAGAAACGGTCTTTGTAGAATCGGTTTTTGTAGAATCGGTTTTTGTAGAATCGATATTTGTAGAATCGGTTTTTGTAGAATCGGTCTTTGTAGAATCGGTCTTTGTAGAATCGGTCTTTGTAGAATCGGTTTTTGTAGAATCGGTCTTTGTAGAATCGGTATTTGTACAATCGGTCTTTGTAGAATCGGTTTTTGTAGAATCGGACTTTGTAGAATCGGTTTTTGTCGAATTGGTTTTTGTAGAATCGGACTTTGTAGAATCGGACTTTGTAGAATCTGTCTTTGTAGTATCGGTCTTTGTAGAATCGGTCTTTGTAGAATCGGTTTTTGTAGAATCGGTCTTTGTAGAATCGGTCTTTGTAGAATCGGGTTTTGTAGAATCGGTTTTTGTAGAATCGGTATTTGTAGAATCGGTTTTTGTAGAATCGGTCTTTGTAGAATCGGACTTTGTAGAATCGGTCTTTGTAGAATCGGTCTTTTTTGAATCGGTTTTTGTAGAATCGGTCTTTGTAGAATCGGTATTTGTACAATCGGTCTTTGTAGAATCGGTTTTTGTAGAATCGGACTTTGTAGAATCGGTTTTTGTAGAATTGGTTTTTGTAGAATCGGTTTTTGTAGAATCAGTCTTTGTAGAATCGGTTTTTGTAGAATCGGTCTTTGTAGAATCGGTCTTTTGTAGAATCGGTCTTTGTAGAATCGGTCTTTGTAGCATCAGTCTTCGTAGAATCGGTATTTGTACAATCGGTCTTTGTAGAATCGGTTTTTGTAGAATCGGTCTTTGTAGAATCGGGTTTTGTAGAATCGGACTTTGTAGAATCGGTTTTTGTAGAATCGGTCTTTGTAGAATCGGTTTTTGTAGAATCGGTCTTTGTAGAATTGGTTTTTGTAGAATCGGTTTTTGTAGAATCGGTCTTTGTAGAATCTGTATTTGTAGAATCGGTCTTTGTAGAATCGGTTTTTGTAGAAACGGTCTTTGTAGAATCGGTTTTTGTAGAATCGGTTTTTGTAGAATCGGTATTTGTAGAATCGGTTTTTGTAGAATCGGTCTTTGTAGAATCGGTCTTTGTAGAATCGGACTTTGTAGAATCGGTCTTTGTAGAATCGGTCTTTGTAGACTCGGTATTTGTAGAATCGGTTTTTGTAGAACCGGACTTTGTAAAATCGGTATTTGTACAATCGGTTTTTGTAGAATTGGACTTTGTAGAATCGGTTTTTGTAGAATCGGTTTTTGTAGAATCGGTCTTTGTAGAATCGGTTTTTGTAGAATCGGTCTTTGTAGAATCGGTCTTTTGTAGAATCGGTCTTTGTAGAATCGGTCTTTGTAGCATCAGTCTTCGTAGAATCGGTATTTGTACAATCGGTCTTTGTAGAATCGGTTTTTGTAGAATCGGTCTTTGTAGAATCGGGTTTTGTAGAATCGGTCTTTGTAGAATTGGTTTTTGTAGAATCGGTCTGTGTAGAATCGGTTTTTGTAGAATCGGTCTTTGTAGAATCGGTATTTGTAGAATCGGTATTTGTAGAATCAGTATTTGTAGAATCGGACTTTGTAGAATCGGTCTTTGTAGAATCGGTATTTGTAGAATAGGACTTTTCAGAATCTGTTTTTTTAGAATCGGTCTTTGTAGAATCTGTATTTGTAGAATCGGTCTTTGTAGAATCGGTATTTGTAGAATCGGTATTTGTAGAATCAGTATTTGTAGAATCGGACTTTGTAGAATCGGTCTTTGTAGAATCGGTATTTGTAGAATAGGACTTTTCAGAATCTGTTTTTTTAGAATCGGTCTTTGTAGAATCTGTATTTGTAGAATCGGTCTTTGTAGAATCGGTATTTGTAGAATCGGTATTTGTAGAATCAGTATTTGTAGAATCGGACTTTGTAGAATCGGTCTTTGTAGAATCGGTATTTGTAGAATAGGACTTTTCAGAATCTGTTTTTTTAGAATCGGTCTTTGTAGAATCTGTATTTGTAGAATCGGTCTTTGTAGAATCGGTATTTGTAGAATCGGTATTTGTAGAATCAGTATTTGTAGAATCGGTTTTTGTAGAAACGGTCTTTGTAGAATCGGTTTTTGTAGAATCGGTCTTTGTAGAATCGGTTTTTGTAGAATCGGTCTTTGTAGAATTGGTTTTTGTAGAATCGGTTTTTGTAGAATCGGTCTTTGTAGAATCTGTATTTTTAGAATCGGTCTTTGTAGAATCGGTTTTTGTAGAAACGGTCTTTGTAGAATCGGTTTTTGTAGAATCGGTTTTTGTAGAATCGGTATTTGTAGAATCGGTTTTTGTAGAATCGGTCTTTGTAGAATCGGTCTTTGTAGAATCGGTCTTTGTAGAATCGGTCTTTGTAGAATCGGTTTTTGTAGAATCGGTCTTTGTAGAATCGGTATTTGTACAATCGGTCTTTGTAGAATCGGTTTTTGTAGAATCGGACTTTGTAGAATCGGTTTTTGTAGAATTGGTTTTTGTAGAATCGGACTTTGCAGAATCGGACTTTGTAGAATCTGTCTTTGTAGTATCGGTCTTTGTAGAATCGGTCTTTGTAGAATCGGTTTTTGTAGAATCGGTCTGTGTAGAATCGGTTTTTGTAGAATCGGTCTTTGTAGAATCGGTCTTTGTAGAATCGGACTTTGTAGAATCGGTCTTTGTAGAATCGGTCTTTGTAGACTCGGTATTTGTAGAATCGGTTTTTGTAGAATCGGTATTTGTACAATCGGTTTTTGTAGAATCGGACTTTGTAGAATCGGTTTTTGTAGAATCGGTTTTTGTAGAATCGGTCTTTGTAGAATCGGTTTTTGTAGAATCGGTCTTTGTAGAATCGGTCTTTTGTAGAATCGGTCTTTGTAGAATCGGTCTTTGTAGCATCAGTCTTCGTAGAATCGGTATTTGTACAATCGGTCTTTGTAGAATCGGTTTTTGTAGAATCGGTCTTTGTAGAATCGGGTTTTGTAGAATCGGTCTTTGTAGAATTGGTTTTTGTAGAATCGGACTTTGTAGAATCGGTCTTTGTAGAATCGGTATTTGTAGAATAGGACTTTTCAGAATCTGTTTTTTTAGAATCGGTCTTTGTAGAATCTGTATTTGTAGAATCGGTCTTTGTAGAATCGGTATTTGTAGAATCGGTATTTGTAGAATCAGTATTTGTAGAATCGGTTTTTGTAGAAACGGTCTTTGTAGAATCGGTTTTTGTAGAATCGGTTTTTGTAGAATCGGTATTTATAGAATCGGTTTTTGTAGAATCGGTTTTTGTAGAATCGGTCTTTGTAGAATCGGTATTTGTACAATCGGTCTTTGTAGAATCGGTTTTTGTAGAATCGGACTTTGTAGAATCGGTCTTTGTAGAATCGGTTTTTGTAGAATCGGTTTTTGTAGAATCGGTCTTTGTAGAATCGGTATTTGTAGAATCGGTCTTTGTAGAATCGGTTTTTGTAGAATCGGACTTTGTAGAATCGGTTTTTGTAGAATTGGTTTTTGTAGAATCGGACTTTGTAGAATCGGACTTTGTAGAATCTGTCTTTGTAGTATCGGTCTTTGTAGAATCGGTCTTTGTAGAATCGGTTTTTGTAGAATCGGTCTGTGTAGAATCGGTTTTTGTAGAATCGGTCTTTGTAGAATCGGTCTTTGTAGAATCGGACTTTGTAGAATCGGTCTTTGTAGAATCGGTCTTTGTAGCATCAGTCTTCGTAGAATCGGTATTTGTACAATCGGTCTTTGTAGAATCGGTTTTTGTAGAATCGGTCTTTGTAGAATCAGGTTTTGTAGAATCGGTCTTTGTAGAATTGGTTTTTGTAGAATCGGTCTGTGTAGAATCGGTTTTTGTAGAATCGGTCTTTGTAGAATCGGTCTTTGTAGCATCAGTCTTCGTAGAATCGGTATTTGTACAATCGGTCTTTGTAGAATCGGTTTTTGTAGAATCGGACTTTGTAGAATCGGTCTTTGTAGAATCGGTATTTGTAGAATAGGACTTTTCAGAATCTGTTTTTTTAGAATCGGTCTTTGTAGAATCTGTATTTGTAGAATCGGTCTTTGTAGAATCGGTATTTGTAGAATCGGTATTTGTAGAATCAGTATTTGTAGAATCGGTTTTTGTAGAAACGGTCTTTGTAGAATCGGTTTTTGTAGAATCGGTTTTTGTAGAATCGGTATTTATAGAATCGGTTTTTGTAGAATCGGTTTTTGTAGAATCGGTCTTTGTAGAATCGGTATTTGTACAATCGGTCTTTGTAGAATCGGTTTTTGTAGAATCGGACTTTGTAGAATCGGTTTTTGTAGAATTGGTTTTTGTAGAATCGGACTTTGTAGAATCGGACTTTGTAGAATCTGTCTTTGTAGTATCGGTCTTTGTAGAATCGGTCTTTGTAGAATCGGTTTTTGTAGAATCAGTATTTGTAGAATCGGTTTTTGTAGAAACGGTCTTTGTAGAATCGGTTTTTGTAGAATCGGTTTTTGTAGAATCGGTATTTGTAGAATCGTTTTTTGTAGAATCGGTCTTTGTAGAATCGGTCTTTGTAGAATCGGTCTTTGTAGAATCGGTCTTTGTAGAATCGGTTTTTGTAGAATCAGTATTTGTAGAATCGGTTTTTGTAGAAACGGTCTTTGTAGAATCGGTTTTTGTAGAATCGGTTTTTGTAGAATCGGTATTTGTAGAATCGGTTTTTGTAGAATCGGTCTTTGTAGAATCGGTTTTTGTAGAATCGGTCTTTGTAGAATCGGTTTTTGTAGAATCGGTCTTTGTAGAATTGGTTTTTGTAGAATCGGTTTTTGTAGAATCGGTCTTTGTAGAATCGGTCTTTGTAGAATCGGACTTTGTAGAATCGGTATTTGTAGAATCGGTTTTTGCAGAATCGGTCTTTGTAGAATCGGTCTTTGTAAAATCGGTCTTTGTAGAACCGGTTTTTGTAGAATCGGTATTTGTAGAATCGGTATTTGTAGAATCGGACTTTGTAGAATCGGTCTTTGTAGAATCGGTCTTTGTAGACTCGGTATTTGTAGAATCGGTTTTTGTAGAATCGGACTTTGTAAAATCGGTATTTGTACAATCGGTTTTTGTAGAATCGGACTTTGTAGAATCGGTTTTTGTAGAATCGGTTTTTGTAGAATCGGTCTTTGTAGAATCGGTTTTTGTAGAATCGGTCTTTGTAGAATCGGTCTTTTGTAGAATCGGTCTTTGTAGAATCGGTCTTTGTAGAATCGGTCTTTGTAGAATCGGTTTTTGTAGAATCGGTTTTTGTAGAATCGGTATTTATAGAATCGGTTTTTGTAGAATCGGTCTTTGTAGAATCGGTCTTTGTAGAATCGGTCTTTGTAGAATCGGTCTTTGTAGAATCGGTCTTTGTAGAATCGGTCTTTGTAGCATCAGTCTTCGTAGAATCGGTATTTGTACAATCGGTCTTTGTAGAATCGGTTTTTGTAGAATCGGTCTTTTTAGAATCGGGTTTTGTAGAATCGGTCTTTGTAGAATTGGTTTTTGTAGAATCGGTCTGTGTAGAATCGGTTTTTGTAGAATCGGTCTTTGTAGAATCGGTCTTTGTAGCATCAGTCTTCGTAGAATCGGTATTTGTACAATCGGTCTTTGTAGAATCGGTTTTTGTAGAATCGGACTTTGTAGAATCGATATTTGTAGAATCGGTCTTTGTAAAATCGGTCTTTGTAGAACCGGTTTTTGTAGAATCGGTATTTGTAGAATCGGTATTTGTAGAATCGGACTTTGTAGAATCGGTCTTTGTAGAATCGGTCTTTGTAGACTCGGTATTTGTAGAATCGGTTTTTGTAGAATCGGTCTTTGTAGAATCGGTCTTTGTAGAATCGGTCTTTGTAGAATCGGTCTTTGTAGAATCGGTTTTTGTAGAATCAGTATTTGTAGAATCGGTTTTTGTAGAAACGGTCTTTGTAGAATCGGTTTTTGTAGAATCGGTTTTTGTAGAATCGGTATCTGTAGAATCGGTTTTTGTAGAATCGGTCTTTGTAGAATCGGTTTTTGTAGAATCGGTCTTTGTAGAATCGGTTTTTGTAGAATCGGTCTTTGTAGAATCGGTCTTTGTAGAATCGGACTTTGTAGAATCGGTATTTGTAGAATCGGTTTTTGCAGAATCGGTCTTTGTAGAATCGGTCTTTGTAAAATCGGTCTTTGTAGAACCGGTTTTTGTAGAATCGGTATTTGTAGAATCGGTATTTGTAGAATCGGACTTTGTAGAATCGGTCTTTGTAGAATCGGTCTTTGTAGACTCGGTATTTGTAGAATCGGTTTTTGTAGAATCGGACTTTGTAAAATCGGTATTTGTACAATCGGTTTTTGTAGAATCGGACTTTGTAGAATCGGTTTTTGTAGAATCGGTTTTTGTAGAATCGGTCTTTGTAGAATCGGTTTTTGTAGAATCGGTCTTTGTAGAATCGGTCTTTTGTAGAATCGGTCTTTGTAGAATCGGTCTTTGTAGCATCAGTCTTCGTAGAATCGGTATTTGTACAATCGGTCTTTGTAGAATCGGTTTTTGTAGAATCGGTCTTTGTAGAATCGGGTTTTGTAGAATCTGTTTTTGTAGAATCGGTATTTGTAGAATCGGTATTTGTAGAATCGGACTTTTTAGAATCGGTCTTTGTAGAATCGGTCTTTGTAGACTCGGTATTTGTAGAATCGGTTTTTGTAGAATCGGACTTTGTAAAATCGGTATTTGTACAATCGGTTTTTGTAGAATCGGTCTTTGTAGAATCGGTATTTGTAGAATAGGACTTTTCCTAATCTGTTTTTTTAGAATCGGTCTTTGTAGAATCTGTATTTGTAGAATCGGTCTTTGTAGAATCGGTATTTGTAGAATCGGTATTTGTAGAATCAGTATTTGTAGAATCGGTTTTTGTATAAACGGTCTTTGTAGAATCGGTTTTTGTAGAATCGGTTTTTGTAGAATCGGTATTTATAGAATCGGTTTTTGTAGAATCGGTCTTTGTAGAATCGGTCTTTGTAGAATCGGTCTTTGTAGAATCGGTCTTTGTAGAATCGGTCTTTGTAGAATCGGTCTTTGTAGCATCAGTCTTCGTAGAATCGGTATTTGTACAATCGGTCTTTGTAGAATCGGTTTTTGTAGAATCGGTCTTTTTAGAATCGGGTTTTGTAGAATCGGTCTTTGTAGAATTGGTTTTTGTAGAATCGGTCTGTGTAGAATCGGTTTTTGTAGAATCGGTCTTTGTAGAATCGGTCTTTGTAGCATCAGTCTTTGTAGAATCGGTATTTGTACAATCGGTCTTTGTAGAATCGGTTTTTGTAGAATCGGACTTTGTAGAATCGATATTTGTAGAATCGGTTTTTGTAGAATCGGTCTTTGTAGAATCGGTCTTTGTAGAATCGGTCTTTGTAGAATCGGTCTTTGTAGAATCGGTTTTTGTAGAATCGGTCTTTGTAGAATCGGTATTTGTACAATCGGTCTTTGTAGAATCGGTTTTTGTAGAATCGGACTTTGTAGAATCGGTTTTTGTAGAATTGGTTTTTGTAGAATCGGACTTTGTAGAATCGGACTTTGTAGAATCTGTCTTTGTAGTATCGGTCTTTGTAGAATCGGTCTTTGTAGAATCGGTTTTTGTAGAATCGGTCTGTGTAGAATCGGTTTTTGTAGAATCGGTCTTTGTAGAATCGGTCTTTGTAGAATCGGACTTTGTAGAATCGGTATTTGTAGAATCGGTTTTTGCAGAATCGGTCTTTGTAGAATCGGTCTTTGTAAAATCGGTCTTTGTAGAACCGGTTTTTGTAGAATCGGTATTTGTAGAATCGGTATTTGTAGAATCGGACTTTGTAGAATCGGTCTTTGTAGAATCGGTCTTTGTAGACTCGGTATTTGTAGAATCGGTTTTTGTAGAATCGGACTTTGTAAAATCGGTATTTGTACAATCGGTTTTTGTAGAATCGGACTTTGTAGAATCGGTTTTTGTAGAATCGGTTTTTGTAGAATCGGTCTTTGTAGAATCGGTTTTTGTAGAATCGGTCTTTGTAGAATCGGTCTTTTGTAGAATCGGTCTTTGTAGAATCGGTCTTTGTAGCATCAGTCTTCGTAGAATCGGTATTTGTACAATCGGTCTTTGTAGAATCGGTTTTTGTAGAATCGGTCTTTGTAGAATCGGTCTTTTGTAGAATCGGTCTTTGTAGAATCGGTCTTTGTAGAATCGGTCTTTGTAGAATCGGTCTTTGTAGCATCAGTCTTCGTAGAATCGGTATTTGTACAATCGGTCTTTGTAGAATCGGTTTTTGTAGAATCGGTCTTTGTAGAATCGGGTTTTGTAGAATCGGTCTTTGTAGAATCGGTCTTTGTAGAATCGGTCTTTGTAGAATCGGTCTTTGTAGAATCGGTCTTTGTAGCATCAGTCTTCGTAGAATCGGTATTTGTACAATCGGTTTTTGTAGAATCGGTCTTTGTAGAATCGGTCTGTGTAGAATCGGTTTTTGTAGAATCGGTCTTTGTAGAATCGGTCTTTGTAGCATCAGTCTTCGTAGAATCGGTATTTGTACAATCGGTCTTTGTAGAATCGGTTTTTGTAGAATCGGACTTTGTAGAATCGGTCTTTGTAGAATCGGTATTTGTAGAATAGGACTTTTCAGAATCTGTTTTTTTAGAATCGGTCTTTGTAGAATCTGTATTTGTAGAATCGGTCTTTGTAGAATCGGTATTTGTAGAATCGGTATTTGTAGAATCAGTATTTCTAGAATCGGTTTTTGTAGAAACGGTCTTTGTAGAATCGGTTTTTGTAGAATCGGTTTTTGTAGAATCGGTATTTATAGAATCGGTTTTTGTAGAATCGGTTTTTGTAGAATCGGTCTTTGTAGAATCGGTATTTGTACAATCGGTCTTTGTAGAATCGGTTTTTGTAGAATCGGACTTTGTAGAATCGGTTTTTGTAGAATTGGTTTTTGTAGAATCGGACTTTGTAGAATCGGACTTTGTAGAATCTGTCTTTGTAGTATCGGTCTTTGTAGAATCGGTTATTGTAGAATCGGTTTTTGTAGAATCAGTATTTGTAGAATCGGTTTTTGTAGAAACGGTCTTTGTAGAATCGGTTTTTGTAGAATCGGTTTTTGTAGAATCGGTATTTGTAGAATCGGTTTTTGTAGAATCGGTCTTTGTAGAATCGGTCTTTGTAGAATCGGTCTTTGTAGAATCGGTCTTTGTAGAATCGGTTTTTGTAGAATCAGTATTTGTAGAATCGGTTTTTGTAGAAACGGTCTTTGTAGAATCGGTTTTTGTAGAATCGGTTTTTGTAGAATCGGTATTTGTAGAATCGGTTTTTGTAGAATCGGTCTTTGGAGAATCGGTTTTTGTAGAATCGGTCTTTGTAGAATCGGTTTTTGTAGAATCGGTCTTTGTAGAATTGGTTTTTGTAGAATCGGTTTTTGTAGAATTGGTTTTTGTAGAATCGGACTTTGTAGAATCGGACTTTGTAGAATCTGTCTTTGTAGTATCGGTCTTTGTAGAATCGGTTATTGTAGAATCGGTTTTTGTAGAATCAGTATTTGTAGAATCGGTTTTTGTAGAAACGGTCTTTGTAGAATCGGTTTTTGTAGAATCGGTTTTTGTAGAATCGGTATTTGTAGAATCGGTTTTTGTAGAATCGGTCTTTGTAGAATCGGTCTTTGTAGAATCGGTCTTTGTAGAATCGGTCTTTGTAGAATCGGTTTTTGTAGAATCAGTATTTGTAGAATCGGTTTTTGTAGAAACGGTCTTTGTAGAATCGGACTTTGTAGAATCTGTCTTTGTAGTATCGGTCTTTGTAGAATCGGTCTTTGTAGAATCGGTTTTTGTAGAATCGGTCTGTGTAGAATCGGTTTTTGTAGAATCGGTCTTTGTAGAATCGGTCTTTGTAGAATCGGACTTTGTAGAATCGGTATTTGTAGAATCGGTTTTTGCAGAATCGGTCTTTGTAGAATCGGTCTTTGTAAAATCGGTCTTTGTAGAACCGGTTTTTGTAGAATCGGTATTTGTAGAATCGGTATTTGTAGAATCGGACTTTGTAGAATCGGTCTTTGTAGAATCGGTCTTTGTAGACTCGGTATTTGTAGAATCGGTTTTTGTAGAATCGGACTTTGTAAAATCGGTATTTGTACAATCGGTTTTTGTAGAATCGGACTTTGTAGAATCGGTTTTTGTAGAATCGGTTTTTGTAGAATCGGTCTTTGTAGAATCGGTTTTTGTAGAATCGGTCTTTGTAGAATCGGTCTTTTGTAGAATCGGTCTTTGTAGAATCGGTCTTTGTAGCATCAGTCTTCGTAGAATCGGTATTTGTACAATCGGTCTTTGTAGAATCGGTTTTTGTAGAATCGGTCTTTGTAGAATCGGGTTTTGTAGAATCGGTTTTTGTAGAATCGGTATTTGTAGAATCGGTATTTGTAGAATCGGACTTTGTAGAATCGGTCTTTGTAGAATCGGTCTTTGTAGACTCGGTATTTGTAGAATCGGTTTTTGTAGAATCGGACTTTGTAAAATCGGTATTTGTACAATCGGTTTTTGTAGAATCGGTCTTTGTAGAATCGGTATTTGTAGAATAGGACTTTTCCTAATCTGTTTTTTTAGAATCGGTCTTTGTAGAATCTGTATTTGTAGAATCGGTCTTTGTAGAATCGGTATTTGTAGAATCGGTATTTGTAGAATCAGTATTTGTAGAATCGGTTATTGTATAAACGGTCTTTGTAGAATCGGTTTTTGTAGAATCGGTTTTTGTAGAATCGGTATTTATAGAATCGGTTTTTGTAGAATCGGTCTTTGTAGAATCGGTCTTTGTAGAATCGGTCTTTGTAGAATCGGTCTTTGTAGAATCGGTCTTTGTAGAATCGGTTTTTGTAGAATCGGTCTTTGTAGAATCGGTTTTTGTAGAATCGGTCTTTGTAGAATCGGTCTTTGTAGAATTGGTTTTTGTAGAATCGGTTTTTGTAGAATCGGTCTTTGTAGAATCTGTATTTGTAGAATCGGTCTTTGTAGAATCGGTATTTGTAGAATCGGTATTTGTAGAATCGGTTTTTGTAGAAACGGTCTTTGTAGAATCGGTTTTTGTAGAATTGGTTTTTGTAGAATCGGTCTTTGTAGAATCGGTATGTGTAGAATCGGACTTTGTAAAATCGGTCTTTGTAGAATCGGTCTTTGTAGACTCGGTATTTGTAGAATCGGTTTTTGTAGAATCTGTCTTTGTAGTATCGGTCTTTGTAGAATCGGTCTTTGTAGAATCGGTTTTTGTAGAATCGGTCTGTGTAGAATCGGTTTTTGTAGAATCGGTCTTTGTAGAATCTGTCTTTGTAGTATCGGTCTTTGTAGAATCGGTCTTTGTAGAATCTGTCTTTGTAGTATCGGACTTTGTAGAATCGGTCTTTGTAGAATCGGTCTTTGTAGACTCGGTATTTGTAGAATCGGTTTTTGTAGAATCGGACTTTGTAAAATCGGTATTTGTACAATCGGTTTTTGTAGAATCGGACTTTGTAGAATCGGTTTTTGTAGAATCGGTTTTTGTAGAATCGGTCTTTGTAGAATCGGTTTTTGTAGAATCGGTCTTTGTAGAATCAGTCTTTTGTAGAATCGGTCTTTGTAGAATCGGTCTTTGTAGCATCAGTCTTCGTAGAATCGGTATTTGTACAATCGGTCTTTGTAGAATCGGTTTTTGTAGAATCGGTCTTTTGTAGAATCGGTCTTTGTAGAATCGGTCTTTGTAGCATCAGTCTTCGTAGAATCGGTATTTGTACAATCGGTCTTTGTAGAATCGGTTTTTGTAGAATCGGTCTTTGTAGAATCGGGTTTTGTAGAATCGGTCTTTGTAGAATTGGTTTTTGTAGAATCGGTCTGTGTAGAATCGGTTTTTGTAGAATCGGTCTTTGTAGAATCGGTCTTTGTAGCATCAGTCTTCGTAGAATCGGTATTTGTACAATCGGTCTTTGTAGAATCGGTTTTTGTAGAATCGGACTTTGTAGAATCGGTCTTTGTAGAATCGGTATTTGTAGAATAGGACTTTTCAGAATCTGTTTTTTTAGAATCGGTCTTTGTAGAATCTGTATTTGTAGAATCGGTCTTTGTAGAATCGGTATTTGTAGAATCGGTATTTGTAGAATCAGTATTTGTAGAATCGGACTTTGTAGAATCGGTCTTTGTAGAATCGGTATTTGTAGAATAGGACTTTTCAGAATCTGTTTTTTTAGAATCGGTCTTTGTAGAATCTGTATTTGTAGAATCGGTCTTTGTAGAATCGGTATTTGTAGAATCGGTATTTGTAGAATCAGTATTTGTAGAATCGGTTTTTGTAGAAACGGTCTTTGTAGAATCGGTTTTTGTAGAATCGGTTTTTGTAGAATCGGTATTTGTAGAATCGGTTTTTGTAGAATCGGTCTTTGTAGAATCGGTCTTTGTAGAATCGGTCTTTGTAGAATCGGTTTTTGTAGAATCAGTATTTGTAGAATCGGTTTTTGTAGAAACGGTCTTTGTAGAATCGGTTTTTGTAGAATCGGTTTTTGTAGAATCGGTATTTGTAGAATCGGTCTTTGTAGAATCGGTCTTTTGTAGAATCGGTCTTTGTAGAATCGGTTTTTGTAGCATCAGTCTTCGTAGAATCGGTATTTGTACAATCGGTCTTTGTAGAATCGGTTTTTGTAGAATCGGTCTTTTGTAGAATCGGTCTTTGTAGAATCGGTCTTTGTAGCATCACTCTTCGTAGAATCGGTATTTGTACAATCGGTCTTTGTAGAATCGGTTTTTGTAGAATCGGTCTTTGTAGAATCGGGTTTTGTAGAATCGGTCTTTGTAGAATTGGTTTTTGTAGAATCGGTCTGTGTAGAATCGGTTTTTGTAGAATCGGTCTTTGTAGAATCGGTCTTTGTAGCATCAGTCTTCGTAGAATCGGTATTTGTACAATCGGTCTTTGTAGAATCGGTTTTTGTAGAATCGGACTTTGTAGAATCGGTCTTTGTAGAATCGGTATTTGTAGAATAGGACTTTTCAGAATCTGTTTTTTTAGAATCGGTCTTTGTAGAATCTGTATTTGTAGAATCGGTCTTTGTAGAATCGGTATTTGTAGAATCGGTATTTGTAGAATCAGTATTTGTAGAATCGGACTTTGTAGAATCGGTCTTTGTAGAATCGGTATTTGTAGAATAGGACTTTTCAGAATCTGTTTTTTTAGAATCGGTCTTTGTAGAATCTGTATTTGTAGAATCGGTCTTTGTAGAATCGGTATTTGTAGAATCGGTATTTGTAGAATCAGTATTTGTAGAATCGGTTTTTGTAGAAACGGTCTTTGTAGAATCGGTTTTTGTAGAATCGGTTTTTGTAGAATCGGTATTTGTAGAATCGGTTTTTGTAGAATCGGTCTTTGTAGAATCGGTCTTTGTAGAATCGGTCTTTGTAGAATCGGTTTTTGTAGAAACGGTCTTTGTAGAATCGGTTTTTGTAGAATCGGTTTTTGTAGAATCGGTATTTGTAGAATCGGTTTTTGTAGAATCGGTTTTTGTAGAATCGGTCTTTGTAGAATCGGTCTTTGTAGAATCGGTTTTTGTAGAATCGGTCTTTGTAGAATTGGTTTTTGTAGAATCGGTTTTTGTAGAATCGGTCTTTGTAGAATCTGTATTTGTAGAATCGGTCTTTGTAGAATTGGTTTTTGTAGAAACGGTCTTTGTAGAATCGGTTTTTGTAGAATCGGTTTTTGTAGAATCGATATTTGTAGAATCGGTTTTTGTAGAATCGGTCTTTGTAGAATCGGTCTTTGTAGAATCGGTCTTTGTAGAATCGGTCTTTGTAGAATCGGTTTTTGTAGAATCGGTCTTTGTAGAATCGGTATTTGTACAATCGGTCTTTGTAGAATCGGTTTTTGTAGAATCGGACTTTGTAGAATCGGTTTTTGTAGAATTGGTTTTTGTAGAATCGGACTTTGTAGAATCGGACTTTGTAGAATCTGTCTTTGTAGTATCGGTCTTTGTAGAATCGGTCTTTGTAGAATCGGTTTTTGTAGAATCGGTCTGTGTAGAATCGGTTTTTGTAGAATCGGCCTTTGTAGAATCGGTCTTTGTAGAATCGGACTTTGTAGAATCGGTATTTGTAGAATCGGTTTTTGCAGAATAGGTCTTTGTAGAATCGGTCTTTGTAAAATCGGTCTTTGTAGAACCGGTTTTTGTAGAATCGGTATTTGTAGAATCGGTATTTGTAGAATCGGACTTTGTAGAATCGGTCTTTGTAGAATCGGTCTTTGTAGACTCGGTATTTGTAGAATCGGTTTTTGTAGAATCGGACTTTGTAAAATCGGTATTTGTACAATCGGTTTTTGTAGAATCGGACTTTGTAGAATCGGTTTTTGTAGAATCGGTTTTTGTAGAATCGGTCTTTGTAGAATCGGTTTTTGTAGAATCGGTCTTTGTAGAATCGGTCTTTTGTAGAATCGGTCTTTGTAGAATCGGTCTTTGTAGCATCAGTCTTCGTAGAATCGGTCTTTGTAGAATCGGTCTTTGTAGAATCGGTTTTTGTAGAATCAGTATTTGTAGAATCGGTTTTTGTAGAAACGGTCTTTGTAGAATCGGTTTTTGTAGAATCGGTTTTTGTAGAATCGGTATTTGTAGAATCGGTTTTTGTAGAATCGGTCTTTGTAGAATCGGTTTTTGTAGAATCGGTCTTTTTAGAATCGGTTTTTGTAGAATCGGTCTTTGTAGAATTGGTTTTTGTAGAATCGGTTTTTGTAGAATCGGTCTTTGTAGAATCTGTATTTGTAGAATCGGTCTTTGTAGAATCGGTTTTTGTAGAAACGGTCTTTGTAGAATCGGTTTTTGTAGAATCGGTTTTTGTAGAATCGGTATTTGTAGAATCGGTTTTTGTAGAATCGGTCTTTGTAGAATCGGTCTTTGTAGAATCGGTCTTTGTAGAATCGGTCTTTGTAGAATCGGTTTTTGTAGAATCGGTCTTTGTAGAATCGGTATTTGTACAATCGGTCTTTGTAGAATCGGTTTTTGTAGAATCGGACTTTGTAGAATCGGTTTTTGTAGAATTGGTTTTTGTAGAATCGGACTTTGTAGAATCGGACTTTGTAGAATCTGTCTTTGTAGTATCGGTCTTTGTAGAATCGGTCTTTGTAGAATCGGTTTTTGTAGAATCGGTCTGTGTAGAATCGGTTTTTGTAGAATCGGTCTTTGTAGAATCGGTCTTTGTAGAATCGGACTTTGTAGAATCGGTCTTTGTAGAATCGGTCTTTGTAGACTCGGTATTTGTAGAATCGGTTTTTGTAGAATCGGACTTTGTAAAATCGGTATTTGTACAATCGGTTTTTGTAGAATCGGACTTTGTAGAATCGGTTTTTGTAGAATCGGTTTTTGTAGAATCGGTCTTTGTAGAATCGGTTTTTGTAGAATCGGTCTTTGTAGAATCGGTCTTTTGTAGAATCGGTCTTTGTAGAATCGGTCTTTGTAGCATCAGTCTTCGTAGAATCGGTATTTGTACAATCGGTCTTTGTAGAATCGGTTTTTGTAGAATCGGTCTTTGTAGAATCGGGTTTTGTAGAATCGGTCTTTGTAGAATTGGTTTTTGTAGAATCGGTCTGTGTAGAATCGGTTTTTGTAGAATCGGTCTTTGTAGAATCGGTCTTTGTGGCATCAGTCTTCGTAGAATCGGTATTTGTACAATCGGTCTTTGTAGAATCGGTTTTTGTAGAATCGGACTTTGTAGAATCGGTCTTTGTAGAATCGGTATTTGTAGAATAGGACTTTTCAGAATCTGTTTTTTTAGAATCGGTCTTTGTAGAATCTGTATTTGTAGAATCGGTCTTTGTAGAATCGGTATTTGTAGAATCGGTATTTGTAGAATCAGTATTTGTAGAATCGGTTTTTGTAGAAACGGTCTTTGTAGAATCGGTTTTTGTAGAATCGGTTTTTGTAGAATCGGTATTTATAGAATCGGTTTTTGTAGAATCGGTTTTTGTAGAATCGGTCTTTGTAGAATCGGTATTTGTACAATCGGTCTTTGTAGAATCGGTTTTTGTAGAATCGGACTTTGTAGAATCGGTTTTTGTAGAATTGGTTTTTGTAGAATCGGACTTTGTAGAATCGGACTTTGTAGAATCTGTCTTTGTAGTATCGGTCTTTGTAGAATCGGTCTTTGTAGAATCGGTTTTTGTAGAATCGGTCTGTGTAGAATCGGTTTTTGTAGAATCGGTCTTTGTAGAATCGGTCTTTGTAGAATCGGACTTTGTAGAATCGGTCTTTGTAGAATCGGTCTTTGTAGACTCGGTATTTGTAGAATCGGTTTTTGTAGAATCGGACTTTGTAAAATCGGTATTTGTACAATCGGTTTTTGTAGAATCGGACTTTGTAGAATCGGTTTTTGTAGAATCGGTTTTTGTAGAATCGGTCTTTGTAGAATCGGTTTTTGTAGAATCGGTCTTTGTAGAATCGGTCTTTTGTAGAATCGGTCTTTGTAGAATCGGTCTTTGTAGCATCAGTCTTCGTAGAATTATTATTTGTACAATCGGTCTTTGTAGAATCGGTTTTTGTAGAATCGGTCTTTGTAGAATCGGTCTTTGTAGAATCGGTCTTTGTAGCATCAGTCTTCGTAGAATTATTATTTGTACAATCGGTCTTTGTAGAATTGGTTTTTGTAGAATCGGTCTGTGTAGAATCGGTTTTTGTAGAATCGGTCTTTGTAGAATCGGTCTTTGTAGCATCAGTCTTCGTAGAATCGGTATTTGTACAATCGGTCTTTGTAGAATCGGTTTTTGTAGAATCGGATTTTGTAGAACCGGTCTTTGTAGAATCGGTATTTGTAGAATAGGACTTTTCAGAATCTGTTTTTTTAGAATCGGTCTTTGTAGAATCTGTATTTGTAGAATCGGTCTTTGTAGAATCGGTATTTGTAGAATCGGTATTTGTAGAATCAGTATTTGTAGAATCGGTTTTTGTAGAAACGGTCTTTGTAGAATCGGTTTTTGTAGAATCGGTTTTTGTAGAATCGGTATTTATAGAATCGGTTTTTGTAGAATCGGTCTTTGTAGAATCGGTCTTTGTAGAATCGGTCTTTGTAGAATCGGTTTTTGTAGAATCGGTTTTTGTAGAATCGGTATTTATAGAATCGGTTTTTGTAGAATCGGTTTTTGTAGAAATGGTCTTTGTAGAATCAGTATTTGTACAATCGGTCTTTGTAGAATCGGTTTTTGTAGAATCGGACTTTGTAGATTCGGTTTTTGTAGAATTGGTTTTTGTAGAATCGGACTTTGTAGAATCGGACTTTGTAGAATCTGTCTTTGTAGTATCGGTCTTTGTAGAATCGGTCTTTGTAGAATCGGTTTTTGTAGAATCGGTCTGTGTAGAATCGGTTTTTGTAGAATCGGTCTTTGTAGAATCGGTCTTTGTAGAATCGGACTTTGTAGAATCGGTCTTTGTAGAATCGGTCTTTGTAGACTCGGTATTTGTAGAATCGGTTTTTGTAGAATCGGACTTTGTACAATCGGTCTTTGTAGAATCGGTTTTTGTAGAATCGGTATTTGTAGAATCGGTTTTTGTAGAATCGGTCTTTGTAGAATCTGTATTTGTAGAATCGGTCTTTGTAGAATCGGTATTTGTAGAATCGGTATTTGTAGAATCGGTTTTTGTAGAAACGGTCTTTGTAGAATCGGTTTTTGTAGAATTGGTTTTTGTAGAATCGGTCTTTGTAGAATCTGTCTTTGTAGTATCGGTCTTTGTAGAATCGGTCTTTGTAGAATCGGTTTTTGTAGAATCGGTCTGTGTAGAATCGGTTTTTGTAGAATCGGTATTTATAGAATCGGTATTTGTAAAATCGGACTTTGTAGAATCGGTCTTTGTAGAATCGGTCTTTGTAGACTCGGCTTTTGTAGAATCGGTTTTTGTAGAATCGGACTTTGTAAAATCGGTATTTGTACAATCGGTTTTTGTAGAATCGGACTTTGTAGAATCGGTTTTTGTAGAATCGGTTTTTGTAGAATCGGTCTTTGTAGAATCGGTTTTTGTAGAATCGGTCTTTGTAGAATCGGTCTTTTGTAGAATCGGTCTTTGTAGAATCGGTCTTTGTAGCATCAGTCTTCGTAGAATCGGTATTTGTACAATCGGTCTTTGTAGAATCGGTTTTTGTAGAATCGGTCTTTGTAGAATCGGTTTTTGTAGAATCGGTTTTTGTAGAATCGGTATTTATAGAATCGGTTTTTGTAGAATCGGTCTTTGTAGAATCGGTCTTTGTAGAATCGGTCTTTGTAGAATCGGTCTTTGTAGAATCGGTCTTTGTAGAATCGGTTTTTGTAGAATCGGTCTTTGTAGAATCGGTTTTTGTAGAATCGGTCTTTGTAGAATCGGTCTTTGTAGAATTGGTTTTTGTAGAATCGGTTTTTGTAGAATCGGTCTTTGTAGAATCTGTATTTGTAGAATCGGTCTTTGTAGAATCGGTATTTGTAGAATCGGTATTTGTAGAATCGGTTTTTGTAGAAACGGTCTTTGTAGAATCGGTTTTTGTAGAATTGGTTTTTGTAGAATCGGTCTTTGTAGAATCGGTATTTGTAGAATCGGACTTTGTAAAATCGGTCTTTGTAGAATCGGTCTTTGTAGACTCGGTATTTGTAGAATCGGTTTTTGTAGAATCGGACTTTGTAAAATCGGTATTTGTACAATCGGTTTTTGTAGAATCGGACTTTGTAGAATCGGTTTTTGTAGAATCGGTTTTTGTAGAATCGGTCTTTGTAGAATCGGTTTTTGTAGAATCGGTCTTTGTAGAATCGGTCTTTTGTAGAATCGGTCTTTGTAGAATGGGTCTTTGTAGCATCAGTCTTCGTAGAATCGGTATTTGTACAATCGGTCTTTGTAGAATCGGTTTTTGTAGAATCGGTTTTTGTAGAATCGGTCTTTGTAGAATCTGTATTTGTAGAATCGGTCTTTGTAGAATCGGTATTTGTAGAATCGGTATTTGTAGAATCGGTATTTGTAGAATCGGTTTTTGTAGAAACGGTCTTTGTAGAATCGGTTTTTGTAGAATTGGTTTTTGTAGAATCGGTCTTTGTAGAATCGGTCTTTGTAGAATCGGTCTTTGTAGAATCGGTCTTTGTAGAATCGGTCTTTGTAGCATCAGTCTTCGTAGAATCGGTATTTGTACAATCGGTCTTTGTAGAATCGGTTTTTGTAGAATCGGACTTTGTAGAATCGGTCTTTGTAGAATCGGTATTTGTAGAATAGGACTTTTCAGAATCTGTTTTTTTAGAATCGGTCTTTATAGAATCTGTATTTGTAGAATCGGTCTTTGTAGAATCGGTATTTGTAGAATCGGTATTTGTAGAATCGGTATTTGTAGAATCGGTTTTTGTAGAAACGGTCTTTGTAGAATCGGTTTTTGTAGAATCGGTTTTTGTAGAATCGGTATTTGTAGAATCGGTTTTTGTAGAATCGGTCTTTGTAGAATCGGTCTTTGTAGAATCGGTCTTTGTAGAATCGGTCTTTGTAGAATCGGTTTTTGTAGAATCGGTCTTTGTAGAATCGGTATTTGTAGAATCGGTTTTTGTAGAATCGGTCTTTGTGGAATCGGTTTTTGTAGAATCGGTCTTTGTAGAATCGGTCTTTTGTAGAATCGGTCTTTGTAGAATCGGTCTTTGTAGCATCAGTCTTCGTAGAATCGGTCTTTGTAGAATCGGTCTTTGTAGAATCGGTTTTTGTAGAATCGGTCTGTGTAGAATCGGTTTTTGTAGAATCGGTCTTTGTAGAATCGGTCTTTGTAGAATCGGACTTTGTAGAATCGGTCTTTGTAGAATCGGTCTTTGTAGACTCGGTATTTGTAGAATCGGTTTTTGTAGAATCGGACTTTGTACAATCGGTCTTTGTAGAATCGGTTTTTGTAGAATCGGACTTTGTAGAATCGGTCTTTGTAGAATCGGTATTTGTAGAATAGGATTTTTCAGAATCTGTTTTTTTAGAATCGGTCTTTGTCGAATCTGTCTTTGTAGTATCGGTCTTTGTAGAATCGGTCTTTGTAGAATCGGTTTTTGTAGAATCGGTCTTTGTAGAATCTGTATTTGTAGAATCGGTCTTTGTAGAATCGGACTTTGTAGAATCTGTCTTTGTAGTATCGGTCTTTGTAGAATCGGTCTTTGTAGAATCGGTTTTTGTAGAATCGGTCTGTGTAGAATCGGTTTTTGTAGAATCGGTCTTTGTAGAATCGGTCTTTGTAGAATCGGACTTTGTAGAATCGGTCTTTGTAGAATCGGTCTTTGTAGACTCGGTATTTGTAGAATCGGTTTTTGTAGAATCGGACTTTGTACAATCGGTCTTTGTAGAATCGGTTTTTGTAGAATCGGACTTTGTAGAATCGGTCTTTGTAGAATCGGTATTTGTAGAATAGGATTTTTCAGAATCTGTTTTTTTAGAATCGGTCTTTGTCGAATCTGTCTTTGTAGTATCGGTCTTTGTAGAATCGGTCTTTGTAGAATCGGTTTTTGTAGAATCGGTCTGTGTAGAATCGGTTTTTGTAGAATCGGTATTTGTAGAATCGGTATTTGTAAAATCGGACTTTGTAGAATCGGTCTTTGTAGAATCGGTCTTTGTAGACTCGGTATTTGTAGAATCGGTTTTTGTAGAATCGGACTTTGTAAAATCGGTATTTGTACAATCGGTTTTTGTAGAATCGGACTTTGTAGAATCGGTTTTTGTAGAATCGGTTTTTGTAGAATCGTTCTTTGTAGAATCGGTTTTTGTAGAATCGGTCTTTGTAGAATCGGTCTTTTGTAGAATCGGTCTTTGTAGAATCGGTCTTTGTAGCATCAGTCTTCGTAGAATCGGTATTTGTACAATCGGTCTTTGTAGAATCGGTTTTTGTAGAATCGGTCTTTGTAGAATCGGTTTTTGTAGAATCGGTTTTTGTAGAATCGGTATTTATAGAATCGGTTTTTGTAGAATCGGTCTTTGTAGAATCGGTCTTTGTAGAATTGGTTTTTGTAGAATCGGTTTTTGTAGAATCGGTCTTTGTAGAATCTGTATTTGTAGAATCGGTCTTTGTAGAATCGGTATTTGTAGAATCGGTATTTGTAGAATCGGTTTTTGTAGAAACGGTCTTTGTAGAATCGGTTTTTGTAGAATTGGTTTTTGTAGAATCGGTCTTTGTAGAATCGGTATTTGTAGAATCGGACTTTGTAAAATCGGTCTTTGTAGAATCGGTCTTTGTAGACTCGGTATTTGTAGAATCGGTTTTTGTAGAATCGGACTTTGTAAAATCGGTATTTGTACAATCGGTTTTTGTAGAATCGGACTTTGTAGAATCGGTTTTTGTAGAATCGGTTTTTGTAGAATCGGTCTTTGTAGAATCGGTTTTTGTAGAATCGGTCTTTGTAGAATCGGTCTTTTGTAGAATCGGTCTTTGTAGAATGGGTCTTTGTAGCATCAGTCTTCGTAGAATCGGTATTTGTACAATCGGTCTTTGTAGAATCGGTTTTTGTAGAATCGGTTTTTGTAGAATCGGTCTTTGTAGAATCTGTATTTGTAGAATCGGTCTTTGTAGAATCGGTATTTGTAGAATCGGTATTTGTAGAATCGGTTTTTGTAGAAACGGTCTTTGTAGAATCGGTCTTTGTAGAATCGGTTTTTGTAGAAACGGTCTTTGTAGAATCGGTTTTTGTAGAATCGGTTTTTGTAGAATCGGTATTTGTAGAATCGGTTTTTGTAGAATCGGTCTTTGTAGAATCGGTCTTTGTAGAATCGGTCTTTGTAGAATCGGTCTTTGTAGAATCGGTTTTTGTAGAATCGGTCTTTGTAGAATCGGTCTTTGTAGAATCGGTCTTTGTAGAATCGGTTTTTGTAGAATCGGTCTTTGTATAATCGGTTTTTGTAGAATCGGTCTTTGTAGAATCGGTCTTTGTAGAATTGGTTTTTGTAGAATCGGTTTTTGTAGAATCGGTCTTTGTAGAATCGGTCTTTTGTAGAATCGGTCTTTGTAGAATGGGTCTTTGTAGCATCAGTCTTCGTAGAATCGGTATTTGTACAATCGGTCTTTGTAGAATCGGTTTTTGTAGAATCGGTTTTTGTAGAATCGGTCTTTGTAGAATCTGTATTTGTAGAATCGGTCTTTGTAGAATCGGTATTTGTAGAATCGGTATTTGTAGAATCGGTATTTGTAGACTCGGTTTTTGTAGAAACGGTCTTTGTAGAATCGGTTTTTGTAGAATTGGTTTTTGTAGAATCGGTCTTTGTAGAATCGGTCTTTGTAGAATCGGTCTTTGTAGAATCGGTCTTTGTAGAATCGGTCTTTGTAGCATCAGTCTTCGTAGAATCGGTATTTGTACAATCGGTCTTTGTAGAATCGGTTTTTGTAGAATCGGACTTTGTAGAATTGGTCTTTGTAGAATCGGTATTTGTAGAATAGGACTTTTCAGAATCTGTTTTTTTAGAATCGGTCTTTATAGAATCTGTATTTGTAGAATCGGTCTTTGTAGAATCGGTCTTTGTAGAATCGGTCTTTGTAAAATCGGTCTTTGTAGAACCGGTTTTTGTAGAATCGGTATTTGTAGAATCGGTATTTGTAGATTCGGACTTTGTAGAATCGGTCTTTGTAGAATCGGTCTTTGTAGACTCGGTATTTGTAGAATCGGTTTTTGTAGAATCGGACTTTGTAAAATCGGTCTTTGTACAATCGGTTTTTGTAGAATCGGACTTTGTAGAATCGGTTTTTGTAGAATCGGTTTTTGTAGAATCGGTCTTTGTAGAATCGGTTTTTGTAGAATCGGTCTTTGTAGAATCGGTCTTTTGTAGAATCGGTCTTTGTAGAATCGGTCTTTGTAGCATCAGTCTTCGTAGAATCGGTCTTTGTAGAATCGGTCTTTGTAGAATCGGTTTTTGTAGAATCAGTATTTGTAGAATCGGTTTTTGTAGAAACGGTCTTTGTAGAATCGGTTTTTGTAGAATCGGTTTTTGTAGAATCGGTATTTGTAGAATCGGTTTTTGTAGAATCGGTCTTTGTAGAATCGGTTTTTGTAGAATCGGTCTTTGTAGAATCGGTTTTTGTAGAATCGGTCTTTGTAGAATTGGTTTTTGTAGAATCGGTTTTTGTAGAATCGGTCTTTGTAGAATCTGTATTTGTAGAATCGGTCTTTGTAGAATCGGTTTTTGTAGAAACGGTCTTTGTAGAATCGGTTTTTGTAGAATCGGTTTTTGTAGAATCGGTATTTGTAGAATCGGTTTTTGTAGAATCGGTCTTTGTAGAATCGGTCTTTGTAGAATCGGTATTTGTAGAATCGGTTTTTGTAGAATCGGTCTTTGTAGAATCGGTCTTTGTAGAATCGGTCTTTGTAGAATCGGTCTTTGTAGAATCGGTTTTTGTAGAATCGGTCTTTGTAGAATCGGTCTTTGTAGAATCGGTCTTTGTAGAATCGGTTTTTGTAGAATCGGTCTTTGTATAATCGGTTTTTGTAGAATCGGTCTTTGTAGAATCGGTCTTTGTAGAATTGGTTTTTGTAGAATCGGTTTTTGTAGAATCGGTCTTTGTAGAATCGGTTTTTGTAGAATCGGTCTTTGTAGAATCGGTCTTTGTAGAATCGGTCTTTGTAGAATCGGTCTTTGTAGAATCGGTTTTTGTAGAATCGGTCTTTGTAGAATCGGTCTTTGTAGAATCGGTCTTTGTAGAATTGGTTTTTGTAGAATCGGTTTTTGTAGAATCGGTCTTTGTAGAATCTGTATTTGTAGAATCGGTCTTTGTAGAATCGGTATTTGTAGAATCGGTATTTGTAGAATCGGTTTTGGTAGAAACGGTCTTTGTAGAATCGGT
This sequence comes from Ganaspis brasiliensis, assembly GCA_037103525.1. Taxonomy (NCBI): domain Eukaryota; kingdom Metazoa; phylum Arthropoda; class Insecta; order Hymenoptera; family Figitidae; genus Ganaspis; species Ganaspis brasiliensis. The sequence continues at coordinate 312,883 of JAZKLR010000335.1, forward strand.
TTTTGTAGCATTGGTTTTTGTAGAATCGGTCTTTGTAGAATCGGTATTTGTAGAATCGGACTTTGTAAAATCGGTCTTTGTAGAATCGGTCTTTGTAGACTCGGTATTTGTAGAATCGGTTTTTGTAGAATCTGTCTTTGTAGTATCGGTCATTGTAGAATCGGTCTTTGTAGAATCGGTTTTTGTAGAATCGGTCTGTGTAGAATCGGTTTTTGTAGAATCGGTCTTTGTAGAATCTGTCTTTGTAGTATCAGTCTTTGTAGAATCGGTCTTTGTAGAATCGGTTTTTGTAGAATCGGTCTGTGTAGAATCGGTCTTTGTAGAATCGGTCTTTGTAGACTCGGTATTTGTAGAATCGGTTTTTGTAGAATCGGACTTTGTAAAATCGGTATTTGTACAATCGGTTTTTGTAGAATCGGACTTTGTAGAATCGGTTTTTGTAGAATCGGTTTTTGTAGAATCGGTCTTTGTAGAATCGGTTTTTGTAGAATCGGTCTTTGTAGAATCGGTCTTTTGTAGAATCGGTCTTTGTAGAATCGGTCTTTGGAGCATCAGTCTTCGTAGAATCGGTATTTGTACAATCGGTCTTTGTAGAATCGGTTTTTGTAGAATCGGTCTTTGTAGAATCGGTTTTTGTAGAATCGGTTTTTGTAGAATCGGTATTTATAGAATCGGTTTTTGTAGAATCGGTCTTTGTAGAATCGGTCTTTGTAGAATCGGTCTTTGTAGAATCGGTCTTTGTAGAATCGGTCTTTGTAGAATCGGTTTTTGTAGAATCGGTCTTTGTAGAATCGGTTTTTGTAGAATCGGTCTTTGTAGAATCGGTCTTTGTAGAATTGGTTTTTGTAGAATCGGTTTTTGTAGAATAGGTCTTTGTAGAATCTGTATTTGTAGAATCGGTCTTTGTAGAATCGGTATTTGTAGAATCGGTATTTGTAGAATCGGTTTTTGTAGAAACGGTCTTTGTAGAATCGGTTTTTATAGAATTGGTTTTTGTAGAATCGGTCTTTGTAGAATCGGTATTTGTAGAATCGGACTTTGTAAAATCGGTCTTTGTAGAATCGGTCTTTGTAGACTCGGTATTTGTAGAATCGGTTTTTGTAGAATCGGACTTTGTAAAATCGGTATTTGTACAATCGGTTTTTGTAGAATCGGACTTTGTAAAATCGGTATTTGTACAATCGGTTTTTGTAGAATCGGACTTTGTAGAATCGGTTTTTGTAGAATCGGTTTTTGTAGAATCGGTCTTTGTAGAATCGGTTTTTGTAGAATCGGTCGTTGTAGAATCGGTCTTTTGTAGAATCGGTCTTTGTCGAATCGGTCTTTGTAGCATCAGTCTTCGTAGAATCGGTATTTGTACAATCGGTCTTTGTAGAATCGGTTTTTGTAGAATCGGTTTTTGTAGAATCGGTCTTTGTAGAATCGGTCTTTGTAGAATCGGTCTTTGTAGAATCGGTCTTTGTAGAATCGGTATTTGTACAATCGGTCTTTGTAGAATCGGTTTTTGTAGAAACGGTCTTTGTAGAATCGGTTTTTGTAGAATTGGTTATTGTAGAATCGGTCTTTGTAGAATCGGTCTTTGTAGAATCGGTCTTTGTAGAATCGGTCTTTGTAGAATCGGTCTTTGTAGCATCAGTCTTCGTAGAATCGGTATTTGTACAATCGGTCTTTGTAGAATCGGTTTTTGTAGAATCGGACTTTGTAGAATCGGTCTTTGTAGAATCGGTATTTGTAGAATAGGACTTTTCAGAATCTGTTTTTTTAGAATCGGTCTTTATAGAATCTGTATTTGTAGAATCGGTCTTTGTAGAATCGGTATTTGTAGAATCGGTATTTGTAGAATCGGTATTTGTAGAATCGGTTTTTGTAGAAACGGTCTTTGTAGAATCGGTTTTTGTAGAATCGGTTTTTGTAGAATCGGTATTTGTAGAATCGGTTTTTGTAGAATCGGTCTTTGTAGAATCGGTCTTTGTAGAATCGGTCTTTGTAGAATCGGTCTTTGTAGAATCGGTCTTTGTAGAATCGGTCTTTTGTAGAATCGGTCTTTGTAGAATGGGTCTTTGTAGCATCAGTCTTCGTAGAATCGGTATTTGTACAATCGGTCTTTGTAGAATCGGTTTTTGTAGAATCGGTTTTTGTAGAATCGGTCTTTGTAGAATCTGTATTTGTAGAATCGGTCTTTGTAGAATCGGTATTTGTAGAATCGGTATTTGTAGAATCGGTATTTGTAGACTCGGTTTTTGTAGAAACGGTCTTTGTAGAATCGGTTTTTGTAGAATTGGTTTTTGTAGAATCGGTCTTTGTAGAATCGGTCTTTGTAGAATCGGTCTTTGTAGAATCGGTCTTTGTAGAATCGGTCTTTGTAGCATCAGTCTTCGTAGAATCGGTATTTGTACAATCGGTCTTTGTAGAATCGGTTTTTGTAGAATCGGACTTTGTAGAATTGGTCTTTGTAGAATCGGTATTTGTAGAATAGGACTTTTCAGAATCTGTTTTTTTAGAATCGGTCTTTATAGAATCTGTATTTGTAGAATCGGTCTTTGTAGAATCGGTCTTTGTAGAATCGGTCTTTGTAAAATCGGTCTTTGTAGAACCGGTTTTTGTAGAATCGGTATTTGTAGAATCGGTATTTGTAGATTCGGACTTTGTAGAATCGGTCTTTGTAGAATCGGTCTTTGTAGACTCGGTATTTGTAGAATCGGTTTTTGTAGAATCGGACTTTGTAAAATCGGTCTTTGTACAATCGGTTTTTGTAGAATCGGACTTTGTAGAATCGGTTTTTGTAGAATCGGTTTTTGTAGAATCGGTCTTTGTAGAATCGGTTTTTGTAGAATCGGTCTTTGTAGAATCGGTCTTTTGTAGAATCGGTCTTTGTAGAATCGGTCTTTGTAGCATCAGTCTTCGTAGAATCGGTCTTTGTAGAATCGGTCTTTGTAGAATCGGTTTTTGTAGAATCAGTATTTGTAGAATCGGTTTTTGTAGAAACGGTCTTTGTAGAATCGGTTTTTGTAGAATCGGTTTTTGTAGAATCGGTATTTGTAGAATCGGTTTTTGTAGAATCGGTCTTTGTAGAATCGGTTTTTGTAGAATCGGTCTTTGTAGAATCGGTTTTTGTAGAATCGGTCTTTGTAGAATTGGTTTTTGTAGAATCGGTTTTTGTAGAATCGGTCTTTGTAGAATCTGTATTTGTAGAATCGGTCTTTGTAGAATCGGTTTTTGTAGAAACGGTCTTTGTAGAATCGGTTTTTGTAGAATCGGTTTTTGTAGAATCGGTATTTGTAGAATCGGTTTTTGTAGAATCGGTCTTTGTAGAATCGGTCTTTGTAGAATCGGTATTTGTAGAATCGGTTTTTGTAGAATCGGTCTTTGTAGAATCGGTCTTTGTAGAATCGGTCTTTGTAGAATCGGTCTTTGTAGAATCGGTTTTTGTAGAATCGGTCTTTGTAGAATCGGTCTTTGTAGAATCGGTCTTTGTAGAATCGGTTTTTGTAGAATCGGTCTTTGTATAATCGGTTTTTGTAGAATCGGTCTTTGTAGAATCGGTCTTTGTAGAATTGGTTTTTGTAGAATCGGTTTTTGTAGAATCGGTCTTTGTAGAATCGGTTTTTGTAGAATCGGTCTTTGTAGAATCGGTCTTTGTAGAATCGGTCTTTGTAGAATCGGTCTTTGTAGAATCGGTTTTTGTAGAATCGGTCTTTGTAGAATCGGTCTTTGTAGAATCGGTCTTTGTAGAATTGGTTTTTGTAGAATCGGTTTTTGTAGAATCGGTCTTTGTAGAATCTGTATTTGTAGAATCGGTCTTTGTAGAATCGGTATTTGTAGAATCGGTATTTGTAGAATCGGTTTTGGTAGAAACGGTCTTTGTAGAATCGGTTTTTGTAGCATTGGTTTTTGTAGAATCGGTCTTTGTAGAATCGGTATTTGTAGAATCGGACTTTGTAAAATCGGTCTTTGTAGAATCGGTCTTTGTAGACTCGGTATTTGTAGAATCGGTTTTTGTAGAATCTGTCTTTGTAGTATCGGTCATTGTAGAATCGGTCTTTGTAGAATCGGTTTTTGTAGAATCGGTCTGTGTAGAATCGGTTTTTGTAGAATCGGTCTTTGTAGAATCTGTCTTTGTAGTATCAGTCTTTGTAGAATCGGTCTTTGTAGAATCGGTTTTTGTAGAATCGGTCTGTGTAGAATCGGTCTTTGTAGAATCGGTCTTTGTAGACTCGGTATTTGTAGAATCGGTTTTTGTAGAATCGGACTTTGTAAAATCGGTATTTGTACAATCGGTTTTTGTAGAATCGGACTTTGTAGAATCGGTTTTTGTAGAATCGGTTTTTGTAGAATCGGTCTTTGTAGAATCGGTTTTTGTAGAATCGGTCTTTGTAGAATCGGTCTTTTGTAGAATCGGTCTTTGTAGAATCGGTCTTTGGAGCATCAGTCTTCGTAGAATCGGTATTTGTACAATCGGTCTTTGTAGAATCGGTTTTTGTAGAATCGGTCTTTGTAGAATCGGTTTTTGTAGAATCGGTTTTTGTAGAATCGGTATTTATAGAATCGGTTTTTGTAGAATCGGTCTTTGTAGAATCGGTCTTTGTAGAATCGGTCTTTGTAGAATCGGTCTTTGTAGAATCGGTCTTTGTAGAATCGGTTTTTGTAGAATCGGTCTTTGTAGAATCGGTTTTTGTAGAATCGGTCTTTGTAGAATCGGTCTTTGTAGAATTGGTTTTTGTAGAATCGGTTTTTGTAGAATAGGTCTTTGTAGAATCTGTATTTGTAGAATCGGTCTTTGTAGAATCGGTATTTGTAGAATCGGTATTTGTAGAATCGGTTTTTGTAGAAACGGTCTTTGTAGAATCGGTTTTTATAGAATTGGTTTTTGTAGAATCGGTCTTTGTAGAATCGGTATTTGTAGAATCGGACTTTGTAAAATCGGTCTTTGTAGAATCGGTCTTTGTAGACTCGGTATTTGTAGAATCGGTTTTTGTAGAATCGGACTTTGTAAAATCGGTATTTGTACAATCGGTTTTTGTAGAATCGGACTTTGTAAAATCGGTATTTGTACAATCGGTTTTTGTAGAATCGGACTTTGTAGAATCGGTTTTTGTAGAATCGGTTTTTGTAGAATCGGTCTTTGTAGAATCGGTTTTTGTAGAATCGGTCGTTGTAGAATCGGTCTTTTGTAGAATCGGTCTTTGTCGAATCGGTCTTTGTAGCATCAGTCTTCGTAGAATCGGTATTTGTACAATCGGTCTTTGTAGAATCGGTTTTTGTAGAATCGGTTTTTGTAGAATCGGTCTTTGTAGAATCGGTCTTTGTAGAATCGGTCTTTGTAGAATCGGTCTTTGTAGAATCGGTATTTGTACAATCGGTCTTTGTAGAATCGGTTTTTGTAGAAACGGTCTTTGTAGAATCGGTTTTTGTAGAATTGGTTATTGTAGAATCGGTCTTTGTAGAATCGGTCTTTGTAGAATCGGTCTTTGTAGAATCGGTCTTTGTAGAATCGGTCTTTGTAGCATCAGTCTTCGTAGAATCGGTATTTGTACAATCGGTCTTTGTAGAATCGGTTTTTGTAGAATCGGACTTTGTAGAATCGGTCTTTGTAGAATCGGTATTTGTAGAATAGGACTTTTCAGAATCTGTTTTTTTAGAATCGGTCTTTATAGAATCTGTATTTGTAGAATCGGTCTTTGTAGAATCGGTATTTGTAGAATCGGTATTTGTAGAATCGGTATTTGTAGAATCGGTTTTTGTAGAAACGGTCTTTGTAGAATCGGTTTTTGTAGAATCGGTTTTTGTAGAATCGGTATTTGTAGAATCGGTTTTTGTAGAATCGGTCTTTGTAGAATCGGTCTTTGTAGAATCGGTCTTTGTAGAATCGGTCTTTGTAGAATCGGTTTTTGTAGAATCGGTCTTTGTAGAATCGGTATTTGTACAATCGGTCTTTGTAGAATCGGTTTTTGTAGAATCGGACTTTGTAGAATCGGTTTTTGTAGAATTGGTTTTTGTAGAATCGGACTTTGTAGAATCGGACTTTGTAGAATCTGTCTTTGTAGTATCGGTCTTTGTAGAATCGGTCTTTGTAGAATCGGTTTTTGTAGAATCGGTCTGTGTAGAATCGGTTTTTGTAGAATCGGCCTTTGTAGAATCGGTCTTTGTAGAATCGGACTTTGTAGAATCGGTATTTGTAGAATCGGTTTTTGCAGAATCGGTTTTTGTAGAATCGGTCTTTGTAAAATCGGTCTTTGTAGAACCGGTTTTTGTTGAATCGGTATTTGTAGAATCGGTATTTGTAGAATCGGACTTTGTAGAATCGGTCTTTGTAGAATCGGTCTTTGTAGACTCGGTATTTGTAGAATCGGTTTTTGTAGAATCGGACTTTGTAAAATCGGTCTTTGTACAATCGGTTTTTGTAGAATCGGACTTTGTAGAATCGGTTTTTGTAGAATCGGTTTTTGTAGAATCGGTCTTTGTAGAATCGGTTTTTGTAGAATCGGTCTTTGTAGAATCGGTCTTTTGTAGAATCGGTCTTTGTAGAATCGGTCTTTGTAGAATCGGTCTTTGTAGAATCGGTCTTTGTAGCATCAGTCTTCGTTGAATCGGTATTTGTACAATCGGTCTTTGTAGAATCGGTTTTTGTAGAATCGGACGTTGTAGAATCGGTCTTTGTAGAATCGGTATTTGTAGAATAGGACTTTTCAGAATCTGTTTTTTTAGAATCGGTCTTTATAGAATCTGTATTTGTAGAATCGGTCTTTGTAGAATCGGTATTTGTAGAATCGGTATTTGTAGAATCGGTATTTGTAGAATCGGTTTTTGTAGAAACGGTCTTTGTAGAATCGGTTTTTGTAGAATCGGTTTTTGTAGAATAGGTATTTGTAGAATCGGTTTTTGTAGAATCGGTCTTTGTAGAATCGGTCTTTGTAGAATCGGTCTTTGTAGAATCGGTCTTTGTAGAATCGGTTTTTGTAGAATCGGTCTTTGTAGAATCGGTATTTGTACAATCGGTCTTTGTAGAATCGGTTTTTGTAGAATCGGACTTTGTAGAATCGGTTTTTGTAGAATTGGTTTTTGTAGAATCGGACTTTGTAGAATCGGACTTTGTAGAATCTGTCTTTGTAGTATCGGTCTTTGTAGAATCGGTCTTTGTAGAATCGGTTTTTGTAGAATCGGTCTGTGTAGAATCGGTTTTTGTAGAATCGGCCTTTGTAGAATCGGTCTTTGTAGAATCGGACTTTGTAGAATCGGTATTTGTAGAATCGGTTTTTGCAGAATCGGTCTTTGTAGAATCGGTCTTTGTAAAATCGGTCCTTGTAGAACCGGTTTTTGTTGAATCGGTATTTGTAGAATCGGTATTTGTAGAATCGGACTTTGTAGAATCGGTCTTTGTAGAATCGGTCTTTGTAGACTCGGTATTTGTAGAATCGGTTTTTGTAGAATCGGACTTTGTAAAATCGGTCTTTGTACAATCGGTTTTTGTAGAATCGGACTTTGTAGAATCGGTTTTTGTAGAATCGGTTTTTGTAGAATCGGTCTTTGTAGAATCGGTTTTTGTAGAATCGGTCTTTGTAGAATCGGTCTTTTGTAGAATCGGTCTTTGTAGAATCGGTTTTTGTAGCATCAGTCTTCGTAGAATCGGTCTTTGTAGAATCGGTCTTTGTAGAATCGGTTTTTGTAGAATCAGTATTTGTAGAATCGGTTTTTGTAGAAACGGTCTTTGTAGAATCGGTTTTTGTAGAATCGGTTTTTGTAGAATCGGTATTTGTAGAATCGGTTTTTGTAGAATCGGTCTTTGTAGAATCGGTTTTTGTAGAATCGGTCTTTGTAGAATCGGTTTTTGTAGAATCGGTCTTTGTAGAATTGGTTTTTGTAGAATCGGTTTTTGTAGAATCGGTCTTTGTAGAATCTGTATTTGTAGAATCGGTCTTTGTAGAATCGGTTTTCGTAGAAACGGTCTTTGTAGAATCGGTTTTTGTAGAATCGGTTTTTGTAGAATCGGTATTTGTAGAATCGGTTTTTGTAGAATCGGTCTTTGTAGAATCGGTCTTTGTAGAATCGGTCTTTGTAGAATCGGTCTTTGTAGAATCGGTATTTGTACAATCGGTCTTTGTAGAATCGGTATTTGTACAATCGGTCTTTGTAGAATCGGTTTTTGTAGAATCGGACTTTGTAGAATCGGTTTTTGTAGAATCGGTTTTTGTAGAATCGGTCTTTGTAGAATCGGTCTTTGTAGAATCGGTTTTCGTACAAACGGTCTTTGTAGAATCGGTTTTTGTAGAATCGGTTTTTGTAGAATCGGTATTTGTAGAATCGGTTTTTGTAGAATCGGTCTTTGTAGAATCGGTCTTTGTAGAATCGGTCTTTGTAGAATCGGTCTTTGTAGAATCGGTATTTGTACAATCGGTCTTTGTAGAATCGGTATTTGTACAATCGGTCTTTGTAGAATCGGTTTTTGTAGAATCGGACTTTGTAGAATCGGTTTTTGTAGAATCGGTTTTTGTAGAATCGGTCTTTGTAGAATCGGTTTTTGTAGAATCGGTTTTTGTAGAATCGGTATTTATAGAATCGGTTTTTGTAGAATCGGTCTTTGTAGAATCGGTCTTTGTAGAATCGGTCTTTGTAGAATCGGTCTTTGTAGAATCGGTCTTTGTAGAATCGGTTTTTGTAGAATCGGTCTTTGTAGAATCGGTTTTTGTAGAATCGGTCTTTGTAGAATCGGTCTTTGTAGAATTGGTTTTTGTAGAATCGGTTTTTGTAGAATAGGTCTTTGTAGAATCTGTATTTGTAGAATCGGTCTTTGTAGAATCGGTATTTGTAGAATCGGTATTTGTAGAATCGGTTTTTGTAGAAACGGTCTTTGTAGAATCGGTTTTTATAGAATTGGTTTTTGTAGAATCGGTCTTTGTAGAATCGGTATTTGTAGAATCGGACTTTGTAAAATCGGTCTTTGTAGAATCGGTCTTTGTAGACTCGGTATTTGTAGAATCGGTTTTTGTAGAATCGGACTTTGTAAAATCGGTATTTGTACAATCGGTTTTTGTAGAATCGGACTTTGTAAAATCGGTATTTGTACAATCGGTTTTTGTAGAATCGGACTTTGTAGAATCGGTTTTTGTAGAATCGGTTTTTGTAGAATCGGTCTTTGTAGAATCGGTTTTTGTAGAATCGGTCTTTGTAGAATCGGTCTTTTGTAGAATCGGTCTTTGTCGAATCGGTCTTTGTAGCATCAGTCTTCGTAGAATCGGTATTTGTACAATCGGTCTTTGTAGAATCGGTTTTTGTAGAATCGGTTTTTGTAGAATCGGTCTTTGTAGAATCTGTATTTGTAGAATCGGTCTTTGTAGAATCGGTATTTGTAGAATCGGTATTTGTAGAATCGGTATTTGTAGAATCGGTTTTTGTAGAAACGGTCTTTGTAGAATCGGTTTTTGTAGAATTGGTTATTGTAGAATCGGTCTTTGTAGAATCGGTCTTTGTAGAATCGGTCTTTGTAGAATCGGTCTTTGTAGAATCGGTCTTTGTAGCATCAGTCTTCGTAGAATCGGTATTTGTACAATCGGTCTTTGTAGAATCGGTTTTTGTAGAATCGGACTTTGTAGAATCGGTCTTTGTAGAATCGGTATTTGTAGAATAGGACTTTTCAGAATCTGTTTTTTTAGAATCGGTCTTTATAGAATCTGTATTTGTAGAATCGGTCTTTGTAGAATCGGTATTTGTAGAATCGGTATTTGTAGAATCGGTATTTGTAGAATCGGTTTTTGTAGAAACGGTCTTTGTAGAATCGGTTTTTGTAGAATCGGTTTTTGTAGAATCGGTATTTGTAGAATCGGTTTTTGTAGAATCGGTCTTTGTAGAATCGGTCTTTGTAGAATCGGTTTTTGTAGAATCGGTCTGTGTAGAATCGGTTTTTGTAGAATCGGCCTTTGTAGAATCGGTCTTTGTAGAATCGGACTTTGTAGAATCGGTATTTGTAGAATCGGTTTTTGCAGAATCGGTCTTTGTAGAATCGGTCTTTGTAAAATCGGTCTTTGTAGAACCGGTTTTTGTTGAATCGGTATTTGTAGAATCGGTATTTGTAGAATCGGACTTTGTAGAATCGGTCTTTGTAGAATCGGTCTTTGTAGACTCGGTATTTGTAGAATCGGTTTTTGTAGAATCGGACTTTGTAAAATCGGTCTTTGTACAATCGGTTTTTGTAGAATCGGACTTTGTAGAATCGGTTTTTGTAGAATCGGTTTTTGTAGAATCGGTCTTTGTAGAATCGGTTTTTGTAGAATCGGTCTTTGTAGAATCGGTCTTTTGTAGAATCGGTCTTTGTAGAATCGGTCTTTGTAGCATCAGTCTTCGTAGAATCGGTCTTTGTAGAATCGGTCTTTGTAGAATCGGTCTTTGTAGAATCGGTCTTTGTAGAATCGGTCTTTGTAGAATCGGTCTTTGTAGCATCAGTCTTCGTTGAATCGGTATTTGTACAATCGGTCTTTGTAGAATCGGTTTTTGTAGAATCGGACGTTGTAGAATCGGTCTTTGTAGAATCGGTATTTGTAGAATAGGACTTTTCAGAATCTGTTTTTTTAGAATCGGTCTTTATAGAATCTGTATTTGTAGAATCGGTCTTTGTAGAATCGGTATTTGTAGAATCGGTATTTGTAGAATCGGTATTTGTAGAATCGGTTTTTGTAGAAACGGTCTTTGTAGAATCGGTTTTTGTAGAATCGGTTTTTGTAGAATCGGTATTTGTAGAATCGGTTTTTGTAGAATCGGTCTTTGTAGAATCGGTCTTTGTAGAATCGGTCTTTGTAGAATCGGTCTTTGTAGAATCGGTTTTTGTAGAATCGGTCTTTGTAGAATCGGTTTTTGTAGAATCGGACTTTGTAGAATCGGTTTTTGTAGAATTGGTTTTTGTAGAATCGGACTTTGTAGAATCGGACTTTGTAGAATCTGTCTTTGTAGTATCGGTCTTTGTAGAATCGGTCTTTCTAGAATCGGTTTTTGTAGAATCGGTCTGTGTAGAATCGGTTTTTGTAGAATCGGCCTTTGTAGAATCGGTCTTTGTAGAATCGGACTTTGTAGAATCGGTATTTGTAGAATCGGTTTTTGCAGAATCGGTCTTTGTAGAATCGGTCTTTGTAAAATCGGTCCTTGTAGAACCGGTTTTTGTTGAATCGGTATTTGTAGAATCGGTATTTGTAGAATCGGACTTTGTAGAATCGGTCTTTGTAGAATCGGTCTTTGTAGACTCGGTATTTGTAGAATCGGTTTTTGTAGAATCGGACTTTGTAAAATCGGTCTTTGTACAATCGGTTTTTGTAGAATCGGACTTTGTAGAATCGGTTTTTGTAGAATCGGTTTTTGTAGAATCGGTCTTTGTAGAATCGGTTTTTGTAGAATCGGTCTTTGTAGAATCGGTCTTTTGTAGAATCGGTCTTTGTAGAATCGGTTTTTGTAGCATCAGTCTTCGTAGAATCGGTCTTTGTAGAATCGGTCTTTGTAGAATCGGTTTTTGTAGAATCAGTATTTGTAGAATCGGTTTTTGTAGAAACGGTCTTTGTAGAATCGGTTTTTGTAGAATCGGTTTTTGTAGAATCGGTATTTGTAGAATCGGTTTTTGTAGAATCGGTCTTTGTAGAATCGGTTTTTGTAGAATCGGTCTTTGTAGAATCGGTTTTTGTAGAATCGGTCTTTGTAGAATTGGTTTTTGTAGAATCGGTTTTTGTAGAATCGGTTTTTGTAGAATCAGTATTTGTAGAATCGGTTTTTGTAGAAACGGTCTTTGTAGAATCGGTTTTTGTAGAATCGGTTTTTGTAGAATCGGTATTTGTAGAATCGGTTTTTGTAGAATCGGTCTTTGTAGAATCGGTTTTTGTAGAATCGGTCTTTGTAGAATCGGTTTTTGTAGAATCGGTCTTTGTAGAATTGGTTTTTGTAGAATCGGTTTTTGTAGAATCGGTCTTTGTAGAATCTGTATTTGTAGAATCGGTCTTTGTAGAATCGGTTTTCGTAGAAACGGTCTTTGTAGAATCGGTTTTTGTAGAATCGGTTTTTGTAGAATCGGTATTTGTAGAATCGGTTTTTGTAGAATCGGTCTTTGTAGAATCGGTCTTTGTAGAATCGGTCTTTGTAGAATCGGTCTTTGTAGAATCGGTATTTGTACAATCGGTCTTTGTAGAATCGGTATTTGTACAATCGGTCTTTGTAGAATCGGTTTTTGTAGAATCGGACTTTGTAGAATCGGTTTTTGTAGAATCGGTTTTTGTAGAATCGGTCTTTGTAGAATCGGTTTTTGTAGAATCGGTCTTTGTAGAATTGGTTTTTGTAGAATCGGTTTTTGTAGAATCGGTCTTTGTAGAATCTGTATTTGTAGAATCGGTCTTTGTAAAATCGGTTTTCGTAGAAACGGTCTTTGTAGAATCGGTTTTTGTAGAATCGGTTTTTGTAGAATCGGTATTTGTAGAATCGGTTTTTGTAGAATCGGTCTTTGTAGAATCGGTCTTTGTAGAATCGGTCTTTGTAGAATCGGTCTTTGTAGAATCGGTTTTTGTAGAATCGGTCTTTGTAGAATCGGTATTTGTACAATCGGTCTTTGTAGAATCGGTTTTTGTAGAATCGGACTTTGTAGAATCGGTTTTTGTAGAATTGGTTTTTGTAGAATCGGACTTTGTAGAATCGGACTTTGTAGAATCTGTCTTTGTAGTATCGGTCTTTGTAGAATCGGTCTTTGTAGAATCGGTTTTTGTAGAATCGGTCTGTGTAGAATCGGTTTTTGTAGAATCGGTCTTTGTAGAATCGGTCTTTGTAGAATCGGACTTTGTAGAATCGGTCTTTGTAGAATCGGTCTTTGTAGACTCGGTATTTGTAGAATCGGTTTTTGTAGAATCGGACTTTGTAAAATCGGTATTTGTACAATCGGTTTTTGTAGAATCGGACTTTGTAGAATCGGTTTTTGTAGAATCGGTTTTTGTAGAATCGGTCTTTGTAGAATCGGTTTTTGTAGAATCGGTCTTTGTAGAATCGGTCTTTTGTAGAATCGGTCTTTGTAGAATCGGTCTTTGTAGCATCAGTCTTCGCAGAATCGGTATATGTACAATCGGTCTTTGTAGAATCGGTTTTTGTAGAATCGGTCTTTGTAGAATCGGTCTTTGTAGCATCAGTCTTCGTAGAATCGGTCTTTGTAGAATCGGTCTTTGTAGAATCGGTTTTTGTAGAATCAGTATTTGTAGAATCGGTTTTTGTAGAAACGGTCTTTGTAGAATCGGTTTTTGTAGAATCGGTTTTTGTAGAATCGGTATTTGTAGAATCGGTTTTTGTAGAATCGGTCTTTGTAGAATCGGTTTTTGTAGAATCGGTCTTTGTAGAATCGGTTTTTGTAGAATCGGTCTTTGTAGAATTGGTTTTTGTAGAATCGGTTTTTGTAGAATCGGTCTTTGTAGAATCTGTATTTGTAGAATCGGTCTTTGTAGAATCGGTTTTCGTAGAAACGGTCTTTGTAGAATCGATTTTTGTAGAATCGGTTTTTGTAGAATCGGTATTTGTAGAATCGGTTTTTGTAGAATCGGTCTTTGTAGAATCGGTCTTTGTAGAATCGGTCTTTGTAGAATCGGTCTTTGTAGAATCGGTATTTGTACAATCGGTCTTTGTAGAATCGGTATTTGTACAATCGGTCTTTGTAGAATCGGTTTTTGTAGAATCGGACTTTGTAGAATCGGTTTTTGTAGAATTGGTTTTTGTAGAATCGGACTTTGTAGAATCGGACTTTGTAGAATCTGTCTTTGTAGTATCGGTCTTTGTAGAATCGGTCTTTGTAGAATCGGTTTTTGTAGAATCGGTCTGTGTAGAATCGGTTTTTGTAGAATCGGCCTTTGTAGAATCGGTCTTTGTAGAATCGGACTTTGTAGAATCGGTATTTGTAGAATCGGTTTTTGCAGAATCGGTCTTTGTAGAATCGGTCTTTGTAAAATCGGTCTTTGTAGAACCGGTTTTTGTTGAATCGGTATTTGTAGAATCGGTATTTGTAGAATCGGACTTTGTAGAATCGGTCTTTGTAGAATCGGTCTTTGTAGACTCGGTATTTGTAGAATCGGTTTTTGTATAATCGGACTTTGTAAAATCGGTCTTTGTACAATCGGTTTTTGTAGAATCGGACTTTGTAGAATCGGTTTTTGTAGAATCGGTCTTTGTAGAATCGGTCTTTTGTAGAATCGGTCTTTGTAGAATCGGTCTTTGTAGCATCAGTCTTCGTAGAATCGGTCTTTGTAGAATCGGTCTTTGTAGAATCGGTTTTTGTAGAATCAGTATTTGTAGAATCGGTTTTTGTAGAAACGGTCTTTGTAGAATCGGTTTTTGTAGAATCGGTTTTTGTAGAATCGGTATTTGTAGAATCGGTTTTTGTAGAATCGGTCTTTGTAGAATCGGTTTTTGTAGAATCGGTCTTTGTAGAATCGGTTTTTGTAGAATCGGTCTTTGTAGAATTGGTTTTTGTAGAATCGGTTTTTGTAGAATCGGTCTTTGTAGAATCTGTATTTGTAGAATCGGTCTTTGTAGAATCGGTTTTCGTAGAAACGGTCTTTGTAGAATCGGTTTTTGTAGAATCGGTTTTTGTAGAATCGGTATTTGTAGAATCGGTTTTTGTAGAATCGGTCTTTGTAGAATCGGTCTTTGTAGAATCGGTCTTTGTAGAATCGGTCTTTGTAGAATCGGTTTTTGTAGAATCGGTCTTTGTAGAATCGGTATTTGTACAATCGGTCTTTGTAGAATCGGTTTTTGTAGAATCGGACTTTGTAGAATCGGTTTTTGTAGAATTGGTTTTTGTAGAATCGGACTTTGTAGAATCGGACTTTGTAGAATCTGTCTTTGTAGTATCGGTCTTTGTAGAATCGGTCTTTGTAGAATCGGTTTTTGTAGAATCGGTCTGTGTAGAATCGGTTTTTGTAGAATCGGTCTTTGTAGAATCGGTCTTTGTAGAATCGGACTTTGTAGAATCGGTCTTTGTAGAATCGGTCTTTGTAGACTCGGTATTTGTAGAATCGGTTTTTGTAGAATCGGACTTTGTAAAATCGGTATTTGTACAATCGGTTTTTGTAGAATCGGACTTTGTAGAATCGGTTTTTGTAGAATCGGTTTTTGTAGAATCGGTCTTTGTAGAATCGGTTTTTGTAGAATCGGTCTTTGTAGAATCGGTCTTTTGTAGAATCGGTCTTTGTAGAATCGGTCTTTGTAGCATCAGTCTTCGTAGAATCGGTATATGTACAATCGGTCTTTGTAGAATCGGTTTTTGTAGAATCGGTCTTTGTAGAATCGGGTTTTGTAGAATCGGTCTTTGTAGAATTGGTTTTTGTAGAATCGGTCTGTGTAGAATCGGTTTTTGTAGAATCGGTCTTTGTAGAATCGGTCTTTGTAGCATCAGTCTTCGTAGAATCGGTATTTGTACAATCGGTCTTTGTAGAATCGGTTTTTGTAGAATCGGACTTTGTAGAATCGGTCTTTGTAGAATCGGTATTTGTAGAATAGGACTTTTCAGAATCTGTTTTTTTAGAATCGGTCTTTGTAGAATCTGTATTTGTAGAATCGGTCTTTGTAGAATCGGTATTTGTAGAATCGGTATTTGTAGAATCAGTATTTGTAGAATCGGTTTTTGTAGAAACGGTCTTTGTAGAATCGGTTTTTGTAGAATCGGTTTTTGTAGAATCGGTATTTATAGAATCGGTTTTTGTAGAATCGGTCTTTGTAGAATCGGTCTTTGTAGAATCGGTATTTGTAGAAACGATCTTTGTAGAATCGGTCTTTGTAGAATCGGTTTTTGTAGAATCGGTCTTTGTAGAATCGGTTTTTGTAGAATCGGTCTTTGTAGAATCGGTCTTTGTAGAATTGGTTTTTGTAGAATCGGTTTTTGTAGAATCGGTCTTTGTAGAATCTGTATTTGTAGAATCGGTCTTTGTAGAATCGGTATTTGTAGAATCGGTATTTGTAGAATCGGTTTTTGTAGAAACGGTCTTTGTAGAATCGGTTTTTGTAGAATTGGTTTTTGTAGAATCGGTCTTTGTAGAATCGGTATTTGTAGAATCGGACTTTGTAAAATCGGTCTTTGTAGAATCGGTCTGTGTAGAATCGGTTTTTGTAGAATCAGTCTTTGTAGAATCGGTCTTTGTAGCATCAGTCTTCGTAGAATCGGTATTTGTACAATCGGTCTTTGTAGAATCGGTTTTTGTAGAATCGGACTTTGTAGAATCGGTCTTTGTAGAATCGGTATTTGTAGAATAGGACTTTTCAGAATCTGTTTTTTTAGAATCGGTCTTTGTCGAATCTGTATTTGTAGAATCGGTCTTTGTAGAATCGGTCTTTGTAGAATCGGTTTTTTGTAGAATCAGTATTTGTAGAATCGGTTTTTGTAGAAACGGTCTTTGTAGAATCGGTTTTTGTAGAATCGGTTTTTGTAGAATCGGTATTTGTAGAATCGGTTTTTGTAGAATCGGTCTTTGTAGAATCGGTTTTTGTAGAATCGGTCTTTGTAGAATCGGTTTTTGTAGAATCGGTCTTTGTAGAATTGGTTTTTGTAGAATCGGTTTTTGTAGAATCGGTCTTTGTAGAATCGGTCTTTGTAGAATCGGTCTTTGTAGAATCGGTTTTTTGTAGAATCTGTATTTGTAGAATCGGTTTTTGTAGAAACGGTCTTTGTAGAATCGGTTTTTGTAGAATCGGTTTTTGTAGAATCGGTATTTGTAGAATCGGTTTTTGTAGAATCGGTTTTTGTAGAAACGGTCTTTGTAGAATCGGTTTTTGTAGAATCGGTTTTTGTAGAATCGGTATTTGTAGAATCGGTTTTTGTAGAATCGGTCTTTGTAGAATCGGTCTTTGTAGAATCGGTCTTTGTAGAATCGGTCTTTGTAGAATCGGTTTTTTGTAGAATCAGTATTTGTAGAATCGGTTTTTGTAGAAACGGTCTTTGTAGAATCGGTTTTTGTAGAATCGGTTTTTGTAGAATCGGTATTTGTAGAATCGGTTTTTGTAGAATCGGTCTTTGTAGAATCGGTTTTTGTAGAATCGGTCTTTGTAGAATCGGTTTTTGTAGAATCGGTCTTTGTAGAATTGGTTTTTGTAGAATCGGTTTTTGTAGAATCGGTCTTTGTAGAATCTGTATTTGTAGAATCGGTCTTTGTAGAATCGGTTTTTGTAGAAACGGTCTTTGTAGAATCGGTTTTTGTAGAATCGGTTTTTGTAGAATCGATATTTGTAGAATCGGTTTTTGTAGAATCGGTCTTTGTAGAATCGGTCTTTGTAGAATCGGTCTTTGTAGAATCGGTCTTTGTAGAATCGGTTTTTGTAGAATCGGTCTTTGTAGAATCGGTATTTGTACAATCGGTCTTTGTAGAATCGGTTTTTGTAGAATCGGACTTTGTAGAATCGGTTTTTGTAGAATTGGTTTTTGTAGAATCGGACTTTGTAGAATCGGACTTTGTAGAATCTGTCTTTGTAGTATCGGTCTTTGTAGAATCGGTCTTTGTAGAATCGGTTTTTGTAGAATCGGTCTGTGTAGAATCGGTTTTTGTAGAATCGGTCTTTGTAGAATCGGTCTTTGTAGAATCGGACTTTGTAGAATCGGTATTTGTAGAATCGGTTTTTGCAGAATCGGTCTTTGTAGAAGCGGTCTTTGTAAAATCGGTCTTTGTAGAACCGGTTTTTGTAGAATCGGTATTTTTAGAATCGGTATTTGTAGAATCGGACTTTGTAGAATCGGTCTTTGTAGAATCGGTCTTTGTAGACTCGGTATTTGTAGAATCGGTTTTTGTAGAATCGGACTTTGTAAAATCGGTATTTGTACAATCGGATTTTGTAGAATCGGACTTTGTAGAATCGGTTTTTGTAGAAACGGTTTTTGTAGAATCGGTCTTTGTAGAATCGGTTTTTGTAGAATCGGTCTTTGTAGAATCGCTCTTTTGTAGAATCGGTCTTTGTAGAATCGGTCTTTGTAGCATCAGTCTTCGTAGAATCGGTATTTGTACAATCGGTCTTTGTAGAATCGGTTTTTGTAGAATCGGTCTTTGTAGAATCGGGTTTTGTAGAATCGGTCTTTGTAGAATTGGTTTTTGTAGAATCGGTCTGTGTAGAATCGGTTTTTGTAGAATCGGTCTTTGTAGAATCGGTCTTTGTAGCATCAGTCTTCGTAGAATCGGTATTTGTACAATCGGTCTTTGTAGAATCGGTTTTTGTAGAATCGGACTTTGTAGAATTGGTCTTTGTAGAATCGGTATTTGTAGAATAGGACTTTTCAGAATCTGTTTTTTTAGAATCGGTCTTTGTAGAATCTGTATTTGTAGAATCGGTCTTTGTAGAATCGGTATTTGTAGAATCGGTATTTGTAGAATCAGTATTTGTAGAATCGGTTTTTGTAGAATCGGTCTTTGTAGAATCGGTCTTTGTAGAATCGGTCTTTGTAGAATCGGTCTTTGTAGAATCGGTCTTTGTAGAATCGGTTTTTGTAGAATCGGTCTTTGTAGAATCGGTTTTTGTAGAATCGGTCTTTGTAGAATCGGTCTTTGTAGAATTGGTTTTTGTAGAATCGGTTTTTGTAGAATCGGTCTTTGTAGAATCTGTATTTGTAGAATCGGTCTTTGTAGAATCGGTATTTGTAGAATCGGTATTTGTAGAATCGGTTTTTGTAGAAACGGTCTTTGTAGAATCGGTTTTTGTAGAATTGGTTTTTGTAGAATCGGTCTTTGTAGAATCGGTATTTGTAGAATCGGTTTTTGTAGAATCGGACTTTGTAAAATCGGTATTTGTACAATCGGTTTTGTAGAATCGGACTTTGTAGAATCGGTTTTTGTAGAATCGGTTTTTGTAGAATCGGTCTTTGTAGAATCGGTTTTTGTAGAATCGGTCTTTGTAGAATCGGTCTTTTGTAGAATCGGTCTTTGTAGAATCGGTCTTTGTAGCATCAGTCTTCGTAGAATCGGTATTTGTACAATCGGTCTTTGTAGAATCGGTTTTTGTAGAATCGGTTTTTGTAGAATCGGTCTTTGTAGAATCTGTATTTGTAGAATCGGTCTTTGTAGAATCGGTATTTGTAGAATCGGTATTTGTAGAATCGGTATTTGTAGAATCGGTTTTTGTAGAAACGGTCTTTGTAGAATCGGTTTTTGTAGAATTGGTTTTTGTAGAATCGGTCTTTGTAGAATCGGTCTTTGTAGAATCGGTCTTTGTAGAATCGGTTTTTGTAGAATCGGACTTTGTAGAATCGGTCTTTGTAGAATCGGTATTTGTAGAATAGGACTTTTCAGAATCTGTTTTTTTAGAATCGGTCTTTATAGAATCTGTATTTGTAGAATCGGTCTTTGTAGAATCGGTATTTGTAGAATCGGTATTTGTAGAATCGGTATTTGTAGAATCGGTTTTTGTAGAAACGGTCTTTGTAGAATCGGTTTTTGTAGAATCGGTATTTGTAGAATCGGTTTTTGTAGAATCGGTCTTTGTAGAATCGGTCTTTGTAGAATCGGTCTTTGTAGAATCGGTATTTGTAGAATCGGTTTTTGTAGAATCAGTCTTTGTAGAATCGGTTTTTGTAGAATCGGTCTTTGTAGAATCGGTTTTTGTAGAATCGGTCTTTGTAGAATTGGTTTTTGTAGAATCGGTTTTTGTAGAATCGGGCTTTGTAGAATCGGTCTTTGTACAATCGGTCTTTGTGGAATCGGTTTTTGCAGAATCAGACTTTGTAGAATCGGTCTTGGTAGAATCGTTATTTTTTAGAATCGTTCTTTGTAGAATCGGTCTTTGTAGAATCGGTCTTTGTAGAATCGGTTTTTGTGGAATCGGTTTTTGTAGAATCGGACTTTGTAGAATCGGTTTTTCTAGAATCGGTTTTTGTAGAATCGGACTTTGTACAATCGGTCTTTGTGGAATCGGTTTTTGTAGAATCGGACTTTGTAGAATCGGTCTTGGTAGAATCGTTATTTTTTAGAATCGGTCTTTGTGGAATCGGTCTTTGTAGAATCGGTCTTTCTGGAATCGGTCTTTGTAGAATCGGTCTTTGTAGAATCGGTCTTTGTAGCATCAGTCTTCGTAGAATCGGTATTTGTACAATCGGTCTTCGTAGAATCGGTATTTGTACAATCGGTCTTTGTAGAATCGGTTTTTGTAGAATCGGACTTTGTAGAATCGGTCTTTGTAGAATCGGTCTTTGTAGAATCGGTTTTTGTAGAATCGGTCTGTGTAGAATCGGTTTTTGTAGAATCTGTCTTTGTAGTATCGGTCTTTGTAGAATCGGTCTTTGTAGAATCGGTTTTTGTAGAATCGGTCTGTGTAGAATCGGTTTTTGTAGAATCGGTCTTTGTAGAATCGGTCTTTGTAGAATCGGACTTTGTAGAATCGGTATTTGTAGAATCGGTTTTTGCAGAATCGGTCTTTGTAGAAGCGGTCTTTGTAAAATCGGTCTTTGTAGAACCGGTTTTTGTAGAATCGGTATTTTTAGAATCGGTATTTGTAGAATCGGACTTTGTAGAATCGGTCTTTGTAGAATCGGTCTTTGTAGACTCGGTATTTGTAGAATCGGTTTTTGTAGAATCGGACTTTGTAAAATCGGTATTTGTACAATCGGATTTTGTAGAATCGGACTTTGTAGAATCGGTTTTTGTAGAAACGGTTTTTGTAGAATCGGTCTTTGTAGAATCGGTTTTTGTAGAATCGGTCTTTGTAGAATCGCTCTTTTGTAGAATCGGTCTTTGTAGAATCGGTCTTTGTAGCATCAGTCTTCGTAGAATCGGTATTTGTACAATCGGTCTTTGTAGAATCGGTTTTTGTAGAATCGGTCTTTGTAGAATCGGGTTTTGTAGAATCGGTCTTTGTAGAATTGGTTTTTGTAGAATCGGTCTGTGTAGAATCGGTTTTTGTAGAATCGGTCTTTGTAGAATCGGTCTTTGTAGCATCAGTCTTCGTAGAATCGGTATTTGTACAATCGGTCTTTGTAGAATCGGTTTTTGTAGAATCGGACTTTGTAGAATTGGTCTTTGTAGAATCGGTATTTGTAGAATAGGACTTTTCAGAATCTGTTTTTTTAGAATCGGTCTTTGTAGAATCTGTATTTGTAGAATCGGTCTTTGTAGAATCGGTATTTGTAGAATCGGTATTTGTAGAATCAGTATTTGTAGAATCGGTTTTTGTAGAATCGGTCTTTGTAGAATCGGTCTTTGTAGAATCGGTCTTTGTAGAATCGGTCTTTGTAGAATCGGTCTTTGTAGAATCGGTTTTTGTAGAATCGGTCTTTGTAGAATCGGTTTTTGTAGAATCGGTCTTTGTAGAATCGGTCTTTGTAGAATTGGTTTTTGTAGAATCGGTTTTTGTAGAATCGGTCTTTGTAGAATCTGTATTTGTAGAATCGGTCTTTGTAGAATCGGTATTTGTAGAATCGGTATTTGTAGAATCGGTTTTTGTAGAAACGGTCTTTGTAGAATCGGTTTTTGTAGAATTGGTTTTTGTAGAATCGGTCTTTGTAGAATCGGTATTTGTAGAATCGGTTTTTGTAGAATCGGACTTTGTAAAATCGGTATTTGTACAATCGGTTTTGTAGAATCGGACTTTGTAGAATCGGTTTTTGTAGAATCGGTTTTTGTAGAATCGGTCTTTGTAGAATCGGTTTTTGTAGAATCGGTCTTTGTAGAATCGGTCTTTTGTAGAATCGGTCTTTGTAGAATCGGTCTTTGTAGCATCAGTCTTCGTAGAATCGGTATTTGTACAATCGGTCTTTGTAGAATCGGTTTTTGTAGAATCGGTTTTTGTAGAATCGGTCTTTGTAGAATCTGTATTTGTAGAATCGGTCTTTGTAGAATCGGTATTTGTAGAATCGGTATTTGTAGAATCGGTATTTGTAGAATCGGTTTTTGTAGAAACGGTCTTTGTAGAATCGGTTTTTGTAGAATTGGTTTTTGTAGAATCGGTCTTTGTAGAATCGGTCTTTGTAGAATCGGTCTTTGTAGAATCGGTTTTTGTAGAATCGGACTTTGTAGAATCGGTCTTTGTAGAATCGGTATTTGTAGAATAGGACTTTTCAGAATCTGTTTTTTTAGAATCGGTCTTTATAGAATCTGTATTTGTAGAATCGGTCTTTGTAGAATCGGTATTTGTAGAATCGGTATTTGTAGAATCGGTATTTGTAGAATCGGTTTTTGTAGAAACGGTCTTTGTAGAATCGGTTTTTGTAGAATCGGTATTTGTAGAATCGGTTTTTGTAGAATCGGTCTTTGTAGAATCGGTCTTTGTAGAATCGGTCTTTGTAGAATCGGTATTTGTAGAATCGGTTTTTGTAGAATCAGTCTTTGTAGAATCGGTTTTTGTAGAATCGGTCTTTGTAGAATCGGTTTTTGTAGAATCGGTCTTTGTAGAATTGGTTTTTGTAGAATCGGTTTTTGTAGAATCGGGCTTTGTAGAATCGGTCTTTGTACAATCGGTCTTTGTGGAATCGGTTTTTGCAGAATCAGACTTTGTAGAATCGGTCTTGGTAGAATCGTTATTTTTTAGAATCGGTCTTTGTAGAATCGGTCTTTGTAGAATCGGTCTTTGTAGAATCGGTTTTTGTGGAATCGGTTTTTGTAGAATCGGACTTTGTAGAATCGGTTTTTCTAGAATCGGTTTTTGTAGAATCGGACTTTGTACAATCGGTCTTTGTGGAATCGGTTTTTGTAGAATCGGACTTTGTAGAATCGGTCTTGGTAGAATCGTTATTTTTTAGAATCGGTCTTTGTGGAATCGGTCTTTGTAGAATCGGTCTTTCTGGAATCGGTCTTTGTAGAATCGGTCTTTGTAGAATCGTTCTTTGTAGCATCAGTCTTCGTAGAATCGGTATTTGTACAATCGGTCTTTGTAGAATCGGTTTTTGTAGAATCGGACTTTGTAGAATCGGTCTTTGTAGAATCGGTATTTGTAGAATAGGACTTTTCAGAATCTGTTTTTTTAGAATCGGTCTTTATAGAATCTGTATTGTAGAATCGGTATTTGTAGAATCGGTTTTTGTAGAAACGGTCTTTGTAGAATCGGTTTTTGTAGAATCGGTATTTGTACAATCGGTCTTTGTAGAATCGGTTTTTGTAGAATCGGACTTTGTAGAATCGGTCTTTGTAGAATCGGTCTTTGTAGAATCGGTTTTTGTAGAATCGGTCTGTGTAGAATCGGTTTTTGTAGAATCTGTCTTTGTAGTATCGGTCTTTGTAGAATCGGTCTTTGTAGAATCGGTTTTTGTAGAATCGGTCTGTGTAGAATCGGTTTTTGTAGAATCGGTCTTTGTAGAATCGGTCTTTGTAGAATCGGACTTTGTAGAATCGGTATTTGTAGAATCGGTTTTTGCAGAATCGGTCTTTGTAGAAGCGGTCTTTGTAAAATCGGTCTTTGTAGAACCGGTTTTTGTAGAATCGGTATTTTTAGAATCGGTATTTGTAGAATCGGACTTTGTAGAATCGGTCTTTGTAGAATCGGTCTTTGTAGACTCGGTATTTGTAGAATCGGTTTTTGTAGAATCGGACTTTGTAAAATCGGTATTTGTACAATCGGATTTTGTAGAATCGGACTTTGTAGAATCGGTTTTTGTAGAAACGGTTTTTGTAGAATCGGTCTTTGTAGAATCGGTTTTTGTAGAATCGGTCTTTGTAGAATCGCTCTTTTGTAGAATCGGTCTTTGTAGAATCGGTCTTTGTAGCATCAGTCTTCGTAGAATCGGTATTTGTACAATCGGTCTTTGTAGAATCGGTTTTTGTAGAATCGGTCTTTGTAGAATCGGGTTTTGTAGAATCGGTCTTTGTAGAATTGGTTTTTGTAGAATCGGTCTGTGTAGAATCGGTTTTTGTAGAATCGGTCTTTGTAGAATCGGTCTTTGTAGCATCAGTCTTCGTAGAATCGGTATTTGTACAATCGGTCTTTGTAGAATCGGTTTTTGTAGAATCGGACTTTGTAGAATTGGTCTTTGTAGAATCGGTATTTGTAGAATAGGACTTTTCAGAATCTGTTTTTTTAGAATCGGTCTTTGTAGAGTCTGTATTTGTAGAATCGGTCTTTGTAGAATCGGTATTTGTAGAATCGGTATTTGTAGAATCAGTATTTGTAGAATCGGTTTTTGTAGAATCGGTCTTTGTAGAATCGGTCTTTGTAGAATCGGTCTTTGTAGAATCGGTCTTTGTAGAATCGGTCTTTGTAGAATCGGTTTTTGTAGAATCGGTTTTTGTAGAATCGGTTTTTGTAGAATCGGTCTTTGTAGAATCGGTCTTTGTAGAATTGGTTTTTGTAGAATCGGTTTTTGTAGAATCGGTCTTTGTAGAATCTGTATTTGTAGAATCGGTCTTTGTAGAATCGGTATTTGTAGAATCGGTATTTGTAGAATCGGTTTTTGTAGAAACGGTCTTTGTAGAATCGGTTTTTGTAGAATTGGTTTTTGTAGAATCGGTCTTTGTAGAATCGGTATTTGTAGAATCGGTTTTTGTAGAATCGGACTTTGTAAAATCGGTATTTGTACAATCGGTTTTGTAGAATCGGACTTTGTAGAATCGGTTTTTGTAGAATCGGTTTTTGTAGAATCGGTCTTTGTAGAATCGGTTTTTGTAGAATCGGTCTTTGTAGAATCGGTCTTTTGTAGAATCGGTCTTTGTAGAATCGGTCTTTGTAGCATCAGTCTTCGTAGAATCGGTATTTGTACAATCGGTCTTTGTAGAATCGGTTTTTGTAGAATCGGTTTTTGTAGAATCGGTCTTTGTAGAATCTGTATTTGTAGAATCGGTCTTTGTAGAATCGGTATTTGTAGAATCGGTATTTGTAGAATCGGTATTTGTAGAATCGGTTTTTGTAGAAACGGTCTTTGTAGAATCGGTTTTTGTAGAATTGGTTTTTGTAGAATCGGTCTTTGTAGAATCGGTCTTTGTAGAATCGGTCTTTGTAGAATCGGTTTTTGTAGAATCGGACTTTGTAGAATCGGTCTTTGTAGAATCGGTATTTGTAGTATAGGACTTTTCAGAATCTGTTTTTTTAGAATCGGTCTTTATAGAATCTGTATTTGTAGAATCGGTCTTTGTAGAATCGGTATTTGTAGAATCGGTATTTGTAGAATCGGTATTTGTAGAATCGGTTTTTGTAGAAACGGTCTTTGTAGAATCGGTTTTTGTAGAATCGGTATTTGTAGAATCGGTTTTTGTAGAATCGGTCTTTGTAGAATCGGTCTTTGTAGAATCGGTCTTTGTAGAATCGGTATTTGTAGAATCGGTTTTTGTAGAATCAGTCTTTGTAGAATCGGTTTTTGTAGAATCGGTCTTTGTAGAATCGGTTTTTGTAGAATCGGTCTTTGTAGAATTGGTTTTTGTAGAATCGGTTTTTGTAGAATCGGGCTTTGTAGAATCGGTCTTTGTACAATCGGTCTTTGTGGAATCGGTTTTTGCAGAATCAGACTTTGTAGAATCGGTCTTGGTAGAATCGTTATTTTTTAGAATCGGTCTTTGTAGAATCGGTCTTTGTAGAATCGGTCTTTGTAGAATCGGTTTTTGTGGAATCGGTTTTTGTAGAATCGGACTTTGTAGAATCGGTTTTTCTAGAATCGGTTTTTGTAGAATCGGACTTTGTACAATCGGTCTTTGTGGAATCGGTTTTTGTAGAATCGGACTTTGTAGAATCGGTCTTGGTAGAATCGTTATTTTTTAGAATCGGTCTTTGTGGAATCGGTCTTTGTAGAATCGGTCTTTCTGGAATCGGTCTTTGTAGAATCGGTCTTTGTAGAATCGGTCTTTGTAGCATCAGTCTTCGTAGAATCGGTATTTGTACAATCGGTCTTTGTAGAATCGGTTTTTGTAGAATCGGACTTTGTAGAATCGGTCTTTGTAGAATCGGTATTTGTAGAATCGGTTTTTGTAGAATCGGTCTTTGTAGAATCGGTTTGTAGAATCGGTTTTTGTAGAATCGGTCTTTGTAGCATCAGTCTTCGTAGAATCGGTCTTTGTAGAATCGGTCTTTGTAGAATCGGTTTGTAAAATCGGTTTTTGTAGAATCGGTCTTTGTAGAATTGGTTTTTGTAGAATCGGTTTTTGTAGAATCGGTCTTTGTAGAATCTGTATTTGTAGAATCGGTCTTTGTAGAATCGGTTTGTAGAATCGGTTTTTGTAGAATCGGTTTTTGTAGAAACGGTCTTTGTAGAATCGGTTTTTGTAGAATCGGTTTTTGTAGAATCGGTATTTGTAGAATCGGTTTTTGTAGAATCGGTCTTTGTAGAATCGGTTTGTAGAATCGGTTTTTGTAGAATCGGTCTTTGTAGCATCAGTCTTCGTAGAATCGGTCTTTGTAGAATCGGTCTTTGTAGAATCGGTTTGTAAAATCGGTTTTTGTAGAATCGGTCTTTGTAGAATTGGTTTTTGTAGAATCGGTTTTTGTAGAATCGGTCTTTGTAGAATCTGTATTTGTAGAATCGGTCTTTGTAGAATCGGTTTGTAGAATCGGTTTTTGTAGAATCGGTCTTTGTAGAATTGGTTTTTGTAGAATCGGTTTTTGTAGAATCGGTCTTTGTAGAATCTGTATTTGTAGAATCGGTCTTTGTAGAATCGGTATTTGTAGAATCGGTATTTGTAGAATCGGTATTTGTAGAATCGGTTTTTGTAGAAACGGTCTTTGTAGAATCGGTTTTTGTAGAATTGGTTTTTGTAGAATCGGTCTTTGTAGACTCGGTCTTTGTAGAATCGGTCTTTGTAGAATCGGTTTTTGTGGAATCGGTTTTTGTGGAATCGGACTTTGTAGAATCGGTTTTTCTAGAATCGGTTTTTGTTGAATCGGACTTTGTAGAATCGGTCTTTGTAGAATCGGCCTTTGTAGAATCGGTCTTTGTAGAATCGGTCTTTGTAGGATCGGTCTTTGTAGAATCGGTCTTTGTAGAATTGGTCTTTGTATAATCGGTTATTGAAGAAACGGCAATTTGTATAATCGGATTTTGCATAATTGGTTTTTTGTACAATAGGAAATGTTTAATCGGAAAAGGTACAATTGAGTCCCTGCCGTAGGAAAAATATTTTTAAAAATTATAATGAAAAAGATTTATAAAATATTTTTGCAAAAGCTTAAAAAATAATTAATTCATTATAATTTTAAAACATATTTTTCTTACTAATTATATTATTGAAATGTTTTTTATTTTTTTTACTCACTTTAGTCTCCGGAAAAATCTAAGAAAAAAATTGTGTACGAATAGTGATGTATTTTTTAAATTCTAGAAAAATTTATCTTTATAATCACACTAAGAACTTTAAGAGATCTTTATTATTTTAAAATTTATTATAAATTGAAATGAACGCTGTAATTTACACTTTTTTACAATAATTTGTTTGAGAGTAGACAAAACGACTTCATCATGAGCTAATTTTATTTAGAATTCAGTTAGTTTTGAATTAATTACAGAGAAAAAATGTTATTATAGAATTAGATAAAAAAATTTGATAAAACTGAATTACTCAAAACAGGTGGCCACAAACTATTGGCCGGTACTGTACATATTTTTTATTGAATGAAAAGTACAAAAGTTATAAATTTATGAAATTTAACGTTTTAAGAAACAGAAAACTAAAACGCAATTTTCTCCGTTATTATTAGAAAATTAGAAATATAATACATTATACATATATTGTAACGAGGATTTCTAGAAAATCCTTGTTACGTTCTGGCAAAAGGACAGAACATAATTTGAATTTGCATCGAAATTAATCAGGATTTGTAACAGCTTAATCAACTAAGAAAACCTAGTCTTTATATTTATTTTTAGGGTTAGTTCATTTTATAAAACCTATGGGGTTTTTGTTAAATATATCTTTCTGTACTTACTATTGATCACGTGATTTCAAACCTCGATGTCAATGTGCTTAAAAGTAGAATTCAAAGGTAAAATAAGTAAATCTTTATGAATTAATGGGTAGCCAGTACTGGGTATTTATCAGTAGTAGGAAAACTCACAGTGATTTCTGGATTTTAACTTATTTATTTCAGAAAACAGATTAAGCTTTATGACAGTTACAATACTAAAATAAGTTACATTCAATATTCGTTATTGTTTATTCGTTACTTGTTAATCATTAATTACTTTTTCCGTTACTCGTTAATCATTAATCAATTGCCAATCGGTACACGCTTTTGGGTTTACATTTGTTCAGCATGGGTAATAAAATAAATAACTTACATGTAAATTGAAGATTCTTTGGAGATTCTATGATTGACAATATCGCACAGCTTTTGCGGTCGATTGGCTCAATCGATTGAACGGGGTTGAAACGGCTCTCAGTTTCGTACAGTTGTGGCGATTTTAGTATCCATACACTGGAACTTGAATTTAACGCACTCCGCAAATTCGAATCGTGCCGCTTCAAAACACTTAATTAAACAGTTTATTTTACGAAGGTTTCACAATATTTTTTACGGTATTCTATGTTTTACTCGAGCAAACACTTGCAGAATTTTGACAAGATATAACGTAGAAAATTTGATAACCGACGGGTAGCTACGATAATACTCTCTCGACAGAGGTTTCAGCGTATACGACCCCCTCCATTTGGCGTCGCATGTATTTAAAGACGATTTCTGCCATTTGCGGGGATTATTGTTTAATTGTTTGATCACGTTTCCGTGCAAAAGTGTACCGTGGCATGTAAAAGCGTGCCTTAGCATGTAAAGATGTGCATTTGCACGTAAAGATGTGCATCTGCACAATATTATTGAAAACAACACCCATTCGCGCCTAACAAAATCCGATATCACTCTTAGAATGATGTTTTAATTGTTACAGTTTTAATTATTATTAACTACTGTTGCAAACCATGATTGTTAACATTGTTTTAATTTATCAGTCGAAGAGTGATTATCTTATATAAACTCTGTTTCGAATTTGGGTGATTAACCAAGTTTTGGCTTTTAAACGCAGGCACACATACTGGGACAGTATTGGAAAACTTTACATGTCACTAAATACTTTTAATGACCTTCTAAATACTTGGACTTTTACAATTATTTATTTTTACTTAATTTGTGATTAATTGAATTTGTATCTTTTATGATAATGTTTTCTGCACTTATGGTAAGTGTTCCTCTGTCAACAATTTCTTTACCTAATTAACATATGATAATATTTTTAATCTACTTATGATAATTTATTTAGTCCTTATGGTAATTAGTCCTTCATTGATTATACGGTAATTATTTAATCATGATAAGTATAGTCACTACCACCATGAGGTAAGCTGTATATTACCACAAGGCGGTGAACTGCACTGTTTTATCTTACTTTGATTTCTAATCCTACTGTCTCTCGAGCTTTAGAACTAATTGCCATCAAGTATGGTTGCCTACGTTCGGGCGCTCTTTAAATTGATTTTTATATTGATTTGCATTCATCTCATCTATCAAAACCTACGTCAATTTCATTATTCTATTATAATAATTTGTATTACTCTTCTACAGAAATCACGTGATTTCTTGTTATATTGTAATTATTTAAACAAATTTCCAAAACAAACATCAACTTTAATACAATCAAATGGTATTAACGAAATTTTCAAATACCAGGGTGAATGTGTGAATAATTTAACGGTGTGTCAAACCTCCCGTATTCAAACCCGAATAGCTATTCCTCTAATATCCTTAAAATTTGATATGTATTTTAGTTAAATTCATGAAATATTTACGTGATTTGCCTACTTTCAGGCGCTTATTACTATTACATTATCCTTCCAAATTTCCTCTTAAAGAAAGAATAAAAAAAGGGCAAATCTAAAATTTTTTGGACATAACAGTCCTCCCTCCTTAGAAGTGTTCATAGTCCCTTATGAACTAGTGATTTAAATAAAGTTGACTTTTGCGTAAAATTGCATTTGTCGCTGAGCTTAGTTGATTCAATTTTGTTATCGTTTTTACATAAAAATTTTATAAAGAAGGTGAATTTATGAATTTGTTATTATTGCCATTGTTGTATATCCCTTATTTGCGTCTTCGAAATTTCATTTCTCCCAGGTGTGTATTTTATAATGAAATGTGGAGCCTGATGATTCAGTAGTATCTCGCGAGTTCCTTATCACTCCCAGCATCCCTTTCTGCTGTGGTCATCATTTTGAGTGGCTACTAGAGGTGCTGGGGATGGGTTTCTTCGAGAAACTTCTCAGTTTTCTTGTGACAATGGCTAGTGACGAGTCTGTGCTAAGTGACACCACCACTATGTTGCTAGAAGAAGATCTGAACGAAATATACCCCCTCCCGCTATTGAACAAAAACGCATCAACTCGAGGTAAGTGCTGATTTGGCTGTTTTCTTAATTATGATGATCTGAGTGTTATTTGACGATTAGTGTTAGAAAGTGTATCCTTCGTGTCGGTTGTAAACTTACTTTTGAGCCGCTTAGGAGTTTCTTTTCTTTTCTTCCCCCCCTTTTTTTTTGTTTTTGGTTTTTGTTATGGATGATGCTGAAATTTCTGCCCTTTTGAATGATGAGCCGGCTAATTTTTGTGATAGCGTCAGTGGATTTGACTTAACTTTATTATCCCAGCCTAGTACTTCTTCGTCTCAAGGGGCAATAGGTGTCAGTGGGTCACCTCAAACCATCGTGCTGGCGGGTCCAGTTTCCAAATCGGACGCGGCGAACCTTAGACTTAATGAAATCGAAGAGAAATTAAACATTTTTAAATTGGCATTTTGGAATGTGGAGCCCAAAAACGCTCTTGACATTTTTTATGCATTGTGCGTAGAGTTAAGTGGTGTAGCTTTAAATCGGAGTGAGTTTTTGGTACTTCATAAACTTGAGCGCCGACGCCGGGGGGTATTGCTTCGTGTTCCTACACTACGCCTAAAACGTTTAGTTTTGGACAATAGGTCCTTTTTTGCACACAGAGGATATGAAGTGGGCACCGCGTAACTTATTCGGTGCGAGGGCATTTCCTATTTTGTTTTGTTTCTATTCTATGGTCATTTATACTCTTTTATTTTCAGATGCTGAGAGTATGGATCGAAGAACTCAGATTCTAAAGTGCATACTCCCTAAACGACTGCGGAGGCGACTACCCTCAGTGGAGTTCTTGGCCAAGGTCTTTCTTCACATTACTACCTGGGCCATACACGACAAATTCGTGGAGTGTATCCAGGAGGAGTTGGTCAAGAATGCTGCCAAACACGCAGTTCCTAAACGCAGGCGAGGGCGCCCTAGGAAGCAAATTCAGCCGTTGCGCGTCTGTCGTGTACCGAACACGTCCACCTGGGTGCCTATTGGTGTAGTGTCGGAGTCGGTTCTACGTCAAGACTTGGAGGTCCATCGTCCTTGATCTGCTGCCATTCGAGACGAGCTATATGCTATGGTGCGCAGCTTTCTGGTGGACTCCGTTGTCAATGTTCCAGAACACAATCCAGAGTGAGTATATTTAAAATTGTTTTTCCTTTGTTTGTGGATACATTCTAGTGAAATTACTAGGACAATTATTAATTTTTCTTATTTCTTTTCCAGTGAGATTCAATCTGGTCTATTTTGCTTATGCGGCAAATTCTTGGGTGGAAATGTGACTCGCTGCAGCTGTGGGACAAGGCGATCCCCGTCTCAACCGATGTATCCCGATGTCATCGTGCTCAGCGATTAGTGTTGGTGGAGTGATATATATATACATTTTTCGCATTTATGTTTGGTTAAATCATCTTTTAGCTTCACACCTCACCTACACCTACATGTGCGCGCATACGTGTGTCTCACGTACACGCATGTGCGCACCTACAAATGTATAATTTCATTACACACCCTGGAAAATAAAATCAAAAATTTCTCTTTTAACTTTTATGCTCTTTTGTTTTTCTTTTCTTGGCAACAATCACATTTTATTAATTTTCTTAATATTATTAATGTTTACTTATTTATTTATTTATTTAAATTTTTACCTTTTATTCTATTTTATTTTATTTTTCTCTCCCTCAATTTGAGGAGGTTTGAAAGGATTTTATAAATTTGTAAAAATAGCAAGCTATTAACTTTAGTCTTAGGTATTTTATTTAGAATGAATTGCTATTTGATTCTGGGATCAGGTTTTTGTTTATAATACAGTAAGTATCATTTAAATTTTATTCATTAATATATCTACTGGCAATTTTGAATTCGTGAAATCATTACTTAAGCTTATGATCGCATTTCTTTTATGTCAACGATACGCCAATGTATGAGCAATATTTTGATTTAGTTTTACTATCGATACATTGTTGAAGAAACCTCAACCAGTCAAATATCGATATCGACTGTTATCGATGTGTTATCCCTAATTTATGGGACTAACGCGGAAACGAGCGAGACGCACATAGACGTGCGCATAAGTGCGTCTCTCTCATTCTCGCGGATTAAAAGTATATGCACACAATGAGATATCGTACTCCTGAAAGAAAACTCGATCGATCGACATTCGAGAGATTTTATAAATGTTACCACTGACCATTGTTAATAAAATTAGTGATAATCTTTCGTTATTATAATCTTTTAATACTATGTGACAACACTCATCCCACGTTTTACTTAACAATAGTAATTCATATTACGTGTCACGAATGTTCAATCACACAATCAACTTAAGGGTCGTCGCAAAGATCGCGCGAAAGCGAGTGAGACGCATATAGCTGTAGCCATAAGTGCGTCTCTCTCGTTCTCGCGTACTGAAGTCGCACCGGCCATGGATGCAAACAACGCGTAATCCGCAATCTCTTACGTAAATTACATTCAGATTTTTAAAATAAGTAGCGTATTTTACGTATATTACCCCTTTCTTCTAAAATACATCGTGTAAGAAACTTTGAATCAAATTTTACCTATGTGATGAATATAATAACTTCAAACAACTTGTTTAGAACAAATAATTAATTAATTATTCTAACAAAATTTAAGCTCATAAATAATAACAATAACAATAATAATTCTTTGTTATTATTATTATTTCTAACATAGTCCTTAGCTGAGAAAATCCATGCTATTTTTGATTTTCTCCTGATGTTCCTTCTTCTAAAAGTTTGGTTATTGGTAGATTGAATAAATTTTTGTTTTGTGTTGTGGGGTTATTGCTGGTTCGTTGACGTCTTCCTTTTAATAGCGTGAGGAAGCTATACATATATTTGGCCAAAACGAGTACTAATAAAATCATAGCAAGTTCGATGAATGTCCATGCATAGTCAACTGCGTCGAGAATCCAACCGATTACTGGTATGTTCATTGTTTCCTTTAACTGCCAATCTGTAAACATTGTGTTACTTTAGTATATTTTCGATGGAATTTAGAAACAAAATGCTATTTTGTTCCTTGGGTTAGTTGTTAGTTTGGTGTGATTGGGTTATTTGCATAATGTTTTCTCTGGTAGGTCTTTTTCTTTAGAATCTATTTTCCGTTATTTATTATAGTTTCTAATATGTCTTAACCCATGCGCTTTTACTCATTATTGAATATATATATATATATGATTTCTTTTGACTGTCATAGCCTTTTCTACTGTTAGTAATTAAAACGATAATAGAAATTTGTGGATAATAGCAATGTTAATAAAATAATATTATTTGTATTATTAGTGATAATATTATTTAATAATAAAATAACGTGATTGTCGATAAGAATAATAATAAAAATACCTGTAAAATAATAGTAATTATTTGAATAATTATAATGTTTATAATAATAATGAGGCTTTATTATTTATGTATATAATTGATTTTATTTGAACATATATTAAAATAGTTATGTGTTGTTTCGTCAACTTATTATTTTAGAATATTTAAATATTTGGTGAGAATCATAGATTTGTAATTAGAATTCTAATATTATGCATATTATAACTAGGCTCCGAACTGTAACCACTATTTGGTTTTCTCTATTAGCTAGGTACCATAATTATTTAATTCTTAAGTTTAATTAATTTTATTATATCATCTTGAAGAAAATTTTAAAGTAATTTCTAGCAATATCAATACTAGTCTGGTTATTGTGTTAGTTAGTTTATAATAATATGTATTAATTATTAAAATAGATTGATTAAAATAGTAATAGTGATTATTTAGTATATATATTGAATAATAATATTTTGCCATTCGTGTGTATTCGTTAAGATACTTATGTTTTAGAGAAAAACAATTTATGACATGACTCATTGTACTTGGTATTCTTAGAATATTTATTTTTTATATAATATTTTCTTAAAGAAATTTTAGGATTATTTATACAATAACATTAATTAAGTAATAATTTGATGGATTATATTGGGAAAATTGACTTAAATTATAACTTTTATTTAATCTATTTTGGGTAAAATGATATATTATAATATTATTTGATTAAAGTGATAGTATATTGATAGTTAAATTGCCATTCGAACATAAATAATACTTTCTGCCCAATTTTATGTTTTTAATGATTATTTTAGCATATGACTCATTATAGGAGTATTTTGTAATTATTTGTTTATTTCCTACCTTAATTTTTTTATAGAAAGAGGAGAGATGAAGGCAACCACCATTTCCTCACCCTTCATTCTCTCGTCTTTCTATTATTTTGTTTTTATTTATTCATATATTTATTTTATTTGTCATGAAAAGATAATAGACACTAGACACTATTAAACTAATAGACACTACTATATACTATTATATAATAGAGTTCACTATATTAGTGATTAATAACAAATTTTTACATCTCATCAGTTTTGTGCCTAAATATCTGATTATTATAAGTTTTACAATTTTTAATTTAATTAATTATAACTTTAACTAAATAAGAACAATAGCTAGAACATTAATGTGCTAAGATTTTATTATAAACAAGGTTTTTAAATTATTATTACTTAATGACGCGTATCAACGTTAATATTTAAATTAAGAAATGCTCCTGGAAGTTCCCAAGTGTCATCTATAGTGACTTCATGTAAATTTTCTTGTTTTATAAAATTCTTGTTTTTTATTGTATTTTTACATTTATCGCTAACGTGCCCCCGTCGAAAACAAAGCTCGCAACAGTTTTCCCATTTATATAATTTAATTTTTAGCGTGTGTGGATCATCTAACACGAGGACGTATGATAATTCGCTAGTTTTTTTATAATTCTTTTCTTCGCAAAAAAAATAAGTATCATGCAACATCAGTAATATTTTCTTTGCTGCCGAATGTTCTGCATGCTTTTTAGTTTTCTTTTCATCCCCTATCGCAGAGAAAACATTATCATTTTTCCAATCAACAATACTGCATTTCATGGAATATGTTTTATCATGAGAGGAGCCCGTTTCATTATGAATTTGATATTTTGGTTTATCCAAATCATACTCGGCTGCTAGTTCTTCTAGCGTCCCTTTGTGAAAATTAATTTTTTGTAAGTCTCCTTTTGGAAAAATAGTTTTTGTAACTATTTCTGCCTTGAGTGCTGGGGTGTTGATCATCGATGTAGTCATCCTAAAAAAGAAATTTCATGTTATTACTTATGAATAGGCAAGTTTTAACTTGTCTACATGTTTTTGAAACCTGTGACCTTCATTGGTTATCAAAATAGCAGTGTGCTTATCTAAAAGATTTACTATTTCATAAGGGCCGTGGTAACGCGGGTCAAATTTACTTGACTTAGTTTCTTTTATTACGTACGCCTTATCTCCTACTTTTCCGGGGAAAATTTTTATATGACGGTCATAATTTGTTTTCGATTTTTCTTTTGCAAGTATTAAATTTTTTGCTGCTAGATCCCTACTTTCTATAAGTCGATTTATTAATTCTGACAAGTACGAATTGTAGGTTTCGAGTTTTCTTTCTGAGGGAAAAGAACTAGGAGTCCCAGCTGTTCTCCCGAATACTAATTCAAAAGGGGTGAAGTTAGTAGCTTCGTGAACCGATGTGTTGTAGGAAAACATAGCAAAGGGGAGTAATTTATCCCAATCATCGTAATTTTCTGCGTAACTCTTGATATATTCTACTAATACGGCATGACTTCGTTCGAGCGCGCCGTTAGTTTGGGGCCGGTATCCGGACGTTGTTACTTGTTGAACGCCGAAAATTTTTGACAATTTTCTCATCAGTTTGCTTACAAAACACCCACCTTTGTCGGTTAAAATCGCTCTAGGGGCTCCATATCGGGAATACAGTTCTGTTGCTACGGCATGAGCAATAGTTGTTGTTGAGACATCCGGTACAGCTACGGCTATACAATACTTAGATAAATGATCCTGCATAGTTAATATGTGACAATTTCCGTCGGAAGTGGTAGGTAGTTTTCCAACAGTATCCAACGATACTTTATCAAATACATCGAGGGGTGTGTCTGTTATTAACATTGGTTCTCGAGTTTTTACTCGAACCAATTTTTGCTCCTGACATATAGGACATTTCCTAATAAATTCGGTCACTTGATCCTTTATTCCTGGCCAATAGAATTTTTCGCGGATTCGTCTATAGGTTTTTACGACTCCTTTATGTCCTCCAAACTTACTACAGTGAAATTCTTTAATTATGTTTGCCTTAAGGTTTTCTTCAGGGACTGAAACTTGCCCATAGCATACACAAATATTAATGCTGCTGTTTTGGAAAACGGAATGTATTAATGCTAATAATTCTCCTTTTCCCAATGAATCTGTGAAGTCGCCCCAGCGTGATATTCGTGCTTCTTTAACATTTTCACGTTGGAATGTTGCCTTAAGGTTTAGAAGTCCAATTCTCAAATCTTCTTTCTTTAACTCATCAAAATGATTGTGCTTCACAACCAATGTATAAATGTTGTATTTTCCTCTTGGAGTGATTAGTAATTGCCCCTTTTTTGGATTTTTAATCTTCATTTCTTGGGGTTCTATCGCTCCTATGTCAACCAATAACCTGCTTATGGGAGATGTGAACTCACAATCAGCAGATAAGAAGTGCACATAGTTATTTCTGAGATAAGTTAAATTTTCTCTATTTCCTAGCACGTTAGAAGTGAATTTAGAGTTTGTGTCCTCTGTATCTTGATCGTAAGTTAAACCTGGTTGAATACTACTTATTGAAGTGTGTACTCCGGCTTGCCAGTCCTGATTAGTGTCGTCACAGGACTCTTCTTTACCCATACTTTCTTCTGTAGTTACTTCCACTGTTTGTACTTCATTTTCGTCTTCTGAAGCGTTATCTTTCTCCATCATTGCTGATTCAATTGTCCTTGGAGCTACGTATGGAGTGGATACTGCAGTAGGCCGATGGAAGCTAGAAGGTGTTTCCAATTGCTTTGTTGAAAGGTCGAAAGTCACACTTTTTCTTCCTTTTGATGTGAGCGATGGGGTTAAAGGAGGCAAAAGTATTGAAGAGGGAGCTTCTTCTTCCTCTTCAGATCCTAACTCGCCTTTTCCTTCTTCTTCATATACTGGTAATCGAGCTTCTTGTTCCAACTCCGTTAAACCAATACTGGCCCAATCCAATAAATCATCAAGTTTCTTTGCAAACTCTTTATTGGTTCCTGTAACGATGGAATTTGCTGCTTCATGAACTTCGGGATCATCATCTCCATCAGAATGTACCGGCCAATCCCTGGGCTCTAATTCTGGATCTTGCATCCAATCTTGATGCTGAGATATGGATTGATTTAACTTGGCAAATGCCTCTTCCAGTTCGGTGGCAAGTTCTTTTCTCGGCTTCGGTTCTGGACTCTTTGAATGTTGTAGGACATTTTCTTCTTCTTCTTCTTCTTCTTCTTCTTCTTCTGAGCTTTCATCACTTTCACTCATAGGTGGACTTATCATTACTTCTTGTTGATTTGTTCCTAAATTGGGCTCCTCTTCTTGTGGCTCAAATAACTCTGCTTGAGTTGTTGATACACCTGGAGGCGCGCTTTTGGGTCCCCTAAAGTGTGATGAAGATAGTGGAGGCAGATTTAGACTGGGCAGTACGCTTCTGCGTTTCCTCAATAGTGGAGGATTGAAATCTGCATCTGTCTCGTGATCTGAACCATATTCTTCATCATCCTCTTCTATTATTGCTGGTTTAGGCTTGTTTTCTAATTTTCTTCTTTGAAGCAATCTTCCTCCTATTGTACTTTCTTCCAGTTTTTCTTTTGAGGTTGAAGCCTTTACAACAGGTTTTGATGTTGTTGGTTTCGATGTTGCAGATTGCGCAGATTTGCTGGTCGATGGAAGGCCTTTGCCAGAAGGTCCAGACAGTGATTTGCTCCTTGTTAGACGACTGGCTGTAGGTTTATTCACGGGCAATTTAGATTTTGTAGATTGTCTACTATGCATCAGGATGTTTACTATTTTTTCTTCTGAATCCTGATTTGCAAGGTCTAGAGTTGCAGGTTCGCAATCTTCTGTTGCTTCAATAGGATTCCTGGATAATGCATCCGCATTCGAATTCAATTTTCCCGGTTTATACTTGAACTCGTATTCATAATCTCTTAATTTTAAACGCCATCTTATTAGTCTCTGTCCTGGATCCTTAATGGTTGCAATCCATCGAAGAGGCTCATGATCACTCACTAGAGTGAATTTCTTTCCGTATATATATGGTCGAAAATGTTGTACTGCTTGTAATACAGCTAAACACTCCTTTTCAGTAGTTGAATAGTTTGTTTCTGCAGGATTGAGCACTCTGGATAGATAAGCAATAGGTAAATCTATTCCATCTTTTTCTTGGCTCAATACTGCGCCTAATGCGTAATTTGAAGCATCCGTTGTTAGCGTGAATGGTTTATCATAATCAGGACGTTGAAGAATCGGACTTTTGCACAAGGCCGATCGAAGATCCTTGAAGCTGTCTTCTTCTTTAGAACCCCATGAAAATTTAACTTCCTTTTTCAACAAGTTAGTTAAAGGCTTAGCCCTGGCAGAAAAATCCTTGATGAATCTCCTGTAATATCCAGCCAACCCTAGGAATTGTTTCACATTTCTGGGTGTTTTAGGGATGGGAAAATTTTCTACCGCCTCTATTTTCTTCGGATCAGGCTTACTACCTTCATTATTAATGATGTGACCAAGGTACATCACTTCTCTACGCAAAAATTCGCATTTTTCCGGCTGTAGAGTGAGATTAGCTTCTTTTAACCTTTCAAATAGTCTTCTTACCTTTTTATCATGCTCTTCAAGGTCATTTGCATAGACAACTATGTCATCTAGATACACAAACAACTCTATTCCTTGTAATCCTAATAGGACCAAATCCATCAGTCTTTGAAAAGTTGCGGGTGAATTTTTTAATCCCATAGGCATTCTGATATATTCATAATGCCCATTAATCGTGGAAAATGCCGTTTTTATTCTGTCTGACGGGTCTAGTTCTATTTGGTGAAATCCACTTGCTAAATCAAATATCGAAAAATACTGTGCTTTTCCGAGGCAATCTAATATGCTGGCAATGCAAGGGATGGGATAAAAATTCGCATTTTTCCGGCTGTAGAGTGAGATTAGCTTCTTTTAACCTTTCAAATAGTCTTCTTACCTTTTTATCATGCTCTTCAAGGTCATTTGCATAGACAACTATGTCATCTAGATACACAAACAACTCTATTCCTTGTAATCCTAATAGGATCAAATCCATCAGTCTTTGAAAAGTTGCGGGTGAATTTTTTAATCCCATAGGCATTCTGATATATTCATAATGCCCATTAATCGTGGAAAATGCCGTTTTTATTCTGTCTGACGGGTCTAGTTCTATTTGGTGAAATCCACTTGCTAAATCAAATATCGAAAAATACTGTGCTTTTCCGAGGCAATCTAATATGCTGGCACTCTCATTACGACCTATTCGAATTGTAGACATCTCGTGCAAATACCAAGAGTAAGATTTGCGTGGTGCAAATCGTTGTTTTAAATGCTGAATAATTTGTTCAGTATTGTTGAAAACTTTGCCATGGGTACTATCTCTTGCAGCACCTTTTAATTTGGATAACACTGCTTTGGTGAATTGAGCTTCACAATTTGCGGGTACACTGGACTCTCCGTTTATGATGTCTTGTATAAAATCTCTTACGGGAATATTTTTGCCGTCGTAAAATGGGATGTTCATAACCCCTTGTTGTAAGGCAAAACATTCCGCCATGGATGTAACCATCGCATCATTTAATGTTCGATCTATTGTTCCGGAAAAGGAACCATCCTTGTTCGGTCTGTGCTGATTAGTCCCGTCTCCAGGCATTTTGATTTGTAATTTATTCAAGTCTTAGTTGAATTTTAATTTAACTACAATAAAACTTGCGAAATTTTATATTATAGTATTCGACTTTAATTGAAAGAATAAATTTTAATTATTTATCCAAGCGTAATTAAAATTATAATTGTGAGATATTATTTTAATTGAATTATTCTACTCCGTTGAGAAGATGTATTTGCTTCCTTATTTGCATTAGGTTTAAAAAGAGAAGCAGCTATTATCCCTACTACTTTACACTCTCCTAACCACGCATTGAAGTCTCTTGCGCGTGACCTTCTCGTTCAACGGGGAAGTCCCGTGGCTCTTCCGCGGTTGCTGTGGCCGCTCTCCTTAAGAAGATGACTCGCTCGCTCGCACTGTAGCTTATATATGCAGTTCGAGCAACTGATAAGAAGCCTCAATGGCACAGTGGTCAACCCGCTGGACTCGCAATCCTACCGTCTCGGGATCGAATCCTAGGGGGCGTAAAATTTTTTTTCTTTTTATTTACCGAATTGTTGATTAATAACAATGATTTTTTATTTAAAATTTTTCAAATTTATCAATTTTCTGAAATTATTATAATCAATATTATTTATTTGTTACAATTTTCTGATGAATCAATAATTAGACTTTTAAATGGGTAGCAAAATGTGCTTTGAGATCAATTCTAGAATATCGTTAATAATTGTTGTGTGTCCAACGAAAAATAAACTAATGTTACTTGAAAAACAACGGCTGTCTATTCGTCGCAAAATAAATTAGTGAAAATAAAATCATTCAGACCTTAAACTTAAGTTAAGCAGGACCCTATGTAAATACAATAAGGAAAATGCTCCTAGGATTATGTAAATCCAAACTATTAGGAACCAGATCAATAAATATTGATCACGCAATAATTGAGTAGGATGAATCATGTAAAATTTTTATTATTTAGATATTTTCTAAACGAATTTCAAGGAATTTTATTTTAAGTTCACAATGTAAAATTGTCTGGATTTGTTCCCAAAAATGGTATTCCCAATACTCCAGTTATTTCGGACGGTTCTGATTTAACTGTATGAAAAATTACGTAATGATTAGCAATCAAAATCCGCACTGTTCCTGTCGTAGAAAAGGTATCTTGATCCAAAAAGAGAGACGCGGATTTATCGATTTTCACGTGTTTCGCTAATTTCTTCTCGTCGATTAGATTTATGGTGGCAACTGGGCTTGCTATGAATAAATTTCTTGATTCTTTAAAATCGTGTGAACTCAAGCGTACTTTGGGATGTAGGTCCTTTTTAAATGGCAAGTTCGCAAAAACATACATTCCTTGAACAAGTGTATTACTAACTTTTTAGTTTTCTAGTGCGTTATACAACCGCATTAGCACAATAGTTCCAAATAATACATAGGACCAAAATGTGATACACCAAAGTGCAGCACAAAAGTACTCGTTTTCCAGCAAATTAATAAACGAGTTCATTACAATGAACAAACATAAATTATTAACAAAACACCTTCTTGTCGTTGCTTGGATTTATCAGGCTGGTTTCTTATAGGTTAAACTCGCTCATAAAAGGGTGCCCTACGACTCCAGCTACTCTTAATTCTTGTCCTGTACTAACAACGTTAAAAGGCACGGTTTTGTCTAATATTGGGATTAGAACAACACCGCTTGTTGTCAGCTGTTTTTGCTGT
The DNA here is from genome assembly GCA_037103525.1 of Ganaspis brasiliensis. Lineage (NCBI taxonomy): Eukaryota > Metazoa > Arthropoda > Insecta > Hymenoptera > Figitidae > Ganaspis > Ganaspis brasiliensis. The sequence continues at coordinate 354,637 of JAZKLR010000335.1, forward strand.
ATTACACACAATTTTGAATAATTTATTTTCATAAAACTTTCCAAACAGTCCTTTTCCACTAAATTTATGGTTAAAGTAGGGTCATAAACAAAATCACCCAATTTATTCCTCAAACAATCTGAATATATAGTGACTATAATTTTCTTTTGATGTTTGATAGACAAATTAGATGACATTTGTACAACAACTTTTAATTTTATTACTAGGTTGCGTTTTACACAAAATAGTTAAATTTTTCATTCAATTATTAAAAGTGATATTATTTTTCTTAATTAAAACATTAAAAAAGTTAGTTCAATTGAAATTTTAAAACAAGGATTTCCACAATTAAACAACTTACTTTCTATTCTATTAAGTGGATAAATAGAAAGGTTTCAATTGTTGGGATCACTACCCTTCGGGTTTGTATAATATTTTAACCCTGGAGGATCAGGATACAATATCTATACATATGTAATACTTAGGAATTTAAAATATTTTGACTCACTCAAATCTCTAAATAGTGTGACTTGAAACTGATTTGATATAATATAGTTCCACTGAATCTTTTGATTCCACAAGTTTTCAAATTAATGGAAAGTACACATTCCGAATACCATATTTTAATTCTCTAGAACAGGGGCCAATGAAATTCAAAATTATCATGAATTTTGAGAATTCTAAAGCTTCCTAGATTTAAAAAGAAAATCATCCGAAGACATTTCACAAAAACGTAAAATCCTTATGGACATAACAATTTTTAAACTTAAAAGTGCAATGGGAAAATTAAGGACATTAAATGTTGCCTTCTAATCATAGAAGAACAGGACGAAATGATCCCCAAAATTATTAAGGAAAATAATATTATTATTCTGCCGAGTTGATATTATTTATTCAACAGGAATTTATTTATAAATGAAATTCGACTTTGGAGTTCAAATAATACAAATTTTATTGATTTTTCTAAATTAACACATTAGTGATTCTTATTGAATTTTTGTAAAACATTACTTGTTCACAAATTTACAAATTTACTGACAAAATCTAGAACTTTATAATTTAATTGAACTGAACATGTGCTTGAAATTCAAGTTTAAGAATACCGTCTTGAATTGTCAGTGTTCGCCGTAAACATTCCTAATTATTGTTGTTGTTAACACTTTTAGGCGTTCTCTTTACACGCTTCCTCAAGATTTTTTATTAAATCGTCAAAACACTCTTTTACTTCTAATTGATTTTTTAATATTTTTATTTCTAAATCTCCCGAGTTTTTTGGAGGGTTGTTTAGCCTTTTTGCTGCCTTTTTTCCTCCCCTCGATCGAACTCTCTTCTTAACCGGATTTGGCATACTGCAAAAATATTACTTTTGTAACCTCGGCCATTCTGACTACTAAGTTTAATACTATAAAAATAACGAATAACGAGTATCAATTGTTTATTCTACCAAAAGTGAAATCCCACTTCTGACACCAAATCAAGCTGTTACGTTCTGGCAAAAGGACAGAACATAATTTGAATTTGCATCGAAATTAATCAGGATTTGTAACAGCTTAATCAACTAAGAAAACCTAGTCTTTATATTTATTTTTAGGGTTAGTTCACTTTATAAAACCTATGGGGTTTTTGTTAAATATATCTTTCTGTACTTACTATTGATCACGTGATTTCAAACCTCGATGTCAATGTGCTTAAAAGTAGAATTCAAAGGTAAAATAAGTAAATCTTTATGAATTAATGGGTAGCCAGTACTGGGTATTTATCAGTAGTAGGAAAACTCACAGTGATTTCTGGATTTTAACTTATTTATTTCAGAAAACAGATTAAGCTTTATGACAGTTACAATACTAAAATAAGTTACATTCAATATTCGTTATTGTTTATTCGTTACTTGTTAATCATTAATTACTTTTTCCGTTACTCGTTAATCATTAATCAATTGCCAATCGGTACACGCTTTTGGGTTTACATTTGTTCAGCATGGGTAATAAAATAAATAACTTACATGTAAATTGAAGATTCTTTGGAGATTCTATGATTGACAATATCGCACAGCTTTTGCGGTCGATTGGCTCAATCGATTGAACGGGGTTGAAACGGCTCTCAGTTTCGTACAGTTGTGGCGATTTTAGTATCCATACACTGGAACTTGAATTTAACGCACTCCGCAAATTCGAATCGTGCCGCTTCAAAACACTTAATTAAACAGTTTATTTTACGAAGGTTTCACAATATTTTTTACGGTATTCTATGTTTTACTCGAGCAAACACTTGCAGAATTTTGACAAGATATAACGTAGAAAATTTGATAACCGACGGGTAGCTACGATAATACTCTCTCGACAGAGGTTTCAGCGTATACGACCCCCTCCATTTGGCGTCGCATGTATTTAAAGACGATTTCTGCCATTTGCGGGGATTATTGTTTAATTGTTTGATCACGTTTCCGTGCAAAAGTGTACCGTGGCATGTAAAAGCGTGCCTTAGCATGTAAAGATGTGCATTTGCACGTAAAGATGTGCATCTGCACAATATTATTGAAAACAACACCCATTCGCGCCTGACGAAATCCGATATCACTCTTAGAATGATGTTTTAATTGTTACAGTTTTAATTATTATTAACTACTGTTGCAAACCATGATTGTTAACATTGTTTTAATTTATCAGTCGAAGAGTGATTATCTTATATAAACTCTGTTTCGAATTTGGGTGATTAACCAAGTTTTGGCTTTTAAACGCAGACACACATACTGGGACAGTATTGGAAAACTTTACATGTCACTAAATACTTGGACTTTTACAATTATTTATTTTTACTTAATTTGTGATTAATTGAATTTGTATCTTTTATGATAATGTTTTCTGCACTTATGGTAAGTGTTCCTCTGTCAACAATTTCTTTACCTAATTAACATATGATAATATTTTTAATTTACTTATGATAATTTATTTAGTCCTTATGGTAATTAGTCCTTCATTGATTATACGGTAATTATTTAATCATGATAAGTATAGTCACTACCACCATGAGGTAAGCTGTATATTACCACAAGGCGGCGAACTGCACTGTTTTATCTTACTTTGATTTCTAATCCTACTGTCTCTCGAGCTTTAGAACTAATTGCCATCAAGTATGGTTGCCTACGTTCGGGCGCTCTTTAAATTGATTTTTATATTGATTTGCATTCATCTCATCTATCAAAACCTACGTCAATTTCATTATTCTATTATAATAATTTGTATTACTCTTCTACAGAAATCACGTGATTTCTTGTTATATTGTAATTATTTAAACAAATTTCCAAAACAAACATCAACTTCAATACAATCAAATGGTATTAACGAAATTTTCAAATACCAGGGTGAATATGTGAATAATTTAATGGTGTGTCAAACCTCCCGTATTCAAACCCGAATAGCAATTCCTCTAATATCCTTAAAATTTGATATGTATTTTAGTTAAATTCATGAAATATTTACGTGATTTGCCTACTTTCAGGCGCTTATTACTATTACATTATCCTTCCAAATTTCCTCTTAAAGAAAGAATAAAAAAAGGGCAAATCTAAAATTTTTTGGATCTAACAATCCTCATAAATTGTAAGGAACTTACCCGGATATCGACGAAGCCGAACCGAGAGTCGCTCTAGAGAACTGCGCCGGGAGTAAAACGAAAGCAGACCTTTGGCACAGACTCAAACACGACGAAAAATGATTGTTTACACTCCGAACTGGGAGGTTGTGGACTCCCGATATTATTTATGTATCTTTTGTATTTAAGTAAAAATAAACCGACGCACAGTCCCATAGAACTCTTCGGAAACAACACCACCTGGGAGACGTGGGAAACCAGGAGGAGTTCCAACGAGGAAGACGATCTGTGTTACATCCCAGTAACTTAAAATTTTTAAAATAAAGAATTAATCTTACTGAACAAAATAGATACTTAATAATAAACAAGATTATATTATTACTTTTAATATTATATCAAACCTATAAGGTGAGAATGCGGTTGTAAGGAGACATATTTAAATGTATAAGATTAGTAATGATATTGTTATCCGTACATATGCATTCTTTTGATATGTCATAACCCAGAGCAGGTGCAAGGTCGCGGTGACGACCTTGTCACTTGCTCATCCGCTCGACATTATGATAACAGTAACTTAACACCCTACACGCGGAAGCAAGCGTAAGATACATAACCCAATACAAGAAATTTCAAAGTCAATATATGATGCGAGCAAGTGTGGCAATAATTAAAATGTCAAAACTATTAGTATTGCCATAGAATTAACAGAATTAATTACCTTATAATAAGTAAAAAAGATAATTATCATAAATAGCTAAATGTTCAGAATTAGTATACGAGATGTCAATGACAAAGAATTGAAATATAAATAAGTACAACATTTAAATTACTCAAAGAGATAAAAACTATGGTAATGGTAATAGTAGTGGCTATGGTAATGATACATACTTCTTTTGCCGATACTGCCCCAGTACGCTTGCTTGCGTTTAAAGCTAAAAACTTAATTGATTGTCTACATTTTACGCTGAATTCGAAATAGTGTAATCACTCTTCGACTGATTGAGTAAAATAACATTAATAATCATAATTGTAGTAATAATTATTATTAATTACCGCATCAATAACTTAAACATCAGTCCAAGAGTGACCTCAAATTACGAGCAGCTCGGATGGAAATTGTTTTAATAACATACTACACTTTTTCATGAGAACGTGACATTTACACTTTTTCATGAAGACGTGACAACTACACTTTTTCATGAGATCGTGCTCAAATAACATAAACTAATCCCCGCAAACGGCAAAAATCGTCTTTAAAAGAAGACGACGCCAAATGGAAGGGGTCGAATACGCTAGAACCTCTGTCGAGAGAGTACCGTCGTAGCGGCCCGTCGGATTGCCAAAATTGTAAACTTTACATCTGAATCGAGTTAAACGCGTGTTTAAGTATCAAGTTTAAGAGTACCGTCTTGAATTGTCAGTGTTCGTCGTAAACATTCCTAATTATTGTTGAATAAATTGTGAAGTGTGATTCATCGGACTGACAAAATCTAGACTTTATAATTTAATTGAACTGAACATGTGCTTAAAAATCGATTTCTAGAGTTGGTGTCCGTCGTAAAAATACAAAACAATTGTGAAACGAACGGTGAAGTGTTATTCGTCAAATTGTAAGCAGCAACATAGCAGTATTCAAAATCGTTGTGTTATTGATTGCTGCGCTAATCGAGCGATTTAACATCCTGTTCAACTTTCAAAAGGAACATTAAAAACTAAATGTAAGTTATTATTTCATTTATAATATCGAATATTGAAAACCAAAAGTAAAAACGTATACCGAAAGGCAATCATTTAATGAGTAATGAATAACGGAAGAATATTATTGTATAACAACAAATAACGAATAACGAGTATCAATTGTAATTTATCTTAATCTTGTAATTTTTATAAAACTTTAATTTGTTGTTGAATAAATGAGTTTAAATTCAGATTATATTGAGAGTTTTCTTGCTCACGGAGTTTACCCAGTATTGGCTAGCCGCCGCCTTGTAAAGAATTACTTATTTCATTTCTAAAATTTTAATATTGAGCATATTGACTTCGAGATTTGATATTACAAGAACAAAAGTAAGTATACAAAGAATTATTTAACGAAAACCCCATAGGTTTTATAAAGTGAACAACCCTTAAAAAATAAATATAAAGACTAGGTTCTGCTTAGTTGATTAAGCTGTTACAATTCCTGATATATTCGGTCCTTTGTCCGAACGTAACAATCTGATAGGTTAAGAGCCAAAACCAGTCAGATGAGAGCTCGGCGACCGCAAATTCGAAGACGAAAGTACTCACAACATCACGAGAGGACCTCACTCACGCAGGCTAAACAAATGTCATTGTTTAAACATTGTCAGATTTCACCGTTGTTGTCAACATGTAATCCTGAGTTGTTGACAACGCGAAGCAGAAAATTGAGACCCGGCGGACCATGTGTTCACGCGGGCGCAGTTAATTCACAGAGTGACCACAGGGCAACAGCACCTCCCGGCGTGTAGACTGACGGCCAAGGAAGGTACTACGCCAGCCAATCCGAGGGGACTGAGGCCCGCTGGGAAACCAATAGGATCGCGTGGAGCGATTCCAGAGGAAAAACACTGAAAGCGAGAAGCTGGTTCTCGCTCTGTACTTCAGTGTGTGCTAACGGCTGTTGTAAACAAAGTGCTGAGGAGCTCCAAAGTTAGTTCTCGTCGTTTGTACCCGGGGCGGGAATCTGTCAATCTGTCGACCAGTAGAGTTCCGAGCGCGACTGTGCCAAGGTAGTTGAATTTTCTCTCAAATGTCTTGTATTTTTTTTCTAATTCAAATAGTTTATTCTTATTAAACGATAGTCATCTCTAAACTGATTTTTTTTATTTCTTTAGTTTGTTACAAATTGGAAATAAAGCAGATCTCTCTCTCCCTCTTTTCAGACGTTCTCCCTCTGAGAACCGAGTCTCTAAGTTTGTAAATTCACGCGGGTCAGGCGGGTAACCGCCATAGTTCGTTTTCTTTTCAGCTCGCGGAGTCCGGGTGAAGGAAGCTTCACCTGGCGCCTGAATTAACCCGGAGGTTAATTCAAATTAATAAAAAACGGTCTTCGCGGGTCACCTGTCAGTTGGAAGAGCATAGCTGGCAGGTTTACATTGTGGTTTCCAAGGGTTGGAAAGACGGCTGGAGCCGCCATCTTGCGAACCACAGTAAGTGAATCTAAAAGTATTTTAGATTCTTGTAATTTTTAAATAACGAGGCGGGTTCCCCGTTACAATGACGCCCAACCTAAGGGCCTGAGAGAGAGTGAGAGAGAGAGAGAGAGAGAGAGAAAGAGATAGGTACTCGGCACAGACTGCTAAAACACACGCAAGGCTTTTGAAAATTCAAGTGTTTCTTTAGTTCTAAATTTTCAAGAAGGTAAAATATTAAAGATTTGTCTTGTTTACAAAGTTTGCAAATTTTTAATATAATGGAAAAAATTGATTTATTGAATTTATTTACTACGATGTGCTCCATTTGTTGCTAATTTTATTTTTAAATAATTTTGTAGCTGACTCTGCTTATTTATTTTTGATTTTGTTTCGCAAAATAACCTGTACCGTTCCCTACCACCTAACCCTTTCGAGAAAAATTGACAAGTCGCGGAAGATGTCGATCACGTAAAGTGATTCGGTAATGCAAAAATCCTAGGAGTTTTCATGGAGTACTGCTCAAACAGCAAAGTGTTTTTTTTTTCTAATTTCGGGTCGTGTTTCGCGAGTAAAATCAGTGAAAAAGTGGTTTTTTTTCTAGGTTACCCACGTGGTGAAAACTTTCCGGAAAGTTACCGAGAGTCAGGCGGAGATTTTCTAGGTTCTAAGGGAAACTTCGGGATTTTTGAATTCGAGTTTGTTTTTCTTGGGTTACCGAGCGTGGGCTGAAAAGTTTCAAAAGTGACCGAGGAAATATAACCGGAGTTGAAAATTTACCGTGATTTTTTGAAATTATTGGGAATGGTGGGAAATTTGAATGATTTTCTATAAAATTGAGTGTCGTTAAGATAATTTAACCTCGATTAAATGCTTTTTATTCTCGATTTTGAGAATTTAAGAGGAAAATAACCACGGTTTCGAGATTTTTACCCGGTTCTGTAAATTTCAGAGGTAATTTCCGAAATAAATGGTCCTTTTGAAAATTTAACCACATTTTGAGAAAAATTAAGGTCCTTTGGGGTAATTTAACCCCATTATTGAAGAGTTAACCTAATTTTGCGAAACTTCGAAAAGGAAAACACATACATGAAAGTTTAGCTCGGTTTCGAAACTGACCAAGGCAATTTGCGAAATAATATTGGAAATTTTACCCCAATTTCACAAATTTTACCCGATTCTCGAGAAAATTAGGAAAAATTCAGGTCGAACTACACTATTTAACCGGGAATTAGGAAACATGGAGTCACACGACAAAACGGGTGGGGACGGTCATGACCACGAACAGAAAGAGGGAGGCAATGGCTCAGTGAACCCCCCCTCAACCGGCGGACCCCCTTCACACCGCGAAACACAGAATAGCGTGAGGGATGAGTTGATGAGCCAGTTCTCTCAACTCTCAATGAATGAAATCATGTCGCAAGTGACAAACTGTATCGCGAGGTTCACTGAGGACCAGTTACGAGAAACATTGGCTAAATACGGATTATGCGCGGATGGCTCTCCGGAGGCAGCGAGCAATCGTCTAGAACGTTACCTTTTTCGAAAAGCAGGGGATGGGACGGTAAAATGGGGACCCGAAGATAAGGCCTCGACCGAACATTCCCATTCCTTTGAAAAGAGATGGTCAACATACCGGGAGAGCGACCATGACAAGAGTAGGAAGATAACGACACCCCGAGTAGCACCGCGGATAGGGAGTTTTTATTCGAAAGCCCAAAGGATACGGCGAATGGGCAAGGGAACACGGGGGCAGACAACAAACCGTTTAATTTTGCCTTACCCCAATTCCAGACTAGTACCGCAGATAACCGGGTCCCACAACATCCGAATGTAAAAACAATGCCGCGGGGAAGGACAAACGAGCATAGTCAAGTAGGCCCCGTCGAGGAAGACCCACTAAGCCAAGCCGCCTTGTTAAAATTGATTTGAAGCCAACAAGATTTGATCGTGGAGCTTAAAGAAAGCTAAGTTAAGCTCCAGGCGGATTCAGTAAGACCCCCAGCAAAAGAAACCCCTTAGCAGACGAAGCGTACGACTCGGGGAGGAACAAGGGCCGAGGAGGGGGGATTCGGTGGAATATTTGGCAATAGCTGGGATCCAAAAACGTTCCCAAGCTCACGATGGTCATCGGAGGTACCAACGGTAACGATATCCCCCCCCCCCCAATAGTATCGACGCCGTCGATCCAGTCCTCGTACACTCAGTTCGGTGGGCTCACGTGGAGCCAAAAGAAACATAGACGCGAGCAGGACGGGAGCTAGGGACTTTTATTCGAACTTTTTCGGATTCGATACTCAGGGCCCGCCTCAAGGAACCCAAGATTTCCATAGCGGCTCAGGTAACCAGCAAAGTGGATTTCCATTTTCCACGGGTGAACCGCAGAGCATTTAAAGGCCTATGAGTTCTAACCCACACGACTCAGCGAATTTCGGTGGTGGAAGGAGTGGAGGACAGAGTTCCTACAGACCTCACAATCCACCACGTGATATTCTAAAAGTCGCGGGAAGTTGGAAGCTTAAATTCAAGGGAGAAAGAGGCGAGAATCTTGACCAGTTCCTATGGAGAGTCGGAGAAGGTATGGCAGGGACCTACCTTTCCGACGAGAAAACAATCAACAATCATACCCCCCCCCCCTCCACCCCCTGGAAAGTCACTGATACCCGACTTTGCGTACAGGGGAAAACCATCAGCTGCGGAGAAGGTTCTAACGGTAGCAGCGGTGTCGGAGAAACCGGTTCCAGACGCTTGGGCAGATAAATTTGCGGATATGTTAAAGAAATTTGACACCGCAATAGCTGCAATAGGTACTACGAACGCAGCTAAGCCACAAGCTCAAACGAAGTCCGGGGGAACCAACCAGACTCCAAAGAAAGGCTTCCCAAACCAAAAGGGTAATAAAAAACAAAGCCCACCACCCAAGAAGCAGGACAACGCAAACCGGGAACTTCCTCAGAACCCGTGGTGTATGCGATGTGGCAAGGACGGGGTAAACACGAAGTTCTGCAAGGATTTTCCGGGAAACCAGCGTCGGGAGAGTCAGTAGGGGTCACCCCTCTCTCCTCGAAAACGTTTACGACCTCCTCAGATAAACAAGTGTCTTCTCTAGACCTGCGATCGGAACCAGTGTTATCCCAGACATCCAGTGAAGCATCTGGCACCAGCCGAGTACAGGATCTTATCGAAACTCGACTGAGCACTGAGGAAAGTTTCAGGACAATCCCGCAGGAGGTAATGACCCTGGATGAAACACCCTTTCCACCGGACAACGCCCAACCGTCGACGTCGAACCAAAATGGTACACGAACCAGAGACGCCATTTTGGTAAACGATCGAGTTAAGGGCAAAGACGGAAAAGATCCTTGGAAGTCAAATCAGGTTACTCTGACAATACTGAGGTCACGTGATATGCTAGATGTCGCACCTGTGCCAAGGTCATCCGAGCCACTAAAATTAAGGTTAACAGAAACACCCGCAGAGGACGAAAGCTTTACCATACGAGTTTTCACAACTGCACGGATAGGTAATACGCCGAACGTCCAGGCCTTAATCGATGGTGGTGCAACTCGAACTGTGATGGGAGAAATTTGGATTGGCAATAGTGAAAAGGTACCAGGCGACCTTAGAGCAAACACCGACATAGGGCGTCCAAACCGCGGACGGTACCATTCGACCCATCCAAGCAAGCTGTCTTCTGCCCATCGAAGTCGACCAAGTGTTCCGAATGATCAGAGTCCAAATCGTCCCAGGATTGGTCGAACAAGTTTTCTTTGGAATGGACTTTATTCACACATTTGGGATAGTCCACGACGGGAAAAAAAGAACTTGGTATATGTCAGACTACCCGGAAGTAGTTCATTATTATACCGAGTCAGGAGAGGAGGAGGTAAGAGACGCTTCGGGCGAGTTGTTAAACACCAGCTCGGTCTGTGGACTCAGGAAATCTTAGACATTGAGAGGGCCGAGCTGGATGAACTCGTCGCGAAAGTGATAACACCACCCCCACCCTCCCTCCTAGCAACAGATCGAATAGTCCATAGTATTGACGTTCAGGGCCACCAGCCGATAAAGCAACGCTATTATCGGGGGTCACCTAAGGTCCTGAAGGCGAGGCAAGAAAAAACGTCAAGACTATTGGCCGAGGGGATAATAGAACCATCGAAAAGCGGATGGTCCAGTCTGGTAGTCATGGTTAGAAAATCGGACGGCACGTACCGATTTTGTGTCGACTACCGGAAACTGAACAAAGTGGCGAAAAAGGACGCCTATCCCCTCCCGAAAATGGATATGATCTAAGAGCAGCTCAGAGCTGCAAAGTACATCACGACACTAGACTTAAAGTGGGGATACCACCAAATACCGATGGCGGAAGACAGCAAAGAGTACACCGCCTTTATAGTTCCGGAAATGGGCTTGTTTCATTTTAATAGGATGTCTTTCGGACTGTCTGGTGCCCCAGTAACACTCCAGCGACTCGTAGATTCACTCATAGGCCCCGAGATGGAACCGAACGTTTACGCTTACCTCGATGACATTGTTATCGTAAACGAGACCTTCGACGAGCACAAGGACTGGATCACGCGAATCGCGAATAGATTACAGGAAGCAGGGCTCACGATTAATCCGTAAAAATGCGAATTCGGTAGGAAAACCGTCCGGTATTTAGGATTTCTCGTGAACGAAGAGGGCCTCCAAATCGACCCAGAGAAAGTGGAGCGTCTAAAATCGTACCACGTCTCTACGAACATCAAACAGTTGAGAAGGTTTCTTGGAATGGCATCGTGGTATCGGTCTTTTATGCCACAGTTAGCGACGATTGCAGAACCTCTCAACCAACTGCTCAGGTCCAATATCCCTTGGAAATGGAAAGACGACCAAGAAAACGCGTTTGAGCAGTTGAAAGATTTGATAACGACCGCACCGATCTTGACGTACCCCGATTTCGAGATCCCGTTCGACCTGCACACCGACGCAAGTGACTATGGCTTCGGTGCAGTCTTAACTCAAAAGCAAGATGGCGAAGACCGAGTAATTGCCTATACGAGTAAGACAATGACAGGTGCGGAACGAAAATACTCGGTCACTGAAAAAGATTGTCTTGCGGTCATTTGGGCTGTGCTAAAATTCCGCCATTACCTGGAAGGTTTCCATTTTACGGTCATTACTGATCATAGTTCGTTGCGCTGGCTTAACAATCTGCACAATCCAACCGGTCGACTGGCCAGGTGGGCCCTAGATCTCCTTGAATATGACTTTGATGTCATACACCGTAAAGGCTTAGAACATTTAGTCCCTGACGCCCTATCTCGGATGTACGAGGAGGAGGCAGCCCTACCGATAGCGGCCTTAGATACGGTTATGGATGATTGGTACCGTCAGTGACTTCGAGAAGTGGAGGAAACCCCCAGCAAATTTAATGGCTAGAAAATCACAGACGGTCAGTTATATCGCTTTCGTCCAAATCCGTTCATTGACTCAGTGATCGACGATCTGGATGCGTGGAAGTTAGTGGTACCTTTAGAACAAAGACAGGAAGTCTTCGAAGAGGTCCACGCTGATCCATAAGCCGCGCATCTTCGAATTGACAAAACATACCGGAGAGCCTCGAACCAATATTATTGGCCAGGAATGTTCCGAGACATAAAAGCATGGGTGCGCACGTGCGACACGTGTCAGCGAATTAAAGCGGATCAACGTCCACAAGCTGGACTGATGAGTCGCCGTGTCGTACAGCAACCCTGCAAGTCGTAGCAACAGATGCCATGGGACCCTGGCCAAAAACGGCACCTGGCTTTGAATATCTCGTAGTCTTCGAGGATCTATATACTAAGTGGATAGAAATAGCGCCGATGAGAAAAGCCAACGCAGCTACAATAACAAAGTGTTCGAGGAATACATCTTTTATCGTTGGGGAGCACCGGAAGTATTAGTATCGGATAATGGTACCAAGTATGTCAACCAAGTGTTTGAAGAGTTGACAGAAACCTACGGCTTCCGACACTCATTCACGCCAGTCTACCACCCGCAAGCAGATCCGGTAGAAAGGGAGAACCGGGTCCACAAAACGATGATCTCCGCGTATGTCAACAAGGATCACCGAGGTTGGGACGTCTACCTAAAAGACCTCAAGATTCGCGTATAACACGCCGGTGCACAGCACGACGGGTGTTAGCCCCGTGTAACTGAATACAGCTAGGGAGCCGCGTCCTCACAACAATCTGCGTCGGAGAGCGAAAGAACCGACGGATCCGCTGCTACCAGATCGCGACGAATGGCAGGACAGAATGCTACGGCTGAAGGAGCTGCAGGACCTCGTAACGCTCCATCACGAAGACGCATTCGGACGCCAGAAGCGCTACTACGATAAACGGCGTCATCACGCAGTCTTCGAAGTAGGGGAAAAAGTTATGCGTCAAGGCGAAGTCGTGTCGTCAGGGCGTAAGGGAATCACGAAAAGTTTCGGAGGTAAAAACCAGGGACCGTACGTAATCGTTCGCATTGGAGGGCCATCTGTTTACGAGATAGGAACCGAAGACTTGCGGTCAAACTCCTTGTCTCTTACTGGGACCGAGAACCTAGAGAGGGGAAGGAGGGTGAGGATCGAAAACCCGAAGACACCCCTTCAACTAGTAATCCCTAAACCCTTAACATAGAGCCAAAGAAAAAAAAAGAGTCGACACTAACATTAGGCTACGTAGCAAACGAATATAACCTTCTCCTAACACAGATGCATTCTTTCCCACAGATGAGGAAGAGTACTACGCCGCCCGGGCAAGAAGGACAGCCCAGACGCGCATAAATATACAAAATGCGCTGCTTGATCTGCAGGAACTGGACTTGGAGGAAGGAGAGAGACGGGAACGCCCCAGCAGACCCATAAACCAACCGCAAGTCCAAAGAGAGGCGCAAGGGGCCGCCGTTCTACCGCGGCCACTGGCTAACGAAGGGAGAGGCCAAAGAGGACCTCCGGCCGAACCCAACCTAGCCGAAGCAGCAGGAGGCCAAGGCGAGGGAACAAAGAAACGGTCCCGGCCACCGAAGAACTTACAAGAATAGAGCAGGCGGCAACACGAGAGCCGGGAAGCTTCAGAAAGAGGCGGAGAGGAGGCCCGACAGGACCAAGCCAAAGCGACCAAGAAGCCCGCGACCAAGAAGAGGAGGCGCGGCGTCGTGAAAATAAAAGAGCACGGCAACAGAGGGACGACGAAGAGGAACCCTGGTATCGTCCAAAACGAGTGGAAGACAGAGTGGGAATACCCCCTCCTTTGACCCCAGGATTCTGCCGCCGCTGCCACGGAAGGGGACACCATGAACGAATGTGCCCTACCCGAAGCCGTGAATCCCTAGGAGAACAAAAGTACAGCAGTCACATACTCAACCGCCGAAGTTCCTCGAGAGATTCCGAGGCTAAAACGACAGCACCAAGATACGTCTACACCTCTCCAGTAGCGTGAGGATAATGTTTTTTTTCTTGTAAACAAAAAGCTTTGTTTTTTTTATTTTTTTCTATAGTCTACGTAAGTTCGTCCTTTTTGTTTTTGACAATTACGTAGAAGCACGTATTTTTCTTCTCTTGTAAACTGGAACAATAAACCTGTTAAATTGAAGATGGTATTTAACAATGAGGAAGGGGGAACTATCTACCACCAAAATCTTCTTCCTGGTCCCGGGGATATTAACAAGAATAAAAGGGGAACCTCGTGGGGAACTGGGAAAACAACCCGTCGCAGTCAGTTATCATTTTCCTAGAACGAAAACGCGGGTCAGGAAAAGGGACAGTCTCTCCGGAAACTCCTCGGATGGAACTGATCAGTACGAAGGCCCTCCTACCAAGAACGTGGGACAAAAGGTCAGTAGCAAGAACGGTCCAGGTTACAGGCAGGATACTAGAAAAGCAAGAGCCAGAGAGGTCAGTTAAAAGCTTTGGGGGTGAGTAAAGACTGGGAACGATGAGAAAACGGAGACGATGAGGGGGACCCGTGTCTTGGGTGTGAGAGGAGGTACGAACCAAGATTCGCGAAATTATTCAAAATCGGATAGGCTTCGTCTAGGTCCGGGGGAGTTGTAACGAGGATTTCTAGAAAATCCTCATAAATTGTAAGGAACTTACCCGGATATAGACGAAGCCGAACCGAGAGTCGCTCTAGAGAACCGCGCCGAGAGTAAAACGAAAGCAGACCTTTGGAACACACTCAAACAGGACGAAAAACGATTGTTTACACTCCGAAATGGGAGGTTATGGACTCCCGATATTATTTATGTATCTTTTGTATTTAAGTAAAAATAAACAGACGCACAGTCCCATAGCACTCTTCGGAAACAACACCACCTGGGAGACGTAGGAAACCAGGAGAAGTTCCAACGAGGAAGACGATCTGACAGGTCAAGAGCCAAAACCAGTCAGCTGAGAGCTCGGCGACCGCAAATTCGAAGACGAAAGTACTCACAACATCACGAGAGGACCTCACTCACGCAGTCTAAACAAATGTCATTGTTTAAACATTGTCAGATTTCACCGGTGTTGTCAACATGTAATCCTGAGTTGTTGACAACACGAAGCAGAAAATTGAGACCCGGCGGACCATGTGTTCACGCGGGCGCAGTTAGTTCACAGAGTGACCACAGGGCGACAGCACCTCCCGGCGTGTAGACTGACGGCCAAGGAAGATACTACGCCAGCCAATCCGAGGGGACTGAGGCCCGCTGGGAAACCAATAGGATCGCGTGGAGCGATTCCAGAGGAAAAACACTGAAAGCGAGAAGCTGGTTCTCGCTCTGTACTTCAGTGTGTGCTAACGGATGTTATAAACAAAGTGCTGAGGAGTAGGTGACGAAATTGTGATTAGGAAAGGACGCCGAACGATCACGAGCCGTCCAGGTTGCCGTAGACGCTGCCGGTAGAGTCGTTTAAACCGAGATCAGAGGGCGAGAAAATCTCTCTCTTTTCAGACGTTCTCCCTCTGAGAACCAAGTCTCTAAATTTGTAAATTTACGCGGGTCAGGTGGGTAACCGCCATAGTTTGTTTCTCTTTTCAGCTCGCGAAGTCCGGGTGAAGGAAGCTTCACCTGGAGCCTGAATTAATCCGGAGGTTAATTCAGATTTATAAAAAACGGTCTTCGCGGGTCACCTGTCTGCTGGAAGAGCGTAGCTGGCAGGTTCACATTGTGGTTTCCAAGGGTTGGAAAGACGGCTGGAGCCGCCATCTTGCCAACCACAGTAAGTGAAACTAAAAGTATTTTAGATTCTTGTAATTTTTAATTAACGAGGCGGGTTTCTCGTTACAATATATATATAATGTCTAATGCTTTACAGGAAATTTGTTCAATTTTTCCTTAATTTTTTACATATGTGACGCGTCGCGAAGAAAAGCACCTAAGAAGGAAAAAATCGATTTTCGGATTTTGATAAAATTAGGTTAATTAAATGTTCCTTTTTCATTATCTTAAGTCAGAAAACATTTTCATTGAATATTTTTCACGTATTTAAGACTTAAGCATCAGCGGTTTGTACAGAATCCAATGGCGCGCACGCCGCTACTTTTCACTCTCCTGTAAATTGCTGTTTGGCTTCTTAGGTGCTTTTCTTCGCGACGCGTCACATATGTAATAAAAAATAGTGTCCTTCCAATAGAAATATCTCAAAACCGAAGTCTTGGATTTTTGATTTTTTCCTTTTCACGCAGTTACTGATTGATAAAGAAAATTTTTCTATAAATACGCGTGTCAAAAGTGCTGTATTTATAGAAACGTTGCATTTCATAAATTCATTACTTCCGTAATTTTCATCCCATTAAGAAATTAAACAATGCGTAAGTATTTTCATTTTTTTCGTATTATTTCAGAAAACAAGTATGCCATTGAAAAAAAAAAGGTTGAATGAAAACTTTTGCGAATATTGGGACGTTAATAAAAATTAATATTAAAAAATTGATAATTGAAAGAAATAACCATTTATAAATCAATAAATATCTTCTGATACTCTGAATAGAGAACTCGAAAAACAAACTAAACATAAGTACCCCCGTGGTGTCACCTTCTCGTGGTGAGGGGGCTTAGGACCGGCCAGGCGCTTGTTCTTCGGTCGCCACCACTAGACGAGCTGTTCGGCTCTTTCCAGAACTCATCGAGTCCCTATGTCTGGCGAGTTTGGGCACAGGGGAAAATTCGGATTCCAAATGGGGGCTAACCATCCACGTCAGCTGTGGAAGACATGGGTTCTGGGAAGAATAGGACACTCCCGCCTCTTTGGTTTTCTAAATTGGTGTGGAGTAGTCTCGATCAAGGGTTGGCGCCCGATGGACCGGTTGTCTGTTCGATCTGACGAACGACACTTAACCCAATCTAAGGTTCTACACTGTGCCGAGGGATGGATGGCACCAGTGTTACAAAATCCGGCGTGAAGCTGTCGGGGATGGCGCGAACGACCCCCAGGCTTCGCACTCCCCAACTATTTACTACTTTTTGCTACTTTTTTCATGAAAGGCTACTTTTTTGATACTTTTTTCGGCCTAAAG
This sequence comes from Ganaspis brasiliensis, assembly GCA_037103525.1. Taxonomy (NCBI): domain Eukaryota; kingdom Metazoa; phylum Arthropoda; class Insecta; order Hymenoptera; family Figitidae; genus Ganaspis; species Ganaspis brasiliensis. Next base: position 371,876 of record JAZKLR010000335.1, read on the forward strand.
CTACTAAAAGCTACTTTTTTAAAAATTATGGGAAAAAAAGTATTCAGTTATTAGATTATTAATTTTATAAGTGCAAAAATTTATTAATTTACAGTCAAACTTCCATATGTCGGAAAAAATTTGATGTTTCCGCGGTAGAAAGGTTCGTTAAAATGCTGTTAGTGAGTCAACGTTCAGGAATGTAACAACCATTTTAAATCATAGGATCTTTAAATATCAAATGGAAATTATAATAAGTATTAAGGAATAATTTATCTATTAATTTAGGCTGCAGTGAGAAATAAAAATTTATATAACAGTTTGCACAAGTCAGTCTTCTGTCGTTAAAATCACATGTTTGAAATCACATTATTTTTATTAATAAACTTTTCGAATTTTTCAATAGTGAAAAATTATAATTATTTTACAAATTTACAATAGGCTTAGTTGGGGTAATTCGGGACAAACTATACTTTGCTGACAATTGACAATCAAAACAGTCATATTTGCTTATAATAATTAATTATTGAATTAATGAAAACAAAATGTTGGGTGAGAAGTACTTATAAAACTTACTTGCAAAATATCACAATTTTCAGAGTTCCAATTAAAGTTTTCTATTAAGAATTCAAATATTTTAGTATTAAATATTATTTCATCTTGAGTCTTTCATAAGACGTACTAACTTTTTAATTTTATAATGGAGAAATATGAAAACTTTTACCTTAATTATTGAAATTTTGAGAAGAAGCAGTGTTTTTGAATTCTAATAACTCATCGCCAGAGGCGTGAAAAAATCCAATTTTGGTTTTAAAATTCAAGTTTGACCCTCCTTTCCACAGTATCAAAATTTGGTGTTGGAGAATCAGCTACTTTTTTACTTTTTACAATTTGAAAAATGTGCTTTCCGAGGTGCTTTGAAATACGAATTTGAAGGTTAAAATGCAAGTAGTTTTGTAAAACTGAATTTATCTGCTGACAGATTGTGAAATTTAAATTAAAATTTTGTTACTTTGAAAATTTTGACATTTTGCAAGTAAGTTTTAAAATTAATTTTCACCTAATATTTTGTTATTATTAATTCAATAATGTTAATCAATATATGTAAATAAGACTGTTTTTAACAATTACCAATAAGGAAATTTATGTTATCTAAATCATTAATGCGCTTTTTTATTTCATCTTACCAGTTGTCAAAATAACCTCTTTTTCTTGTAGGTCAAGTTATTAAGTCAAATTACAAAGCAATTGTAGAATTTTTTTAAAAATAATTCTCAAAAACGTATATTTGCCGACAACAAAAAATTAATTGTTTATAAACAATTTTTTTTTAAATTTTCGAGTAAGTCGAAGTCTTTTTTTTTTTTTCAATTCTATCCAAGGTATACTTAAATCGGAAAACTCATTTAAGAAATATAAGCTTTTATTTAAAAACTATTTAAAATTTTCATTTTGCAATCATTTTTATAATCAAAGTTTTAAAAAATGTTTCGTTTGGTAGAAACATTTTTGGAATCTAACATAATAATTTTTTTAATATTTCGATAAAAAGAAAAATCTTTTTTTTTCTATGAGAGCTGATTTCACTAATTCTGATTCCACTAGAATTTTTCGGCCCTGAATTTGATGGCACGCACACAGTCATAACTCTCAACGATATAAACCCTTCACCACTTGCCTTATGAGTTTTCGCTGTATGGAAGTTTGACTGTATTATAACAATAATTTGTTATTTCAAATACTAAATAAATCTGAAACGTGCTGTGACTAAACGAACATGTAACACATTCATGTAAAATGAAAATAATAATTAATAGTAAAAATAAATCAAACTTATCTTATTTTCTATTTGGCTACTTTTTACTACTTTTTTTAATCATGCAAGCTACTTTTTCCTACTATTTTTGAACTCTCAAAACAGTGCGAAGCCTGGACCCCCAACCTATGTGCTCTTTAATTTGGCGTCTGTAAAGCGCAGGTGTCGGTTGCTGAGGCCGGGGTCCTGGGCGGCGGACGCGCTGCCGTCGCCAGTGACACGTTCGGAGGTGTCGCGAGCGGTGCTAGGATACCGGGCGCCCTCCTAGTGTACAAATGCCTAATCCACACATCGGAGCTCTGTGTGGGTGGACCGTTTTTTCTCCAAGGCTCGTGGGATTCGTATGGATACTGACGATTTAAACTTAAACGATGATGTGTGCCCAGGGGGCAGTGGTAAGGTACCGCCGGCAAAGAGTGCCACAGGACCGAGTTCAGTGGGGACCAATCTATCGTTTTTAACGGTGAATGGTCATAGTAGGTCGCGTCGTGGTAGTGCGGCAAGTGTCAGCAGCTGTGCCAGCGCGTTTAGCAAAGCCACAGCTGCAGACCTCGCAGATATTGAAGATATTGCAGCGGAAATCCAGAGTGGTCTCAGAAAGTTCAGCGAGTGGATTCCTGCTATATGGCAGAAGCATTTGAAGGCGGATGAGGAGGACTCCAGACTCTATGTTGTCCTCAAGGCAAGCAAAATTTTACGTGCCGAAAGGCAACAAGTAAGAGATCGCATCCAGGCCAAGACCATGAGGAGTCTTGTTCTGGAGTGCAAAAGGAAGAGGGAGGCTGAACATAGTTCACCTCCAAAAACTGAGATTAAAAAAAACCGAGCTTTTTGATCATAAGACGAAGGCAAAGGAAGGTGTAGGAAAAAGTGTAGCGAGTCAACCGCCGCCCACGATTTCTGTGGAGCCTAGCAGCCCCAAAGGGAAAACAGTGTTTGTCCGGGTTTGCCAGGGACAGACGTTTGCGTCTGTTCTTGGCAAGCTAAAGAAGGAAGTGGCCCCTGGCGCATGCCAGACGACTGCCGTGAGTGCAAGGCCAACGAAAGAAGGAAACCTCCTCTTAAAACTAGGAGGTGGTTTAGACCAGAAAAAGTTTACTGCTAAGGTCTCCGAGGGAGTAAGTGGAATGGGCACCGTCAGGCGACCGGAGGACCACAGGGTGACTCTGGAAATCCGTGACCTTGACGGTTTAGCTGAAAAGGAAGAAGTGGTCTAAGCCCTCTAGGAGGTTCTTAATACTCCTCGAGAGAGAGATTAGGAAGAATAAAAATGGGTTTCCTCAGTTGCCCAATCAGAAGGAGACTTGTGGTCACAAGGTGCTATCGGTGCCTTGGTTTCGGCCATAAGAAAGCTGACTGCAAGGGGGTTTATCGATCCTCCGCTTGCTTCAAGTGTGGGGATGCGGGACACTCTCTTGCAGAATGTGGAAAGGAAGCATTCTGCTTCCTCTGCGCGGCCGAGCCTGAGAATAAGGCCAGAACGATTTTGCAGTCTCTGGAAAGTGTGCCTGTTTTAGGAGGGTCCTGGAACAGGCAAAACGAGAAGAGGCTCTAAAGCGTAGCCGCTTAAAAGACACTTAAGGCGCAGAAAAACGCAGATAGAGGAAGTTTTCTTCCTCTTGAAGCGGTTTTAGAGCGAATTGACGGTTCATCGAGTCCCTGGACCCAACTTGTGTGTGTTAAGGGCCTCCATGACCATCAAGGATAGTAGGTCCCGCAAACCGGAGAAAGTCGCTTCGGCAACAGAGTAAGGGATATAAGACGACTCCTGATGGCGATACGCATGGAAAGTGCTAGCCGGGAGTGGTCTTAAGGTCCCCAAATAAGGGTGTGTTTTTAGCGGGTCAGCAGAACATCGCCACCCCCGCATAACCCTGTAGTACGGGCTACAGGGTACCTGATAGCAGGTTTTCACATCCTACGCAAAAAAAAACTAAACATAAGTACTATTTTGTTTTGTCTTCTACCACATAATCAAAATCGGAACTTCAAGTCATTTGACTGTTGTTAATTCTTTTATTAATAGTATTTTTTCTTTTTTTTGTTCATGGTATAACCATAGAAAACCTATTTTTTAGTTTTCTCGGTTTAACTCAGTAAATATTAGAAATTTCGAAAAATGTTTGAAATAAAGATAGTAGTATTCTTAAAAACACACACATTAAATCCTACACAATATTTCGGTATCTTCAACAGTTTTCAAGATTATCGCTAATGAATATATAAAATCTTGAAAATCAATAGAGTAGTATAGTAGAATATGGTAGCATATTTTTAGTATTACAAAAAAATGAACTGAACAAAAGATGTAGGTTTCATAGAAGCACATATTTTATGTTCCACATATTTTCTCTGAAAAGTTGCTAATTTTTTTTTTAAAATGTAAGACCCTATTAAAAGCAACAAATGCTTAGGTGAAGTTGAATAAAAGACAAACACTTCTTATAGTACGTAACCTCTTTTCACCTACAAATGTATAAAAATACGTTTCACTTTTTCGGTTTCCGTCCTAAAATTCAAGTAGTCGATAATTTTCTGTATTCTAACTGTAATCAGCGCATCAAAATACTTAAGTATATATATGTAGTTTCATCTAAATCCGCGAGTTCACCTATTGGGAATTTATCCAATTTTTTAATTCAGTTTTACACTTTTCTTAAAATTAGACTTCAGTTTCTTTAATTAAAATTATAAATATTTGCAATTCTATTTTATTTTATTTATTTTTAGTTTTATATGTAAGAAAAATTGTAAATAATAATTTTCTTAAAACTAAATTTATTGAATGCATCAATTGTTTATGAAAAAAAAGTATGAAGAATCGATTAATTGTACAATTATATGATCATTGAAGGATTTCTTACATACACGGATTTTTTCATTTCAAAATACAAGATTATAATCTATTTTTTTAATGACAATTATTTAATCTTAATACATAGGAATTTTGACCTTAGATTTAGATAATATTACTGCATATTTTTAGTATTTTTTAAGATGAAAAATATTTGCTTTTTAGGTAAAAAATATATTTCTGTTAAGTTTTAAAATTATCTGTAATTTTTCTTGTAATACGTTTCTGAATGTATTTCAAGAAATGTGAAACATCCATAAAATATGATTAACCACCAGATTTAATAAAACTTTTAATCTTATTCGAAACATTTTCTCAATATTGCACGAGTCTGCTTTGCGTAATGTTTCACGGACATTGAATTGAAATGTTTAGATAACATAGGTTAGTAATATTTCCTCATATGTGGGAATTTTGATACTTAACTGAGCTTTACTCTACTGCGAATTTAAATATCGCGAACCTTTAACTGCAAGCTTCAAGAAAGATTAAGGAAATATCTGGTGATGTACTGGGTATAAGAATATTGTTAGTTAAAAATAAAATAGAATGTTATAGTTCTACGCAAATGGAAAGTTAATAGTACAGTGTTTCAAAATAATACGAATAGAAAGGTATTAAAAGAGATAATTAGAAATACACTTTTAAATGGATAGATAAAAATTAGTAATCGAATAGACCCGTCGTACAAATTCACTTTTTTATATCTCCTGTAGTGCTGCTTTAGCCGTTTTGTTAAAAAATCCATGGTCTATTGTCAAATTAATACATCATGACTCCAATTGGAATTTTACGATTCAATTATTTGAAAGTAAGAAGGAAATCTTAATTAACATGGATAGTCCTTTTTAGAAATAAATATTAATCGTTCGTTTTCAACAATAAAATAATGAAACTTATGTTTGTTATCTCTTAGTGTTTACTTTAATAAGTAGAATTGTAATAGAGGCATTTAGAATTTATTATTCTAAGATTAATGACGCTTCTAAATATAATTTATATTTTCCATACAAATTAAGCACCCATGATTGCAATGAAATTTATGTAAAGTGTACACTGCACAATTTTTTTCAAGTTTGTGAAAAAATTTGGTATTTTCTGTTTGAAAAATAGGTAAAGTATTTTTTCATTGTGACGCACCGACTGACGAATATTATAAACATGTAAGCCCTGTTATGTATTCGTTGTAAACTAGGTGATTCTCTACACTGAAAAAAATGATTCTGTAATTTTACCACTATGGAAGTTTATTACCTACTTCTATAGTAACAGTTTTACATGTTTTACGGATTTTACGCGCAGAGTTGGGAATAAAACTTTAACCTTATGTAAAATTCCTAATGCTTTTGTAACGTTACAGAATAGAAAATATGCCGGTTATAAAATAAATCTAAGTTTTAGAAATTCAAAAATGAAAATGAATTATGAGTTTTATTGTGAAATTATAATGAAGCAATGTAAAATAAATAACATATAATTTCACAAAATTTTGTATTTATCGGTTTAAACTTTGGCACTGCACCTGAACTTAACCTCAACCTTATGAAAATTTTCGAAAGATTCTGTTGTTTCCTCGCGACAAAAGGGAGAAAAAAAATGTTAATTTATGAATTTAAACAAAGTTGAATTTTTTTTTATAAACAAATGCCCGTAGACAGGCAAAATAGCCACATATAACCTATTCGTTTTGAAGAAATATCTTAACAACTGAAATGAAAAACTACTTTAAGACGTAGCACAATTAGGTTTCTAATTATTCATTTTTGCTAGGAATTTTAAATAAGAGAATTATGGATAAATACATCAAACTGTAATATTTTTCTTGAAGATAATAAAATTGAGATTATAAACGGGATTTGGACGTGCTTTTGAAATTTTACAGTTACTGGTGAATTTAATACTATGAAGGTAGGTGATTTTATTACCTACTACCAAAGTAGTACATTTACAACCCTGAATGTACATTTTTACTGAAAAATGTAATATTACATTGCTGAAAGTTGTAGAAATTCAAGTTGATAGGTATTATTGCTACTTCCCAAAGAGTAATATTGCAGAAAGTTTCTAAAGTAACATTACAATACGGACGTAATTTTCCTGAAGAATTTTTTACAGTGTAGGTGTTTACGTAAGCAACAGATTCTTTAATGTGTTAAGTATGTAAGTCAATGTCTTTTCGAAATAATAAAACGGAACGTTTTTTACCCCTATTACAAATTAATTAAAAAAATAAATTTTTATAAAAGTTAGAGTCGATTTAATCTGGATTTATTGAATTACAAAATACCAAACCTGCAAATAACCTTATGACATTACCAACTAATTATATTAACACATTTTATAAAATAGCACCAAAGAGTTTCAACGACAACTTCTTAATTATAAAACAGTTTATTGTATTCGATAAATCTAATATATGTGTGCATGATTTTTACAAGTGTGACAGTAAAAACCAAAAGTACATATTTTTTTAATATCAGGAATTACTGTATACCAAAAAAATGATTTTCATGCCATTTTATTTCACATTAAAAACTACTTATTTCTTTATGCAGGGGGAATTATTTACTGGTCGAGTCCATACCAAGTGATCACACCAATTTCAGTCATATTGAGTAATATTTACGAAATTGATATTTTGGGTTCCTTTAGGAGTAAAAAAAATAAATTTTAATTATTTTTAAAAAATTCAAAATATTTTCGAAAATATTCAAATTCAAAATTTTGAGTACTATTTTTTTTGTTTTATCATAACTTCTCTAATTTTGAAGCAATTGAGATCATTTTTTTTTTAAATTACTCGTATTTAAATACTCTTTCAAGAAAAATTATAATAATTAAGAAATTGTTTATAATTAAAATTTTATTAAAAAAATTAAATTATTTATTTAAACAAAATCTAAAGTATATCATCGATCTTTTTCAAAAAATTCATAAACATAGCCTATAATGTGCTTAAAAATTTAAGCCAAAGAAAAAGATGGTATGTATTATAGTTTTTGAGAAAAAAATTATTAAGTTATGCTAGCGCGGCGCAGACCGGTGTCACCGCTACTCAACGCGTAGTTCCGTAGTAACCGAAATGTATGTATATTATTACATAATATAAATACAGTTAATCGTCATGTTTATTTTTTTATTTTACAAATTGTGCTGTGCACAGAATTTGAAAAAATTTTTGTTTCAATTTTATTCTCAAGGGGTACGAAGGAATGAAATTTTTGTGTACCTTTAATGGTCATAGCTTGATTAAATCTTTCACTTAACAATTGTTTTTCAGCTTCATATTCTGCGTAATTACAAAATTCTACATTAATTTTCTCTAAACTGGATTTTGCCCACTCGTATAAGTCAAGAGGAGTAACAATTTGATTGTTTAATGGTCGTTGTAAACTTGCTTGAGCCGCTAATCTTTTGATAGTGCCACCAATGCCATCACATGGTCCCTTGCCATGTGATGTAGCAAAAAAGTGCCATTCTGCTTCAGAAGCAAATTTTATGTTTCATACTTTATGTTTCAAATTTTTAATCATTTTTCTCCTTATAAAATTTTGTCATCTTTTAAATTTATTATAGTTTTCATTTCTTTCAACTATTTTCAAACTATTTTTATCATTCTTTAAGGGGAGAGATAGGTGAAATTTTAACTCAACAAAATTTTTGATGCTCAGAGGTGTCATTTTTTTTCTTACATCAATTAAGATGTAGAATTATGGTATTACATAAAAATTAAAAAACAATATTTTTTTGGTCATTTTCGAAATTTTATTTTTCAAAATCCATACGATGGATTGTAGAAAATCATTTAAAAATCCCACAAAAAAATTGTCGATGGAAAAAATGAAAATTGTGAAAGAGGTTTAATTTTTAAAATTTAAGTTTTTCTTAGAATAAATTTCTCAAACTCCGCAAATTATTTGTTTCTCTATTTTTGACATTACCCCATAATTTTAGGTCTAAAATTGCATAAGAAAAAAAATTAACACCCCTGAACATCGCGAATTTTGATAATTTTACCAGTCCATTATTTTTCTTTCTTCAGTTTTAAATTATTTTAATTATTCACTTATTTTCACTTATTTTTACCAGTTTTTAATTATATTAATTATTTTTCAATTGATTTAACAAATTTTCAATTATTATTCTTAAATTTTAATAATTTTCCCAATTTTTAGTTATTTTTATTATTTTTCTATAAATTACCAATTTTTTAATTACTTTTTTTTACTTTAATTATTTTATCCGATTTTTTTAATTCTAAAGTTTGATGTCCATGTACTATGAAAAGATCAGTGTGACTTTCTGAAGCTTATAATTTGAATATAATACACTAACTATATTTACATTATGTAAAAATATACATACATTTCGGTTACTACGGAACTACGCGTTGAGTAGCGGTGACACCTGTCCGCGCCGCGCTAGCATAACTTAATAATTTTTTTCTCAAAAACTATAATACATACCATCTTTTTCTTTGGCTTAAATTTTTAAGCACATTATAGGCTATGTTTATGAATTTTTTGAAAAAGAACGATGATATACTTTAGATTTTGTTTAAATAAATAATTTAATTTTTTTAATAAAAATTTAATTATAAACAATTTCTTAATTATTATAATTTTTCTTGAAAGAGTATTTAAATACGAGTAATTTAAAAAAAATGATCTCAATTGCTTCAAAATTACAGAAGTTATGATAACACAAAAAAAAATAGTACATAAAATTTCGAATTTGAATATTTTCGAAAAAATTTTGAATTTTTTAAAAATAATTAAAATTTATTTTTTTTACTCCTAAAGGAACCCAAAATATCAATTTCGTAAATATTACTCAATATGACTGAAATTGGTGTGATCACTTGGTATGGACTCGACCTACTTCCTTATATCACTAAATAAAACAATAAGTTTATGATTTACAATCCATCTTGGGGCCCTGTCCATCTTGGGGCCCCCTTCCCTAATATAATGATTTCCATTTTTTTTCTTATATACTACTTTACTATAAGGATAAAAGAACTTGGATTTCCTATTTATTATATTTTTCTATTATCCTTTTCCCAACAGTCATCCATGGCACTGGTATAGACAAAATTTTTCCGCAAACTTTCTTTGAAAATACTAAAAATATCTTGACGCCAAGCTTTGTAGAATTACTTACAGTATAATTAGAAAGGTCTGCCTAGCCCAAATTTGTTTATTGTTAATTGTTTTAAAAAAATTCTCTAATTTTAAAAACTAATTTTCAGACAAAATTCAAACAAACTTGTATCAGACAAATATTTTCAATCATATTTAAAATATTCTACAAAGTTTGGTTTCAAAATTTTTATTACTTAAAAAAAAAGTTTAAGTACAAATTTTGCCTGTATCAGTGACGTTATTCTCCATTAATCGGTTTAAATGTCTGAGGTGAGGTCATACATTATTTTCTTCATCATCACAGGATTATCAATTGGAACCTGTAAAAAAAGAAATTGTTTAAACATTGACACTGAGTTTTTTTTTATTAAATGTTGACACAAATATTAAGATTACCATGTGTCCTGCTTCTTTAACCAAGTACATTCTTAAATGTCCAACGGTTTTATGGAGAGCTACAAATTTATTTCTAAACAGTACTCCATACTGTTTAGTATATCTCCATTTGTGCACAATCCGCCAATCGAGGTTCTGTATCCAACTCTCAGCACTTTTAGCATTCACTAGAGCGTCCCATTCTCCGTTATATACAAACACCTTGAGGTTCGACTTCATTAGAAGAAAGTTCACTTAGACAGTAAATTACAATTAATAATAAATTATAAAGATATTACAATTGAATTAATATAAAAAATGTTGTGTATTAATGAAAAAATAGAATTAGAAAAAAGCAGCTGAAAGTGAGAAAAAGAACAAGCCAACGTGAGAATAGATACACCAAAAACGAATTTAGAATACTTTTACGGATATTCGTTCGAATTTTTAACACAGGAGGCAATCTTTCATATTTTGATATGAAAATAATGATCTCTAAATGTTTTGCAAACTGCCCAATCAAAAATCGTACGCTTTGTAAAGTTGGCTGAAAAGTTTTATTGGAATGTTGAAATAGCTATTGGAAAATTGTAGGAAAACACACAGATAGCTGTGTCAAGCTTTCAGCAAGCATGTTATGATCGATTTTTCGTTTTAAATAAAACTGTTCAAACAACAAAAATCAAGCTTTCGTAACGCTGTATTTAAATTCTTAGATGGCTTTGACCAAGTTGAAAAAGATTCTACAAATATTACTAGCAGCATTCACGAAGCAATCAGAGAATGTAACGAAACCTTACTTTTTATTTTGATAATAATTTGATTCAAATAATACTTAAACGCGTAGTTCTTAATTTTACTATAAATTTTAATTGTAGGTATAATATTAAAAAGGAATGACATTTTTAAAAAAATTGTGTTTAAATTTTATAAGTTATTTAATGTCTTACAGAATAAAAACATAAATAAAAAAGTTAGAAAATTATAATTAAAAAACTTTTACTATTAAATTGCACCCCTTTAAAATACTCTCGACTGAGATGTGTAAATACAATTTAACTTTAAAAAAATATATGTATATGTGACGCTCCGCGAGAGAAGGGACCTATCGCTGAGAAAGCAAACTTTAAAGGACGGACGGACAAAGAGGAGGAAGAAAAATCGAGACGCTTAACATGCCTATGTTTGAAGCTTCGTAATAAGAAAACTAATTACAGGAATCAAATTTTAATTTTTGAAACTCAAAAAGCAACTCAAAAACTACCAATTGCCATAAAAAAACTAAAATAAATAAAATCCAATTTCATAGGGCGGTCGTTCAAAGAAAATCCAAAAAATGCGATACACTTAGTACGTCTAGGTTTGAAGCATTATAACAAAAAGTGTAATTAATAAAAATTTTTTTTGAAACATGGAAATGAAAGAACAACTCAAAAATGATCTTTTAGTGTAAAAAAAATGAAAATTGATTTTTCCACGATAGGTCCCTTCTCTCGCGGAGCGTCACATATTTATCTGCAAAGAAAAACATAGCCAAATTCTTTCAATTAGAATATTGGTTTATTCCTAGTCAAACATAACTGAGGTTATAGTAAAAGAGTTTTTTTGCGAACCATTCTGTGAATATAACAGAAAAAAATATTTTTACTTACGACTCTACTTCGAAATATTTTTGTAAAAACTGAAACTTTAGAGATTTATATATGCTATAAAATTAAAATTTTTAAAATACTGAATGTTTTTTACAATAGTAAATAAAGTACTTTTTCTTGATTCAAATCACGATTAAATTTATGGTGTAATTTGAAGAAAGGTTTAAAATTTTTCCCTTTATCTTGTGTAGTTCAATTTTATGATTATAATTAAAGATTTTAATGCTTATATCCACTCAAGATTTCGCCAAAAGTTCAAAACAAACTTTAACATTAACCTTTCGTTTGACAGAATATAAACAAAAGACACAAATTGAAGGTTGTCGGTTACAAAAAGACAAGTCTCCACGAAGCGTTCAAAATGTTAAAAAAAGGTAATGGACAAGCAAGCAGCAAACGGCCAGCAAGCAAAATTAAAAATTTCTCACAGCAAGCGTACAGAAAGCTATTTGAAACAATTAATAGCTTCGATTGGGTGTCCCTTGCATCTGTTAAAATTCAAAAAGACAAGAACCTTCTCAAATATTCGTCCTAATTTTAGAAAAAAAAAACCTTTTGTCAATAACAAAATGTTCACTATAACTTTATGGAAAATCGTTCTTTTCTCTTGCTGAACAAGCACAGGTCAAAAATATATTTTAGAATTATAAAATCAGCTGCTTTTTTATTTCTGCTTTATTAAATGATCAAAACTATTAAAATAAATTATTATTATTCTAGAAAATTAATACCTTCTTGTGTAACAGGTTTTATAAAATCTTCGGAAAGGGCATTCATAATAGTAGTACTGTCGATATTGAAAGAAATCGATTGTCTTATATTAAGTGCTCGTTTGACTTCGGTCTCCATTAAATTTTTTGTAATTGTATCAACTGGAAGGAATGATACAGTTTTATTTAATGTTGAATTTTTAAATTAAAAATGATCCCCTTCAAAATAAAATGTTCAAAATACTGTTAAAACAATTTAAATCACATGTCAAATTTTTTTTTTATTATTCTTTTATGAATTTGTGATGATGTAAGTCACGCACGTACTCCCAGCATCACTGAAAGAGATTCTTGCTCTCGGCTCATTGCTAATTTTTTAGTTACCTGGCTCACAAGACTCGAGAGGTTCACCTTTGTTAAAAAAATCCCGAAATATTCTAAATATTAACGTTACCAAATAGAAAATTTTGAGAAAGTAAGAAATTAGAAAATATGGCAACGTCGGAAAAGTAAAGAAAGAAATTCTTTCCTTGAACAAAAACTATGGGCAAGGGTAGTCATTAATGCAGGTACCGAGACCGCTCCGCATGTGGTTGAGTCGATCGTGTCATAGACATCGTGAGATTCAGGAAAGATAAATTATGACAAATATTTCCTTGGATTTAATTCATCTGTTCAAGAAAACATTTAATTTTATCAATTCTATAGTACTAACTATTTTTATGTGTTGTCTTCTAAACAACCTCCGCCCTGCACTAGACTGATCAAACTAAGGTAATCTCCTCTCAGGTTTACCTGTGAGTTGCTGCTGATCAGAGGAGGTGTGTGCAGGTTCCCCCGCTAAAACTCATTTCTGACACTGAGCAGTCCAGTGAAAAAACCCTAAACATGAACTTAAAAGTACCTGAGGACATAATGGAGGTTCCCCTCCTTCAAAACTCAGTTGTGACATCCAGAATATTTAGGATTGAAGAACGGAAGTGGAACCTCATGTCGTCTAGGGGTTCCTTTGTGTCGGGCAAATGTCGTCTGTGTGCATCCATACCATGGTGGAGGCTAATACAAATTTGCCTGTTTAGAAAACCACCATGAATTTAAACGTAACTATCCCCATGGAGAGATTTTTTACTTGGAAAGAGGTATTGACGTCTTATGAAATAAAGTATGCATCAAGTTCTGATGCAAAGAGCGGATTCACAAGAATAAAAAAATTCTTTGAATCCGTTGTTGTTTGAATCCGTTCACTTCCAACAGGGTTCGTGCTAGGGGACAATAGCATTCAGATGATCGAGTAGAGATCTCCAATAGATTCCGCTCTGTACTAGATGTTAACTCAAAAGTACAGATTAAAAGGTTAAAAACGAGGAGTGTAATAGAAATTTATAGCTGGAAAAGTCTATGTTGATTAAACAAACCAAAAGGAAGACACACAATAATAGTTCAACATTTTTGTGTTCAACCAAAATGTTGAACACAAACATTTGTGTTTAACAAATGTTGAACACAACATCTGTTGTGACAAAGACGAAAAAACCCAAAAGAAATTGTCATGAGTTTTAAAAAGAACCACAAATAACTTGAATATCAAATATTAGAAATGTTAGGAATGTTTGTTGGTATTTTCACAAAATGTCATAATACCGTTCTAGTTTTTTAAAAGGATAGTTTATTGTTATTTCTATCTCGAATTCGTCACATTTGTACAATCGTTATGAACACAAAATGGAGAACCAGTCAACAATCCGTCAAGAAATTTACGGGAAAACGCGCCAGATGTGGACTGTATACAAGTCAAAACGGAACTGACGCCATTATCTGATCAGGCCCACGCTGACTGACCCAAAGGGGAGGGAAAACTCCCACCAACAATTTGAGCTCCAGTAGAGCTAGAAGAGGGAGAGAGAGAGAGAGCAGATATGGTCACCGAAAAGGGGAAAACTCACCTCAATAGAAACTCTAAACTCCATTAAAGATTCTATGACGGATTAAGCATTGTTTCACAAAGCTTACAAAAATCCATAAACCATTTCTTCGGCTCGATCCTTCAATTTCTTTCTGCCTAGTTCCTTGACCAATGGAAAAATCGACTTGACATTACTATCAGTACTATCGGGAATTAACAGTTACGCCGTCTATCAGATCCTTATTCAGAAAAGAAGATTGCACTTAACTTGTAGGACTTACAGAAGTTCCATAAATTCCATTTCTGTCGTATAAGTTCGTTCTTCCACTAGGTATCACCGAGAATCCTTTAGGTTATCCAGTGAAACGGGCGACCTGATTCGGAGCTGTGACATAGCCGAAACAGTGTGTAGTCAGTCTATCCAATGTGGCGGTGCGTAAAATGCACCAGGCCTGTGGGCTTTCAGACAGACCATAGGTTTCTCGGTGTAACCTTACCAACGAGTTCAGTAGTTTGAACCAAGGAGAAACGACTTTACGGTCGGCTAATAGCATCTACAGTAGGTTGAAGGCAGTGCCATCTACTAAGGGTTGCATGTACCAATGTTTCAGGATCTGTGCCAATCCTTGGAAAGGATGACAAGGGGAAAGAGTACCAGAACTTCATCAAAAATCCTATATATCAATGGCGACGAGTATGGTTGAAGACGAAGTCATGATCCGAGTATACAAGGTTTAGGTGTTTATTAGCTACTAATAAACCCTCCAATTACTAAAGGAAGTAAATAGGCCATACCCCTGTCACAATCCTAAAAAAAGAAGAAGAAGACTACTCAAAGGTTACAACGCCTTTTCTACTGAAAAAAAGTAAAGTAAAAAAGTTTTTTCGTTGAAGGGATTTCAGTTAACGGATTTCTGCAAGGGCTCTTAAACCGAAAGAGCGTGATTTATAGATCGAGATTGTTTGACTCCAATTTTTGATAACTCTCGATGCATTCTATTGTTTCGCATAATCGCGTATGATAAAAGGCGGACGTTCCAATCTTTGATTCAATTTAATATTTTAATTAACTGCCTTGTAATGATAAGAGTTTCCACTGTGTAGTGTTCTCATACCATTACTTTAGAATCAGGTAAGGCTATCTCTCCTTCTTCACATACGGCGACTGAGGGCTCGATACATATATTCGGCTTCGCTCGTCAATTTAGTCAGTTGCCTGGCGGATGGCCATTTAATCAAAGAAGAAGAAGAAGGACTCGAGGCGTTCCTCGGTCCTATGCTAGGTAACTCAGTGAGCTGCTGGTTAGTGGTAGCACATCGCCGCTACTTTAGAGTAAGCTGACTAGGCGTTCTTCAAATTAATAGAAGCTCTCCTCTTTAGTTTGGCGAACAGAAGTGGAGGACTGCAATGTATACAGGGCTTCCTTGACGTTGCAAGCCGTGTTCTTCTAGGAATCTTTTGTTTTTTGGGTAGTTGTTTAAAATGTTGAAAGTTATAAGGAAGATTTCTTACAGGAATTAAATTAAAAGGGTGGTGTATGGCTTTCTGAAAGCATTGTGAAACAATGCTTAATTCGTCATAAAATCTTTAATGGAGTTTATAGTTTCTATTGAGGTGGATTCTCCCCCTTTTCGGAGGTAATGATTGCTTTTTTCTTTATTTCTTTCTCTACCGGATGGTGCTCGAATCGTTGATAGGAGTTCTCTCTCCCCTTTGGGTCAGTCAGATAGGGCCTGATAAGATGATGGCGTCCAGTTCCTATTTGGCTTTTATAGAGTCCACATCAGGCGCGTATTCCCGTGCATTTCTCGAGGGATTGTTGACGGGTTCTTCATTTTGTGTTCATAACGGGTGTACAAAAGCTGACTAGAGGCCAAGCAGGCCACCGAAAGCGCGTAGGAATTGAGTGGAAGGGCTCCTCTCTCAAAACTCACGTGATGCATCTGGAACCCTTAGGGTAAAGGAGAACCTAGGCATTCTTCAAATTAATAGAAGGTCTCCTCTTTAGTTTGTCGAAAGGAAGTGGACAACTGCAATGTATACGGAGGCTTCCGTGACGTTGTAAGCCGTGTTCTTCTAGGTATCTTTTATTCTTTGGGTATTTGTTTAAAATTTTTAAAGTTTTAAGGAAGATTTCTTGCAGGAATTAAATAAGTGGTTTATGGCTCTCTGTAAGCATTGTGAAACAATGCTTAATCTGTCATAGAATCTTTAATCGGGATTAGAGTTCCTATTGAGGTGAGTTTTCCCCCCTCCTTCCTTTCTTTCTCTCTCTCTCTCTCTCTCTCTCTACCGGATGGTGCTCGAATTGTTGGTAAGAGTTCTCTTTCTCCCTTAGGGCAGTCAGCGAAGGACTTATAACATGATGGCGTCCAGTTTCGTTTTGGCGTTTATAGAGTCCACATCGGGCGCGTTTTCCAATTCAATTCTCGACGGATTGTTGACGGGTTCTACATTTTGTGTTCATAACGGGTGTACAAATGTGACGTATTCGATAATTGTAATTAGAATAATCTATATTGTGTGAAAATAAGAGTGCTGTCAGTTTTTTGTGAAAATACCATCAAAGATTTCTAACAGTAGTGGAAATTAATATAAAGGCTCTTATTTGATTTCTTTCCGCCTGAAAGTTAGACCGAAGTCTTCCCTTGCAGAGGTGGGGAGTGCCGTAAGTCAAAATAGATGGAAAAAGTTCCTTTATTTCCATATCTCTGGAGGATAGAGAAACTTGATAAATCCAACGAGCGAATTGATAGCAATTATTTAAAATTTCGTATCATTAATATGTTTTAAAATTTTAAATGTTTTTAAAAATCTGTACCTGCATCATAATTGTCGGGTTTACTAGGATCCACCTTTGAATGAATGTTATAGACATCCAAATCGGGTAAGATTGATAAGATTGTTTGTACAACACCGTGAAAATGCTGAGAAGCAAGCATCCAATTTTTGTGTGCAAGAGCATATTCTATTTGTCTCACTTTTTCGGTAATAGTTGTGTATCCTGTAGAATTAATCAAGCTCTAAAAAATGTTTCAAAATTACATTATTATTGATTAAAGGATGGAAAATCGAAACACATTTAAACACATTCATTTGCTCAATCTCTTAGAAAGATGGAAAACTTCTGATAATCAAAACATGATAAAAGATTCAGAATTAAAAATATAATTACGTTTTCATTAAGATACGGAGCCCAAGATAATGCAGTATCAATTGGAGATATTAAAGCATCTCCTAGTGCCAGACCTTTTAGATTTACTTTATCATAACCGTACTGCGAAGCCTGTAATTATGAAGTTAAAAAAATATGAAATTATTAAAATGCAATATTCAAACTTTGTATTTTCAGTAAGTTTTAAATTTAAAATAAAATACTACAAATTAAGCTGAATCGGCATGTTCAAAAGTGAAACATTTTTGTAGTTGTATTTAAGTACTGAAATTTAGTTCTTAATTATTATTTTCTACCCTGAAGATTTTGCTCGCTAAGTGAACAGCTATTTTTCCTCCATAGGATTCACCAACAATGTAAGTAGCTACGTTGGAAAAGGCAGGAAATATTTCCATAAAATTATCAATGCAATAAAAAAGATCAGTTGCAACTTGATTATCTGTTTTTGCTAAATATTTTTCTGAAGTTGCAAAACTGTAACCAGTTCCTACTGGACTGTCGATAAAAAGCACATTATAGTCATTTACCTAAAAAACAAAATTATACATTCAAATATATTAGTAACACATGACTCTTTGACATTTCTTTTATGTCAATTAAATCTTAACTGATTTCCAGTAAACATTAAAATTTAATTAAATAATTAATTAGCGTATAGATAAAGTGTAATTTTCACTGTAAGTGGAAATAAAAAAGAAAATTACAAATATTCATCACTGAATATGAATCTGACATCAAAGTTTACATATTTATATTGGCGGATCCAATATATCCGACAAAAAATTGTGATAATCTTAAAATGCTAACGAAAACAGATGAAAATTGAGTTTTTTGCAATTCTCTCAATATTAAAAATTTTTGAAATTGTTTTTCACAGAAGTTGCGTAGGCTCTCTAAAGAGGCACAATTTTTTTGCTATTCATTTCTTTATATCTCTAATAGTTTTCGAGAAAATCGATAGTAATCATTAATTTTAGTTGTTTCCTTAAAAAGAATTTAAAAATACGACTTTACTGTATTCAGTAATTGATATTCATCTTACCAATGAATGTTGCCTTTTTGTCAAATTAAGATAAAGGGGACCAATTTCTTCAAAGTTTCCATATCCAGTTGAGGCTACACCTGGACCACCTTGTAACCAAATAATTAAAGGTTTTTCTGTGTATGATCTAACGTTTGCTGTAGTATAATGAAGCCAATAAAACATGTAAGCTCCATTTCTAACATTAGAAAATCCCCATTCTTGGTAACCTTCAAACCCGTATTTCCCTGTAAACAAATAATATATTTGAAAAATAATCACTCAGGTTTTAACGTGTATTAAACTATGCTTTTCCTTATAAACAAATGCAAAATCTAAAATATTTCCCCCAGTGGGTACAGGAACGTCTAAAAGTCGTCCTTAGATGTATTTTTTGTCTCCGGACGTTTTTGGAACAATAATTATTTTTTAGTCTTAAAGACATCTCAAAAACGTCTCCAGTATGTCTTAAAGTCGTCCTTAGAATTGAGTAGATAATCTTATAAATTTAAATATTGAATATGAAATTTTCTTTTTCATATATGATATTTTTATTTCAATTTTGATTTTATTTATTTTTATATAATTAAACATTTTATGAAAGTAAATAACATTTTCCGGGTAGGGAAAAAAGGACAAAATTATAGATTTTTCTAAATCTTCTATCTAAACGTTCAATAACTAGATTACAAGGAATGATAGTAAGTATGGAGTTGAGATCAAGTGAAAGTAGTACAAAATTATTTGGTATAGCAATATTATTCAATTTTTCTTTTAATTCGAAACTATTGTTTATGTGATATTTTGGATTCTTTTCGTTTTTTTTTTTTTTTTCAGTTTTTAATTCTTGGTAAAGTATTTTTACTGAAAACCGTATTAGACTATTGATGAGTGAGACAATTGGACTGAGAGAAACATTGTCTTCGTGAATTTTTGGCAATTCATAGAATTTTGCGAGCCAGTATCATTTTGACACATGACTTAATTTAAGATTGTTATATTGTACAGAATGAGAATGTTCTTTTGTACAAATGCTAAATGTTATTTTGTACTATTTTCAAAAATGAATTTGTATTTTGTACAAGTATTTAAAAACTGGATTTAATTGTGATCCCAAAGGTTTTTAGCTTCTTTAAAAAATTGTACAAAATAACAAATTCATTTTTCAAAATTGTACAAAATAACATTTAGCAGTTGTACAAAATAACACTTCCATTCTGTACAATATAACAATTTTAAATTAAGTCATGTGTCAAAATGATACTGGCTCAATTTTGCTAATGAAGTGTCTGTCATAGTCATATGTCTGTCATAAAATCAAAGAATCAAAAAGATATAAAACGACAGAAAATGACACAGTGCTTTATCAAAACACTATAATTCCACTATTTTTCCAATTTTCAAAATTGACAACCCTCCTAGAAGAAATCGATTGACCACAATTTGCAACAATTCAAAGTTAGAAATTTATTAATTGTTTTTAATTGTCGCTAATTGGTGTTAAACTCTGTTAATCGTTTCCAATCGTTTCCTATCGGGAGACTCAATATGACGTCACTTTTCCAGCCTAACGTTAGTTGTTTACTTATTTTCCGGTAGAACATGTGCTCGTGGTTTTCAGTAATCATGCGTGTTTATTAATTTTTTGGGAGAAAGTGATTGCGACAATGGCGCTGTTCTCATTAAAGTGATTATTAAAAAGTGGTAGTGTTATAATTTTATAAGAAAATTGAGGTATATCTGAAGTGATTGAAACTTTTGTGCACAAGTGAATTTACTAAGAATATATTGTTTTTTTTATATATTTTTCTTCTTAATTTAACTTATTCTGAGTCCTACACTTCCACAATTGTGTACAATTAATAAAATGTGTAATTGTCTTAAGTGTTTCACAGTTTTTAAATTGACACTTGGAATAACCTCAAACTGTGAAGAATTTATATACAAATAATGTTTGATTCAAACACATTTTTTCTCATTGTCTTTTCAATTAAAAATCTACTTTTTATTAAGTTGTATAAATGTAACATTAATGTTTTATTTTCTTTATTACATAAAATTAATGTCTAATCAATATATATTTTTCAGTTGACTAAAAATAATTAATTAATTATTAATTGAGTCATTTTTCAAATTTTGTTTTGAAATGACAATTAGTTTCGTAATTTTTCACTAATTTTCTTTAATTTTTCAATTTTTCTCGTCATTTTTCAACTATTTCCTTCAACTATTTATTATTTTTAGCAAGTTTTAATTATTTCCTACAATTTTTTCAATTTTCAATTATCATAAAGTTTTATAATTATTCTTTGACTTTTTTTTGATTATTTTCTTCAATTTCAATTATTTTTTTCAGTTGTCTAATAATCTAGTCATTTTATAATTTGAATATTAGGTAATTTTTTGTTAACAATTCTTTAAAAAATGTAAAAAAGTTTTTTGTAATTTTTTTGTGTTTATTAGTGTTTTAATTGGTGTTTTATATTTTTTCTACCAGCCTGAAGAGGATAACGAATAATGTTATCGAAACGTTGCTTAAAAAAATAAAAAGCATAATATGACATAAAAAATGTTTTTATGTTATCGTCTTTACCTTCCTTGGATCAAATTTCTTGCTTCGGCTTTTCCTATATTAATTTGGAAGGAAATTTATATTTTTCTACTGAAATCTAGTCATTTCTTGAATTTTGTTTTCAATTATCAATTATTTTCGTCATTTTGTAATTTCTTTTCAATTATCATTTATTTTTTCAAATATTAATTAAATTCTTAAATATTAAATTTATTTCATCATTTTTTTATTTTTCTCTTCAATGTAAATTATTTTTTTTATTTTCAATCCAGTTGTTCAATTTGCAATTATTTCCAACAATTATTCCTACAATTTTCAACAATTTTGTGTAAATGTAATATTTATAGTTTAATTTTTTAAACTATTCTATTTAATTGTATAATTAAGTAGCCATTTTTAAATTTTAGTTTTAATTCTCAATTACTTTCGTCATTTTTCAGATATTTTCTTCAATTTCACAATTATTCTCATCATTTTTTAACCATTTCCTTTAACTTTTAATTTTTTCAGCAATTTTCAATTATTTCCTACATATTTTTCAATTTTCAATTATTAAATTATTATTTTTCTCTTGAATGTCAATTATTTTTTTCGATTTTCAACACAGTTATTTAATTTGGAATTATTTTCAACATTTATTCCTATAATTTTTAACAATTTTGTTTGAACTTAATATTGATTGTTTAATTTTTAGAACTATTTTGTTTAATTAAGTAATTACCCAGTTATTGAATTTTGTTTTCAATTGTCAACTGAACCATCCGCGATCAAAAGGGCATATGAACGAGTGCGCAGGTCCCCTGGCGCAGCCGTAGACTCGTGTACGAGAGGCCAACGAAAGTCACGCGTAAGCCCTTTTGATCGCGGTGGGTTTAATTACTTTCGTCCTTTTGCAATTTTTTTTCAATTATCCATTATTTTCTCCAAATTTAATTTAGTTTTTCAATTTTCAATTTACTTCTTAAATTTTCAATTATTTTCTACAAATTTTCCAATTTTTATCTATTATTATGAGATTTTATAATTACCTATTATTTGATTTTTTAAATTATTTTGTCGGTTGTCTTTTACAAAAACCATTATGAGTAACCTATCTGTTTTGCTCTTCTAGTTTTAAGAAATTGAAATTTTACAATTTATTTTATTTATTACAATTTAAAAACAACAAAATTGATTCTGCATTTACAGAGATCAGGCTTCAAAATTTAAAAATTACCGCCTAGATAGTGCTGCCACTGCATTAAACCATTATCGATAGAAAACAATTCGGAACGATTGCGGGACTGATTTTATTTAATCGTGTTCAATCGGGAATACACGATTAAGACACACGATTAAAGCCAATTGAAATTTTTTTTCTATTGTTTTTAATTAAATCCAATCGATTTCTTGTAGGAGGGAACACCAAATAACAAAGCCCATGGCGCAAATCTTGACAACAATGGCACAGAAAAAAATCAAAACTTAAACTTCTCATCATTTTTTATATATTAAAAAACGTTCTAAACATCACCAAATTGAATTCAAAAATAAAAATTAAATTTTTTAAAGCATTAAATTTACAAGTCTAAGTCCAAAGCACCATGGTACAAATCGTACCAAACATGGGTCTAGAAAAAAATCAAACAATCTTCTATTTAATTTTACAAACAGCAAAATAATACGAAACATAAAAAAGATAACGCCAAAAAAAATGATTTTTCGCAACAAAAACCAAATTCCAAGGACCATGGCACAAATCGTACCAAATATGGCCAGAGAATACAGTCAAATTTCAATCTCTTATTTAATTTTTTAAAAAGTAAAAATGATATAGAACATAGCAAAAAATTTATTTCGTCCAAAAAAATTATTTTATACAATTTTTAAAATATACAAGAACCAAATTTAAAGGACCCTGGCACAAATCGTACAAAGAATGGGTAGAGAAAAAAGTCAAATTTCAATCTCCTATTCAATTTTTTAAATTGTAAAAATGATATAAAACGTAGCAAAACTTTTCTTTTAAACAACAAATTTTTTTTACAAGTTTCAAATTGAATAAGAAATAAATTTAAAGGACCATGGCACAAATCGTACCAAACATAGTTTTGCTATGTTCTATATCATTTTTAGTATCTAAAAACTCGAATAAGAGATTGAAATTTGACTTTTTTGCAGACCCACGTTTGGTACGATTTGTGCCATAGTCCTTTGAATGTGGTTCTTGTATATTTTAAAACTTAAAAAAAAAAATTTTTTTTGCCTAAAATAAATTTTTTGCTATGTTATAAATATTGTATATTTTGAAAGTTGTGAAAAATAATTTATTTTTGGCATTATTTTTTTTAAATGTTTTGTATCATTTTGCTTTTTGAAAAATTGAATAGGAGATTGTTTGATTTTTTTCTAGACCCATCACTGTAAAAACAGGTGTCTTACAAGTGTCTAATTTTAAGACATAAGACGTTTAGAAAGCGTCTTACAGGCATTTTTAAGACACTATCTCAATGGTTTAAAATTAAGACACCTGAAAATGTCTTAAAAGTGAGGACAAAATAAGACACTTGTTTTTAGAGTGATGTTTGGTACGATTTGTGCCATGGTGCTTTGGACTTAGACTTGTAAATTTTAATAATTTTAAAAATATAATTTTTATGTTGAAATCCAATTTTGGTGGTTTTTAGAATGTTTTTTAATCTATAAAAAATGAAGAGAAGTTTGAGTTTTGATTTTTTTCTGTGTCCATTGTTGTCACGATTTGCACCATGCGCTCTGTTATTTGGCATGTAAATTTTGAAAATTGGAAAAATTAAAATTATTCAGTGGAATTAGTGTTTTGAATAAGCACTTTGGCATTTTTTGGCGTTTTATAACTTTTGGAGTCTTTGACAGAGTGTATGGAAAATAAGCAATGGTTGGCTTGATATTTCCCATGGACGGACCTTGGGTGAAATCATGCTAGCAATGGCTCCTTATTAGCAACCGATTTTAGCCCATAGTTTGCTTGATTTGTCCCATTGTTATTTCTCTACGCGGGATACACATGATTTCAAAAAGTTTCTTTCAAATTAATATTCTACCTGCGAATCACGTCATTTTTTGTGCGAAAAGAACGTAAAATATTTTGATCCCACACTTACCGTAACTCAATTTGAAGATTCCGAAGAAGATAACCAAAATAGCTTCTTTCCAAAACATTATTAATGTTCAATCCTACTGAAAATATTATTTATAAAACAAATTTACATATATTATTACAAGTACAGGTATACAATTTAATATCTTAAATATATTTTTAACCTTCTGTCTTTAATGGGATAAATGTATGTTTCTTTAGGAGTAACTGAAAGTTTAATTGTTTGAAAATTTAGATAATAAATATTTTGATTCGTTCCAATTTTTAAATAATTTTAGGGAAGGCCTGGACTCCCAATTTATTTTTCGGAACATATTAAATTTTTTTTTAATTAAAAAAGAAGAGAATAGTAGATTTGTAAATTCCCTTAACATTTTTCGCTTTAAATTCCAAAAAATATTTCTTTAATATGCCCCCTCTTTAATAATAAATTGTTCAGGGCCTTCCCACTTCTTTTGGTACAATCTAGAGCCTGGATTTAGACAAGCTTAAAAAACTTGGTAATAAAAAAAATAATAAAAAATAATAATAATAAAAGATAAAAAAAGCTACTTAACTTTTTCGACCTCCCCTACCAGATTTTTTAGTTTGGTACTAAAATAAGTGGAAAAAATTGGCCCGTGAAATAATATCAAATATTCGGAAAAATTGTTGAAATTGTTGAAAAAATTGCAGTTTTTCTTAAAAATAAAAAAAACCACTTAACTTTTTAAACCTCCCTCACCGGATTTTTTAGTTTGGTACTAAAGTAAGTGTAAAAAAAATTGGGCGTGAAAAAATAACAAAAATTCGAAAATGTCCTTCTTCTGCAATATTACCAAAAACTTTAGTTAAAATCTATTTCTATAAGTAGA
The DNA here is from genome assembly GCA_037103525.1 of Ganaspis brasiliensis. Taxonomy (NCBI): domain Eukaryota; kingdom Metazoa; phylum Arthropoda; class Insecta; order Hymenoptera; family Figitidae; genus Ganaspis; species Ganaspis brasiliensis. The sequence goes on from JAZKLR010000335.1 coordinate 397,050, forward strand.
ATTAAAAATAAAAAAATTCAATTCAATTCAAAAATTACTTTTTTTAAGCAAAATCATTTTAAAACTTAAACCTGTAATAACACAATATAGTTTCTATTTTAAATAAATTGATAAATAACAGGCCTTTTTTGTGACATTAGTTAATTTCATTTTTAAGTATTCTTGATTTTCTTTTTGTAATTCTTTAGTTAAGATCTATTTCTATAAGTAGAATTAAAAATAAAAAAATTAAATCAAATTAAATAATTACTTTTTTTAAGCAAAATCATTTTAAAACTTAAACCGGTAATAACACAATATATTAGTTTCTATTTTAAATAAATCGAAAAATAACAGGCTTATTTTGTGACATTAGTTTATTTGATTTTAAGTATTCTTAATTTTCTTTTTGTAATTAGGGTCAGGCTTTGCCAAGCGGATCGGCTAAAATTAATTCTAAAAATTATTTTTCTAATGAAGGTGATTCCAGTATAGGGATTTGGGAACGTGGACATTCATAAGAACGGTCGCTATCGACACGACGTTTCAGTGGTTCTCAAAGTGGTTGGAGAAACATTTTCGTTTGGCTGGTTCGTGTTCCGCTGTTTCGTATGTCAAGTCAAATAGTTGGCTGCTGATCGAGGAATGTACGAATGAATATATTCTCAAGGGATCACTTGAGAATACTTGTGAATTTTGAAAATACTTGGGAATACTTAAAAATAGGGAATATTCAGAATAAAATGAAAAATATAAAAATATACTTGAAAATCCAATAAGGTTAGCTAAAATTTAGGACACTGAAAAAAATATTAATGTGAAAAACAACAATTTGGCTATAGTTGAGTCTATTTTGGTTAAAATGACAAGGATTCCTTGTTCAGTTAGCAACCGAAGATAAGTTAATTCTAATAAATCAAACTTGTTCGACTTGTAATTTTTAAAAACAGAAAAAAATTTATAAATCAGATGAAATATTACAATTTTCCAGTGCAAATAAGTTACTTTGTGTCAATTAATCTTTAAAATAATACCAAAGTTTACTAAAGTTTTAATAGTTTTTTTTAAAAATGTCAAATCGACATAACCTTAAAATATATGGCGAACAAAACTGGTATTATTTACCTTAATGTCCTTAACCACTAATGTTTGAAAGAGAGAAAGTATTGACAAATGTATTTTAGATAATAAAGAACTTATTGCAGTAATAAAAGCAGTCGATCGCACAATTTTTGGTGTTAATATAATTCCTAATTACTTAGAGTACAAATTATCCTTGTCATTTTAACTAACCTCAACTAGCTGGCGCCTTAACTAACAAGGAAAAATGGTTGATTCCTAGTAGACGGGTGCAAGGGAGTTTTTTCAGTGGAGAATCAATGTACTAATAATTCGCAAATTATTTCATTCCTTCATTAATTTTGTCTCTCATCCACACCTGAAGTTTGGCACTTTATAAAATTTTTGTTTAAAAAATGTATCTACATTCATTAAAATTTCAATTTAAAAGTATCAAATGAAATAATTTTAATGTGATTATTAATAAATGTATAATCTTTTTTGTCAACAGGTTTTGAACGACAATTATTTTCCTTGAATTTTGTAATTATTCTATAGTTTTTGTATTTATTTTGTTCTGTTATCAATTATTCTCGACAGTTTTCGATTTTTTTTTCAAAATTATCAATTATTTTCCTCATATTCTCAATTATTTTCTTTAATATTCAATTACCTATTTTCTTAATATTTAAATTTAATTATTTAATCCTCAATTTATTTTTTTAATTTTTTTTCATCAATTCTTAATTATTTTCTTCAATTTTCTATTATTTTATTCAATGTTCAATCCCTCAATTTTATAGTTGTTCTTTAATTTTTAAGATTATTTCTTTCTAATGTCTACTTTTTAAATTTCGCCATTTATCGAATTTTTTATCAATTTTCAAGTAATTTCCACAATATTTAATTATTTTCGTCATATTGTATTATTTCTACAATTAATTAATTGAAATTAATTGAAAATTAAAAAAATTAATTAAAAATTCCAGAAAATATTGAAAAAAAAAAAATAATTTAAAATTAAAGAATTGAATTGAAATTGAAAAAATATACTTAAAAATTGAAAAAAAATTGAAAAAATCGTAATTTATTGAATATAAGAGAAAATAATTTAAAATGTTTATTTAAAATGAAAGAAACTTATTGACAAAGGAAAAAAATAATTGAAAAAGGAAATTGAAATTTGAAGAAAATAATGAAGAATTAAAGAAAACAGTTCTAGAATTAAATAATTTTATTGAAATTAAAAAAAATTATGATTGAAAAAAGCCAGAAATCATTAATTAATAAATAATTAATTAAAAATTGAAAACAATAATTAAAAATTGAAAAAACTAATTCAAAAATAAAGAAAATAATTTAAAATTGGAGAATGAAATTAAAATTTAAATAATATAATAAAAGATTGAAAAAAGTAACCGAGAAAAGGCGAGAATTATTGAATATGTAAGAGCAAACTGAAAAATGTTATTGAAATTTGTAAAAAAATTTGAGAATTGCAGAAAACATTTAAATAATTGAATTTAAAATTAAAGAACCTTATTAATTCTAAAAACAATTAACTAAACTGGCAAACTGGCAAGAATAATCGATAAGAGAGAAAAATAACAGAACAAAAAAAAAATTGAAGAATAATTCTAAAATTCTAAGAGAATAAATGAAAATTGAAAAAATTGTAGAAAATTATTGAAATAAATAATTGAAAAATAACGTGAACAATTGCAAAATGGAAAAAAATATCTGAAAAATGACGAAAATATTTGACAATTAAAAACAAAATTCGAAAAATGTCTAGAATAATAAACAATTTGAAGAAATAATTTAAAAAATTAAACATTAAATTTAAACTAAATAATTGAAAAATTAGGAAAATTATAGGAATAATTGTAAATTAAACAACTGAATTAAAAAAGAAAAAAATTAACTGATAATCGATGAAAATAATTGAAAAAAAAAGAAAAAATTAAAAATTGAGGAAAATAATTAAAATTGATAAATTGATAATTGAAATAAATAAACTGAAATGTAAAGAATTAAATTGCTGCTGTATGATAATAACACTAGTTTACAGCCAAAATGTACATTTAATGCCACTATTTTTTTTATGTACTATGGTTCTCTAAACTTAAAAATGACATTAAGAAATTTTTCTATGGAAAGGTTTTCGAAATATGAATTTTTTAATTTTTTTTACGTTTTTTTCGGAGGTGACTTCACGTTTTAGGCCGTATCTCGAGTTACAGACGAACGATTAGGTTTTTCTAGGTGTCAAATTAAAGGTAATCAAATTCCAAACAATCGCTAATAACATTATTTTTCAATCGGTTAAATATTTTAAGTGATATAGTCCAAAAAAGAATACAAATTACGCCATTTCGGTATTTTACCTCCTTTTATAGTGATTATGTTGATTAATTTTATGAATACAATATCTAATTAGAAAATGGACTTTTTTCACAGATTTCAAATAATTTTCAGTGCTTTACTAATTCAAATTTGACTGAAAAATGTTTTGGAGTTTTTGACAAAAATTTCTGAAGAGACATAAATTGATTAAAATTTGCTTTTTTGACAAGTTGAATCAGATGCGCAGTGGTTCAATTTTTGTTAAATTTTGTTCGTTAATAGATGAAAAAGTTTAAAATCAGCTATCGAAATATGAAAAATAAATGATATTTGACTGAAAATTTTTTTTTAGTTTTTGACAAAAATTTCTGAAGAGGCATAAATTGATTAAAATCTGCTTTTTTGACAAGTTGAATCAGATGCGCAGAGGTTCAATTCTTTTTTAATTTTGATCGTTACTAGATGAAAAAGTTTGGAATTATATATAGAAATATGAAAAGTAAATGATATTTGACTGAAATTTTTTTTGGAGTGTTTGGCAAAAATTTCTGGAGAGGCATAAATTGATTAAAATCAGCTTCTTTGACAAGTTGAATCAGATGCGCAGATGTTCAATTCTTTTTTAATTTTGATCGTTACTAGATGAAAAAGTTTGGAATTATATATAGAAATATAAAAAATAAATGATATTTGACTGAAATTTTTTTTGGAGTGTTTGGCAAAAATTTCTGGAGAGGCATAAACTGATTAAAATTTGCTTCTTTGACAAGTTGAATCAGATGCGCAAAGTTTTAAAAAGCATAAATTGTATTATATTACACAAAGTAGTTAAGAATATTTTTTTTTAATGGGAAATCAAAGAAAATTGATTCTTTTTTTATTTATAAGGAGAAAAACCATTGACTTTCGTCTGAGGGCTGCTGCGGACATATTTAAAAAAAAAAATTAATTTCATGTTTCTATATCTAATTTCAAACTTTTTCATCTATTAACGAACAAAATTCAACAAATCTGTTTCAACTTGTCAAAAAAGCAGATTTTAATCAATTTATGCCTCTTCAGAAATTTTTGTCAAAAACTAAAAAAAAATTTTCAGTCAAATATCATTTATTTTTCATATTTCGATAGCTGATTTTAAACTTTTTCATCTATTAACGAACAAAATTTAACAAAAATTGAACCACTGCGCATCTGATTCAACTTGTCAAAAAAGCAAATTTTAATCAACTTATGTCTCTTCAGAAATTTTTGTCAAAAACTCCAAAACATTTTTCAGTCAAATATCATTTATTTTTTATATTACTATATCTAATTTCAAACTTTTTCATCTAATAACGAACAAAATTAAAAAAAAATTTAACCTCTGCGCATCTGATTCAACTTGTCAAAAAGCAGATTTTAATCAATTTATGCCTCTTCAGAAATTTTTGTCAAAAACTTCAAAAAATTTTTCAGTCATATTTGAATTAGTAAAGCAATGAAAATTATTTGAAATCTGTGAAAAATGTCCATTTTCTAATTAGATATTGTATTCATTAAATTAATCAACATAATCACTATAAAAGGAGGTAAAATACCGAAATGGCGTAAAACGAGAATTTCAGTACCCTGGCTTATAACTTCAATAATTACCCATAGATTTTTTTCATCCATACATTTTTTTCTTCCTTAAAGTGAGCCATATATGTAAAAAATTTAAAACTGGACATAATTTGACGTTTTCTATTTTTGCATGGGGGTAGAATGAATTTGTTTTTCAGATTTTGGGCCAAAAAGTCAAATTTTCTATTTTTTTTTGGACCATATCACTTAAAATATTTAACCGATTGAAAAATAATGTTATTAGCGATTGTTTGGAATTTGATTATCTTTAATTTGACACCTAGAAAAACTTAATCGGACTTCTGTAACTCGAGATACGTCCTGAAACGTGAAGTCACCTCCGAGAAAAACGTAAAAAAATTTTAAAAATTCATATTTCGAAAAAATTTTCCATAGAAAAATTTCTTAATGTCATTTTTAAGTAACGAGAAGCTTAGTACATAAGAAAAAAATAGTGACATTGAATGTACATAAAATTTTTTTTTTTTTGTTAACTAGTGTAATTGATAATTGTAGAAATAATTACAATATGACGAAAATAATTAAATATTGTTAAAATTAATTGAAAATTGATAAAAAATTCGAAAAATGGCGAAATTTAAAAAGTAGACATTAGAAAGAAATAATTTTAAAAATTAAAGAACAACTATAAAATTGAGGAATAATAATAAATTATCAATTGAAAACTTTTGATAATTAAAGAAAAAATTGTAGGCAGAAAATCAAAATTGAAGAAATCAATTGAAAATTTTCGAAATGTATTGAAATTTTAAGAAAATAATTGATAATTGAAAAGAGGCGAAAGTTATTGAATATTAAATAAAATAATAGAAAATTGAAGAAAATAATTAAGAATTGATGAAAAAAAATTAAAAAAATAAATTGAGGATTAAATAATTAAATTTAAATATTAAGAAAATAGGTAATTGAATATTAAAGAAAATAATTAAGAATATGAGGAAAATAATTGCTAATTTTGAAAAAAAAAAATCGAAAACTGTCGAGAATAATTGATAACAGAACAAAATAATTACAAAAACTATAGAATAATTACAAAATTTAAGGAGAATAATTGTCGTTTAAAAACTGTTGACAAAAAAGATTATACATTTATTAATAATCACATTAAAATTATTTCAGCTGATATTTTTAAATAGAAATTTTAATGAATGTAGATACATTTTTTAAAAAGTAAAACAAAAAAATATATAAAGTGCAACTTCAGGTGTGGATGACAGACAAAATTAATGAAGGAATGAAAGAATTTGCGAATTATTAGTACATAGATTCTCCTAAATTTTAGCTAACCTTATTGGATTTTCAAGTATATTCTTATATTTTTAATTTTATTCTGAATATTCCCTATTTTTAAGTATTCCCAAGTATTTTCAAAATTCACAAGTATTCTCAAGTGATCCTTTGAGAATATATTCATTCGTACGCTCCTCGATCAGCAGCCACTTTGAGAACCACTGCAACGTCGTGTCGATAGCGACCGTTCCTAAATGTCGACGTTCCCAAATCCCTATTCTGAAATCACCTTGAGACATCAATTTTGTTATCTATAAACTGTGTAAATTAGGCTCTAAAATTATTAGAACAAAAAAAGTTTTTTTTCGAAGTTATTAGTGATTGAAATTTTTAATAGTGCAAAATGAAAACATATTTTTCTCGAGATCTTCTTATCCGATTTTAAAAGTTAAAAAAGCATTTCAATTATCTTGAAACGTAGTTTCTAAAAATGTTTTTAGTTTATCGTTTTTTAAAATTATTTGTTTAATAAATGTTAATAAAAAACAGCTTTCTGCGTGCATTACGTATAATTTTAAAATACTGTTGTATTTTTTACTCTTTTTTGATAATAAAACCGTTTAGATCAAAAGAAAACTTAAACATAAATAATTTTAAAACCTCCATTCATTACCTATTAAAAAACAAAATTTGAACGCCGAAAAAAAGTTTAATATATCTTTGTTCCTAATCGCGGGCCATTTTTTTCTGAACAGTTTTATAATCAAAAAAGTGTGAAGAATACAACAGTATTTTAAAATTATACGTAATGCACGCGGAAAGCTGTTTTTTATTAACATTTATTAAACAAATAATTTAAAAAACGATAAAAATTAAAAATTATTAAGAACAAAAAATATGTTTAAAAACTACGTTTCAAGACAATTAAAATGCTTTTTTAACTTTTAAAATCGGTTAAGGTATTAGTCGCGTAAAATGATTTTCGTCAGATTTCTTTAAAACTTTGTATCTGTATTCATGAGGTATTTATCTATGAAATGAGATCTATCCTATTAATTTTGACCACTTCTGAGCTTCAAAATATTAATTCAAAGTTTATACCTTTTACATGCAATAGCACAAAATGCATGTAAAAAATGTCTCTTATATTCATTTATAAAAAAACAAGTCGTCAGTTTTTCAAATAAAACTACTAAGTTACACATTGAGATAAAATAAATCATTTAAAAAAAAATTAACTTTATTGATCACGCCGTATAAAAAATACAATAATTTAAAAATTCATAGTTTTTCATTTTCACGTGGTTTCATTGAAAAATGTCGAAAACGTGTGACCAATACATCACGATAACTTATAGTACCTGACTCAAAATCGTAAAAATTACATATATTACATTAGAAGAGGTCGCAAGGAAGCAAGTGAGTTGATTTAAAAGTTTATTTATTGTTCTTTTTATTTTGCGGGAGTTTTGCGGGAGCATTTACGCGACTAATACCTTAAGAAGATCTCGAGAAAAATATGTTGTTAATTTGCACTATTAAAAATTTCAATCACTATAATAACTTCGAAAAGAAAATTTTTTTGTTGTAATAATTTTAGAGCCTAATTTACATAGTTTAATGATTACAAAAATGATGTCTCATTAGAAATAGAATTTTTATAATGTTAGCCGATCCGCTTGCTGAAGCCTGACCCAATATTTTTAATATTTTAATTACAGTTTTCTGTCAATCGTCGTTATAATGTGATAAATTTTTGACTGTTTAATTTTTGTAAATATCTTTTTCTTTTCTAACCTACCACGCAAAGTTAAACACAAGATAGCTATAAAGTTTTGAAAAGATGGCAATTTGTTCTGTGAAAGGCTGTTGAAATAAAAACAATAATTTTTAAAAATATAAAATCCCAGGAAATCAACATACTTTCTCAAAAAATTTGAATTGTATGCTGAAATGTTTGCTTGTTCTTTTTGGATAACCGATTTAGTTATGATAAATTTTCAAGCAGAATTATAGAATAGTCTTTGGAAAATATTTTCAATATATGTAGTTAATTAAATGAACATCATTTTACGTAAATGTGAAAAAAATTGTTTTTAAAATTAAATAAATATATTTTTAATTTTAAATTATATGTTTGCCGAGTACCAAAGCATGAAAAATCAACGGTGCATTTATGATTACTTTTACATTCTGGAAATGTACCATTTTCTTTTTCTTCGACTATACGTATAACAATTTGAGAAAAATAGAAAATATAAAAAGTAACAAAAAAATTATATATAATTTTATTATTTGTACAACAAAGATATTGATTTGGTGTAAAAATGTTCTTTAACTAGAAAACTCAATATTTTCAATTTTTAGTTCTCACCTACGTTACTTTATGCTTCTTAACAGGATCTTAACTTTCAGAATACTAGCACATTTTTCTTATTTGCATTTATAATGACTGGTGTGAGAGAGTAATTACAAGGGCGGATCCAGCGGGGGGCGGTCGCCCCTCCCAAAAGCCTTAGATTATCCTATGAGAGAGAAAGAGATAGCACTATATTGTATACTACTCTCCTCTAACTATATTCTGGAAATTGCAACACAGATAAAGGTTTGGATGACTCAATTTTAATATGTTTTATGTCAGTTGAGAAACAACTCAAACATTATTGCTGATAAGATCTCGTGGATTACATTACAATTTTCATTTTAATTAGAAAATGAAATTTCTAAAATAACAGCAATCAAATTGTCGGTTTTGTGGAGAATCATCCATATATTCAAAAATTATGTAAAAAAGTAAAAAATAAAATACATTAATTTAAAAAATGTATAAAATAATTGAGAAATTAACGATATAATTAAAATGTGAAGAAATTGAATAATGACATAAATACTTTAATGACAAAAATAGTTGTAATTCAAAAAAAAATAATTATGAAATGACAAAATAATTGGTAACTTTAAAAGAAATTAAAATTTGAAGAAAATACTTGAAAACTTGACAAAAGTATTGAAATATTGAAATAAATCATTCAAAACTGGTGTAAAAATTAAAAAAAAATTCTGATTTTGAAGAAAATAATAATTGAAAGTTGAAAAAATAATAGTTCGAAGACAATAATTGAAATTTGAGAAGAATATTGAGAATAATTCAAAAATGGCAAAAAAATTCAAATATAAAAAAATAATTAAAATTTGAAGAAAATAATTGAAATAGGTGTAAAAAAAATTAACAAATTCATGATAATAATAAAAATAATAATGAAAACAATTAAAAACAGGTGTAAGAAATTTAAAACTTCATAAAATAAAATAAAATTGAATAAAACATTTGCAATTTGTAAAAAATAATTCTAAAATGGCAAAAAGAACAAAAATATGAAAAAAAAAGTGGAAAATGACAAAAATAATTGATTAATGACAAAAGTAATTGAAATTTGAAGAAAATAATTGAAAAATAACGAAAGTGAATTAAACTTGTGTAGAATATTTGGATATTCCTGACAATAACTTAAAGACTCAAGAACACAATTAAAAAAAAAATAATTGTAAAGTTTTAAAAATAATTAAAATTACAAGAAGATAATTGAACAATAACAAAAATAATTGTAATTTAAAAAAATAATTGATAACTGGTGCATATAATTAAAAATTTGAAGCGAATACTTAAAAAATTGAACAAACAATTAAAATTTCAAGAAATTGATGGAATAATGGCATAAATAATTAAAAGCTGGTGTATAAATAAAAAATAGAGAATAATTGAAGTTTGAAGAAAATAATTGAAATTTGTTGAAAATAATTGAAAAAGATGTACAAAATTAATAAACTTATGATACCTAATAATAAATAGAATGAAAAAACTGATTTAAATTTGTAGAAAATAATTGATAACAATTAAATTACAATTTAATACAACAAGAATAATTACTATATTAATAAAATTAATAGGCCCTATTCAATAATTTGAATAAAATAATAATTTAAAATTTGTAGAAATTAATTCTAAAATGTAAAAAATAATAGAAATATGAAGAAAATAATCGTCAAATGACAACAAACTTGAATAATGACAAAAGTAACTAAAATTTGAAGACAATTATTGAAAATTACAAAAGTAGAATAGAAACTTGTGTTGAAAATTTAAATATTCCTGGCAATAATTTACAGACAGAAAAAAATAATTGAAATGTTAAGAAAATAATTGAAAAATGACAGAAGTAAATGACAACATGTGTAATAAATTTAAATATTTATGACAATAATTTAAAGACTGAAAAGAATAATTGAAATTTTAAAAAAATGTTAAAAAGTTACAGAATAATTTAAATTGTATTTTATTTTTGAATCTTTTCAAATAAAGTAAAATAACGTAATTTGAATTTTTAATAAATCCTACTATTCAACACATTAAATTAGTCTAAATTGTTATTCAAATTCATACAATTGTGTAATATATAAATTAGTATTATTTATAATCAATGTCTCGTCATTAAGGCTACCTCATCTGCATATTTTGCCTGTAAACTAAAACAATTTAAAAATTTTCTGATAAAGAAAATCAAAATTAATTAAAAAAACAGGGACTAACTTCACTCTGGATTTTAAAACGCGGACAGAAAAAGATGAATAAATATAAATACTATAACCAACTTGACTTTAGATTTTAAAACGTGGACAGAAAAAGATGAATAAATATAAATAGTTTACTTATATTAAATAATAATAATAATCTCCGTAAACTCCTGAAATTAGTTACTATTTATATTTATTCATTTTTTCTGTCCACGTTTTAAAATCAAAAGAGAAGTTAGTCCCTGCCTTTTTTTTCATTAATTTTAATTCTCTTTATCAGGAAATTTTAAAATTATTTTAGTTTACAGACAAAATATGCAGATGAGGTAGTCTTAATGACGAGATATTGATTATGACTAACTAATAATAATTTATATACCTAATATTACACACTTATATGAATTTTAATAATTTAGATTAATTTAAAGTGTCAAATAGTCTAATTTATTAAAAATTCAATTGACGTTATTTTACTTCATTGGAAAAAATTAAATACAGTTTAAATTATTCTGTAACTTTTTAAACCATTTTTGAAGATATTTCAGTAAAATGTCTATTCATTATTGTCATGAATATTTAAATTTATTACACAAGTTTCATTTACTTCTGTCATTTTTCAATTATTTTCTCAACATTTAAATTATTTTTTTCTATCTTTAAATTAGTGCAAGGAATATTAAAATTTTTAACACCAGTTTCTACTCTACTTTTGTTAATTTTTAATAATTTTCTTCAAATTTCAATTACTTTTGTCATTATTCAAGTATTTTTGTCATTTTACGATTATTTTCTTCATATTTCTATTATTTTGCAATTTTAGAATTATTTTCTGCAAATATCAATTATTATTTTATTCAAATTATTGAATGCAACCTATTAATATTTAATATCGTAGTTATTGAAATTTCAATTAATTTTGAAACTTTTCAATTATTCTTTTTAAATTTCAATTGTGTTCCTTAATATTCAAATTATTGTCTAAAATATGCAAATTTTCTACACAAGTTTAATTCACTTTCGTTATTTTTCAATTATTTTCTTCAAATCTCAATTACTTTTGTCATTTTCCAATTATTTATTTCATATTTTTGTTATTTTTGCCATTTTAGAATTACTTTTTACAAATTGCAATTATTTAATTCAATTTTTTTTATTGTCATGAACTTTTAAATTTCTTACACCTGTTTTCAATTATTTTCATCATAATTTTTCTTATTGTCACAAATTTATTAATTTTTTATACTTTTTTTAATTATTTTCTTCAAGCTTTAATTATTTTTTTCTTATTTGAATTTTTTTGACATTTTTGAATTATCCTCTTCAAATTTCAATTATTGTCCTCAAATTTAAATTAATTTCTTCAACTTTCAATTATTTTTCTCAAACTTATAATATTTTTTTTTAAGTTTACAATTATTGTCTATAATTATTTATTTTTTAAAACAGTTTTGAAATATTTATTTCAATATTTCAATTGTTTTGTCAAGTTTTCAAGTATTTTCTTCAAATTTTAATTTTTTTTAAAGTTACCAATTATTTTTGTTATTTCTTAATTATTTTTTCAAGTTACAACTATTTTTGTCAATATTCAAATATTTTTAACATTTTCGAATCATTTTCTTTAAATGTCATTTTCTTTAATCTTTTTATTATTGTCGTGAATTTATTAACTTTTGAAGATCAATTTTCAATTATTTATATCATTCTTCAATTAGTTTCTTCACATTTTAATTACAGTACCGTCGGGAATAGTCAGTCCACCTTTTTTTTAAGGTTTGAAAAACGTCTTTAAACGTACAAAGTATAATTATTAAAATTTTTCTGTGTTTATTTCCTTAAAGTAGATAGATCAATTAATGTATTAAATTTTTTATTTTTTTTACTTCATTTTTGAATTTATTTCTCATTTTTCATTATTTTTTTTTCTAAATTTCAATTATTTTTGTCATTATTCAACTTTTTCTACTCCAATACACTTTTTTGATATTTGTTAATTATTTCTTTCAAGTTTCAATTATTTTCTTGAAAATTCTATTATTTTTTCACTTTTTCAAAGATTGTATAAAAAGTGTAATTTTTACACCAGCTTTTATAATTATTTGTGTCATTATTCAATTTGTTTCTTTATATTTTACTTATTTCTTCAATATCTCAATTATTTTGCGAAAATAAAAATTGTTTACACCCGTCTTGAACTTTTGTTTTAAATTTTAATTATTTTCGTCATTCTTTAATTATTTTTTTGCAACTTTAATTATTTTTAAAACTTTTCAATTATTTACTTCAAATTCGAACTATTTCGTTTCAATTTTTGTCATCATTTTTTGATTTTTAATCACTTTTTTTTATTTAAAAGCTCACTATTTACTCAGGGACGTAACTACAAATGTCGAGGCCCCCCCGCAAATTTTTTCAGGAGGCCCCCTCCCTACCAAATTTTTTTTAGATAATGTATAAATAATTTCAGGCAATATTTTCTATTTTCAATTTTATTTAAATTTTTTTTTTGCATTAGGGTTATTGGGCTCTTGGCCCCCAAGCAAGCCGAGGCCCCCCCGCAATGCGGGGTTTCGCTGTATGGCAGTTACGTCCCTGCAGAAATCTTATTTGTCCGAAATAGCATTTAATAGAAATCTCGTTTTTCAAAAAATTAAATTATTACTAATTTCATTTATCAAAAATTGTATTTATCAGAAATCTCATTAGTCCGAAACTGCATTTGTCAGGAACCTAATTTATTAGACAAAGCATTTAACAGAAATCTCATCTGTCCGAAATAGCATTTATAAGAAATCTAGTTTTCCCAACATTGTAATTATCAAAAAACCCATTTATCCAAAAGTGCATTTTACAGAAATCTCATTTGTCCGGAATATTATATATCAGAAATTTCATTTGTCAAAAATGTCAATTATTATCAGTCTTTTTATTTATCGAAAATTGCATTTATCAGAAATCTCATTTCTCAGGAATTGCAATTATTAGAAATCTCATTTGTCAGGAATGTCAATTATCAGTAATCTTATTTATCAAAAATTGCATTTATCAGAAATCTCATTTCTCAGAAATTGCAATTATTAGAAATCTCATTTGTCCGATATTGCATTTATCAAAAATCTCATTTATCCGAAATATTATTTTTCAGAAGTCTCTTTTATCAAAAATGTTAATTATCAGTAATCTTATTTGTCAAAAATTGCATTAATCAGAAACCGCATTTCTCAAAAATTGTTATTATAAGAAGTCTCATTTGTCTGATAATGTATTTAACAGAAATCTCATCTGTCCAAAATAGCATTTATAAGAAATCTAGTTTTCTCAACATTGTAATTATCAAAAAACCCATTTATCCAAAAGTGCATTTTACAGAAATCTCATTTGTCCGGAATATTATATATCAGAAATTTCATTTGTCAAAAATGTCAATTATCCGTCATTTTATTTATCGAAAATTGCATTTATCAGAAATCTCATTTCTCAGGAATTGCAATTATTAGAAATCTCATTTGTCAGGAATGTCAATTATCAGTAATCTTATTTATCAAAAATTGCATTTATCAGAAATCTCATTTCTCAGAAATTGCAATTATTAGAAATCTCATTTGTCCGATATTGCATTTATCAGAAATCTCATTTATCCGAAATATTATTTTTCAGAAGTCTCTTTTATCATCGCGTTTATTTTGTTTTATTACAGTAGATCCATATGTCGTTGTGTGTAAATACTTGTTAGCAATGCTAGCAAACTTTTTACATGGATTGCAGTGAAGTGTGCGAACTATATAGACGTATTAAGCGAGTCCGTGTTATACGCCCAACAAAAAACGTTTTTGTAGTTTCAAAATTTGATAATTAAATGTAGAAGAAATATGCCAAAATATATGATTGAAATATGATTTATTTCAATTTCATGTTTCCTTTTGTCATTTCCAAATGTATTTAAGTGTTATTCTATTATGCTATATTCTGGAAATTCCAATACAGATAAAGGTTTGGATGACTCAATTTTAATATGCTTTATGTCAGTTGAGAAACAACTCAAACATTATTGCTGATAAGATCTCGTGGATTACATTACAGTTTTCATTTTAATTAGAAAATGAAATTTCTAAAATAACAGCAATCAAATTGTCGGTTTTGTGGAGAATCATCCATATATTCAAAAATTATGTAAAAAAATAAAAAATAAAATACATTAATTTAAAAAATGTATAAAATAATTGAGAAATTAACGATATAATTAAAATGTGAAGAAATTGAATAATGACATAAATAATTGAAAACTAATCTTCAAAAGATAATAAATTATGATAAGAATAAAAATATTGAAAAAAATGACATTAAAAGAAAATAATTCCAGAATGTCAAAAATATTTGAATAATGACAAAAATAGTTGTAATTTAAAAAAAATAATTAAGAAATGACAAAATAATGGTAACTTTAAAAGAAATTAAAATTTGAAGAAAATACTTAAAAACTTGACAAAACAATTGAAATATTGAAATAAATCATTCAAAACTGGTGTAAAAATTAAAAAAAATTCTAATTTTTTGGAAAATAATAATTGAAAGTTGAAGAAATAATAGTTCGAAGACAATAATTAAAATTTAATAAGAATATTGAGAATAATTTAAAAATGGCAAAAAAATTCAAATATAAAAAAATAATTAAAATTTGAAGAAAATAATTGAAATACGTGTAAAAAAATTAACAAATTCATGATAATAATAAAAATAATAATAATGAAAACAATTAAAAACAGGTGTAAGAAATTTAAAACTTTATAAAATAAAAAAAAAATTGAATAAAACATTTGCAATTTGTAAAAAATTGCAAATGTCGAAAATGTCGAAAATGTCGAAAAGAACAAAAATATGAAAAAAAAGTGGAAAGTGACAAAAATAATTGATTAATGACAAAAGTAATTCAAATTTGAAGAAAATAATTGAAAAATAACGAAAGTGAATTAAACTTGTGTAGAATATTTGGATATTCCTGACAATAACTTAAAGACTCAAGAACACAATTAAAAAAAAATAATTGTAAAGTTTAAAAATAATTAAAATTACAAGAAGATAATTCAACAATAACAAAAATAATTGTAATTTAAAAAAATAATTGATAACTGGTGCATATAATTAAAAATTTGAAGAGAATACTTAAAAAATTGAACAAACAATTAAAATTTCAAGAAATTGATGGAATAATGGCATAAATAATTAAAAGCTGGTGTATAAATAAAAAATAGAGAATAATTGAAGTTTGAAGAAAATAATTGAAATTTGTTGAAAATAATTGAAAAAGATGTACAAAATTAATAAACTTATGATACCTAATAATAAATAGAATGAAAAAACTGATTTAAATTTGTAGAAAATAATTGATAACAATAAAATTACAATTTAATACAACAAGAATAATTACTATATTAATAAAATTAATAGGCCCTATTCAATAATTTAAATAAAATAATAATTTAAAATTTGTAGAAATCAATTCTAAAATGTAAAAAATAATAGAAATATGAAGAAAATAATCGTCAAATGACAACAAACTTGAATAATGACAAAAGTAACTAAAATTTGAAGACAATTATTGAAAATTACAAAAGTAGAATAGAAACTTGTGTTGAAAATTTAAATATTCCTGGCAATAATTTACAGACAGAAAAAAATAATTGAAATGTTAAGAAAATAATTGAAAAATGACAGAAGTAAATGACAACATGTGTAATAAATTTAAATATTTATGACAATAATTTAAAGACTGAAAAGAATAATTGAAATTTTAAAAAAATGTTAAAAAGTTACAGAATAATTTAAATTGTATTTTATTTTTGAATCTTTTCAAATAAAGTAAAATAACGTAATTTGAATTTTTAATAAATCCTACTATTCAACACATTAAATTAGTCTAAATTGTTATTCAAATTCATACAATTGTGTAATATATAAATTAGTATTATTTATAATCAATGTCTCGTCATTAAGGCTACCTCATCTGCATATTTTGCCTGTAAACTAAAACAATTTAAAAATTTTCTGATAAAGAAAATCAAAATTAATTAAAAAAACAGGGACTAACTTCACTCTGGATTTTAAAACGCGGACAGAAAAAGATGAATAAATATAAATACTATAACCAACTTGACTTTAGATTTTAAAACGTGGACAGAAAAAGATGAATAAATATAAATAGTTTACTTATATTAAATAATAATAATAATCTCCGTAAACTCCTGAAATTAGTTACTATTTATATTTATTCATTTTTTCTGTCCACGTTTTAAAATCAAAAGAGAAGTTAGTCCCTGCCTTTTTTTTCATTAATTTTAATTCTCTTTATCAGGAAATTTTAAAATTATTTTAGTTTACAGACAAAATATGCAGATGAGGTAGTCTTAATGACGAGATATTGATTATGACTAACTAATAATAATTTATATACCTAATATTACACACTTATATGAATTTTAATAATTTAGATTAATTTAAAGTGTCAAATAGTCTAATTTATTAAAAATTCAATTGACGTTATTTTACTTCATTGGAAAAAATTAAATACAGTTTAAATTATTCTGTAACTTTTTAAACCATTTTTGAAGATATTTCAGTAAAATGTCTATTCATTATTGTCATGAATATTTAAATTTATTACACAAGTTTCATTTACTTCTGTCATTTTTCAATTATTTTCTCAACATTTAAATTATTTTTTTCTATCTTTAAATTAGTGCAAGGAATATTAAAATTTTTAACACCAGTTTCTACTCTACTTTTGTTAATTTTTAATAATTTTCTTCAAATTTCAATTACTTTTGTCATTATTCAAGTATTTTTGTCATTTTACGATTATTTTCTTTATATTTCTATTATTTTGCAATTTTAGAATTATTTTCTGCAAATATCAATTATTATTTTATTCAAATTATTGAATGCAACCTATTAATATTTAATATCGTTGTTATTAAAATTTCAATTAATTTTGAAACTTTTCAATTATTCTTTTTAAATTTCAATTGTGTTCCTTAATATTCAAATTATTGTCTAAATAATGCAAATTTTCTACACAAGTTCAATTCACTTTCGTTATTTTTCAATTATTTTCTTCAAATCTCAATTACTTTTGTCATTTTCCAATTATTTATTTCATATTTTTGTTATTTTTGCCATTTTAGAATTACTTTTTACAAATAGCAATTATTTAATTCAATTTTTTTTATTGTCATGAACTTTTAAATTTCTTACACCTGTTTTCAATTATTTTCATCATAATTTTTCTTATTGTCACAAATTCATTAATTTTTTATACCTTTTTTAATTATTTTCTTCAAGCTTTAATTATTTTTTTCTTATTTGAATTTTTTTGACATTTTTGAATTATCCTCTTCAAATTTCAATTATTGTCCTCAAATTTAAGTTAATTTCTTCAACTTTCAATTATTTTTCTCAAACTTATAATATTTTTTTTTAAGTTTACAATTATTGTCTATAATTATTTATTTTTTAAAACAGTTTTGAAATATTTATTTCAATATTTCAATTGTTTTGTCAAGTTTTCAAGTATTTTCTTCAAATTTTAATTTTTTTTAAAGTTACCAATTATTTTTGTTATTTCTTAATTATTTTTTCAAGTTACAACTATTTTTGTCAATATTCAAATATTTTTAACATTTTCGAATCATTTTCTTTAAATGTCATTTTCTTTAATCTTTTTATTATTGTCGTGAATTTATTAACTTTTGAAGATCAATTTTCAATTATTTATATCATTCTTCAATTAGTTTCTTCACATTTTAATTACAGTACCGTCGGGAATAGTCAGTCCACCTTTTTTTTAAGGTTTGAAAAACGTCTTTAAACGTACAAAGTATAATTATTAAAATTTTTCTGTGTTTATTTCCTTAAAGTAGATAGATCAATTAATGTATTAAATTTTTTATTTTTTTTACTTCATTTTTGAATTTATTTCTCATTTTTCATTATTTTTTTTTCTAAATTTCAATTATTTTTGTCATTATTCAACTTTTTCTACTCCAATACACTTTTTTGATATTTGTTAATTATTTCTTTCAAGTTTCAATTATTTTCTTGAAAATTCTATTATTTTTTCACTTTTTCAAAGATTGTATAAAAAGTGTAATTTTTACACCAGCTTTTATAATTATTTGTGTCATTATTCAATTTGTTTCTTTATATTTTACTTATTTCTTCAATATCTCAATTATTTTGCGAAAATAAAAATTGTTTACACCCGTCTTGAACTTTTGTTTTAAATTTTAATTATTTTCGTCATTCTTTAATTATTTTTTTGCAACTTTAATTATTTTTAAAACTTTTCAATTATTTACTTCAAATTCGAACTATTTCGTTTCAATTTTTGTCATCATTTTTTGATTTTTAATCACTTTTTTTTATTTAAAAGCTCACTATTTACTCAGGGACGTAACTACAAATGTCGAGGCCCCCCCGCAAATTTTTTCAGGAGGCCCCCTCCCTACCAAATTTTTTTTAGATAATGTATAAATAATTTCAGGCAATATTTTCTATTTTCAATTTTATTTAAATTTTTTTTTTGCATTAGGGTTATTGGGCTCTTGGCCCCCAAGCAAGCCGAGGCCCCCCCGCAATGCGGGGTTTTGCTGTATGGCAGTTACGTCCCTGCAGAAATCTTATTTGTCCGAAATAGCATTTAATAGAAATCTCGTTTTTCAAAAAATTAAATTATTACTAATTTCATTTATCAAAAATTGTATTTATCAGAAATCTCATTAGTCCGAAACTGCATTTGTCAGGAACCTAATTTATTAGACAAAGCATTTAACAGAAATCTCATCTGTCCGAAATAGCATTTATAAGAAATCTAGTTTTCCCAACATTGTAATTATCAAAAAACCCATTTATCCAAAAGTGCATTTTACAGAAATCTCATTTGTCCGGAATATTATATATCAGAAATTTCATTTGTCAAAAATGTCAATTATTATCAGTCTTTTTATTTATCGAAAATTGCATTTATCAGAAATCTCATTTCTCAGGAATTGCAATTATTAGAAATCTCATTTGTCAGGAATGTCAATTATCAGTAATCTTATTTATCAAAAATTGCATTTATCAGAAATCTCATTTCTCAGAAATTGCAATTATTAGAAATCTCATTTGTCCGATATTGCATTTATCAAAAATCTCATTTATCCGAAATATTATTTTTCAGAAGTCTCTTTTATCAAAAATGTTAATTATCAGTAATCTTATTTGTCAAAAATTGCATTAATCAGAAACCGCATTTCTCAAAAATTGTTATTATAAGAAGTCTCATTTGTCTGATAATGTATTTAACAGAAATCTCATCTGTCCAAAATAGCATTTATAAGAAATCTAGTTTTCTCAACATTGTAATTATCAAAAAACCCATTTATCCAAAAGTGCATTTTACAGAAATCTCATTTGTCCGGAATATTATATATCAGAAATTTCATTTGTCAAAAATGTCAATTATCCGTCATTTTATTTATCGAAAATTGCATTTATCAGAAATCTCATTTCTCAGGAATTGCAATTATTAGAAATCTCATTTGTCAGGAATGTCAATTATCAGTAATCTTATTTATCAAAAATTGCATTTATCAGAAATCTCATTTCTCAGAAATTGCAATTATTAGAAATCTCATTTGTCCGATATTGCATTTATCAGAAATCTCATTTATCCGAAATATTATTTTTCAGAAGTCTCTTTTATCATCGCGTTTATTTTGTTTTATTACAGTAGATCCATATGTCGTTGTGTGTAAATACTTGTTAGCAATGCTAGCAAACTTTTTACATGGATTGCAGTGAAGTGTGCGAACTATATAGACGTATTAAGCGAGTCCGTGTTATACGCCCAACAAAAAACGTTTTTGTAGTTTCAAAATTTGATAATTAAATGTAGAAGAAATATGCCAAAATATATGATTGAAATATGATTTATTTCAATTTCATGTTTCCTTTTGTCATTTCCAAATGTATTTAAGTGTTATTCTATTATGCTATATTCTGGAAATTCCAATACAGATAAAGGTTTGGATGACTCAATTTTAATATGCTTTATGTCAGTTGAGAAACAACTCAAACATTATTGCTGATAAGATCTCGTGGATTACATTACAGTTTTCATTTTAATTAGAAAATGAAATTTCTAAAATAACAGCAATCAAATTGTCGGTTTTGTGGAGAATCATCCATATATTCAAAAATTATGTAAAAAATAAAAAATAAAATACATTAATTTAAAAAATGTATAAAATAATTGAGAAATTAACGATATAATTAAAATGTGAAGAAATTGAATAATGACATAAATAATTGAAAACTAATCTTCAAAAGATAATAAATTATGATAAGAATAAAAATATTGAAAAAAATGACATTAAAAGAAAATAATTCCAGAATGTCAAAAATATTTGAATAATGACAAAAATAGTTGTAATTTAAAAAAAATAATTAAGAAATGACAAAATAATGGTAACTTTAAAAGAAATTAAAATTTGAAGAAAATACTTAAAAACTTGACAAAACAATTGAAATATTGAAATAAATCATTCAAAACTGGTGTAAAAATTAAAAAAAATTCTAATTTTTTGAAAAATAATAATTGAAAGTTGAAGAAATAATAGTTCGAAGACAATAATTAAAATTTAATAAGAATATTGAGAATAATTTAAAAATGGCAAAAAAATTCAAATATAAAAAAATAATTAAAATTTGAAGAAAATAATTGAAATACGTGTAAAAAAGTTAACAAATTCATGATAATAATAAAAATAATAATAATGAAAACAATTAAAAACAGGTGTAAGAAATTTAAAACTTTATAAAATAAAAAAAAAATTGAATAAAACATTTGCAATTTGTAAAAAATTGCAAATGTCGAAAATGTAGAAAATGTCGAAAAGAACAAAAATATGAAAAAAAAGTGGAAAGTGACAAAAATAATTGATTAATGACAAAAGTAATTCAAATTTGAAGAAAATAATTGAAAAATAACGAAAGTGAATTAAACTTGTGTAGAATATTTGGATATTCCTGACAATAACTTAAAGACTCAAGAACACAATTAAAAAAAAATAATTGTAAAGTTTAAAAATAATTAAAATTACAAGAAGATAATTCAACAATAACAAAAATAATTGTAATTTAAAAAAATAATTGATAACTGGTGCATATAATTAAAAATTTGAAGAGAATACTTAAAAAATTGAACAAACAATTAAAATTTCAAGAAATTGATGGAATAATGGCATAAATAATTAAAAGCTGGTGTATAAATAAAAAATAGAGAATAATTGAAGTTTGAAGAAAATAATTGAAATTTGTTGAAAATAATTGAAAAAGATGTACAAAATTAATAAACTTATGATACCTAATAATAAATAGAATGAAAAAACTGATTTAAATTTGTAGAAAATAATTGATAACAATAAAATTACAATTTAATACAACAAGAATAATTACTATATTAATAAAATTAATAGGCCCTATTCAATAATTTGAATAAAATAATAATTTAAAATTTGTAGAAATTAATTCTAAAATGTAAAAAATAATAGAAATATGAAGAAAATAATCGTCAAATGACAACAAACTTGAATAATGACAAAAGTAACTAAAATTTGAAGACAATTATTGAAAATTACAAAAGTAGAATAGAAACTTGTGTTGAAAATTTAAATATTCCTGGCAATAATTTACAGACAGAAAAAAATAATTGAAATGTTAAGAAAATAATTGAAAAATGACAGAAGTAAATGACAACATGTGTAATAAATTTAAATATTTATGACAATAATTTAAAGACTGAAAAGAATAATTTAAATTTTAAAAAAATGTTAAAAAGTTACAGAATAATTTAAATTGTATTTTATTTTTGAATCTTTTCAAATAAAGTAAAATAACGTAATTTGAATTTTTAATAAATCCTACTATTCAACACATTAAATTAGTCTAAATTGTTATTCAAATTCATACAATTGTGTAATATATAAATTAGTATTATTTATAATCAATGTCTCGTCATTAAGACTACCTCATCTGCATATTTTGCCTGTAAACTAAAACAATTTAAAAATTTTCTGATAAAGAAAATCAAAATTAATTAAAAAAACAGGGACTAACTTCACTCTGGATTTTAAAACGCGGACAGAAAAAGATGAATAAATATAAATACTATAACCAACTTGACTTTAGATTTTAAAACGTGGACAGAAAAAGATGAATAAATATAAATAGTTTACTTATATTAAATAATAATAATAATCTCCGTAAACTCCTGAAATTAGTTACTATTTATATTTATTCATTTTTTCTGTCCACGTTTTAAAATCAAAAGAGATGTTAGTCCCTGCCTTTTTTTTCATTAATTTTAATTCTCTTTATCAGGAAATTTTAAAATTATTTTAGTTTACAGACAAAATATGCAGATGAGGTAGTCTTAATGACGAGATATTGATTATGACTAACTAATAATAATTTATATACCTAATATTACACACTTATATGAATTTTAATAATTTAGATTAATTTAAAGTGTCAAATAGTCTAATTTATTAAAAATTCAATTGACGTTATTTTACTTCATTGGAAAAAATTAAATACAGTTTAAATTATTCTGTAACTTTTTAAACCATTTTTGAAGATATTTCAGTAAAATGTCTATTCATTATTGTCATGAATATTTAAATTTATTACACAAGTTTCATTTACTTCTGTCATTTTTCAATTATTTTCTCAACATTTAAATTATTTTTTTCTATCTTTAAATTAGTGCAAGGAATATTAAAATTTTTAACACCAGTTTCTACTCTACTTTTGTTAATTTTTAATAATTTTCTTCAAATTTCAATTACTTTTGTCATTATTTAAGTATTTTTGTCATTTTACGATTATTTTCTTCATATTTCTATTATTTTGCAATTTTTGAATTATTTTCTGCAAATATCAATTATTATTTTATTCAAATTATTGAATGCAACCTATTAATATTTAATATCGTAGTTATTGAAATTTCAATTAATTTTGAAACTTTTCAATTATTCTTTTTAAATTTCAATTGTGTTCCTTAATATTCAAATTATTGTCTAAAATATGCAAATTTTCTACACAAGTTCAATTCACTTTCGTTATTTTTCAATTATTTTCTTCAAATCTCAATTACTTTTGTCATTTTCCAATTATTTATTTCATATTTTTGTTATTTTTGCCATTTTAGAATTACTTTTTACAAATTGCAATTATTTAATTCAATTTTTTTTATTGTCATGAACTTTTAAATTTCTTACACCTGTTTTCAATTATTTTCATCATAATTTTTCTTATTGTCACAAATTTATTAATTTTTTATACCTTTCAAAAAAATTAAATTATTACTAATTTCATTTATCAAAAATTGTATTTATCAGAAATCTCATTAGTCCGAAACTGCATTTGTCAGGAACCTAATTTATTAGACAAAGCATTTAACAGAAATCTCATCTGTCCGAAATAGCATTTATAAGAAATCTAGTTTTCCCAACATTGTAATTATCAAAAAACCCATTTATCCAAAAGTGCATTTTACAGAAATCTCATTTGTCCGGAATATTATATATCAGAAATTTCATTTGTCAAAAATGTCAATTATTATCAGTCTTTTTATTTATCGAAAATTGCATTTATCAGAAATCTCATTTCTCAGGAATTGCAATTATTAGAAATCTCATTTGTCAGGAATGTCAATTATCAGTAATCTTATTTATCAAAAATTGCATTTATCAGAAATCTCATTTCTCAGAAATTGCAATTATTAGAAATCTCATTTGTCCGATATTGCATTTATCAAAAATCTCATTTATCCGAAATATTATTTTTCAGAAGTCTCTTTTATCAAAAATGTTAATTATCAGTAATCTTATTTGTCAAAAATTGCATTAATCAGAAACCGCATTTCTCAAAAATTGTTATTATAAGAAGTCTCATTTGTCTGATAATGTATTTAACAGAAATCTCATCTGTCCAAAATAGCATTTATAAGAAATCTAGTTTTCTCAACATTGTAATTATCAAAAAACCCATTTATCCAAAAGTGCATTTTACAGAAATCTCATTTGTCCGGAATATTATATATCAGAAATTTCATTTGTCAAAAATGTCAATTATCCGTCATTTTATTTATCGAAAATTGCATTTATCAGAAATCTCATTTCTCAGGAATTGCAATTATTAGAAATCTCATTTGTCAGGAATGTCAATTATCAGTAATCTTATTTATCAAAAATTGCATTTATCAGAAATCTCATTTCTCAGAAATTGCAATTATTAGAAATCTCATTTGTCCGATATTGCATTTATCAGAAATCTCATTTATCCGAAATATTATTTTTCAGAAGTCTCTTTTATCAAAAATGTTAATTATCAGTAATCTTATTTGTCAAAAATTGCATTAATTAGAAACCGCATTTCTCAAAAATTGTTATTATAAGAAGTCTCATTTGTCTGATAATGTATTTATCAGAAATCTCATTTGTCAAAAAAATCAATTATCAAAAACCTCATTTATTCAAATTTTAATTTGTCAAAAATCTAATTTATCAAAAATTGAATTTATCAGACTTCTTAGTTGTCCGAAATTGCATTTAACAGAAATCTAATTTGTCAATATTTCCAATTATCAAAAATCTAATTTGTGTAAAATTGCATTTATCAGAAATCTTATTTGTCAAAACTTGCATTTATCAGAAACCGCATTTGTCCGAAATCACACTTATCGGAAGTCTCATTTATCCAAAAGATTATTCTTCATAACCTTCAATTGTGCAAAAGTCCATGTACAAGAAATCTCATTTTCCCAAACTTCCATTATCCCAACATTTCTCTTTCGAAGCGAGTTGCCCGTCCCTGGTCTATTCTACTACTAAAATCTGAAATCAGACACAAGAGTTTTTAAAAATAACCTTTAAAAAATGCAACCCATTAACTCCATTTAATATATTTATATATATAACTGTGTACAAAAATATATAGAAGATATCATATTCTTTGCTTCAAAACAAATCGATTGACTTTTATAAAATTTATATTTTGACCAAATTTTAAAAAACAAATTGCAATTTTAAAATTTTTTTTTTCTTAAAAATTAACTTAGGCAGCTTTCATAAATGATGTCACAGGTTTTTCGAAAAACTTGAACCACCCACCCTAGGCCACATCACAATACCAAAGTCAGAAGTTTTTTATAAAAAATTTAATTAAAGCGTCTTTTCGGTAACAATAGAATTATTTTAAAGATCAGTAATTAATTAATTAATATACGTTTATTTCTAAAGTATTTTCAATGTAAATTTATATAGTGTTGTTAAACACAATAGGTACTCATTAATTGTATATAATATTAGTTTGAAACCAAAATTCATTTTTGTAATCAGAAAAATGTCCCCCTCCTAGGAAGTTTTCCTTGGAAACATCCCGGATGCTTCCCCTGAAATCTTTCCTGAGAAACTTATTGGAACCTTCTCTTTGAAACATCCTAGAATACTATTGACAATAATTTAAAGTTAAACTCATTTAAAGAAATTTGCTGTGATTCATTTTAAAAATTAAAAAGGGGGAAAGAAGAAATTCTTACGTAAGGATATATATTTTGAACATTTTTAAATTTCAAGACAGTTCTATCAATAAAAATTATCTATATTTGTTTACTTCAATACTAAAATTATTAAGAAATCCATCAAGTACAAAACATAAATAAGAAACTATTAATTTTGATTTAATTTTTTAAACCTTACGTAAGTAGAGAGTGGGGGGGCGTGAAGAAAAACTTCTGACCCTTACGTGGAGGGAGGGTCTTTCTTCCCAAAAGAAGTTTCATGAAAGTTCGCTGGAAATTTCCAAGAGATGTTTCTGGGAAGCTTCCAGGAAGTTTCTATGGGTGGTTTCCGACAATTTTCAAAAAGGTTTCTAAGGGAAGTTTCCGATATGTTTCCAGGAAGTTATCAAGGAATATTTCCGGTAAATTTCCAAAGGAAGTTTCCGGGAAGTTTCCAATGAAGGCTTCCGGGATGTTTCCAACGGAAACTTCCAGGAAACTTTTCGGATATTCGGGTGCTATCTGGGCGGATAAAGTAGTTTAAGACGGTATTGAGAAGTAAAATGTCAGTTCATAAAAAAATACATGCTTTAGTAATGGGGACACGTGTTGCATAATACTAAACTCAAAACTTACTTTACTAATCCTATTTTCCTTCAGCCACCTTCAATCTCTGCAAAGCGAAAACTTACTCATAAAAAGTACTACATAAGTAAATTATAATTTGTTTACAAAATTCAGCAAAATGAAGAGAAATGCCTTCTTATAACAATGTTCACAAAACTTTAAATAAAGTTCAATAAATCATGTTGTGTAATTTTAAGTTTACAAATTTCCTTATGTTTACGCTTTCTACGTAGAATTTCTATTTATTTATTATTTTTCCAGATTTTTATAGTTTACCTATTTGAGCGAAAATTCATTATAACTTTTTTTACCTTGGTCCACAAATCGTTGTTCTTGTCAAGAAATTTATTTAAAAAATAACCTTTGAATGTATTATCAACGATTGAGATGGCTTGGGTATTCGTTAATTGGAATTTTTTTAGAAATCATAATCTCTAGTTTAAAGCGCTTTTTAATATTCTAACATTCCTTCCTATGATAAGCAGGGCCGTGGATATTTTATTCTCACGAATGACAGCTGAAAAATTATAATTGTAAAGACCATTTTGAAAATCAGAAACTATCTTTTAATAGAAGTAAATGTTTAATTTTTAAATTTCGAAGAAAGTGACAATGGCTACATTGTAATGTTTATGTAATTTAAGTGTCAAAAGATATTACTACTGACAATCGTATTTTGCATTCTGCGTTCCTCGAGAAAAATGAATTGTAATTAATGATATCTTAAGACAGATAAAAAATATAAGATCTCCTATATGTTTGATTTAAATATATTTTTTGTTTGATTCAAACAAATACTTCATGTAATTTAATCAATTTTTTTTTATTTTAAGCGGGAGTAAATTTTATTTTAAATAAAAGAAATTTTTCCTGCAATATTGTCGTACATATTATGGATTTTCGAATATTATACTTCTATTGATTCCTTTCAGTGACACAATATTCAATATTTTATATGAGAAAATTTACATGCACCATCACATGACCTTAAGAAAAGTAAGATTCTGGTGCAGTGCAACTCGTGGCCCCATTACTCATAAGCTTGCATTTCTTCATTAACCCAGAGCTGTCCTTGTTAAGGACTATTATCTACTCAACATACATGAATAAATAATGAGTATCAAATTTTTAATAAAGGAAGCTTTGTGATTGTGATGATTTTTTAAACTCTAAAAATAAATTTATACATCGACACATTTTCATCTAAAATGCATAATTCTTAATAATAAGAGATTTTTAGTATTGGAAAACTTGTTTCCTATAATTAATGCGACCATGTAAATATAATCTGTTTAAGGAAGATAACCAGGACATCCTCAAATTATCAGTGTCTCTGAGAAAAGTGGTCAGTAGGTTATTGTAACTGCTTACTTTATAACAGTAATAAAATGTTTTTAAAGAAGATTATATTATTTACTTTCTTAAGTGTTCTTCATTTCATTGAAGGTATGACGATTTAAAAGAAAAATGTTTATTGTTGTCAAGGAAAGACGTTTTTTCGTATTAAATGAAATCAAGTTGCGGTCGCTCATTTTTTAGGTTTTTTTAAGCGGCACATGTTTTATACGGCACTTTTTGCTGTCAAATAAATAGAAGAGGAACAATCATCAAAAAACATGTTTTAACCAACTTTACAAATTGCGCTTGACCTTTTAACTTGTATTAGAATTTTACAACAATATTCTCGCTTTGTTAATGTTTCTGCTTATATATCATAGCTGAATCCTATGGACGAAAAATGTCTGTTGCCTTTGCATATTTGTTGTACAAGGTAACAATAATCATAACACAATTATTAAATGAATATAAGTAAATTAAATATAATTGTTGACAGCATAAAAAACTTGGATGATGAGTTTTGTTTATCATCGAGCTGCTTTCGTCTGAAATAAAGGATTTAACCTTCAAATTTGATGATGCAATAACCACAATTACGAATGTTGAGGTTAAGGTTGAGGAATTCTCCAAAACATTAGATGCTGTATAGAGGCAGCCAATTTGTCTGGTGCAACGAACACTACCTCCATTTAGGTATGTTTCAATCTGTGTTTCTGAATTAAAGAACAGAGAGACACGTAAGAATACAGTGGCGCCCATTGGATTTCTAGCAGGGGGGGCCAGACCCGTTTCCTGGATACCACCCCCCTTTCATGAACCTTAATTTTGAGAAGCAAAAAAAAAAAAGGTTCACATAATAAAATTATCTATACTCTCTAAATTTAAGTCAGTGAAATTTCACTGATTTGTAGGCTAAATTCTCACTCATTCAAAATTTAGAGAGTAATAATAAGACAACTACTTTTTTAAAAATACCTTTAAATTGATCAAGATTTAAATTTATAAGTAACAGTTGTAATTTTAATTTCATTATTCAATAAATCAATAATTTTTTATTAAATTTTAAACAGTTTTCAATTTACAATTATTCTTCTTAAATTTTACAATTATTCTGAAATTTTCTAAATTACCTTGCTCCGTTGTCTAATATTCTCAACAGTTTTAGAATTTGTTTTCAATTTTCAAATATGCTCAACAGTTCTCGATTTTTTTTCAATTGTCAAATATTCTCAACAATTATCGATTTTTTTTCAATATTGTCAAATATTTTCCACTTATCTCAATTACTTTCTTTAATATCAAATTATTGTCGTTATTTTATAATTATTCTTTTTAATTTTCAATTAATTCTACAATATTTAGTAATTCCTGTCTTTTTTCAATCATAAATATTGTTCAAATATTTCAATTCAATTGTTTAATTCTAAGACTATTTTCTTCAATTTTCAAATCCATTCTTCAGTTTTCAATTATTTTCTTCTATATTTAAGAATTCACCATTTAATTTTTCAATTACTTATTTGAATATTTAATTATACTTCTAATTTTTCTTTAAATTATAAATTATTTCCTTCAAATTTCATTGAAAATTCAAATTACGATTATTTTAATGGAATTTTAAATTATTTTCTTGAATTTTCATTTTTTTCAAATTTCAATTCTTTTCTTTGATTTTTAATTAAATTTTCAATAATCAATAATTTAGATACTTTAGGGGAGAGTAGTCAGAGTTGGATATAGTTTTGACTTTTCTCTATAACTTCTCCTGTAGCCAGAATTTTGCAATGTCTCTTATATTATTGGAAAGTTCTACTAAAATGCAATGTTTTTGCTGAACATTGCAAAAAAAGTTTCGGAGTTATAGGCAATTAAAAAAAAAAAAAAGATAGTCAGAGTTGAACATGGTAGTCAGAGTTGGGTCACTGTAGAAAATCAATGAAATATGAAGATAAATGATTGAAAATGACAATATCTTTGCCTTCGCATAATAGAATAACACTTAAATACATTTGGAAATGACAAAAGGAAACATGAAATTGAAATAAATCATATTTCCTCTTGTATCGCGAAATTGATCTGAAAGTGAAAAAGTATTACCAAAAATATGAATTTTCTTTCTTTCAAATAGAAATGAAGTTTTGGACACCTTTTTAAGTTAACAAATTCATTTTTGCAAAATTTTTGGTGTACCAACCTTGACTCAAGCGTCGTTTAGCTTCATATCACACACATACCATGAAGGCTTTATACAAACACCAAATTACGTTCCACATTTTCGTATAACATCTTAATGAACAATTTTAGTAAAATTAATTTGTCTTTGGCATATTTCTTCTACATTTAATTATCTAATTTTGAATCTACAAAAACGATTTTTGTTGAGCGTATAACACGGACTCGCTTAATACGTCTATATAGTTTGCACACTTCACTGCAATCCATGTAAAATGTTTTCTGGCATTGCTAACAAGTATTTACACACAACGACATATGGATCTACTGTGAAAAAACAAAATAAACGCGATGATTCAACTCTGACAACTGTCCAACTCTGACTACTCTCCCCTATGTATTAAAGGGCATTGCTCGTTATTCTGAAATAAGTAAATAAATAAAAAATAAATAATAATCGGCTTTTTTCAATTTCTTTTTTCAATTTTTAATTATATGCTTCAAATTTCAATTCGATTTTTCAGTTTTCAATTACAGTAGAACGTCTATAATTTCAACATTTTGGGAGGGCTTGAAATTATAGACGCTGGGTCTTTTGAGGAGAAAATTGTTGCGCAGTAAGTTTCTGCGCAAGATGTTGACAGGCAAGAGAGTTCCGCCATTTATAAACGTCATGGTTTGACTATATGGTGGGGGGCCAGAATAGGAGAAACTTGAAATTATAGGACGTTGAAATTATAGACGTTCTACCAGCCCTATCCTTCTTTAGAATATTTACATGCGATTGCAAGCTCCTATAATTATTCCACCACCGCAAGGGCGCCACATTCGCGAGAGGCCAAAAAATCTGTTTTGACGTATCTTTCTGTGCAAATAATAATTTAAATAAACGACTTATTTAGAACTATTAGAGAACTAAAATGTAATTACTTGAAAATGTAGTTTATTAAATATATGCTAAAAGTGATTAGGAATCATTTGACAATAAGTAGAAAGTGAGTAATACCAAATTAAAGATGGGCTCTATACGCACTGAAAATGAAATTAAAAATTGTAATAAACTTCGATTTCAAGATTCTCAAAATTGCAACATTATGTCTATCATAGTTCGTTTTTATTATCTTAAAATTGTTTTTATTATTATCTGATTAAATCAGAAAGATTACTCAAAGGAAAGAAAGCCGCCCCTTGTCAACAAACATAACCTACAAACTAGATGCATATTTATTAATTCAATCAGATTTTAACTTAAAATGCTTCTAATCTTTTGAAATGTTTATTTTATATTTTTTAGAATTATTTCTATTACCTACTTCTATGAATATCCTCTTTTATTAGAAGTTAAAACGTTAAAAGGAATATTACCAAATGCATTGCACTCAAAAGAATTTAAGTTTTTTTCTTCCTAAGCTTTGTTTCTTCTCTGGAACTGTTTGATTTTTAAAATATTGATGTGTACTTGAAAATACACTATAAAAAACACGGTTTCAAGAAACAGAAATATATATTTTTTATAATTGTAAAATATTTTCTATACAACTTAATGCATTTCTGACAATTTTTAAGCCTCTCGCGAAAGTGTCGCCCTCTATCGGTTTTAGTTCAGTGGAATAATTGTCGAACCATGAGTTTTACCTACAGACAGATAGGGCTGCGTTCTACTGTAGTTTCTTTTATAATCAATAATTCTCGACTTTTTTCAATAAATTTTTTAAACTTGAAATTATAACCTTTAACTTTCAATTCAATTCTTTAATTTTCAGTAATCTCCTTCAATTTCCAATTATTTGCTTCAATATTATATAATTCTTGGCTTTATTCAATTTCATTTAAATTTGAATTAAACTGCTTAATTCCATGCATCAATTTTTAATTATTTTATTCAGTATTCAATAATTCTCGGTTATTTTTAATTATTTTTATATTAAAATTGTATAATTATTCATTAATTTGTTAATTACTTTTAAATTGTGTCCATTATTCTGGCCTTTTTGAATTTTTTACAGTATTCAAAAAATATTATCATTTGTCAATTATTTCTTCCATATTCAATAATTCTATGTTTTTTACAATTATTTTTTTTAAAAATCCTATATTTTACTCTATTTTCAATTATTTTCTCCAATTTTACAAAATTTCCTACCATATTTAATCATTTTCGTCTTCTTTAATTATTTTCTATAAAATTTCAATTCCATTCTTAATTTTTCAATTATTTTCTTAAATTTTTAATTACTTTTCCGATTTTTATTTAATTTTTCAATTTTAAACAATTCTCGGCTTTTTTCAGTTATTCTATTCAATTATAAAAAATAGTTTTTAAATTGTAATTCAATTGTTTAATTCTACAAAAATTTTCTTTAATCCTTATTTATTTTCTTTAAATTCCAATTATATGTATTTTCTTTACTATTCAAAAATTTTCGCCATTTTTCAATCATTTTTTCGGGTATCAATAAGTTTCTTTAATATTAAATACAATTGTTCAATAATTTCGTTTAATTTTCTAACCAATTCTTCAATTTTTAATTCGGTGCTTTAGGTTTCAAATATTTTTTCTTATATTCAATAATTCTCGCCTTTTTTCAATAACTTTTTTAAAATTTTAATTATAATCTTTAAATTTCAATTACATTTTTCAATTTTCAGTGATTTTCTTGAATTTCAAATTAATTTCTTCGATTTTCAATCTAATTATTCAATTTACAATTATTTCCCACATTTATTCCTAGAATTTCCTTAATTTTTTAAGGGGGCAACCCTAGTTGTAACTTTCAAAAAATCGATTTTTTTTTCTCCCATTTTTTCAAAGTTTAGGTCCTTGAAAATACGTCCCTGAAGTTTTAAGTCGGTTTTTTAAAAATTGAATGAGATATACAGCCTCGAAGGGCGGCGCGCATCAGGCTATTCTGCCCTACAACGTAAGAAAACACGCAAGTGCCGAATGGCGTTTACGTGTTTTCTTCTGTTGTAGGGCAGTATTCAGGGTCCGGCTGAAGTAAGTTGAAACTTTAAACTCATTTTTCTCAAAACAGTGTTTTCAAGATCGGTGACCAAAATTTCTCAAAAACTACCGAACCGATTTTGCCCAAATTTTGTGGGCTTCTTTTAGACATAAAAATCTAGTACTTAATCCAAGGATTTTTTTTTATGAAAAACTCTCTTTTTTACAGCTAAAAAACCATCGTTTTTTTTTTTTTGTGGAAATCAAAAATTTGAGTTGAGCAACTGCCATTTTGTCAAAAATGAATTTCTTTTTATTCCATTGATTAAGTACTAGATTATCTTCTACTTTAACTAAATTCGTTTCAATTTTGTGCTTCAGACGAACCAGCTATTTATAATATTGGTCACCGCAAACCATGTTTTCTACGCAGACCTTCACGGGATCACGCACCACGCCTCCATTTTTAAATTTTTTTAAAATT
This sequence comes from Ganaspis brasiliensis, assembly GCA_037103525.1. Taxonomy (NCBI): domain Eukaryota; kingdom Metazoa; phylum Arthropoda; class Insecta; order Hymenoptera; family Figitidae; genus Ganaspis; species Ganaspis brasiliensis. The sequence continues at coordinate 431,022 of JAZKLR010000335.1, forward strand.
TTTTTGCGAGAATTTGTAGTTTAAATTGTCTATTTTTAGAAAATAAATTGTTTTATTAAAGAATGCTAGTGGTTTTTTTAAAATTAATTCATGAAAATGGTCGATTTTTTCACGCTACAACTAGGGTTACCCCCTTAATTTGAAATTATTTTAATTTAATATTTATATAGTTTTATACAGAGACGTAACGATAAATGTCGAAACCCCCTGCAAATTTTTTCAGAAGGCCCCCTCCCCCCAATATTTTTTTAAATAGTGTATAAATAATTTCGGTCAATATTTTCTATTTTTAATTATTTTTTTTAACAAAAAAATTTTGCGTTAGGGTTATTGGGCTCGAGACCCCCCAACAAGCCGAGGCCCCCCCGCAATGCGGGGTTTCGCTGCATGGTAGTTACGTCCCTGTATTTACTCACTTTTTTCACTTAAAAACTCATTATTTACTCACTTTTTTAAATTAAAAAATTTTTTAGAAAATGAGGGAAATATTTTGATTATTTACCTGGAAATCCATCCTGACTAAAATACTATCAGACCCTATTAATAAAAAACAATTATTGGTACCAAAAAAGTTTTAAAAAATATTTACAGACAGGAGGAATTACCCCTAATGTTTATTACTTGATTCGACTGGTTTTTTCAATATTGTACCTAACAGTCGGTATTTGTTAATCTCGTCTCATTTCGTATTGTTTCTCATTAAAATTGACAGGATACATCATATTTTTAAAAACACATTTCAAAAAAGGTTCAAAACATCAAAGACAACTTTGAAAATGTGTTCCCTAATTAAAGGCGGAAAAAATGTGGAAGATCATATTCTGAATTTTTTGATACTTATCATCACGATAATTGTAAGATGGCAAAATGCAAATTATGTTTTAAAAACGATGGATCGAAGATGGTAATAAAAATGACTAGCGGCAATACTACTGGATTGAAAAGACATCTAAAAAAGAGCACCAAACGTAATTTAAAAAATTTTATTCTCTGATTTCTGGATCAGTATCTGAAGTAATATTAAATCTTTTAAACATAAAATTATACACTTGACTTTTTATATGTTCTAGTATTAATTTAAAATAGGTAACTATTATTTACAACAATTATTATTTACATTTGAAAATTAATATCAAGGATTTTTAACGAGATTTGAAAAATCTGTCACCTGATTTAAAAAATTATTATTTATTTATGACATATTTTTTTATTTCTGAAAATAGATTTAATTTTTTAATTAAATATCGTTTTAATATATTTAAAACCTCTGAAATACCGAGCAAATTCTTCCAAATTAACTTAAAATAAATTAACATAAGATATGAGCCATGGTTGTAAAAATAGAAATTGTTTATCCATAATAAATTCTTTTATTCTTTATTATAGATAATTTATATATTATAGATAATATTTTCAGACAAAATTCAAACAAACTTGTATCAGATAAACATTTTCAATGTTATTTAAAATATTCTACAATGTTTGGTGTCAAAATTTTTATTATTTAAAAAAAAAAGTTTACGTACAAATTTTGCCTGTATCAGTGACGTTATTCTCCATTAATCGGTAAAAAAGTTTGAGGTGAGGTCTTGTATTATCCTATTTATGGCCACAGGATTATCACTTGGAACCTGTAAAAAAATATTTTTTAAACATTGAATGAATTTTTTTTTATTAAAAGTTGACAAATATTAATATTACCATGTGTCCTGCTCCTTTAATCCAGTACATTCTTAAATTTCCAAAAGTTTTAACGTATCCTTCAACGTTATTATTTATGGTTAATTCATACTTTTTAGCATTTAACCAATTTTTCACATTCTTCCATTCGAGATTTTTAATCCAATGCTGAGTACCTAGATAAAAAAATATAACATTAGTGCCAACGATATTTTTTTGTTTTGATCTAATAGTACTTTACCTAGAGGATTCACTAGCAAGTCCAATTCTCCGTTAAATATAAACACCCTGAGCTTTGACTTGTTTAGAAGAAATTCCACTTAGATTGTAAATTAAAATTAATAATAATTAATAAAGATATTACAATTGAATTGATATAAATTTTTGTGTATTAATGAAAAAATAGAATTTGAAAAAAGCAGCTGAAAGTGAGAAAAAGAACAAGTCAACGTGAGAATAGATAAACCAAAAACGAATTTAAAATACTTTTACGGACATTGGTTTGAATTTTTAACACAGGAGGCAATCTTGCATATTTTTATATGTTAATAACGGTCTCTAAATGTTATGCAAACTGTCCCTTGCATCTGTTAAAATTAAAAAAGACAAGAACCTGTTCAATTTCAGGCCAAAAATATATTTTAGAATTATAAAATCAGCAGCTTTTTTTATTTCTGCTTTATTAAATGATCAAAACTATTAAAATAAATTATTATTATTCTTGAAAATTAATACCTTTTTCTGTAACAGGTTTCATAAAATCTTCTGCAAGGGCATTCTTAATATAAATATTGTTGATATTGAAAGGAACAGATAGTGGTAAATTAAGTGCTGGTTTGACTTTGGTCTCCATCAAATTTTTTGTGATTTTATCAACTGGAAGGAATGATACAATTTATATAATGTCGAATTTTTAAATTAGAAATAGTTCCCTTCATAAATTTTAAAACATATACAAAAAAATATCTTCCGCTTTTTTCGGTCGTTGCTCAGCGAGAAACTCTCATTAATGCACGCTTACAAAATAAAATTTTCAGAATACTATTAAAACAATTATAATCATATTAAATCTATAAATCCGCATATTAGGTATTTAATGCAATAAGAAACTGTTCGTACACATATATACAATTTAGTCAAAACATATGAAGTTAATTTTACAAATTTAATAAAGGGAAGTGAACATGCCGCTGGGTTAGTGGAAAAAAAGTACACATCGGATTTGCGTTGAAAAAGAGTACACGTCGCGTTTGGGTTGAAGAAAAGTACACATCGAAAATATATATTTTTTTTTAAATTTTTAGTTGGTAACTCTGACCTGACGAAGTTGACATTTATATAAATTTTTTTTCCTATATTCGTATTTTATCTTTTTATATGTTTTAAATTTTAAGGAAAGAGACTTATGGAGTTTATGAATAAGATAATAATTTATTTAATAATAGATTTAAATTTTCCAAAAAAATATTTAAATGTTACATGTCTATTAATTTTTTATTATTTTTTAATATTGATTATTTCCCTTTTTTGTTATGGTTCTAATCAATATCAATCAAATAGATTTCCAAATTTTTAGTTTTATATAAATTAAATTTTTTTAAAAATTAAAAAAATTGTAAAATAGTTAAATATTAATTTTTAATATTTGTCTTAGTGGAATATGATAATTTTTTTTTAATACATTATAAAATAAATTTTTAAATAAATTAAATTTTGTAAATATTAAATTTTTAAAAATAATTCAATTTCTTTTAATTCTACGTTTTGAGTGCAATATAATTACTATAAAATTACAAGCATAATTTAAGTAAACAAATATTTGTAAAAATTGTGACAGCTTTTAGAAATTAAATATTTATCACAGAGGTCTTGAATATATTTCATTTTACTTTTATCGGGAGGTAACTTGCAATCATAGGTCAATTAATTCTTCTTCATTAGTTTCGTGGTTAGAAGAAATAATATTAGTGCAATTTTGAAAAGCATTGACTTTCTTAGTTGAATCAATTGGTGTATTTTCAATTTGTTCAAGGGATACAGTATCGAATTTTGGAGAAGCTGAAAATTAGAAATTGACTTCTAATAATTGAAATTTAATGTTAACATTTATAATATTTAATTAATAAGTAGCAATTCTTTACAAGATAGAACAAGTTATTAGGTTATATTATTACCAGATGGCACACTATAATTTTCTAAACTGAATTCTTCTTTATTATTTTTGAGGTTAGAAGAAGAAATAAGATTCATGTCTGTTTATAAGTCCAGTTTCTAAATATTCGACATTTTCTATTCTCGTACCTATTGTTGGTGTCATTTTTGGAGGCAAATCTACATAATCACTTAAGAAGAATGGGAATAATTTAAAAATAATTACTTTAAATACTCAGAAATTGGTGTTAATAACCATTTTCGAAAACTTACGTTCCATATTTTAATTTTTGAATTTACAAATTTTTCATTGTATTAATCTTGAACAATTCGTATTGAATAAAGGAAACATTTTAACAATGTCAAAACCAATATTTAGAATATTATACTACATTGTAAAACAATCGCTTAGCAAAAATCAATAATGTGAAGCTGTAAATTTAAAGAATTTATAAGTGTTACCAAATGAAAATTTTTAAAAAAGTAAATATTTTCGACGTGTAATTTTCTTCAACCCAAAAGCGACGTGTACTCTTTTTCAACACAAATCTGATGTGTACTTTTTTTCCACTAACCCAGCGATGCGATGATTAGAGAGTAACAATCGCATTGCTTCGGAGCGAGTCTATTTACCGCTTGGGTTGTTAGGAACCCGAAAAATCCTAAATACCCACGTTACCAAATAGAAAATTTTGAGAAATGAAGAAATTAGAAAATATGGCAACGGCGGATAAGTAAGAAAAGAAATTCTTTCCTTGAACAAAATTATGGGCATAAATTCAGGTACCGAGACCGCTCCGCATGTGGTTGAGTCGATCGTGTCATAGACATCGTGAGATTCAGGAAAGATAAATTATGACAAATATTTCCTTGGATTTAATTCATCTGTTCAAAAAAACATTTAATTTTATCAATTCTATATTACTAACTATTTTTATGTGTTGTATTCTAAGCAACCTCGGTCCTGCACTAGACTGATCAAACTAAGGTAATCTCCTCTCAAGTTTACCTGTGAGTTGCTGCTGATCAGAGGGGGTGTGTACATGTTCCCCCGCTAAATCTCATTTCCGACTCTTGAGCAGTCTAGTGATGAAAACCTTAGCATGAACTTAAAAGTTCAAAACTCAGTTGTGACATCCAGAATATTCTGTATTGAAGAACGGAAGTGTAACCTTACGTAACTATCCCCTTGGAGAGGTTTTATACTTGAAAATGAGTAGTGACGTTATATAAAATAAAGTATGCATTACGTTTTCATGCAAAGAGCGGATTCAACCGGATAAAGAAACTCTATCTGTTTGAATCCGTTCACTTCCAACAGGGTTCGTGCTAGTGGACAATAGCATTCGGATGATCAAGTAGAGATCTCCAGTAGATTTCGCTGTTTACTAGATTGTCACTCACAAGTATAGATTGAAAGGTTAAAAAGAAGGAGTGTGATAGAAATTTATACCTGAAAGAGCCAATGCCGACCAAACAAACAAAAGGAAGACATACAAAAATAGTTGAACATTTTTGTGTTCAACTAAAATGTTGAACATAAACATTTGTGTTTCTCAAAGGAAATTGTCATGAGTTTTGAAAAGAACCACAAATAACTTGAATAACAAATATTAGAAATTTTAGAAATGTTTGTTGGTTTTTTAACAAAATGTCACAACACCGTTCTAGTTTTTTAAAAGGATAGTTTATTGTTATTTCAATCTCGAATACGTCACATTTGTACAATCGTTATGAACACAAAATAGAGAACCAGTCAACAATCCTTCAAGAAATTCACGGGAAAACGCGCCAGATGTGGACTGTAAACAAGCCAAAACGGAACTGGACGCCATCATCTGATCAGGCCCACGCTGACTGACCCAAAGGGGAGGGAGAACTACCACCAACAATTTGAGCTCCAGTAGAGCCAGAAGAGGGAGAGAGAGGGAGCAGGTATGGTCACCGAAAAGGGGAAAACTTACCTCAAAAGAAACTCTAAACTCCATTAAAGATTCTATGACGGATTAAGCATTGTTTCACAATGCTTATAAAAATCCATAAACCGCCCATTTAATTCCTACAAGAATTTTTCCTTAGAACTTTATACATTTTAAACAAGAAACTAGTTCTTAACAAATCTATCCGTTCTTCGTCTGGATCCTTTAATTTCGTTCGTCCTAGTTCCTTGACCAATCGAAAAATCGACTTGATGTTACTAGCAGTTCTGTCGGGATTTTTCAGTTCCGCTGTCTATCAGATCCTTATTCAGAAGAGAAAGTTCCACTGAACTTGTAGGATTTACACAAGTTCCATAAATTCCATTTTTGTCGTGTAAGTTCTTTCTTTCACTAGGTATCAATGAAAAACCTTTTGGTTGTCTGCAAACCCGTAGTCCCTGAACGTCAGTACTACCACGATTCGGGCGTGTCAAAACACCAGTCAGTTCAACTGCAGACCCACTAAAGCAGAGGTTCACAGAATGGTGCGATTCGCACCCTTCACTGACAGTGTCAGCTATGGGAGTAGGCCAGCATCCCTGCAATAAATCTTTTTTGGGTCTGAGCTTAACTGCTTCATTATCTATTAAGTTTTAAAGCAAAAAAATTCAGTTTAACAATGAAATAATATCTGTATATTAGAAACATATTTTGTATACAATGAGGACTACCCGCTGCGTGAGCCCAGTATTTACAATGAGTTTCTGATAGTTGCCATAAAATTATGGGAAAAATGCGAAAAAAAAATCCTGTAAGGCAGGGACTGGCCGTGTCAGTGAACACCTTACGATTCTGTGCACGCCTGCACTAAAGCAACGACTGTTTGTCCAGTGAAACAGGCGACCTGATTCGGAGCTCTGGTACAGTTGGAACAGTGGGAAGTCAGTTGAACCAATGTTGCTGTGTGTCAGACGCACCAGGCCTGTGGACTTTCAGACGGACCATAGTTTTTTCTGTGTAACCTTACCAACGCTAATAGCGTCCATAGTAGGATAAAGGCAGTGCTTTCTACTAAGGGTTGCATGTACCAATGTTGCAGGAGCTGTGCCAATTCTTGGAATTTGATTACGGATAGAAACGCTGACAAGGGGAAAGAGCACCAGAACTTCATAAAAAATCCTATATATCAATGACGACGAGTATGATTGAAGATGAAGTCATGATCGAAGTGTACGAGGTTTAGGTGTTTATTAGCTACTAGGAAACCCTCCAATTACTCAAAGGAATTTATTTGGCCATACCCTGGTCACAACCCTAGAAAAAGAAGAAGACTATTCAAAGGTAAGAACGCCTCTTTTACTGAAACTCAAGAGAAGACATAGTTATCCGTCGCGGCTGTGCTAGACACCACCTCATGTTTTAAGACAGCTATTTGAATTTCTTAACTTAATCTTTGTTTGCAATTTATCTTCTGATTCTTTCATGAAACACAGTTCTGACGTAACAAATGTTTTCTTTATTTTTTGTTGAACGGATTTCTGCAAGGGCTCTTAAACCGAAAGAGCGTGATTTATACAACGAGATTGTTTGACTTCAATTTTTGATAAGTCTCGATGCATTTCATTGTCTCGCTGAACCGCGTATAATAAAAGGCGAGCGTTACAATATATAATTTAATTTAATATTTTAATAACTGCCTTGTAATAATATGAGTTTCCATTGGGTAGCGCACTCATATCATTACTGTAAAAGCAGGTAAGGCTCTCTCTCCTTCTTTCCAGGCAGCGACTGAGGACTCGATACATTTATTCGGCTTCGATCGTCAATTCAGTCAGTTGCCTGGCGGATAAAACTCGAGGAGCTCCTCGGTCCTATGCTAGGTAACTCAGCAAGCTGCTGGTTAGTGGTAGCACATCGCCGCTACCTCCGAGTAAGCTGACTAGAGGCCAAGCAGGCCACCGAAAGCGCGTAGGAATTGAGTGGAAGGGCTCCTCTCTCAAAACTCACGTGATGCATCTGGAACCCTTAGGGTAAAGGAGAACCTAGGCGTTCTTCAAATTAATAGAAGGTCTCCTCTTTAGTTTGTCGAAAGGAAGTGGACAACTGCAATGTATACGGAGGCTTCCGTGACGTTGTAAGCCGTTTTCTTCTAGGTATCTTTTATTCTTTGGGTATTTGTTTAAAATTTTTAAAGTTTTAAGGGAGATTTCTTGCAGGAATTAAATAAGTGGTTTATGGCTCTCTGTAAGCATTGTGAAACAATTTTTAATCTGTCATAGAATCTTTAATCGGGATTAGAGTTCCTATTGAGGTGAGTTTTCCCCCCTCCCTTCCTTTCTTTCTCTCTCTCTCTCTCTCTCTCTCTCTCTCTCTCTCTCTCTCTCTACCGGATGGTGCTCGAATTGTTGGTAAGAGTTCTCTTTTTCCCTTAGGGCAGTCAGCGAAGGCCTTATAACATGATGGCGTCCAGTTTCGTTTTGGCGTTTATAAAGTCCACATCGGGCGCGTTTTCCAATTCAATTCTCGACGGATTGTTGACGGGTTCTACATTTTGTGTTCATAACGGGTGTACAAATGTGACGTATTCGATAATTGTAATTAGAATAATCTATATTGTGAGAGAATGAGAGTGCTGTCAGTTTTTTGTGAAAATACCATCAAAGATTCCTAACAGTTGTGGAAATAAATATAAAGGCTTTTATTTGATTTCTTCCCGCCTAAAAGCTAGACCATAGTCTTCCCTTGCAGATTTTTATTGCACAAGGGTGGAGAGTGCCATCAGTCAAAATTATCTGCTAATCAGTCTGTCAGACCATTCGTTGGTTCATAGTTTGTTCTTTAAGAAAAATATGTTTTTTTATTTTATTTTTAACTGTCGGTGTCATCATTCACTTCATCTTACCTTCTAGTTAATTAGTATTCTTAAAAATAAATGTCAGCTAGCAGACTAAGATTCTATTATGTTTGTTATAAAAAATAAGATTATAAGCCAGATGGCCAAAGTTCCTTTATTTTCAGATCTCTGGAGGATAGGGACACTTGATAAATCCGACGAACGAATTAATAGCAATTATTTAAATTTTTGTTGCATTGCAGCTTCTTGCCGAAATTGATTGCGTTAAAATAATGAAAATTATCTTTAAAATAAGAGATTTAAATGTTTTTAAAAAATCTGTACCTTCAGCAAAATTATTGCGTTTACTAGGATCCACCTTTGAATGAATGTTATAGAAATCCAAACCGGGTGTGACTTTCAAAACTGTATTTACAGTACCGTGAAAATGTTGATAAGCAAGCTTCCAATTTTTTTTTGCAACATCAGTTTTTATTTGATTCCCTTTTTGAGTAATAGTTTTGTATCCTGCATAATCAATCAAGCGCTAAAAAATGTTTCAAAATTACATTATTATTTATTAAAGGATGGAAAATCGAAACACATTTAAACACATTCATTTGCTCAAACTCTTAGAAAGATGGAAAACTTCTGATAATCAAAACATGATAAAAGATTCAGAATTAAAAATATAATTACGTTTTCATAAAGATACGGAGCCCAAGATAATGCAGAATCAATTGGAGATATTAAAGCATCTCCTAGTGCCAGACCTTTTAGATTTACTATATCATAACCTAGCTCCGAAGCCTGTAATTATGGAGTTACAAAAATATAAAATTATTTAATTGCAATATTAAACTTTGTCTTTTCAGTAAGTTTTAAATTTTAAATAAAATACTACAAATTAAGCTGAATCGGCATGTTCGAAAGTGAAACATTTTTGTAATTTCATGTAAATACTGAAATTTAGTTCTTAATTATAATTTTTTTACCTTGAAGAGTGCGCTCGCTAAGTGAGCAGCTATTTTTCCTCCATAGGATTCACCAATGATGTAAGTAGCTACTTTGGAAAAGGCAGGAAATTTTTTTATAAAATTATCAGTGCAATAAAAAAGATCTTTTACAACTTGATCTTCTGTTTTTGCTAAAGCATTCTCTGAATTTATAAAACTGTAACCAGTTCCTACTGGACTGTCGATAAAAAGCACATTATAGTCATTTACCTAAAAAACAAAATTATACATTCAAATATATTAGTAACACATGACTCTTTGACATTTCTTCTATGTCAATTAAATCTTAACTGATTTCCAGTAAATATTAAAATTTAATTAATTAATTAATTAGCGTATAAAAGTGTAATTTTCACTGTAAGTGGAAATAAAAAAGAAAATTCCAAATATTCATCACTGAATATGAATCTGACATCAATGTTTACATATTCAAAATGTCGGATCCAATATATCCGACAAAAATTTTGATAATCTTAAAATGACAACGAAACCTCATGGAAATTAAATTTTTTGCAATTCTCTCAATATTGAAAATTTTGGAAATTGTTTTTACAGAAGTGTTATAGGCCTTCTAAAGAGATACAATTTTTTTGCTATGCATTTTTTTATATCTCTAATAGTTTTCGAGAAAATCGATAGTAATCATTAATTTCAGTTGTTTCTTTAAAAAGAATTTAAAAATACGACTATACTGTATTCAGTAATTGAAATTTATCTTACCAATGAATGTTGCCTTTTTGTCAAATTAAGATTAAGGGGACCAATTTCTTCAAAGTTTCCATAACCTGTAGAAGATACTCCTGGACCACCTTGTAACCAAATAATTAAAGGTCTTTCTGTGTAAGATGTAACATTTGCTGTAGTATAATGAAGCCAATGAAACATGTAAGCTTCATTTCTAATTTTAGTAAATCCCCATTCTTGGTCACCTTTAAACCCGTATTTCCCTGTAAACAAATAATATATTTGAAAAAAAATCACTCAGGGGGCTACATGTATTGAACTATAATTTTCTTTATAAACACATGCAAAAACTGAAATATTCCCCCCAGTGGGCACGGGAACATCTAAAAGACGTCCTTACATGTCTTTATTGTCCCCAGACCTTTTTGGAACATTAATTATTTTTTAGTCTTAAAGACATCTCAAAAACGTCCCCAGTATGGTATGTCTTGAAGTCGTCCCCAGAATTCTGTAGTTAATCTTATAAATTTAAATATTGCAATTATTTATCTTTTTTATACATGATATTTTTATTCCAATTTTGATTTTATTTATTTTTATATAATTTAACATTTTATAGACGGAAATAACATTTTCTGGGTAGGAAAAAAAAGACAAAATTATCGATTTTTTCAAACATTCTCTCCAAACTTTCAATAACTAGATTACAAGGAATGATAGTAAATATGGAATTGAGATCAAGTGAAAGTAGTACAAAATTATTTAGGTGTTAAACTTTTACTATGGGTCTCTCCACATTAAAAATATTGCGATTTCTAAAATGTGTAACATTTTTTAAAAAAAATTTTTTGGAATTATACTTTCAAGTATAACAAATAAACACATGATATCACAAAGTTTCTTTCAAATTAGTATTCTACCTGCGAATCACGTCATTTTTTGTGCGAAAAGAACGTAAAATATTTTGATTCCACACTTACCGTAACTCAATTTGAAGATTCCGAAGAAGATAACCAAAATAGCATTTTTCCAAGACATTAGTAATGTTCAATTCTACTGAAAATATTATTTATAAAACAAATTTACATATATTATTACAAGTAGGGGAGAGTGGCTATCAATGTAACGGGTTTTTTTTCAAGGTCATAGTACTTATTGATTTTAACCAATTTCAAGCACTTCTTTGCATCAATATAAAACTACAACACTTCTCTAGGTAATGCACACATATTATACACGATTTATTTTAATTAAATAATAAAATTTAGGATTTTTCTAAACTAACAAGCTATTTTCATTTTCAACAACCTGGGTACACAATGAACCACCTCTATAAAAACACTAAAAATGTTCAACAATAATAATATTGCAATTTTCATTTTGTAAAAAAACTTATTTTCTATCAAATACTATAAAAAATTATTACTTAACTCTTTTTAATTGATAATGTATAACATAAATATACCTCAAATTTAAGTTAACTAGCTAAAATGGCATTTTAGTTTTGCTATGTTGAGAAAGGTACTGATAACTATAGCTGTAACATGCTGTACGCATGCCTAGTTTTATAATCAGGCATACCACTCTGGAAATCGAAAATACACTGAAATTCCAGGTGGTTCATTGTTCCCCGGTACATTGAATCAACATGACATTTGCAACAAAAATGGTTTTTTATAACTTAATCCAATATTTCAAAATCTTTATCTCATTAGAATATTGTAGTTAAGGCCCAAAACAAAATAAATCGTAAGTACATTTATTTTTAAATGTCCTTATTTCAATTAAAAAACGTGTTTGTATTTTAGGTAAATTTTTTCTTCAGTACATCAAAAACAGTTTTTTTTAGTTTTCTCTGTAAAGAATAAATCCATACGTCTCAAATGTATGGACGTAGTGTGTTTATGCAAACTTCATTTATATTTAAAATTAGGAGAATTTTTATTAAATTGTTTCTGAGAAAATTGAAATGGTTCATTGAGAAAACTGGTACATTGATAGCCACTCTCCCCTATACAATTTAATATCTTAGATATATTTAGAACCTTCTGTCTTTAATGGGATAAATGTATGTTTCTTTAAGTGTAACTAAAAGTTTAATTGTTTGAAAATTTAGCTAATAAATATTATGACTCGTTCCAACTTTTAATTAATTTTAGGGTAGGCCTGGCCTCCCCACTTATTTTTCGGAACATATTAAATTTTTTTAATTAAAAAAGAAAAGAATAGTAGATTTGTAAATTCACTTAAAATTTTTCGCTTTAAATTCCAAAAAATATTTCTTTAATATGCCCCCTCTCTAATTATAAATTGTTTAGGGCCTCCCCACTTCTTTTGGTACAATCTAAAGCCTGGATTTAGACGAGCTTAAAAAACTTGGTAATAAAAAAAAATAATAAAAAAAAATAATAATAATAATAAAAGATAAAAAAAACTACTTAACTTTTTCAACCTCCCCCACCGGATTTTTTAGTTTGGTACTAAAATAAGTAGAAAAAAATATTACCAAAACTTCTGCAATATTATCAAAAACTTTAGTTAAGATCTATTTCTATAAGTAGAATTAAAAAAAATTAAATTAAATTAAAAAGATACTTTTTTAAAGCAAAACCATTTTAAAACTTAAACCGGTAATAACACAATATAGTTTCTATTTTAAATAAATTGATAAATAACAGGCTTATTTTGTGACATTAGTTAATTTGATTTTAAGTATTCTTGATTTTCTTTTTGTAATTCTTTAGTTAAGATCTATTTTTATAAGTAGAATTAAAAATAAAAAAATTTAATTAAATTAAACAATTACTTTTTTAAAGCAAAACCATTTTAAAACTTAAACCGGTAATAACACAATATAGTTTCTATTTTAAATAAATTGATAAATAACAGGCTTATTTTGTGACATTAGTTAATTTGATTTTAAATATTCTTAATTTTCTTTTTGTAATATTTATAATATTTTAATTACAGTTTTCTGTCAATCGTCGTTATAATGTGATAAATTTTTGACTGTTTAATTTTTCAAATATCTGTTTATTTTCTAACCTACCACGCAAAGTTAAACACAAGATAGCTATAAAATTTTGAAATGATGTCAATTTATTCTGTGAAAGGCTGTTGAAATAAAAAGAATAAATTTTAAAAACCTAAAATCTCAGGAAAACAACATACTTTCTCAGAAAATTTGAATTGTATGTTGAAATGTTTGCTTGTTCTTTTTGGGTAATCGATTTAGTTATGATCAACTTTAAAAAAGAATTATAAAATAGTCTTTGGAAAATATTTTCAATATATTTTGTTAATTAAATTAAATTAACATCATTTTACGTAAATGTGAATAAAAATAGTTTTTAAAATTAAACAAATATGTTTCTAAATTTATAAATATATTAAATACGTTTTTAAATTTTTTATCTTTGCCGAGTACCAAAGCATGAAAAATCAACGGTACATTTATGATTACTTTTACATTCTGTGAAATGTAACATTTTCTTTTTTTTCGACTATACGGATAACAATTTGAAAAAATAGAAAATATAAAATGTAACAAAAAAATTATATATAATTTTATTATTTGTACAACAAAAATATTGATTTGCCGTAAAAATGTTCTGTAACTAGAAAACTCAATATTTGCAATTTTTAGTTCTCACCTACGTTACTTTATGCTTCTTAACAGGATCTTAACTTTCAGAATACTAGCACAATTTTCTTCTTGCACTTCTAATGACTGGTGGGAGAGAATAATAAGTATTAATTATCTTTTAGATTATCATCTTTATATTATTATCATTATTTGCGTTATATTTTTTCAGGATTTTAGAATTATTTTTTTTCTATTAGTCACTATATTCTGGAAATTCCAATACAGAGAAAGATTTGGATAACTCGATTTTAAAATGCTTTATGTCGATTTGAGAAACGACTCAAACATTATTGCTGATGAGATCTCATGGATTTTTTTTAAAGTCGTCAGTCGAAACTGTAAAAAAGTTGAAAAAATTCGTAAATATTGTAAATATTCTATAAACTGTTAATTTTTAAATTCGATGGATTCAGTTAAAAGTACCTAAACCAGAAGAAAATTTTCTAAATTAGCTGAAAGACAGTTACAAACATAAAATATTTTTTTCTACATAGGTGTCAAAAATACTCTATTTTTAATTTAAAAATTTGATAATAATAATCTAAAAAAAGGTTCTATGAGATATTTACAATGAACTAATTATGTATAACTTGCGAAATTAAATTGCAACAAATGAGGATCTTGTTATGTAATTAATTACACATCAAGATAACATCAATTCGACAGATAAATTACACTTTGGAACATCATCGATAAGGGCGTTCAATTGCATATAATTACTTTTTAAATTATCTCTAACATTGTTTTTGTTTAAATCTATAATTAAATAAGTAATCAAGTGAGCAGCTAATTAAAATATTTATACATGTATAATTATCATTAAATGGAATACCCACTAATAAATTTAACTGTCTATTGAAAACGAAAACTATTTAATTAACATTTAATCAGTCTTGTTTAGAAGATACTCTAATGGAAAACTAGAAATTATAATACAAAATTTAGTAAATGATCAAATGACAGAACATTAATTAATTAATAAATTAATTAATAATTAATTATTTTAGTGTAAAATTTACTGCACATTTTTTCTCAGTGAAGAGGAAATAAAAAGGTGAGGGTTCAAAGCAGCGTAGAACCTTCAATTTTAAACAGATTTTGGATTTTTGTTTTAAAGAAAAAAATTAATTTTATTATCGACAAATAAATTGTTATAAACAAATAATGTAAACAAATTCGATTTCTTCGTCGTTGCCAACGAAAAAAAAATGTTTTTTCTTACAATGTTTTTATACCTAAGATTAAAACCGGACAAAGTATCTACTAGATTCGCATAAACAATTTTCTTAATTGTTATAAACAAATTAATAAATAAATTTAAAAATCTCTTTCAAAAAACATTTTTTTATTAAAAAACTTAAATTTTTTAAATTGTTAATTAATTTGTTTATAATAATTAAATAAATTGGTAATCTAAAAACTTTAAACATCAGTTTCTAATTTGATCATACTTGCAGAAAAATTGAAACAAAAAACGGCTTTTTCTATAAAGAAAAGACAAAAAAGCGCCAAAAAAACGTTTATTCATTTGTTTATAGATTGTTTATAGACTAACTGAATATAGTGTATAGATAGATAATTATGGTTCAAAAGATGTATTTCTTACCTTATGCTGAACTAATCTTATTAAAAACATTTTTTATTTTAATGAGAAAAACGGAGATTTTTTAATTTGTTTATAAATTTGTTTATAACAGTTAAGAAAATTGTTTATGCGAATCTGGTAGATACTTTGTACTATTTGAATCTTAGATATAAAAACATTAAAAAAAAACATCTTTTTTGTTGGCAACGACGGAGTAATATAACGATTTTTTAATTATTGTCTTTTGCTTAAAAATAAATGCAATTTTTCTTGATTTTCATCAATTTATAATTATATTCATTATTTTCGCATTACTTTTAAAAATTTCAATTATTTATCCGATATTGCAATTATTTTCATCAATTTTCGTTATTTCTGCGATTTTTTAATTATTCTCTTTAATTAAAATTTTTTAAGTAATTTTGTAATTTTTTTTTTTTTTTACAACTCTATGATTTTTTCAGTTATTTCTCTCAAATTTTATTGAATGTTTTTAATTTTTCATATTTAAATTATTTTCATCATAATTCAATTTTCTTTATCAATCTTAAATTATTTTCAGCATATTTGAATTTTGTTTTCAATTTTTAATTCATTTTATCATTTTTCAATTATTTTTCTCGACTGTTAATTATTATTCTCATTTTCAAAAATTATTTTCTAAGATTTTTAAATATTTTTCTGAAAATTCAAACATTTTCTTCAATTTCTAATTATTTTCATTTGTTATCAGAATTTCAAATTTTTTTTATTAATTATCGTAAATTTTAATTATTTTTAGATTTCTTCCAGACTTTTCTCCAATTTTTAATTTTTCTCATTTTATAAAATAAATTTCTAAAATTTTTTAAGTACTTTTCTCAAATTTCTATTATCTTCTTCAATTTTTAATTATTTTTCTTTGTTTCCATAATTTCCAAAAGATTTTATTAATTATCGTAAATTTCAATTATTTTTAGCATTGTTCCAGTTTTTTCTCCAATTTTTAGTAATTCTGATTTTTAAAAATTACTTTCTAAGATTTTTAAGAATTTTTCTAAAATTTCAATTGTTTTCTTTAATTTTTAATTATTTTTATTTGTTCTCATAATTTCAAAATATGTTTATTAATTATCGAAAATTACATATGTTTTTAGCATTCTTTTAGTATTTCTCCACTTTTTAGTAATTTTTTTTTTTTAATTGATTTCTAAAATCTTTATGTATTTTTTTCAAATTTCAATGATTTTTTCTTTATTTAAAAAAAATTCTGTAGTTTTTTCAATCTTACTTAAATGTTATTTATTTTTTTACAACTTATCATTGTTTGTATCATATTTTAATTATTTTCGGCAAGCTATAAAATTTAAAAACATTTTTCAATTATTTTTCAAAATTTATTTCCTTCAATTTTCAATTCTATACATTTGTTTTATAATTTTAAAAATTTTTAACTATTTATCTGACTTTTCAATTATTTTATTATTTATAATATTTTTTATATTGTTTTCTTCAATTTTCAATTACTTTCGTTCTTTTTCTCGTTCTTTTTCATAATTGCCAAAAAGTTTTTACTTATTTCTCTTTAATTAAAACTTGTTCTGTTCAATTTTAAATTATGTTTATCTTTTATCATTTGTTTTCTCTAATTTTTAATTATTTTCTTTTATTTCAATGAACTTCTGAAAGTTTTCGGTATTTTTCTCAAATTTTGTTTATTTTGATTCCTTTATTTTAAATACTTTATGTAATTTCTTTTAATTAATTTCTTAAATTTTAATTATTTTTTTTAATTTTAATTCATTTATCTCAATTTTTAATCATGTTTTTTCAATTTTCAATTATTTTCTCTAATTTTTCATTATTCAATTTTGTTTTAATTTACTGTTAAGATTATCAAGTATTTTTTTCAAATTTAAATTATTTTCTTCATGTTTTGTTTAAAACATTTTTATGATTGTTTCAATTACTTTCCCCAATTTTTAATTAATTTCATTATTTTTTCAATTAATTTGCAAAATTTTCAATTATTTTGTTTAATTTCAATCATTTTTTACAATTCTTTTTAATTCTAAAATATTATAAATTTTGTCCTAAATAAATATTTATTTTATTTATATCAATTAATTTTTAAATATTATATTTAAAATATTTATTTTTTCTTATTATATAAATTTTATTTACCGATTTGTGATATTTATTATTGTATTTTATAATTTCTAAAATGTATGAAAGACTAAATCGCGCGCTGGCGCTCGTTTTATTTTGCTAGTATTTAATAATTCTCGGATGTCTTGAATTATTTTTTCACGCATAAAAATTGTTTTAAATTTTTAATTTAGTTGTTCAATTCTACAACTATTTTCTTCAATTCCTTATTATTATTTTCAAATTTCAATTCCGTTTTTAAATTTTCAATTTTTTTCTTTAATAATAAAAAATTCTCGACTTGTATCAATTGTATTTCTCTACATCAATAAATTTCTTTAATTTTAGATACAGTTGTTCAATACATTCTACAAATTTTAATTCCATTCTTCAAATTTAAATTATTTTCTTCAATTTTCCATTAATTTTTTTTCAATTTTCAATTAATACTTCAATATTCAATAATTCTCTGATTTAAAATTTTTTTTAATAAAAACTGATTTAAATTATCAATTCAATTGTTCAATTCTATAAATATTTTTTTAATTTTTAATTATTTTTTTAAATTTTTAATTCAATTCTTCAGTTCTCAATTATTTTCTTTTACATTTAAGAATTATGGGCGTTTTTAATTTTCATTTTAAAATTTTTTATTATATTTTTTAATTTTCAATTACACTTTTGAATTATTAATTATTTTCAACAATTTCAATTTTTTTCTTTTCTAATTCAGTTGTTCAATTTACAATTCTTATTCCTATAATTTTCCTAACTTTTCAATTATTTAGTTTAAATTTCACGTTTATTGTGTAATTTTTTATATTATTATTTCAAATTGTTTATTATTCTAGCCATTTTTAGAATTTTTTTATCCATTGTCAATTACTTTCGTCATTTTTCAGATATTTTTTTCCATTTTACAATTCTTCTCGTTATTTTTAATTATTCATTTATTTATTCAATTATTTCTTTCAATTATTTCTTTCAATTACTTTCTACAACTTTTTCAATTTTTATTTATTCTCCTAAAATTTTAGAATATTATTCTTTAATTTTTTTTCTCTCTTGTCTATTTATTTAGCCATTTTTCTAATTTTGTTTTCAATTGACAGTTATTTTTGCCTTTGGTTTTGTAAATGACAAAACTAATTGAAAAATTGATTAAAAATCAAAAAATGATGACAAAAATTAAAACAAAATAATTGGAATTTAAAGTAAATAATTGAAAAGTTTCAAAAATAATTAAAATTTAAAAAAAAAGTTTGAGACTGGTGTAAAAAATTTAAATTTTCGCACAATAACTGAGATATTAAAGAAATAAGTAAAATGTGATGAAACTAATTGAATAATGACATAAATAATTGAAAACTAATCTTCAAAAGTTAATAAATTATGACAAGAATAAAAAGATTAAAGAAAATGACATTGAAAGAAAATAATTCCAAAATGTCAAAAATATTTGAATATTGACAAAAATAGTTGTAAATTGAAAAAATAATTAAGAAATGACAAAAATAATTGGTAACTTTAAAAACAATTAAAATTTGAAAAACATACTTGAAAACTTGATAAAATAATTGAAATATTGAAATAAATAATTCAAAACTGGTGTAAAAATTAAAAAAAAAATTTTAATTTTGAGGAAAATAATAATTGAAAGTTGAAGAAATAATAGTTCGAAGACAATAATTGAAAATTGAAGAGAATAATTCAAAAATGGCAAAAAAAATTCAAATATAAAAAAATAATTAAAATTTGAAGAAAATAATTGAAATAGGTGTAAAAAAATTAATAAATTTATGATAATAATAAAAATAATAATGAAAATAATTCAAATCAGGTGTAAGAAATTTAAAACTTCATAAAAATAAAAAAAAATTGAATAAAATATTTGCAATTTGTAAAAAATAATTCTAAAATGGCAAAAAGAACAAAAATATGAAAAAAAAGTGGAAAATGACAAAAATAATTGATTAATGACAAAAGTAATTGAAATTTGAAGAAAATAATTGAAAAATAACGAAAGTGAATTGAACTTGTGTAGAATATTTGGATATTCCTGACAATAACTTAAAGACTCAAGAACACAATTAGAAAAAAAAAATTGTAAAGTTTTAAAAATAATTAAAATTACAAGAAGATAAATGAACAATAACAAAAATAATTGTAATTTAAAAAAATAATTGATAACTGGTTCATATAATTAAAAATTTGAAGAGAATACTTAAAAAATTGATCAAACAATTAAAATTTCAAGAAATTGATGGAATAATGGCATAAATAATTAAAAGCTGGTGTATAAATAAAAAATAGAGAATAATTGAAGTTTGAAGAAAATAATTGAAATTTGTTGAAAATAATTGAAAAAGATGTACAAAATTAATAAACTTATGATACCTAATAATAAATAGAATGAAAAAACTGATTTAAATTTGTAGAAAATAATTGATAACAATAAAATTACAATTTAATACAACAAGAATAATTACTATATTAATAAAATTAATAGGCCCTATTCAATAATTTGAATAAAATAATAATTTAAAATTTGTAGAATTTAATTCTAAAATGTAAAAAATAATAGAAATATGAAGAAAATAATCGTCAAATGACAACAAACTTGAATAATGACAAAAGTAACTAAAATTTGAAGACAATTATTGAAAATTACAAAAGTAGAATAGAAACTTGTGTTGAAAATTTAAATATTCCTGGCAATAATTTACAGACAGAAAAAAATAATTGAAATGTTAAGAAAATAATTGAAAAATGACAGAAGTAAATGACAACATGTGTAATAAATTTCAATATTTATGACAATAATTTAAAGACTGAAAAGAATAATTAAAATTTTAAAAAAATGTTAAAAAGTTACAGAATAATTTAAATTGTATTTTATTTTTTAATCTTTTCCAATAAAGTAAAATAACGTAATTTGAATTTTTAATAAATCCTACTATTCAACACATTAAATTAGTCTAAATTATTATTCAAATTCATACAATTGTGTAATATATAAATTAGTATTATTTATAATCAATGTCTCGTCATTAAGGCTACCTTATCTGCATATTTTGTCTGTAAACTAAAACAATTTAAAAATTTTCTGATAAAGAGAATCAAAATTAATAAAAAAAACAGGGACTAATTCCACTCTGGATTTTAAAACGCGGACAGAAAAAGATGAATAAATATAAATACTAACCAACTTCACTTTAGATTTTAAAACGTGGACAGAAAAAGATGAATAAATATAAATAGTAACTAAGTTCAGGAGTTTACGGAGATTATTATTATTTAAGAATAATTAATAATAATATTTTTTGAGACTTTGGCTAGAAGAAGAGAAAAGAATAAATAATAGATCGAAATTTTAAACTATTCTTCTCTGAATTTTGACAAAAACATTATGAGAAAATAAGGGAAATATTTTGATTATTTACCTGGAAATCCATCCTGACTGAAATACTATCAGACCCTATTAATAAAAAACAATTATTGGTACCTAAAAAGTTTTAAAAAATATTTACAGACAGGAGGAATTACCCCTAATGTTTATTACTCAACATTTCAATTATGTTTTTCTATCTTTAAATTAGTGCAAGGAATATTAAAATTTTTAACACCAGTTTCTATTCTACTTTTGTTAATTTTTAATAATTTTCTTCAAATTTCAATTACTTTTGTCATTATTCAAGTATTTTTGTCATTTTACGATTATTTTCTTCATATTTCTATTATTTTGCAATTTTAGAATTATTTTCTGCAAATATCAATTATTATTTTATTCAAATTATTGAATGCAACCTATTAATATTTAATATCGTAGTTATTGAAATTTCAATTAATTTTGAAACTTTTCAATTATTTTTTTAAATTTCAATTGTTTTCCTTAATATTCAAATTATTGTCAGAAATATGCAAATTTTCTACACAAGTTCAATTCACTTTCGTTATTTTTCAATTATTTTCTTCAAATCTCAATTACTTTTGTCATTTTCCAATTATTTATTTCATATTTTTGTTATTTTTGCCATTTTAGAATTACTTTTTACAAATTGCAATTGTTTAATTCAACTTTTTTTATTGTCATGAACTTTTAAATTTCTTACACCTGTTTTTAATTATTTTCATCATAATTTTTCTTATTGTCACAAATTTATTAATTTTTTATACCTTTTTTAATTATTTTCTGCAAGCTTTAATTATTTTTTTCTTATTTGAATTTTTTTGACATTTTTGAATTATTCTCTTCAAATTTAAATTATTGTCCTCAAATTTCAATTAATTTCTTCAACTTTCAATTATTTTTCTCAAACTTATAATATTTTTTTAAGTTTACAATTATTGTCTATAATTATTTATTTTTTAAAACAGGTTTGAAATATTTATTTCAATATTTCAATTGTTTTGTCTAGTTACTATCAGACCCTATTAATAAAAAACAATTATTAGTACCTAAAAAGTTTTAAAAAATATTTACAGCCAGGAGGAATTACCCATAATGTTTATTACTTGATTCGACTGGTTTTTTTAATATTGTACCTAACAGTCGGTATTTGTTAATCTCGTCTCATTTCATATTGTTTCTCATTAAAATTGACAGGATACATCATATTTTTAAAAACACATTTCAAAAAAGGTTCAAAACATCAAAGAGAAATGTCTGATAACTTTGAAAATGTGTTCCCTAATTAAAGGCGGAAAAAATGTGGAAGATCATATTCTGAATTTTTTGATACTTATCATCACGATAATTGCAAGATGGCAAAATGCAAATTATGTTTTAAAAACGATGGATCGTAAATGGTAATAAAAATAACTAGTGGCAATACAACTGGATTGAAAAGACATCTAAAAAAGAGCACCAAACGTAATTCAAAAAATTTTATTCTCTGATTTCTGGATCAGTATCTGAAGTAATATTATATCTTTTAAACATAAAATTATACACTTGACTTTTTATATGTTCTAGTATTAATTTAAAATAGGTAACTATTATTTACAACAATTATTATTTACATTTGAAAATTAATATCAAGGATTATTAACGAGATTTGAAAAATCTGTCATTTGACGAAAGTAGGTTCAATTAATATTAAAGACGAAAATTTCAGTGGTCACGTACCTCATTTTAGTTGGTTAGATTTCTCCATCAATTATTATTTAGAATGTTTCGCATTTAAATCAACTTATTTGACTAAAATCACTTCTTTTATAATGCATATTTAACACACAATTCTTATTTAGAAAATTAAATTGTTTATTTGTAAATAAATTTTTTACTGAGAAAATAAATTTGTATTAATTAATTAAAATGGTGTAATTTCTGAAAATTTGGTTTTATTGTATGCAAAAGTGATTAAATAAATTTTTTTGATTTGAATTTTGTTAGTTTTTTATTTGAAAATATTAATTTTTAACATTAATTTAATATTAATTTTTAAGGAATATGAAAAAACAAGAAAAGCATTGAAAAACTACTTATAACGAATGTTTAATTGAATGTTATGTCTACCTTAATTCAGTGTTATTTATCTAGGCAATTTTGAAAATTATATTTTTGATAATTTATAAGAAGGAAATTGGAAAATTATAACCCTAATGTAATATTTTGGAAATTTCGTTATACAGTTTAAATATTTTTTCATTTTATTATATTACTATTAACTTAATGGGCCTTTTCACGTCAGAAATATTAGAGTTGTCAAAGGGTTCATCGTTTTTCTTGAAACTTCGTGGTATTATACTATATGAGAAACTTTCTCCCTCCAAATGATTTTTAAAAAAATTCAAAATTTTAGAAGATGCGCCATTTTGAATATCAACATTAATTTAACAAAATTGTTAATATCTCAAAATATTATAAAGATATTTTGATGAAACTTACACATGTTTTAGTTAAAAATATGTACTTTTAAATGAAAATAAAGTCAATGAAAAAAAAATGTTTTCATGCAAAAAAATTAAAAACAATTTTTAATTCAATTTTTTGTTTACTTACTCCTCTCTGACAGAAATTTTATTAATATTTTTAAATTCCTTATGAATTTACCTTTAATTTAAAAAAAAAATGGATGGAGACTTTATTAGGTCCCGAGATATTAGACTTTTTGTACGACCGCGCGTAGTTGCAGCGGCCGTGTCAATGCCAGGCATTGCGACGCGACAGCGTAGAAGCTGGCTCTACATGCAAAGCTAACTTTGATCCGACACGACATGTCGGACCCGACTTGCACGAGATAGAAAAGGACAGAGACTCTCTCCGTCCTTTTCTATCTCATGCACGACGTGCGTGCGGAGTAGTGTTAGGTTCACATGTAGAGCCAGCTAGAAGCTTAGCAATGCAGCGCGCCACGCCGCGTTTTGCTGTCGCAACTACGCGCGGTAGTACAAAAAGTCCAATATCTCGGGACCTAATAAAGTCTCCATCAATTTTTTTTTAAATTAAAGGTAAATTCATAAGGAATTTAAAAATATTAATAAAATTTCTGCCAGAGAGGAGTAAGTAAACAAAAAATTGAATTAAAAATTTTTTTTTTTTTTTTGCATGAAAACATTTTTTTTTTCATTGACTTTATTTTCATTTAAAAGTACATATTTTAACTAAAACATGTGTAAGTCTCATCAAAATATCTTTATAATATTTTGAGATATTAACAATTTTGTTAAATTAATGTTGATATTCAAAATGGCGTATCTTCTAAAATTTTGAATTTTTTTAAAAATCATTTGGAGGGAAAAAGTTTCTCATATAGCAGTATAATACCAGGAAGTTTCAAGAAAATCGATGAACCCTTTGACAACTCTGATATTTCTGACGTGAAAATATGCCAAAATGGCATATTTGTTTACACTTGAGTGTATTGGCGTCATTCTACTTCAAATTAATTTAATTTATTCATACAACTATACCGCGGTAATGTAAATTAACTTCTTATTTCTGTCATAGTAAAGTAACTATATGACATGATGCTTTTGAGTAATGCAGTTTATATATATTTTTTATATTTTTTTGTCGTCTTTTTCTAGACTCATAGTCCAATGATGATGAGTACCTAAAAATTAAAATAATATTAGAGCTACTAATATTCAATTTGTTGACGAGATATAATGCCGAAAGTATTTTGCAGGCACTGCGAATGGTTAACTTAACCTTATCTTCAGACTCTGTCACCTGATTTAAAAAATTATTATTTATTTATAACATATTTTTTTATTTCTGAAAATAGATTTAATTTTTCAATTAAATATCGTTTTCATATATTTAAAACCTCTGAAATACCGAGCAAATTCTTAGGGACGTAACTACCATGCAGAGAAACCCCGCATTGCGGGGGGGCCTCGGCTTGCTGGGGGCCTAGAGCCCAATAATTTTAATGCAAATTTTTTTTTTTAAACAAATACTTAAAAATAGAAAATATTGACCGAAATTATTTATACACTATTTTAAAAAATATTGCGGGGAGGGGGCCTCTGAAAAAATTTGTGGGGGGGCCTCGACATTTGTAGTTACGTCCCTGCAAATTCTCCTAAATTAACTTAAAATAAATTAACATAAGATATGAGCCATGGTAGTAAAAATAGAAATTGTTTATCCTTAATAAATACTTTTATTGTTTATTATAGATAACAGTTATAATATTATAATGTTTCTTAAATACAGTATTTATAACTTTTGTATAAATAATATAGGTATTTATTTATATTAATTTAATCAACAGTTATCATTGTATAAAAAAGAAAGCTGAAATTGATAAATTTTGTTGCATTTGTTATTTAAGTTCTTTAAGGGTTTATGATAGAGTACGATTTCAGTGGTATTGACAAAAATTTTCCGTAAACTTTCTTTGAAAATACTATAAATATTTTGTTGCCAAGCTCTGTAGAATTACATACAGTATAATGAGAGAGTTCTGCCTAGCCCAAATTTGTTTATTAAACTTAATTCTTTTAAAAAAATTCTCTAATTTTAAAAACTAATTTTCAGATAAAATTCAAACAAACTTGTATCAGACAAACATTCCCAATGATATTTAAAATATTCTACAAAGTTTGGTGTCAAAATTTTTATTATTTAAAAAAAAGTTTAGGTACAAATTTTGCCTGTATCAGTGACGTTATTCTCCATTAATCGGTATAAAAGTTTGAGGTGAGGTCCTGTATTATCCTATTCATTGCCACAGGATTATCACTTGGAACCTGTAAAAAAATATTTTTTAAACATTGAATGAATTTTTTTTTATTAAAAGTTGACAAATATTAATATTACCATGTGTCCTGCTCCTTTAATCCAGTACATTCTTAAATTTCCCAAGGTTTTAACGTATCCTTGAACGGTATTATTTATGGTTAATTCATACTTTTTAGCATTTAACCAATTTTTCACATTCTTTCGATCGAGTTTTTTAATCCAATTCTGAGTACCTAGATAAAAAAATATAACATTAGTGCCAATGATATTTTTTTTTATCTGTTTGTACTTTACCTAGAGGATTCACTAGAAAGTCCAATTTTCCGTTAAGTATGAACACCTTGAGCTTTGACTTCTTTAGAAGAAAGTCCACTTAGATAGTAAATTACAATTAATAATAATTAATAAAGATATTACAATTAAATTAATATAAAAAGTGTTGTGTATATTAATGAAAAAATAGAATTAGAAAAAAGCAGCTAAAAGTAAAAAAAAGAAGAAGTCAGCGTGAGAATAGATACACCAAAAACTAATTTAGAATACTTTTACGGATATTCGTTCGAATTTGTAACACTTCGAATTTGAAAAACTGTCCCTTGCAACTGTTAAAATTAAAAAAGACAAGAACCTTCTCAAATTTCCGTCCTATGTTTAGTAGAAAAAACCTTTTCTTAATAACAAAATGTTCACTCTAACTTTATGGAAAATCGTTCCATTTTTTTTATGAACAAAGATAGGCCAAAAATATATTTTAGAATGATAAAATCAGCTGCTTTTTTATTTCTGCTTTATTAAATGATTAAAACTATTAAAATAAATTATTATTATTTTAGAAAATTAATACCTTTTTCTGTAACAGGTTTCATAAAATCTTCTGCAAGGGCATTCTTAATATAATTACATTTGATATTGAAACGAACAGATTGTGGTAAATTAAGTGCTGGTTTGACGTTGGTCTCCATCAAATTTTTTGTGACTTTGTCAACTGGAAGGAATGATACAATTTATTTAATGTCGAATTTTTAAATTAAAATTGGTTCCCTTTATAAAATTTAAAATATATAAAAAAATATCTTCCGCTTTTTTCGGTTGTTGTACAGCGAGAAACTTTCATTAACGCACGCTCATACAATAAAATGCTCAAAATACTGTTAAAACAATTTTAATCACATGTCAAATTATTTTTTTTATTATTCGTTTATGAATTTGTGATGATGTGAGTCACACACGTACTCAGCTCGTTGCTAATTTTTTAGTTACCTGACTCACAAGACTCAAGGTTCATCTCCGTTAGAAAGAACCCAAAATATCCTAAATACCAACGTTACCAAAAAGAAAATTTTGAGAAATGAAGAAATTAGAAAATGTGTCAACGTTGGACAAGTAAAGAAAGAAATTCTTTCCTTGAACAAAATTATGGGCAAGGGTAGTCCTTAAAGCAGGTACCAAGACCGCTCCGTATATGGTTAAGTCGATCGTGTCATAGACATCGAGAGATTCAGGAAAGATAAATTATGACAAATATTTCCTTGAATTTAATTTATCTGTTAAAGAAAACATTTAATTTTATCAATTCTATATTACTAACTATTTTTATGTGTAGTCTTCTAAACAACCTCCGTCCTGCACTAGGCTGATCAAACTAAGGTTATCTCCTCTCAGGTTTACCTGTGAGTTGCTGCTGATCAAAGGAGGTGTGTGCGGGTTCCCCCGCTAAATCTCATTTCTGACACTGAGCAGTCTAGTGATAAAAACCTAAGCATGAACTTAAAAGTACCTGAGGACATAATGGAGGTTCCCCTCCTTCAAAACTCAGTTGTGACATCCAGAATATTCTAGATTGAAGAACGGAAGTGGAACCTTACGTCGTCTAGGGGTTCCTTTGTGTCGGGCAAATGTCGTCTGTGTGCATCCATACCATGGTGGAGGCTAATACAAATTTGCCTGTTTAGAAAACCACCATTAATTTAAACATAACTATCCCCATGGAGAGATTT
This sequence comes from Ganaspis brasiliensis, assembly GCA_037103525.1. Taxonomy (NCBI): domain Eukaryota; kingdom Metazoa; phylum Arthropoda; class Insecta; order Hymenoptera; family Figitidae; genus Ganaspis; species Ganaspis brasiliensis. The sequence goes on from JAZKLR010000335.1 coordinate 458,854, forward strand.
TTTACTCGGAAAGGGGTATTGACGTCTTATAAAATAAAGTATGCCTTACGTTCTGATGCAAAGAGCGGATTCAAAAGAATAAAAAAATTCTATCCGTTTGAATCCGTTCACTTCCAACAGGGTTCGTGCTAGGGGACAATAGCATTCAGATGATCGAGTAGAGATCTCCATTAGATTTCGCTCGCTACTAGATGTTCACTCAAAAGTACAGATTAAAAGGTTAAAAACGAGAAGTGTGATAGAAATTTACAGCTGAAAAAGCCCATGCCAACCAAACAAACCAAAAGGAAGACACACAAAAATAGTTGAACACATCATTTGTTGTGACAAAGACGAAAATACTCAAAGAAAATTGTTTTGAGTTTTGAAAAGAACCACAAATAACTTGAATAACAAATATTAGAAATTTTAGGAATGTTTGTTGGTATTTTCACAAAACCTCACAACACCGTTCTAGTTTTTTAAAAAGATAGTTTATTGTTATTTCAATCTCGAATACGTCACATTTGTACAATCAATATGAAAACAAAATGGAGAACCAGTCAACAATCCGTCAAGAAATTTACGGGAAAACACGTTAGATGTGGACTGTATACAAGCCAAAACGGAACTGGAAGCCATCATCTGATTAGGCCCACGCTGACTGACCCAAAGTGGAGGGAGAACTCCCACCAACAGTTTGAGCTTCATTAAATTACCCATTTAATTCTTACAAAAAATCTTTCTTTTACACAGAGAAAAATCTGTTGCGATTATTGCATGAGTAGATGCTATGAATATAGCATAGACACTAACTATACCAAAATTACACAAATCCACCTAAATTTTAGGCCGGTCCGCCTAGTTTTCAGGCCAAGTCCGAGCAATAACTATACGTTCTGTTAGAAATGTAGCATCAATAGAATTATGGAAAAAATGCACAAATAATTTCAAACAATAATCGCAACAAATTTTTCTCTGTGTAGAACTTTAAACATTTTATACAAGAAACCAGTTCTTAACAAATCTATCCGTTCTTCGTCTCGATCCTTCAATTTTGTTTGGCCTAGTTCCTTGACCAATGGAAAAATCGACTTGATGTTACTAGCAGTACTGTCAGGATTTATCAGTTCCGCTCAGGGTCCCCGAGCTGCAATGCATTGAGGTTGAACACTGGATAACTCTTCCGCCCAACCGGTGGAACCGTCACCACGTGTCCGCAACACATTCACATTCCATTGGGTGTACATGCACAAACTTTACATGTGTTAGTTCAAGGGTTGATACGCAATTATTTGCAATCATTGTATACCAACCCATAAACTAATACATGTAAACAGAACAGAATGTGAATGTGTTGCCAACTCGTGGCGCCGCCACCGGTTGGGCGGAAGAGTTATCCAGTGTTCAACCTCAATGCATTGCAGCTTGGGGACCCTGGTTCCGCTGTCTATCAGATCCTTATTCAGAAGAGAAGGTTGCACTTAACTTGTAGGACTTACAGAAGTTCCATAAATTTCATTTCTGTCATATAAGTTCGTTCTTCCACTAGGTATCACCGAGAAAAGGGCGACCTGATTCGGAGCTGTGACATAGCCGGAACAGTGGGAATTCTGTCAAACCAATGTTGTGGTGCGTCAAATGCACCAGGCCTGTGGGCAGTGGCGTAGCAAAAGAGGGCGAAGAGGTCGGTCCGTCCCGGGTGACACCCTAGAGGAAAGCTAGTACAATAGGTCAAAATTTTACTCTTCTCACTAAAAAAAAAGGTTAACAGTGGGGTAGGATTTGAGTTTTTGGGGTGACACTCAGCCTAGCTAGGCCCCCGCCTGTGGGCTTTCAGACGGACCATAGGTTTCTCGTTGTAACGTTACCAACGAGTTCAGTAGTTTAAACCAAGGAGAAACGATTTCATGGTCGGCTAATAGCGTCCATAGTAGGATGAAGGCAGTGCTATCTACTAAGGGTTGCATGTACCAATGTTGCAGGAGCTGTGCCAATCCTTGGAATTTAATTACGGCTAGAAACGCTGACAAAGGGAAAGAGTACCAGAACTTCATAAAAATTCCTATATATCAATGACGACGAGTATGGTTGAAGACGAAGTCATGATCCGAGTGTACGAGGTTTAGGTGTTTATTAGCTACTGGGAAATCCTTCAATTACTCAAAGGGAGTAAATAGGCCATATCCCTATCACAACCCTAGAAAAAGAAGAAGAAGACTACTTATAGGTTAGAACGCCTCTTTTACTAAAAAAAAGTAAAGTAAAAAAGTTTTTTCGTTGAACGGAATTCAGTTAACGGATTTCTGGAGCGTAATTTATAGATCAAGATTGTTTGAATCAAATTTTTGATAAGTCTCGATGCATTCCATTTTTTTGTTGAATCGCGTATGATTGTGTAGCGTACTCATACCATTACTGTAGAAGCAGGTAAGGCTATCTCTCCTTCTTCACATACGGCGACTAAGGGCTCGATACATATATCCGGCTTCGCTCGTCAATTCAGTCAGTTGCCTGGCGAATGGCCATTCAATCAAAGAAGAAGAAGAAGAAGAAGAAGAAGAAGAAGAAGAAGAAGAAGAAGAAGAAGAAGGACTCGAGGCGCTTCTCGGTCCTATGCTAGGTAACTCAGTGAGCTGCTGGTTAGTGGTAGCACATCGCCGCTACTTCAGAGTAAGCTGATTAGGAGTTCTTCAATTCAATTGAGGTGGGTTCTCCCCCTTGTCGGTGCTAATGACTGCTCTCTTTCTTTCTTTCTTTTTCTACCGGATGGTGCTCGAATCGTTGGTAGGAGTTCTCCCTCTCCTTTGGGTCAGTCAGCTACACTGAAAAAAAGCGAAAGCTGCTGCATTTAACATAGAAAGGAACTGTGCTCTTGCGTGAGAACGCAACAGTGGCGCCGTAAAAACCGTAGCAACTGTGTTTTTTCCAGAAGCAACTGCTGCACCCTGCATGCAAAAGAAAGCAGTTGCTGCTGGAAAAAAAGCAGCTGCTGCGGTTTTTACGGCGCCACTGTTGCGTTTTCATGAAAGAACACTGTTCCCTTCTATGTTAAATGCAGCAGCTCTCTCTTTTTTTTCAGTGTAGGGCCTGATAAGATGATAGCGTCCAGTTCCGTTTTGGCTCTTATAGAGTCCACATCGGGCGCGTATTCCCGTGTATATCTCGACGGATTGTTGACGGGTTCTTCATTTTGTGTTCATAACGGGTGTACAAATGTGACGTATTCAAAAATATTGTAATAAGAATAATCTATATTATGTGAAAATAAGAGTGCTGTCAGTTTTTTGTGAAAATACCTTTAAAGATTTCTAGCAGTAGTGGAAATTAATATAAAGGCTCTTATTTAATTTCTTTCCGCCTGAAAGTTAGACCGAAGTCTTTCCTTGCAGAGGTGGGGAGTGCCGTAAGTCAAAATCATCTGCTAACCAGTCTGTCGTACCATTTGTTGGTTAATATTCTTTTCTTTATGAGAAATATGTTCATTTTATTTTATTTGTAATTCCCGGTGTCATCATTCACTTAATCTTACCTTCTAGTAAATTAGTATTATTAAAAATAAATGTCAGCCAGCAGACTAAGATTCTATTAGCTTTGTTATGAAAAATAAGATTATGAGCCAGATGGCCAAAGTTCCTTTATTTCCGTATCTCTGGAGGATAGAGACACTTGATAAATCCGACAAGCGAATTGATAGCAATTTTTTAAAATTTCGTATCATTACAGCATTTTGCCGGAATTGATTACGTTAAAATATTGAAAATTATCTTAAAAATGAAAGTTTTAAAGGTTTTCAAAAAATCTGTACCTTCAGCAAAATTATTGCGTTTACTAGGATCCACCTTTGACTTAATGTTATACAAATTCAGACTGGGTTTGATTGTTAAGATTGTTTGTACAGCACCGTGAAAATGTTCATAAGCAAGCATCCAATTTTTGTATGCAAGAGCAGTTTTTATTTAATTCACTTTTCGGGTAATAGTTGTGTATCCTGCAGAATCAATCAAGCGCTAAAAATGTTTTGTAAGAACATTATTATTGATTAAAGGATGGAAAATCAAAACACATTTAAACACATTCATTTGCTCAATCTCTCAAAAAGATGGAAAACTTCTGACAATTAAAACATGATAAAAGATTTACAATTAAAAATATAATTACCTTTTTATATAGATATGGAGCCCAAGATAATGCACAATCAATTGGAGATATTAAAGCATCTCCAAGTGCCAGACCTTTTAGATTTATTTTATCATAACCTAGCTCCGAAGCCTGTAATTATAAATTTAAAAAAATATGAAATTATTAAATTGCAATATTCAAACTTTGTATTTTCAGTAAGTTTTAAATTTAAAATAAAATACTACAAATTAAGTTGAATCGTCATGTTCGAAAGTGAAACATTTTTGTAATTTTATTTAAGTACTGAAATTTAGTTCTTAATTATAATTTTCTACCTCGAAGAGTGCGCTCGCTAAGTGAACAGCTATTTTTCCTCCATAGGATTCACCAATAATGTAAGTAGCTACTTTGGAAAAGGCAGGAAATTTTTTTATAAAATTATCAATGCAATCATAAAGATCTTTTGCAACTTGATCGTCTGTTCTTGCTAAATCATCCACTGAATTCATAAAACTGTAACCAGTTCCTACTGGACTGTCGATAAAAAGCACATTATAGTCATTTACCTAAAAAACAAAATTATACATTTAAATATATTGGTAACACATGACTCTTTGACATTTATTCTTTGTCGAATAAATCTTAACTGATTTCCAGTAAACATTAAATTTTAATTAATTAATTAATAAAATTAGGGTATAAATAAAGTGTAATTTTCACTGTAAGTGGAAATAAAAAAGAAAATTCCAAATATACATCACTAAATATGAATTTGACATCAAAGTTTACATATTCAAAATGGTGGATCAAATATATTTAACAAAAATTTTAATAATCTTAAAATGCCAACGAAAACTTATCGAAATTGAGTTTTTTGCAATTCCCTGTATATTGAAAATTTTGGAAATTGTTTTTTACAGAAGTTGTATAGGCCTTCTAAAGAGACACAATTTTTTTGCTATGCATTTTTTTATATCTCTAATAGTTTTCGAGAAAATCGATAGTAATCATTAATTTCAGTTGTTTCTTTAAAAAAAATTTAAAAATACGACTATACTGTATTCAGTAAGTGAAATTTATCTTACCAATGAATGTTGCCTTTTTGTCAAATTAAGATTAAGGGGACCAATTTCTTCAAAGTTTCCATAACCTGTAGAAGATACTCCTGGACCACCTTGTAACCAAATAATTAAAGGTCTTTCTGTGTAAGATGTAACGTTTGCTGTAGTATAATGAAGCCAATGAAACATGTAAGCTTCATTTCTAATTTTAGTAAATCTCCATTCTTGGTCACCTTTAAACCCGTATTTCCCTGTAAACAAATAATATATTTGAAAAAAAATCACTCAGGGGGCTACATGTATTGAACTATAATTTTCTTTATAAACACATGCAAAAACTGAAATATTCCCCCCAGTGGGCACGGGAACATCTAAAAGACGTCCTTACATGTCTTTATTGTCCCCAGACCTTTTTGGAACATTAATTATTTTTTAGTCTTAAAGACATGTCAAAAACGTCCCCAGTATGGTATGTCTTGAAGTCGTCCCCAGAATTCTGTAGATAATCTCATAAATTTAAATATTGTAATTATTTATCTTTTTTATACATGATATTTTTATTCCAATTTTGATTTTATTTATTTTTATATAACTAAACATTTTATGGAAGTAAATAACATTTTCCGGGTAGGGAAAAAAGGACAAAATTATAGATTTTTTCAAATCTTCTATCCAAACGTTCAATAACTAGATTACAAGGAATGACAGTAAGTATGGAATTGAGATCAAGTGAAAGTAGTACAAAATTATTTTGTATAGCAATATTATTCAATTTTCTTTTAATTCAAAACTATTGTTTATGTGATATTTTGGATTTTTTTGGTTTTTTATTTTTTTCAGTTTTCAATTCTTGGTACAGTGTTTTTACTAAAAAACGAATTAGACTATTGATGAGTGAGACAATTGGACGAAGAGAAACATTGTCTTCGTGAATTTTTGGCAATTCATAAAATTTTGCTGATAAAGTGTCTCTCATAGTCATATGTCTGTCATAGATTCTGGTGAAATTTATACTTAAGATAATCATTGTTTGTAGATCATTGGCTTTTGATAAGTTACAGATTTTTTTAAACAAACAGAAACATTGCCTTTGTAATATCTAAGTTCAAAAACTTAGATATCTAAGTTAGATATCTAAACTTAGAATCTAAGTTCCTCAAAGAGGATTTTGCATGTATGTGTAAAGAAAAATAATTTTTTTTAAATGTGTGCGTTAAACTTTTGCTTATGGGTCTCTCCACAATAAAAATGTTGCGATTTCTAAAAGGTGTATTATTTTTTAAGAAAAACTTTTTGTAATCTTACTTTCATGTATATAACATTATTTCACAAAGTTTCTTTCAAATTAGTATTCTACCTGCGAATCTCGTCATTTTTTGTGCGAAAAGAACGTAAAATATTTTGATCCCACACTTACCGTAACTCAATTCGAAGATTCCGAAGAAGATAACCAAAATAGCATTTTTCCAAGACATTAGTAATGTTCAATCCTACTGAAAATATTATTTATAAAACAAATTTACATATATTATTACAAGTACAAGTATACAATTTAATATCTTAAATATATTTTTAACCTTCTGTCTTTAATGAGATAAATGTATGTTTCTTTAGGAGTAACTGAAATTTTAATTGTTTGAAAATTCAGATAATAAATATTTTGATTCGTTCCAACTTTCAAATAATTTTAGGGAAGGCCTGGACTCCTCTCTTTAATAATAAATTGTTCAGGGTCTTCCCACCTCTTTTGGTACAATTTGAAGCCTGGATTTAGACAAGCTTAAAAAACTTGGTTTTAAAAAAAAATAATAAAAAATAATAATAATAATTAAAGATAAAAAAACTACTTAACTTTTTCAACCTCCCCCACCGGATTTTTTAGTTTGGTACTAAAATAAGTAGAAAAAAATATTACCAAAACTTCTGCAATATTATCAAAAACTTTAGTTAAGATCTATTTCTATAAGTAGAATTAAAAAAAATTAAATTAAATTAAAAAGATACTTTTTTAAAGCAAAACCATTTTAAAACAAAAGAAAACTTAAACATAAATAATTTTTAAACTTTCACGTAATGCACGCAGAAAGCTATTTGTTGTTAACATTTATTAAATTAATAATTTAAAAAAAGATAAAAATTAAAAATTCTTAATAACAAAAAATATGTTTAAAAACTACGTTCAAGACAATTAAAATGCTTTTTTAACTTTTAAAGTCGGTTAAGAAGATCTCGAGAAAAATATGTTCTCATTTTGCACTATTAAAAATTTTAATCACTAATAACTTCTTTAAATTACAGTTTTCTGTCAATCGTCGTTATAATGTGATAAATTTTTGACTGTTTAATTTTTTAAATATCTATTTATTTTCTAACCTACCACGCAAAGTTAAACACAAGATAGCTATAAAGTTTTAAAAAGATGGCAATTTGTTCTGTGAAAGGCTGTTGCAATAAAAACAATAATTTTTAAAAAAATAAAATCCCAGGAAAACAACATACTTTCTCAAAAAATTTGAATTATATGTTGAAATGTTTGCTTGTTCTTTTTGGATAACCGATTTAGTTCTGATCAATTTTAAAGAAGAATTATAGAATAGTCTTTGGAAAATATTTTCAATATATTTTGTTAATTAAATTAATATCATTTTACGTAAATGTCAATAAAAATAGTTTTTAAAATTAAATAAATATATTTTTAATTTTAAATTAAATGTTTGCCGAGTAACAAAGCATGAAAAATCAACGGTACTTTTATGATTATTTTCACATTATGTTAAATGTAACATTTTCTTTTTCTTCGACTATACGTATAACAATTTGAGAAAAATAGAAAATATAAAATGGAACAAAAAAATTATATATAATTTTATTATTTGTACAACAAAGATATTGATTTGACGTAAAATTCTCACCTACGTTACTTTATGCTTTTTAACAGGATCTTAACTTTCAGAATACTGGCACATTTTTCTTCTTGCACTTATAATGACTGGTGTGAGAGCCTTTGGAATAATAAGTATTAATTATCTTTTAGATTATCATCTTTATAAAATTATTATTATATACCTACGTTATATTTTTTTAATGATTTTAGAATTATTTTTTTTCTATTAGTCACAGTATTCTGGAAATTCCAATACAAAGAAAGATTTGGATAACTTAATCTTAAAATGCTTTATGTCAATTTGAGTAACGACTCAAATATTATTGCTGATAAGATCTCATGGATTTTTTTTAAAGTCGTCAGTCGAAACTGTAAAAAAAAGTTGAAAAAATTTGTAAATATTGTTCTATAAACTGTTAATTTTTAAATTCGATGGATTCAGTTAAAAGTACCTGAACCAGAAGAAAATTCTCTAAATTAGATGAAAAGACAGTTCCAAAAAAAAAAAAAATATTTTTATCTACATAATATTTACTTTTTAAATTATCTCTAACATTGTTTGTGTTTAAATCTATAATTAAATAAGTAATCAAGTGAGCAGCTAATTTAAATATTTATACATGTATAATTATCGTTGAATGGAATGCTCACTAATAAATTTAACTGTCTATTGAAAACGAAAACTATTTAATTTACATAATCAGTCTTGTTTAGAAGATACGCGTACTCTAATGAAAAACTAGAAATTAATACAAAATTTGGTAAATGATCAAATGACACAACATTGCGAAAACTACCAAAACACTTGCCAAAAAATACAGGCTAAATATTTTCAATTTAGAATATTAGATACTATTTAAAAACTTGTATCTCTTACAAAAATGTCGAGATATCTCATTTCTAAATTATTTTAATGTAAAATTTACTGAACATTTTTTCTCAGTTTGGAGGAAATAAAAAACGAGGGTTAAAAACAACGTAGAGCCTTAAATTTTAAACCGATTTTGGATTTTTTTTTTTATAAAACAAAATTAATTTTATTATCTACAAATAAATTGTTATAAACATATAATGTAAACAAATTTGATTTCTTCGTCGTTGCCAACGAAAAAAAATGTTTTTTCTTAAAATGTTTTTATATCTAAGATTAAAGCAGGACAAAGTATCTACTAGATTGGCATAAACAATTTTCTTAATTGCTATAAACAAATTTAAAAATCTCCGTTTTTCCAATTAATAAAAAATGTTTTTTAAGTTGATTAGTTCAGCACAAGGTACGAAATGAATATTTTAAACCATAATTATCTGTAAACAATATTCAGTTAGTCTTTAAATAATCCGTAAACAAATAAGTAAACAAATTCGTTCTCTCTGTTTTTTCTTATAGAAGAAGCCACGAAAAGGTGACACCACGAGAGGGATTATTAGTATTTTTATTATTATTATTAATATTTATTTAACGTATAGAAAGTTTATAGATTGTTTATAGATTTACGGAATATTGTTTATAGACAGTTGGGAATCACAAAATGTATTTTGTCAATATATAATATAAAAACTTTTAAGATCAGATAGTATTTTAATCTTATTTGTAGAAAAACTGAAAAGAAAAAATGACTTTTTCTTTACATGAAGACAAAGAAAACAAGTTTGTTTATTAATTTGTTTATAGCTTGTTTCAAGACTAAGTAAAAATTGTTTACAGATCATTATGGTTCAAAAGATGTATTTCGTACCTTGTGCTGAACTAATCTTCCAAAAAACAATTTTTTTTTAATGAGAAAAACGGAGATTTTTTAATTTGTTTATTAATCTGTTTATATCAGTAAAAAAAATTGTTTATGCGAATCTAGTAGATATTTTATACTGTTTTAATCTCAGATATAAAAATATGTAAAGAAAAAACATCTTTTTTTTTGGCAACGACGGAGGAACAAAATTTGTTTACATTATTTGTTTATAACAATTTATTTGTTGCTAATAAAATTAATTTAACTTTATGAGACATGTGGAAAGAAATTTCAGTAATTAACAGTCAAACCTACTATGGTTACATTGAGTTAAACAATATTTAAAAATGTGCTATTTTCACCAATGTTTATAACAATAGAAATATTTGTGCAAGTTAAACTTCAAAATTTGGGCTGGAGCGATCTCTTTGGAATTTACTCTAATTTGGTTTTATAAAGGAAGGTAGGTGCTTGGACGTTCTATTATTAAAAGCTTAAGATTTTTTAAAATAACGAAAGAGAGAAAAAAATTGTTTACTTACAGTTTAATTGTTTAAACAGTTAAAATTGTTTAAAACCAATTTTTTATGTAATCTACCTAGGATCTTGTTATTTTTTTGCATAAAAAAATTTTATTGAAGAAAAAACAACTAATTATAAATAAACGTTTTTTTAATTATAAAAACAACTGTTTATTTCCACACATTTACAACATATACTTAATTGTTGAAACAATTTTAATTTGTTTAAATAACAAAAAAAAATATATATAAATATTATATAAATAAAAATTAATTGTTTAAACAAATTAAAATTGTTGAAATCATCACAAATTAATTTAAAAATACATAAAATCTTGTGTAAATAATATTTATTTAAAGAATTTTGTTGTTACGGATTGGTTTTTTTTGACTGAACAAACAAATAGAGCATACGTGTTATTTTTGTTTTTTTTTTGTAGTGGATTTCTGCAGATCCGGAAACTAAATTGGAATTTTTGTTTTTTAACCAACCTATAATCGACAGTTCTTTTTTTATTTAGCCTATAAATCCTTTTTAGACTAAATCTTATTTGGTCTAAATGCACATATTTCGTTTTTGACACTTCAGTTTTTATATCGCGTTAGTTTAGAATGAAGGTAGATGGCAGCAGAGTCTGAATATCATAATGAAATTAATTAGTTATTATACATGTCTTATTAACTTCCTTCTCTGTAAAAATGTCCTTAGTAAGACATCCTCTAATAGTGTTATTAATGGATTTACAAACTACTTGCAAGAAAAGTCAAATTTTTACCAGGCTATGTTTACAATTGAGGATGATATCAAGTACTCAGATAATAGAGTGAATTTCATTGTGAAAGAAGTAGCTATGCAGTTTCGAATTATGGTCTTTAGTTCCAGTAAAGTACCAACGTATTCTAATGTAACTTACCTGTCATCTCTCAGGCGACCTAGAAAGACGACTTTGTTTATTTCGATTTACAATGGTGATACGGGAAACATGTCTGTTCCTTTTCAAAATGGTTTATACCAGTTGAGAAAGTTATCCGATGACTTAATAAAACCAAAGTATTTACTTATACCTATTCAGGAGAATAAATACGTATCGCAAGAAAGTGACTTTCTAAATTTCTTTGAAAATGACCTTTTAGACATTGCAGTATTAGAACTACCGAAGCAAGATCCTAAAGGGAAGGTTTCAGCAATATTGCATCAGTTTGACCCCTTTCAAAATAAGTCCAGTAATCAAGAAGTGTCATCCAAAACACAATGGTTTTTTAATACACTTCACAATTTAAATGGATTCAAAATTCATCTTATAGAATTAATATACCGAGACAATAATATTATAATACCAAACAAATTTAATCCATCTACGAAACTTTCTTACATCTTGGCGAAAACGATGAATTTCGTTCCAAATATACAGGAATTTAATAATACTAGTGAGGCTTTTAGGGCATTAGTGAATCCTCTTAAAAAAGTAGAGTTGATCTTAACTGAGTCTTATTTTCGTAATTTAGATGAAAAGTCTCTCATCAATCATGTATCGAAAGTGATCAGTTTAAAATTTGTTATTCCAAAACCATTAAAATTAAAAAAAAAATTAGTAGTATATCTCTTGAATTTTTCTACATGGTCTGTGTAACCTTTGGCATAATCGTTTTTATTCGACTTTTAGTTTTTATTATGCAGCTTGAGAAAGAAACGTGGAAAGTATTTAACACAGTTCAAATAATAATGGGAATGCCAGCTGTCAGAGAACCAAATAAAACACTTGAAGGATAATTTTTGGATCTCTAATAATTTTTTGCATCGTTTACACAAGCTACTTTTACTCAGTTTTTCTAGATACTGCTCTACAAGTGGAACCAGAGATTTCATCTCTTAAAGAACTAGTAAATTCAGATTTGACTCCAATGATCGATCCATCTTTAAAAGCGAATTTGTTGCATAGATCCAATCCTGATATCCAGAAATTGGGAAAAAAAGCGTTAGAAATAGCAAGTTTAAACTTCGTGTTTCCGTGTTTCAATTATTTAGACACATACAGGAACGTTAGTTGCCTTATTCATGATGCGAAATCCTTTGTTTATGATTATATGACATTTAGTAATAAACAGAGTTTGAAGGTACTGGAAGAACCAGTGGATTTATTACTCTCTACATGGATAGCAAGACCAGGCTCACCATTTACTGATCGTTTTAATGAAATTATTCTCAAAGCTACCGAAAATGGCTTGATGGATATAACACCAGAAATAAAATCATTTAAAATTACTCCAGTCCTTGAAACAATAAAAAAGGATAATCTTTTGCTTATTGCATTCTATGTACTACTAATTGGATACTCTTTGTCTGGAATTGTTTTTATCACAGAATTGATTATGGGTTTGAAAATTAAGAAGAAAGACAAATTTAGAAAATTACAACAGCGTTCTTAAAATGGGTTTCTAGAAGTAAGTAAATAAAATAATTTAATTGTATAGAGTTAATAATCATTTTGTCTGCCCACACCTGAAATTCGTCACTTAGATATTTTTTGTTTTAAACCAGTTACTATTTAAAAAACATTTTATATATAGACCAACTCCATTTCAAATCATGCAGGCAGTCTGATGGTGCATTAAGAATTAACTTTATATGAAAGTATGTTTTTCTGCTCGAAAAATAAAGAGACACGTATTTTTTTAAATTTTCATAACATTTTTTTTTTAATTTTTACGATTTTTTAAAGATTTTAACAAAAAAATAAGTTTTTTTATAAATTTTTTCTTTACAATCTCGTAATTTACACAATTTTTAAGCTTCTTAGTTGCTCTTTGGCTCATTCTTTTCTGTTCTTTATGCTTTTTAAAAATTTATCAAGATAAGTAAAATATATTGATAAACAAAAACAATACTTTGATTTTTTGTAAAAAATAAAAATTTTTTTTTTTAAAATTCAGGTTTTATAGCTACTTTAGTGTACTACTCGCCACGAAAATTTCATTTGGTATTTTTTTGTTTCTTGGAAGAAAAAAATTATTTTCTATTTTTTCGTAAAAACCTCCTAAATTTCCCAATTTTTAAGATTGACAATCGTTCATTGGGCCCTTTGTTTACATGTTTAATGATCTTTTTAAAAATATAATAAAAAGTAACAACAGCTGATAAATAGCAATATTATCCAACTTTCTTGGAAAAAGAAAAAGCTGTTTTTAAGTATTCTTTTTTGACGTTATAATGTATTATTTTCATATATTCATTTCATATAATATACGTCTCATAAAAATATGAAATATTTCTAGTATGTATATATTATTATTATATTATTATTATTTTTGCGAGGGATGTGAAAACCTGCTCACAGGTACCCTGTAGCCCGTACTACAGGGTTACATTAGTTCTATGAAACGAATTCTATATACCAATATGGAAATTATATACAATAACAAATTAATTAGATCCAAATAGCTAAATTTTATAAAACTCAAAATTTTTCAATAAAAAGGTCTTCAACATAAAATTTATCAGCTGTTATTACTTTTTATGATATTTTTTAAAAGAGCATTAAAAATGTAAACAAAGGGTCCAAGGAACGATTTTCAACCTTAAAAATTGGGAAATTTAGGAGATTTTTACGAAAAAATAGAAAATAATTTTTTTCTCCCAAGAAACAAAAAATACCAAATGAAATTTTTGTGGTCAGTACACTGAGAAAAAATTTTCGTAAAAATTCCTGTGCTGTTTACTATAAAAGAGTCGTAATTGACAGTCTCCGAAATTTTACCGTGCTGTCTTACAATTTTTACCGGATTTCCCACAATTTTTACTAGAAAATCTGGTAAAAATTATAAGACAGCACGGTAAAATTTCGAAGACTGTCAATTATGACTCTTTTATAGTGAAGAGCACAGGAATTTTTTCGAAATTTTTTTCTCAGTGTAGTACACTTAAGTAGCTATAAAACCTGAATTTTAAATAAAAAATTTTTTAGTTTTTTCAAAAAGTCAAAGTATTGTTTTTGTTAATCAATATTTTTTACTTATCTTGATAAGTTTTTAAAAAGCATAAAAAACAGAAAAGAATGAGCCAAAGAGCAACTAAAAAGCTTAAAAATTGTGTAAATTACGAGATTTTAAAGAAAAAATTTATAAAAAACTTATCTTTTTGTTCAAATATTAAAAAAATCGTTAAAATTAAAAAAACAATGTTATGAAAATTTAAAAAAAATACGTGTCTCTTTATTTTTCGAGCAGAAAGACATACTTTCCTATAAAGTTAATTCTCGATGCACCATCGGACTGTCTGCATGATTTAAAATGGATTCGGTCTATATACATATTTTAATTAATTAATCATAATTATACATATATATATATTTATATACATTCATTAAAATTTTAATTTAAAAATATCAGTTAAAATAATTTTAATTTTATTATCAATGAATCTATAACAACAGTTTTAAAATTACAATTGTTCTCCTTAAATTTTGTAATTATTCTTTAATTATTTTGTTCTGTTGTCGATTATTCTTGTCAGTTTTAGAATTTTTTTTTCAATATTGTGAATTATTTTCTCGTTTCTCAATTATTTTCCTTAATATTCAATTATTTTCTTGAAATTTTAATATAGGTATTTCTAAAATTCCCAATTAATTTCGTCAATTTTTATTTATTATTCACAATTTTTTCTTTAATTATCTAAAGTTTTCAATTCATAATTTATTATTATCCCTCAATTTCATTGTTGTTCTGTAATATTTAAAATTATTTCTTTCTGATGCCCAATAATCTTGCCACTTATCGAACTTTTTATCATTTGAAAATTATTTCCCATAACAATGAATTATCTTCGTCATTTTGTAATTTTTCCTACAATTACACAGCCCCACAAAAAAAAAAAAGTGTCATGTACTTTTAAAAATTGTTCTACGATGATTTTTAACGAAGTTATGATGTTTTATTTAAAATATAAATTTTTTCCAAATGTAAATAACACTTCAATTATTGATGTGGTATGGCGTAATGGAAAAAAATGATTTTAAATAAAACATCATAACTTCGTTAAAAATCATCGTAGAACAATTTTTAAAAAAGCGATTTAAGGCCGTTGGAGACACAGAGTCCGCAGAGAATCTGTAGGGGGGAGCAGTGGTTCTCAAAGACTGTCCCCATGCGTTTTGAAGACTTAGGAATATTTCGCGACAAAGTCCAACACTTTTCCCACAAAAGAACATCGTACTGCAAATTCTATTGAAATAAAGATTCAGAAAAATACTTACTTTTGATAAATCAAGTATTTCCTGAGCTTTAGTGTCTCGAGGAAATTCGTGTGATGAAAACAACCTCCAATGATGTTCCATGTTTGGCAATTTTTTCCAATAAAACCAGACACTTTTTCCGAAAATGAAAATCATAGTGAAAATTTAAATTTAATTAGCACTTTTTCACTTATTTTGTTTTTGGCATATGAGTTTTTAAATCGCGTCAGTCTCTCGAGGAAATACAAAATCACTTGACACTTCACTCACTGATTCCCACTTTGACAATTTTTTTCGGCAAAACCAGACACTTTTTCCGAAAATGAAAATCGTAGTGAAAATTTAAATTTAATTAGCACTTTTTTACTTTTTTTGTTTTTGGCATTTGAGTTTTTAAACCGCGTCAATCTCTCGAGGAAATACAAAATCACTTGACACTTCACTCACTGATTCCCACTTTGACAATTTTTTTCGGCAAAACCAGACACTTTTTCCGAAAATGAAAATCGTAGTGAAAATTTAAATTTAATTATCACTTTTTCACTTATTTTGTTTTTGGCATTTGAGTTTTTAAACCGCGTCAGTCTCTCGAGGAAATACAAAATCACTTGACACTTCACTCACTGATTCCCACTTTGACAATTTTTTTCGGCAAAACCAGACACTTTTTCCGAAAATGAAAATCGTAGTGAAAATTTAAATTTAATTAGCACTTTTTTACTTTTTTTGTTTTTGGCATTTGAGTTTTTAAACCGCGTCAATCTCTCGAGGAAATACAAAATCACTTGACACTTCACTCACTGATTCCCACTTTGACAATTTTTTTCGGCAAAACCAGACACTTTTTCCGAAAATGAAAATCGTAGTGAAAATTTAAATTTAATTATCACTTTTTCACTTATTTTGTTTTTGGCATTTGAGTTTTTAAACCGCGTCAATCTCTCGAGGAAATACAAAATCACTTGACACTTCACTCACTGATTCCCACTTTGACAATTTTTTTCGGCAAAACCAGACACTTTTTCCGAAAATGAAAATCGTAGTGAAAATTTAAATTTAATTAGCACTTTTTAACTTTTTTTGTTTTTGGTATTTGAGTTTTTAAATCGCGTCAATCTCTCGAGAAAAGTAAATTTTTTTCAATTTCATCAATGAAAATGTCAAACAATGTAGCAGAATATAGTTTGTCGTGCGCTGTTCTGATACGGCATTTTCGGGTACTATAATTCACACGGCGCCGCCTTTGAAATTATAGACAGGCGTACATTATATTCATTATATTAATCAACCTATTTATAAAATTCAATGTTTAGATATTAATTGTAAAAATTTAATATAAAAAATTAATGTCAAGTTCCAAACATAATTTTGCTAACTTTGTACAAAAAATAAAAGTTGTTTGTTATTTGAAGTGTAATTAGCTCTATTGAAAAGACGCATTTAAAATAATTTAAACCATTTAAATGCAACAAGTACATTATTTACTGTAAATCATGCATTAATAATTTCTAAACAATTTAAATATTTTTTAAAATCTAAGAGTTGAAGGAAAAATAGTAGAGCTTATTTAGTTTATCAGAAGAATGCAACCCGACTTACAGAGGAGATGGGAAATAGATATTGTATAGGAACTGAAATAAGTGTTTCTTTTAATTTTTTAAAATTAAATAAACAGAGCATTCGATAAATATTTTATACATAACGTAAAAATTAAAGAAATAATTAAAACGCAAGAAAGGACTAAAAAAATAGTGTAATATCAAAAAAATTAAATGAACAGGAAGAAAATGGAGAAATGTTTTTTTCTTAATCTAACAAACTGTAAAAAATGTAAAAAGTAAAAAAGAATAAGTAAGTAAGTTTGTAAAAAAACTCTCAAGAAATAGACAAGATGTGAAAAGAAATTGAATAAATTTACAAAAAAATAAGTGTATTTACTTTTAAAAGTATAGAAATAATTATTAAAATTAACGTAATAAAAAGTTTAATGAATGTATAAATAAGAAAACTGTGTAATATAATATTAAATAATTTTTATAAAAAGAAGAAAATTAAAGAAAATCCTAAAAAGAACAGAGACAAATACCAAAAAAAAAAATATCAAAAATACCTAAACGGAGAAAAAATTTTAAAAATGTTGTAAAAATAATAAATTATAATATAAAAATGAAAGTAAAATCTCTTAAAAATCTTGTAAGAATATTACCAAAGGAAGGATTATTGTGAATATGGAAATTAATTAATATTATTGAATTAAGATGCATTGAAATTTAAATTAATTTAAATTTAAAAGTTGGTACAAATTGAAATATGAGTTCATTGACGTTTGGAATTTATATAACTTTTAATGACTTGAAGATATACAAATCTAATATTATTTTTTGATAACTTGATAGTTCAAAAATGATATTAGATTAAACTACATATCTTTTAAAAATAAAATGTAAGAAACTACTTGGTAAATAAATTATATTTACTTATTTAATTTTTAATCATACATTTTTTAAACCACGTTTTTTTTTCTTATAAAAAAAGAGATATACATTTGTCTGTGTAGCATAAAATATATACAATTTATTGACAACATTTTCAGAAAAAGCTGTCTCAAATTCGACCAATGCAGATGAAAATTCTAAACATGACAGTTAAATTTCAAAAATATTTGTTAACATGCCCAAGTTATTAAATATTTAACAAAAAAGATCTATAAAAACTATTTAGCTTTCAAGAAAGTGCAACATTCGCAGTTTACAAAATTTTTTCCACGACATTTGTAGAAAAGTTTAATTTTTGCTTCGGTCAGTAAGCACAAAGTTTCTTATTTCTGATCTAAATTTGTTAAATATTTGATAACATGACCAAGTTATTAAATATTTAACAAATTAGACCAATAAGAACGATTAACCTATCGTGAAAGTGAAAAATTCACATTTTACAAAACTTTTTCGACGACATTTGTAGAAAAATTTAATTTTTGCTTCGGTCAATAAGCACAAAGTTTCTTATTTTTGATCTAAATTTGTTAAATATTCGATAACATGACCAACTTATTAAATATTTAAAAAATTAGATCTATAAAAACGTTTTAGCTTACGAGAAAGTGCAAAATTCGCAGTTTACAAAATTCTTTACACGATATTTGTAGAAAAATTTAATTTTTCTTCCGTCAATAAGCACAAAGTTTCTTATTTCTGATCTAAATTTGTTAAATATTTGACAACATGCACAAGTTACTGAATATTTAACAAAATTGACCAATAAGAACGATTTACCTATCGTGAAAGTGAAAAATTCACATTTTACAAAACTTTTTCCACGACATTTGTAGAAAAATTTAATTTTTGCTTCGGTCAATAAGCACAAAGTTTCTTATTTTTGATCTAAATTTGTTAAATATTCGATAACATGACCAAGTTATTAAATATTTAACAAATTAGATTTATAAAAACGTTTTATCTTACGAGAAAGTGCAAAATTCGCAGTTTACAAAATTTTTTCCAAGACATTTGTAGAAAAATTTAATTTTTCTCCCGTCAATAAGCACAAAGTTTCTTATTTCTGATCTAAATTTGTTAAATATTCGATAACATGACCAACTTATTAAATATTTAAAAAATTAGATCTATAAAAACGTTTTAGCTTACGAGAAAGTGGAAAATTCGCATTTTAAAAAATTTTTTCACAATATTTGTAGAAAAATTTAATTTTTCTTCCGTCAATAAGCATAAAGTTTCTTATTTCTGATCTAAATTTGTTAAATATTTGACAACATGCACAAGTTACTGAATATTTAACAAAATTGACCAATAAGAACGATTTACCTATCGTGAAAGTGAAAAATTCACATTTTACAAAACTTTTTCCACGACATTTGTAGAAAAATTTAATTTTTGCTTCGGTCAATAAGCACAAAGTTTCTTATTTCTGATCTAAATTTGTTAAATATTCGATAACATGACCAAGTTATTAAATATTTAACAAATTAGATCTATAAAAACGTTTTATCTTACGAGAAAGTGCAAAATTCGCAGTTTACAAAATTTTTTCCAAGACATTTGTAGAAAAATTTAATTTTTTTCCCGTCAATAAGCACAAAGTTGTTTATTTCTGATCCAAATTTGTGAAATATTTGATAACATGCCCAAGTTATTAAATATTTAACAAAAAAGATCTATAAAAACGATTTAGCTTTCAAGAAAGTGCAACATTCGCAGTTTACAAAATTTTTTCCACGACATTTGTAGAAAAGTTTAATTTTTGCTTCGGTCAGTAAGCACAAAGTTTCTTATTTCTGATCTAAATTTGTTAAATATTTGATAACATGACCAAGTTATTAAATATTTAACAAATTAGACCAATAAGAACGATTAACCTATCGTGAAAGTGAAAAATTCACATTTTACAAAACTTTTTCGACGACATTTGTAGAAAAATTTAATTTTTGCTTCGGTCAATAAGCACAAAGTTTCTTATTTTTGATCTAAATTTGTTAAATATTCGATAACATGACCAACTTATTAAATATTTAAAAAATTAGATCTATAAAAACGTTTTAGCTTACGAGAAAGTGCAAAATTCGCAGTTTACAAAATTCTTTACACGATATTTGTAGAAAAATTTAATTTTTCTTCCGTCAATAAGCACAAAGTTTCTTATTTCTGATCTAAATTTGTTAAATATTTGACAACATGCACAAGTTACTGAATATTTAACAAAATTGACCAATAAGAACGATTTACCTATCGTGAAAGTGAAAAATTCACATTTTACAAAACTTGTTCCACGACATTTGTAGAAAAATTTAATTTTTGCTTCGGTCAATAAGCACAAAGTTTCTTATTTTTGACCTAAATTTGTTAAATATTCGATAACATGACCAAGTTATTAAATATTTAACAAATTAGATTTATAAAAACGTTTTATCTTACGAGAAAGTGCAAAATTCGCAGTTTACAAAATTTTTTCCAAGACATTTGTAGAAAAATTTAATTTTTCTCCCGTCAATAAGCACAAAGTTTCTTATTTCTGATCTAAATTTGTTAAATATTCGATAACATGACCAACTTATTAAATATTTAAAAAATTAGATCTATAAAAACGTTTTAGCTTACGAGAAAGTGGAAAATTCGCATTTTAAAAAATTTTTTCACAATATTTGTAGAAAAATTTAATTTTTCTTCCGTCAATAAGCATAAAGTTTCTTATTTCTGATCTAAATTTGTTAAATATTTGACAACATGCACAAGTTACTGAATATTTAACAAAATTGACCAATAAGAACGATTTACCTATCGTGAAAGTGAAAAATTCACATTTTACAAAACTTTTTCCACGACATTTGTAGAAAAATTTAATTTTTGCTTCGGTCAATAAGCACAAAGTTTCTTATTTCTGATCTAAATTTGTTAAATATTCGATAACATGACCAAGTTATTAAATATTTAACAAATTAGATCTATAAAAACGTTTTATCTTACGAGAAAGTGCAAAATTCGCAGTTTACAAAATTTTTTCCAAGACATTTGTAGAAAAATTTAATTTTTTTCCCGTCAATAAGCACAAAGTTGTTTATTTCTGATCCAAATTTGTGAAATATTTGATAACATGCCCAAGTTATTAAATATTTAACAAAAAAGATCTATAAAAACTATTTAGCTTTCAAGAAAGTGCAACATTCGCAGTTTACAAAATTTTTTCCACGATATTTGTAGAAAAGTTTAATTTTTGCTTCGGTCAGTAAGCACAAAGTTTCTTATTTCTGATCTAAATTTGTTAAATATTTGATAACATGACCAAGTTATTAAATATTTAACAAATTAGACCAATAAGAACGATTAACCTATCGTGAAAGTGAAAAATTCACATTTTACAAAACTTTTTCGACGACATTTGTAGAAAAATTTAATTTTTGCTTCGGTCAATAAGCACAAAGTTTCTTATTTTTGATCTAAATTTGTTAAATATTCGATAACATGACCAACTTATTAAATATTTAAAAAATTAGATCTATAAAAACGTTTTAGCTTACGAGAAAGTGCAAAATTCGCAGTTTACAAAATTCTTTACACGATATTTGTAGAAAAATTTAATTTTTCTTCCGTCAATAAGCACAAAGTTTCTTATTTCTGATCTAAATTTGTTAAATATTTGACAACATGCACAAGTTACTGAATATTTAACAAAATTGACCAATAAGAACGATTTACCTATCGTGAAAGTGAAAAATTCACATTTTACAAAACTTTTTCCACGACATTTGTAGAAAAATTTAATTTTTGCTTCGGTCAATAAGCACAAAGTTTCTTATTTTTGATCTAAATTTGTTAAATATTCGATAACATGACCAAGTTATTAAATATTTAACAAATTAGATTTATAAAAACGTTTTATCTTACGAGAAAGTGCAAAATTCGCAGTTTACAAAATTTTTTCCAAGACATTTGTAGAAAAATTTAATTTTTCTCCCGTCAATAAGCACAAAGTTTCTTATTTCTGATCTAAATTTGTTAAATATTCGATAACATGACCAACTTATTAAATATTTAAAAAATTAGATCTATAAAAACGTTTTAGCTTACGAGAAAGTGGAAAATTCGCATTTTAAAAAATTTTTTCACAATATTTGTAGAAAAATTTAATTTTTCTTCCGTCAATAAGCATAAAGTTTCTTATTTCTGATCTAAATTTGTTAAATATTTGACAACATGCACAAGTTACTGAATATTTAACAAAATTGACCAATAAGAACGATTTACCTATCGTGAAAGTGAAAAATTCACATTTTACAAAACTTTTTCCACGACATTTGTAGAAAAATTTAATTTTTGCTTCGGTCAATAAGCACAAAGTTTCTTATTTCTGATCTAAATTTGTTAAATATTCGATAACATGACCAAGTTATTAAATATTTAACAAATTAGATCTATAAAAACGTTTTATCTTACGAGAAAGTGCAAAATTCGCAGTTTACAAAATTTTTTCCAAGACATTTGTAGAAAAATTTAATTTTTCTCCCGTCAATAAGCACAAAGTTGTTTATTTCTGATCCAAATTTGTGAAATATTTGATAACATGCACAAGTTATTGAATATTTAACAAATTAGATCTATAAAAACGTTTTAGCTTACGAGAAAGTGGAAAATTCGCAGTTTACAAAATTTTTTACACGATATTTGTAGAAAAATTTAATTTTTCTTCCGTCAACAAGCACAAAGTTTCTTATTTCTGATCTAAATTTGTTAAATATTCGATAACATGCCCAAGTTATTGAATATTTAACAAATTTAGATCAAAAATAAGAAACTTTGTGCTTATTGACCGAAGCAAAAATTAAATTTTTCTACAAATGTCGTCGAAAAAGTTTTGTAAAATGTGAATTTTTCACTTTCACGATAGGTTAATCGTTCTTATTGGTCTAATTTGTTAAATATTTAATAACTTGGTCATGTTATCAAATATTTAACAAATTTAGATCAGAAATAAGAAACTTTGTGCTTACTGACCGAAGCAAAAATTAAACTTTTCTACAAATGTCGTGGAAAAAATTTTGTAAACTGCGAATGTTGCACTTTCTTGAAAGCTAAATCGTTTTTATAGATCTTTTTTGTTAAATATTTAATAACTTGGGCATGTTAACAAATATTTTTGAAATTTAACTGTCATGTTTAGAATTTTCATCTGCATTGGTCGAATTTGAGACAGCTTTTTCTGAAAATGTTGTCAATAAATTGTATATATTTTATGCTACACAGACAAATGTATATCTCTTTTTTTATAAGAAAAAAAACGTGGTTTAAAAAATGTATGATTTAAAATTAAATAAGTAAATATAATTTATTTACTAAGTAGTTTCTTACATTTTATTTTTAAAAGATATGTAGTTTAATCTAATATCATTTTTGAACTAATTTATTTTATTTTTAAAACATTCAATATATTAAAAAAAAATTATATAATATTTATATTATGTAACAAAAATTCTCCCTTTTATTTTGAAGAAATAAGAAATTTACTTTAATACTTGTTTTAGAACATTATTAATTTGTTTATTATATTTAATATTGTAATAAAGAATTGCATAATTTAAAATTAACAAATTAAAATTTATGTAGGAAAAAATTTTATCTTTTTTTTGCTAAATTATTTCTTAAATACTAAGAGTTACATCATAAATCCTTATGGTTTATTTAGTGCAGAGAAAGAAGGCAACCCGACTTACATAGAAGTTCGGAAACAGAGATCAAATTATTCATCAAAGATATATGTATAGATTGCTTGAAATAAATAAAATAAATGTAATCTATAAACAGGGCTGTTATTGATTTAAATGGAAAAAAAAATTTTTAATTCTCCGGATGTCCAATATTGCATGTAAAGTATCGCAAATCATAAAAAAAACAGAAATTTGTGGATAAATCTTGAAAATTTTAATATTTTATTCGTTATAAAATTTAAAAAATTGTATTAATACAGATGATCAAAATACCTACAATTTACAAATTTTTGGTATCAAGTTATCAAAAAATAATATTAGATTTGTATATCTTCAAGTCATTAAAAGTTATATAAATTCCAAACGTCAATGAACTCATATTTCAATTTGTACCAACTTTTAAATTTAAATTAATTTAAATTTCAATGCATCTTAATTCAATAATATTAATTAATTTCCATATTCACAATAATCCTTCCTTTGGTAATATTCTTACAAGATTTTTAAGAGATTTTACTTTCATTTTTATATTATAATTTATTATTTTTACAACATTTTTAAAATTTTTTCTCCGTTTAGGTATTTTTGATATTTTTTTTTTTGGTATTTGTCTCTGTTCTTTTTAGGATTTTCTTTAATTTTCTTCTTTTTATAAAAATTATTTAATATTATATTACACAGTTTTCTTATTTATACATTCATTAAACTTTTTATTACGTTAATTTTAATAATTATTTCTATACTTTTAAAAGTAAATACACTTATTTTTTTGTAAATTTATTCAATTTCTTTTCACATCTTGTCTATTTCTTGAGAGTTTTTTTACAAACTTACTTACTTATTCTTTTTTACTTTTTACATTTTTTACAGTTTGTTAGATTAAGAAAAAAACATTTCTCCATTTTCTTCCTGTTCATTTAATTTTTTTGATATTACACTATTTTTTTAGTCCTTTCTTGCGTTTTAATTATTTCTTTAATTTTTACGTTATGTATAAAATATTTATCGAATGCTCTGTTTATTTAATTTTAAAAAATTAAAAGAAACACTTATTTCAGTTCCTATACAATATCTATTTCCCATCTCCTCTGTAAGTCGGGTTGCATTCTTCTGATAAACTAAATAAGCTCTACTATTTTTCCTTCAACTCTTAGATTTTAAAAAATATTTAAATTGTTTAGAAATTATTAATGCATGATTTACAGTAAATAATGTACTTGTTGCATTTAAATGGTTTAAATTATTTTAAATGCGTCTTTTCAATAGAGCTAATTACACTTCAAATAACAAACAACTTTTATTTTTTGTACAAAGTTAGCAAAATTATGTTTGGAACTTGACATTAATTTTTTATATTAAATTTTTACAATTAATATCTAAACATTGAATTTTATAAATAGGTTGATTAATATAATGAATATAATGTACGCCTGTCTATAATTTCAAAGGCGGCGCCGTGTGAATTATAGTACCCGAAAATGCCGTATCAGAACAGCGCACGACAAACTATATTCTGCTACATTGTTTGACATTTTCATTGATGAAATTGAAAAAAATTTACTTTTCTCGAGAGATTGACGCGATTTAAAAACTCAAATACCAAAAACAAAAAAAGTTAAAAAGTGCTAATTAAATTTAAATTTTCACTACGATTTTCATTTTCGGAAAAAGTGTCTGGTTTTGCCGAAAAAAATTGTCAAAGTGGGAATCAGTGAGTGAAGTGTCAAGTGATTTTGTATTTCCTCGAGAGATTGACGCGGTTTAAAAACTCAAATGCCAAAAACAAAATAAGTGAAAAAGTGATAATTAAATTTAAATTTTCACTACGATTTTCATTTTCGGAAAAAGTGTCTGGTTTTGCCGAAAAAAATTGTCAAAGTGGGAATCAGTGAGTGAAGTGTCAAGTGATTTTGTATTTCCTCGAGAGATTGACGCGGTTTAAAAACTCAAATGCCAAAAACAAAAAAAGTAAAAAAGTGCTAATTAAATTTAAATTTTCACTACGATTTTCATTTTCGGAAAAAGTGTCTGGTTTTGCCGAAAAAAATTGTCAAAGTGGGAATCAGTGAGTGAAGTGTCAAGTGATTTTGTATTTCCTCGAGAGACTGACGCGGTTTAAAAACTCAAATGCCAAAAACAAAATAAGTGAAAAAGTGATAATTAAATTTAAATTTTCACTACGATTTTCATTTTCGGAAAAAGTGTCTGGTTTTGCCGAAAAAAATTGTCAAAGTGGGAATCAGTGAGTGAAGTGTCAAGTGATTTTGTATTTCCTCGAGAGATTGACGCGGTTTAAAAACTCAAATGCCAAAAACAAAAAAAGTAAAAAAGTGCTAATTAAATTTAAATTTTCACTACGATTTTCATTTTCGGAAAAAGTGTCTGGTTTTGCCGAAAAAAATTGTCAAAGTGGGAATCAGTGAGTGAAGTGTCAAGTGATTTTGTATTTCCTCGAGAGACTGACGCGATTTAAAAACTCATATGCCAAAAACAAAATAAGTGAAAAAGTGCTAATTAAATTTAAATTTTCACTATGATTTTCATTTTCGGAAAAAGTGTCTGGTTTTATTGGAAAAAATTGCCAAACATGGAACATCATTGGAGGTTGTTTTCATCACACGAATTTCCTCGAGACACTAAAGCTCAGGAAATACTTGATTTATCAAAAGTAAGTATTTTTCTGAATCTTTATTTCAATAGAATTTGCAGTACGATGTTCTTTTGTGGGAAAAGTGTTGGACTTTGTCGCGAAAAATTCCTAAGTCTTCAAAACGCATGGGGACAGTCTTTGAGAACCACTGCTCCCCCCTACAGATTCTCTGCGGACTCTGTGTCTCCAACGGCCTTAAAGGTCACAATCCAAGCTTTCTATTCGCCCTAGGCATGTATTAATGTTAAGTCGGGTTCACATGCTAATGAACAAAAAGTGTCATTTTATTGATTTTGAGGTTAGAAAAAAATCCTGACGTGATGGAGCAAAATGGACTTCGGATTCGTGTTCAGCGCGTCAAAATACATAGGGCTAGGGTATTCCGGTCAAAAGTACATGACACTTTTTTTTTTTGTGGGGCTGTGTTATCAATTATTATCATACAGCGTCAATTTAATTCTTTAATTTTCAATTTATTTCTACAATTTTAATTATTTTCCTCAATTTTCAAATATTTTCTATTTTCTAATTATTTTCATCGACCTATTCAACTAACTCTTCAATATTAAAAAAATTCTGGGCTTTTTCAATTAATTTGTTTCATCATAAAAATTGTTTAAAATTTTCGTTTCAACAATTTTCTTTACTTTTCTTCTTTCTTCAGTTTTCTACAACTATTTCCTTCAATTTCTCATTTTTTTTCTTTCAATTTCAATTGCATTTTTTAATTTTTCATTAATTTTTTTTAGTAACAAAAAATTCTCGACTTATATCAATTATATTTCTCTATACATCAATAAATTTCTTTAATTTTAGATACAATTGTTCAATTATATTCTACAAATTTTAATTCCATTCTTTAAAATTAAATTATTTTCTTCCATTTTCCATTAATTTTTTTTCAATTTTTAATCAATTCTTCAATATTGAATTATTCTCTGATTTTAAAAAAAATGTTAACAATCATGAATCCTTTAGCTCTATAACTATTTTTTTAAATTCTTAATTATTTTTTTAAATTTTGAATTCAATTCTTCAGTTTTCAATTATTTTCTTTTGTATTTAATGATTATGTGCTCTTTAAATTACTTTTTAAAAATTTTTTTATTTTTTTTTTATTTTAATTACATTTTTCAATTATAAATTATTTTCATCAATTTCAATTTTTTTTCTTTTTCATTTCAGTTGTTCAATTTACAATTATTCCGATCATTTTGCTCATTTTTCAATTATTTAGTTTAAATTTAATGTTTACTGTTTAATTTCTTTATTATCATTTCAAATTGTTTATTATTTTAGCCATTTTTCGAACTTGGTTTTCAATTGTTAATTATTTTCGTCGTTCTTCAGATATATTTTTCAATTTTACAATTCTTCTCGTTATTTTTCAATTATTTCTTTCAATTATTTCCTGCAATTCCTTCAATTTTCATTTATTCTCTTTATATTTTTAAATTATTCATTAATTTTTTTTTATTTCTTTTGCTAATTATTTTGCCAATTTACCATTTTTTTTTAATTTTCAATTATTTTTGTCATTTTAAAATGCTTTTTCAATTATTTTTCTAAAATTTTAAATTACTTTCTTCAATTTTTAATTATTTTCCTTAATATTTTTAAATTCTCGTGTTTGGTTAATTTTATTTCGATTATTAATTAGTTTCTTTAACTTTAAAATTAAAATTCAATTGTTCAAATATTTTCTGCAATTCTCAATTTTTTTTTCAAATTTCAATTTCATTTTTCAATTTGCAATAATTCTCTTTCACATTCAATTATTCTCGCCTTTTTTCAGTTACTTTTTTTAATCTTTTACTAGGTATATTCTTTAAATTTCAATTCCATTCTTCATTTTTTAATTATTTTTTTAAATTTTCAATTCTTTTCTTTAATTTTTAATTATTTGCTTCAATTCCTAATTATTTTTTTTCGATTTTCAATCCAGTTGTTCAATTTACAATTATGTTCAACAATTATTCATATAATTTTAAAAATTTTTTTGCAATTATTTTCTTAAAATTGAATTTTTATTGTTTTATTTGAATAATTTTTTTATTCGTGTATTAATATAGCCATTTTTCGATTTTTGTTTTCAATTGACAATTATTTTCTCCTTTCTTTTGTAATTTTTTTTTAATTATTAATTATTGTTTCAAATTTTGATTTAATTTTAAAAATTTCAATTTGTTACTTTATTTTTCAATTAATTTCTTACATTTTAATTATTTTGTTTTTATTTTGATTTTTTTTTATTTTCAATCCAGTCTTTCAATTTTCAATTATTTCCAACAGTTTTTCCTATAATTTTCTTAATTTTCAAATTATTTTGTTTGAATTTAATATTTATTGTTTAATTTGCTAGACATTTCTTAAATTTAGTTTACAAATTGGCAAATTTCTTTTATTTTGACAATTTTTTATT
Source organism: Ganaspis brasiliensis (assembly GCA_037103525.1). Classification (NCBI taxonomy): domain Eukaryota; kingdom Metazoa; phylum Arthropoda; class Insecta; order Hymenoptera; family Figitidae; genus Ganaspis; species Ganaspis brasiliensis. The sequence goes on from JAZKLR010000335.1 coordinate 487,666, forward strand.
AATAGCAAATTTTTTTTCAATGGCTTTATATAATTTTTCGTTTAATGAATAAATGAAACCACTATAAACAACAATTATTAATACAAAAAGTGTATAAAATTAAAATTTATGAATGTAAAAATATTTTATAGTACTTCCTAGACTGTTAGCATTTTAAAAAATAACGAAAAAACCATAAAATTTATCAGAAGTTTGAAGAATATTTGGGAATACTGAAGAATATCAGTAGTGATGCATGTCGAGCAAACGATCTGATCGATTTTGATATCGATCGTCAGTTGTTTGCTTGGATCGTCTCGATTTTATTTTATATAATTAATTAATTTTATAATTAATTATACAGGCTTAAATAAAACTTTTCTTTAAAAAAGAATGTTAATATATGTGTATTCAAAAGATTTGTTTGTAGTAATTTTTTTATATAAAGCATAATTATAATAAGTAAAATCGATTTAAGATTGATCTAGAAATTGACAATTTTTTGTCATATTGAACAGCATATTTTTTTATTATGAGGACTCAGAATTAGTATATTTCTTTTGCTTATCCAGACACAATTGCTTAAGAACAGTAATTTAATTATTACAAAACTGAATTTCATAATTCTTTATTTAAACAAATGACATATTTAAACACATCATATCTTTTTTCTGAAAGCTTTTAATAAGTTCAAACTTTACGCACATTTAAATTTGTACAAACAGTTTGTATTAAAATTTTACTAATATATTTTGCTTAATTTCTTAAATATTTGAGTAAGAAATATATTACAAAAGAAGTCCTTCAAAATTGGTTGGTTTGGCAAAAAATTACTTGAATCGATTTTATTTAAATTAAATATCGTAATTAATATTCATTTAAAAGGTGTAATAGATTTTATTTAAAGGTGTAACATTTATTTTCTTATAATTATTTGCAAATTAATGTTATTTATGATAATTATTATTTCTGGATAAACAAAGTAAATGTACAAACTAATTTTAAATTAAATTAAATTTTCGTAAGTATCCAACTTTCTTATTAAATAGTTTTAAAAAAATATGCTGTCAAATAAGCCAAAAATTGTCTATTTTTAAATCAATCTTAAATTCATTTTACTTACTATAATTTTGCTTTATATACAAAATAAATTACTACAAACAAATCTTTAGAATATATAATTATTAACATTCTTTTTTAAAGAAAAGTTTTATTTAAGTCTATATTTATTAATTAAAAAAATTACTCATATGACAGTTCAGTACAAATGCGTACTGAATAAGATATGCCAACAAAAAGAAAAAAACCTTATATTTAAAGATATTTTCAAAAATGATGATAATTATTCAAAGTTAACTAAAAAGTAAAGTTATAAGTATAATTTGATTACATATACTTTTTTTTTTTGCGTAGGATATGAAAACCTGCCTTCAGGTACCCTGTAGCCCGTACTACAGGGTTATGCGGGGGTGGCGATGTTCTGCCGACCCGCTAAAAACACACCCTTATTTGGAACCTTAAGACCACTCCCAGGTAGAGCCAGTTTACTGACGTATCGCCTTCAGGAGTGGTCTTATATCCCGCCTCTATCGCCTAAACGATATCCCTCGACCTACGGGAACTACCTTTGTTGGCGGCCATCGAGATCCTTAACCCTCATAACATGTTGGATGAAGGTCTCGATGTGCCGCCAATTCTCTTTGGATCGAGTCATTAACAGGACCATGTTCTCCGGTGTAACTTCGCAGTTTACACCGGCGAACATGACCCGTCTTTCGTCGTTCCATCGTGTGCATGTAAAGAGTGTGTGCTCTGCGTCATCCTTTGGGGATTTGCAGTACGCACACTCTGAACTTTGTCGTCTTTTGAAGCGCTCTAGGTACGAGTTAAAACACCCGTGACCTGAGAGCGCTTGGGTGAGGTAGTACGAGACTACTCCATGTTTTCGATCTATCCAGGTGGCGAGTGTAGGTATGAGCCGATGTGTCCATCGACCCTTCTCATCCCCGCTCCACCTTGCTTGCCATCTTTCGACAAGTCTGCTTCTCGCATCTCGGCGAATTTGGTCCTTGCTGGGTCTATTGTCATCCGTATAACGGGTGGACATCCTATCTTTGAAAAGACATCCTATCTCTCCTAAACGTCCATTTTTGGCCCTGGTTGACAACCATCAGATTGTTCCTGGAGACCATTTCTGCGATTAGGATTCCTCTATTGTCGAGCCTTGTCTCGCCCCAGTCTGGCGATTTCGCATTGAAGTCGCCTGTGACGAGAACATCCAGCCTGGATTCTCGCAGACTCGACTCGAGTTCATCTATCTCCGCTTCGAAGGTTGTCAGTGGGTCGTTGGGTGAGAAGTAGCAGCTATACATGCGTATACCTGAAATTTTCACCCACACGAACCCACTGCTCGTCTCCAGGAACTTGTCTACCCTCAAATCGGGATTGAAGACCTGAATGGCTGCCCTACCCGATGAATCCTGGTACCAGGGAGCGAGGTCGTTTCTTTTGTTCTGTTCGCTGAGGAACAGAACATCGATCCGCTCCTGACTGGCTGTCACTAGCATCAGGTCTTGAGCCTTTTTCGACGTATGCAGATTAACTTGCAGAAACTTTAGGCTTTTGCCTGTTTCAGTTTCTGCAGTGCCTCTTTATACACTGGGCAGGCAATACTACCAGCCCAGTGTCCGAGATCGGACTTTTCCAGGTCGGAGCAAGTTAAACACTTTGGCTCTTTCGCGTCACAGCACTTCGCCAGGTGATCCGCGCCGCCGCATCTCCGACAGTTTTTAACCCTGTCGGGGCCTTTGCATACGCGAGTCGAGTGTCCATACCCTAGACACTGTTGACACCTCGGGACTTCGACGTGTAGTCTAATTGCTGCATTAACCCAGCCAACCCGGACTTTGCCTATCTTGAGGAGAGTATCACAATCTCCCTCCGGTAGGCGGACCAATGCCATCTTCATTCCACCAAAACGCGGTACGAGGCGGCATGTCAGATCCGGGTTGACATTCTCAAGTTTAGTCTTGAGGGCAGCCACAATGTCCTCTTCCGTGGTCGTCTCGTCGAGATCTCGGATCTCGACGGTCTTTTTGTTAATCAGGGCAAACACTTCCGCTTTGTTTTGCAACGCTTCAGTGAGAGCTCCAGCTAGTTCGGAGGTTTTTCCTCCCTTCTTCACGACAATGAGGACCTCCTTTTTGATGGTCCTCCTGACTTTAAGTACTTCCGCGCCAAACTGGTCCGGGTTAACGGACGTTTTCATGGCGCGGAAGACCTCTTTGTAGGCCTCTGGAGTCTCTGCTGAGATTTTGACGGCTTCCGTCATCCTTGACTTAGAAGAAGAGATTTTCTTCTCTGCTATTGGGATCTTTCTCTCAGCAGCCTTCCTTTCTTTGGCCTCTTTTCTCTTATCGACGACGGGTGTAAAGCCGTCGCTGTCTCCTGGAGGTTTCTCCAGCACGGCGTCCGAATAACTCCTGGTAGGGGATTTGGCCAGAGCAGTATTATGCTCTTTCGGTTTTCCCGCTTCAGGATTCGCTGTAGGTGGGGCCCTGCGCCTAAACTTCTTTTCCTGTACCACTGGGTGACTAGCATCTGGGCTGTCACCCTCGGTACGGCTGCGTTTCTTGTCGCCACCAGGCTTTTGCAAGCTCGCGTTCCTCGAGGTTGCCTTTGCAGACGTCGGGGTCTGCACTTCAATAAACCGCAAATTTTTGCGGATTTCATTGAAGGCCACCTCGAGAGCTTTAACTGCCTCTTGGACTTCTCTTTTTATATTCTTTCGTTTCCCAATGCCCTTTTTTATGGTTTCGAAGAACTCAGGAATGTCACTTAATTGTTGGATGACGTTTTCCTTAAAACGTTCTTGTTCACCAGTCCGAGCACTTTGGGGAAGACTGAACTGACCAGACGTAGAGCCGCCTTGATTGGGAGCGGGTACACCCTCGGATACTGCGATCCTACCCCAGATCCCTGAGGTCCAATCAGCTGCTTAGCCGTTCCCGGAATACACGGACGGAACGGACTCGCCAGTAACAATGCAGGTTCCGATCCCTTACATCCATTACGCACTCGCCGATCAATCCCGAAGGGGGCTGGCTCCTGACACCCTACCGCTGGTCCACCTCAGCAGAGCTACGCTCACATCAGACTCGTACATGTCACGGTTGGAAACGCCGTGACAGGACTTATCACTCCCAGTGTACTGCCTGCAAGGTGCCGATCGGCTAGTGTCGTTGGTCAGATCGGACAGACAACCGGTCCACCAGGCGCCAACCCTAAATCGAGACTACTTCACACCAACTTAGAAAAACCAAGAAGGCAGGAGTGTCCCATTCCTCCCAGAACCCATGTCGTTCATAGCTGACGAGGATGGTTAGCCCCCATTTGGAATCCGAATCAACATCATCCGCACAGGATAGCTAGTGCACAGGTTCGAAAAACGGCGGCTACCCGAATTAACGGGGTCCCGTTCATTCCCCTGTGCCTAAACTCGCCAGACATCGGAAGTCGATGAGCCCTGGGAAGAGCCGAACAGCTCGTCCAGTGATGGCGCCCGAAGGACAAGCGCCTGGCCGGTCCTAAGCCCCCTCACCACGACAAGGTAACACCACGAGGGGGTGATTATATATACTTATAATTAATTATAATATTCATTAATTATAAATTAGAATCGAGACGATCCAAGCAAACAACTGACGATTTCAAAATCGATCAGATCGTTTGCTCGACATGCATCACTATTCATGATTCACTACTGCGCATCTGTAGCACACAATTTTAACTACTGCGCATGTGAAATTGACCTAGTTGACTACTGCGCATGTGCAGAAGTAACGTATGACTACTGCGCAAATGTGGCCTTCATAATAAACTATCTCGGACATGTAGCGCTCAATGTGAACTACTGCGCATGTGTTACTGCGCATAAAAATTTATTTTAATCAGGAAAAGTGAGTAGACTTAATATAAGTGGTGAATGAACGAACGAACGAACGAAAGAACGAACGAATGAACAAACGAAAGAACGAACGAAAAAAATTTCAAATTTTCGAAAGTCAACATCATTTTTATGTATTAATGCACGATTTTGCATATGCAACTGCGTATAAAAATGCTTCACTACATAAAGGACTCACTATTTTTTAATATACCAATAGGAAAAAGTAGGTTAACTTAATAAAATGGACAAACTAACGAAAAAATGAACGAAAAACTGGTTACATTTTAATATGGGTGATTGTCAAAATAAAGGAAAACCCTTAGCTGAAAAGTGGAAATTTGATTATGATAAATAATGCGATAAATATTAATAAAAATCTATTCTATCACTCCTAAAATGAATAATTTTTTGGAAGGGGCAGTTTTAAAAGCAAGAAATAAATGCAGTATTTATTATTGAAATAAGGAGAAAGATTTGAGGTTAAATAAAGATTGGCAAAGCAGGAAAAATTTTAAATAATATTAAACAAGTTACCAGAAAATTAGAAAATGTAAAAAGTTGTTACAATTAAGTCATCTCTGAAGTTTCTATTACTATTATCTTTATTAAATATAATTATTTTTAAAACGAATAAAGATTATACAACCATCAAAATAAACATTTTTAGAGGTTATGTTAACTTTTAAATTCCCGACGTTCCAGAGGAATAGCCACGCGCATGCGCAAAACTGTTATTCCATACTAACGTACGGTAATGATTTCAACAAAATCACTGAGACAAAACTTTTTTAATATTTATGCAAGAATAATTAACTTTACAATATTGAAGTTACTATAAATGAAAGTTAATATTACGGTTAACTTTTACTGATACTGGTTCTGTACTAAAAATAATTAGAAATGGTTTTTTAAGTACGTACGGTAATGACTTTTTATGTTGTCAAAATTGAATTTCCAACTTTATTATTAAATTACAAAAAAGTAATAAGCTTTTTAATAATAACTTTACAGTATTTTTAAATCATTTTGTATGCTTGATTTGTGGGTAATTGTAATTTTCTTTTGACTATTTATATTTTAAAGAAAAAGTAGTCTACGGTAATGACGTTCATAACATGAAGAAATTGTGGGACACATTTAAACATTTTTTTTTTATTAAAATTGCTTCCTTTGCAACAATTGCAAATATTTTATTTAATACCTTAATATATCCCTAATATGATCCAATAATTGTTTTAGCCATATTCTTTAAAAAATGAGAAGATAATAAATTTTAAAGTATTAAAAGTGTATGTTGGGACATGTACGGTAATGACGTTTGAAGTGTTTTCGTATTAAAATAAAAAAATAGGTATATTATAAAATTAAAACTAAATTAGCCCCATTATAAACATAAAAAAACAAAACTTTTAGCAAAGAAAGTAAAAGTGATAAGATAATTTATAACTATTTTATTTAACTGGGACTTCAAGTTTTCCCGCAATTTGACAATCACCCATATAGTAAAGGATTTTATAACTCTGTTCTAACAGTTAATACATTAGGAAAGTTGGAAAAAATTGTAATACGCCTATTTACTTACCATTTTAGAATTGTTTGAAGGCAGAACTTGGAGTAACCGTTTGGGACACTCATGACATAATAGGACACTCATTACATTCGTTGGGAAAAATATTCAATCCATTTTAATTAAATTGTTATTTTCATTCTTCAACAAAGTTTTGAAGTTAGGAGTTTATTCAATTATTCAATTCTACAACTATTTCCTTCAATTCTCAATTATTATTATTCAATTCTCCCTCAATTCTACAAATTTTGATTCCATTTTTTAATTTTAATTATTTTTTTCGATCATCAATAGTTTTCTTTAATTTTAAATGCAATTGCATAATTGCGTTTTTAATTATTTTCTTCTGTATTCAATTATTCTCACCTGTTTTCAATTTTTAAGGACGTTCCTTAAATTTTTATTCCATTTTTCAATTCTCAATTATTTTTTGCAATATTAATTTTTTTTTCAATTTTAAATCAAGTTGTTCAATTCGCAATTATTTCCAACAATTATTCCTATAATTTTCTAAATTTTTCTATTCGCAATTATTTTCTTTAAATTTAATATTTCTTGTCTAATATTTTCAATTATTTTTTTCAGTTTTCTATTAATCTACTCGTTTTTCAGATATTTTTAATCATTTTGTCATTATTCTTGTAATTTTCATTATTTGAATTTGCAAAAAATTTTTTATTTCATAATGAACAACGACAATGCAAAGTTTATTGCGCGCCTGGAGGAGCAATAATGAACCTAGTTTTTAATGTATTTCTAAATAAGAGTTTAAAAAATAAGTCGCGACTCACTTATTGGGAATATAATATTTTCGATAACTTAAAGAATGAAAAAAAAACAATAAAAATTAAGTTATAACACAATTAGTACCTTATTATATTATACTTTATAGATTAATACTTTTTTATTGAATATGCCCTGGTAGATGGCCAAAACCGTAGGAGAACGAATCTGCGGTTCCTTCCCGTAGGGTTCTTTGTTAAATATTGGCAAAGTATAATAAAAATTGGGCAAAAGAGATATTATTGGGACAAAGTGTAACTTTGTTAATAAGATTGATAAGGTTTTGGGTTGTAAAACAATGTTTTTAAACAGAAAAATAAAAAATTCTGAAATTGATACTTTAAAGGTGTTTCCACATACATCACTTGTCAACTTTTGATAGAGTTCGCGGCAGATTTAAATATCTCCATCTGACTTGGAAAATTTAAGAGTAAAAAAGTGTACATTTCTATAGAAATGTGCATTTAATTAAAAATAAACATGTGTAACTTGACAAAGAAAGATAAAAAGTGTAATTTTAGGTTAGAAATAATAAAGTGCAGCAACATATCCTGTCAACTTGGCCTAAAAACAAATAATGTTTTTTCCTAAACTTTTTCGTATTTAATTAGTTAATTTATTATTCATAACGATTTTCCTACTTTTTCTTGAAATCATATCCTTTTATCCCACTTCAAGTCTAATAAGAACCTATAAACATTAAATATAACCTCAAAGTGTCACAATGTTTTCTAAATATCTCCCTAACGTGAATAAAAGTTAATACGAACAAATTAGAATTTTCCAAGTAAAATTAAAAGTTGTGTATCTTTCTGATTTATAAAAAAAAACCATTTACACACGAATTTATGAGTATTTCAACTTTTTCTGGAAAAATTGGAAATAAAAACCATTTTCAATTTGACTTTTGTGACTTTTGAGACATTTGTGTCACTTATTGTCCAATTAAGAAAATCGATTTTCTTTTCTTGGCTCTCGTTAGATACTACCCAATGGGAAAAATACGATTGGCGCAACATTGGTCCAATATTGTACAATATTGGGCCAATATTGGGAGTGTAGAAACCAATGCCAAGACTGCCAAGCCTCGGAATACAAAATTGGACATTGCAGATATCAGTTTCTGTCAAAAAATAAAATTGGATCACGACATATTTGTTTCTGTAGAGTGTTCTGTTTTACTAATCTAACACCATGAAAAACACTAATGTTTACTGCCTGCAAAGAAGAAATCTGTATTACCGACTGATGGTAACATGATAACCCCGGTAGAAACACGACTTTTCGCGGTCGGTAAAGTATAAATATGCATTACCGATAGTCGGTAACTGGCCCAGGCCCAGCATGGCATAACTAGATTCGTTATCAGTGACCCAAAAATCCTCGAGAAACAAGTTTCAAGCGATTTCAATGAATTTTTAACATTTTGTCCGCCATATTGGATTCGTCATTTTGAATTTTGAAAATCAAATTTTAGATTTGTTATCAGTGACCCCAAAAACCCCCGAGTAACAAGTTTCAAGCGAATTTTATCATTTTTTAAAAAATTTGTCCGCTATATTGGGTCTACCATTTTGAATTTTGGAAATCGGATTTTAGATTCATAATCAGTGACCCCAAAAACCCCTGAGTGACAAGTTTTTAGCGATTTTTATCGTTTTTTTTTTTAAAATTCATCCGCCATATTGAGTCAGCCATTTTGAATTTTGGAAATTGGACTTTAGATTCGTAATCAGCAACCCCTAAAACCGTAATATATGTCGTAACAAAAATTTTTTTTTCGAAAGAAACTGATATCTGCAATATTGGTTCAATATTGGTTGAATATTGTATTCCGAGGCTTGGCATTGGTTTCTACACTCCCAGCCTTGGCCCAATATAAATGCCAATATTGGACCAATATTTAGCCAATCGTGAGCCTTGGCAATTTCCCATTGGGTATTAGGTTCTTTAAAAATTCATATAAACTTTTTGAACATATTAAAAATTAAAAAAGTGTCGACTAAATTTCCAAAACTAAAGCAAAACAATTCTCTCAAAAACTCCACCTACGACTCATTTTGCTCAAGATTTAATAATTCTGGTATATTATCGTTTTCAAGTTTATCATAATTTTCTTGTAATTAACCTGACAAAAACAAGTGCACAAAATTAAAAATCTCTAAATATACAATACTTTGCTCACCAGAAAACAAATAACAGGTTTTCAAAATATTTCAATTTTTCTTCAAAAATAATATCATGAGTAAAAAATTTAATTCAATTTTTATTTTTAATATTTCTTTTAAGCTCTTCAAAATAAAGTCAAATTATTGTCATATTATGTCAAATCGAAATATCGAAAATCTGAAATGTTTTAAGAATTTCGAGTTGTTTATAAATATGTATTTTTCTGAAATATTATTTTCTTTAAGATTCTTATAATTTTCTTGTAATTCACCAGACAAAAAATAAAGCAAGTGTACAAAAAAAAAATTGTTAACTTTTTCATGATTTTCCAATTTTTTTCCAAAAATGTTACCATAATGAACCTTAATCCAAATTTTATCTTTTTCATTTTTAACAATTATTATGAGCTTTACAGATAAAGTCTAATAATTATTGTCATATTATGACAATTCCAAATACCGAAAATCTGAAAAGTTTTAAAAATTTCGAGTTGTTTATAAATAAGTATTTTTCAGAAAAATACTGAGTTGTTTATGAATAAGTATATTTCTGAAAAATACTTATTATTTTACATTTTACATATATCGAAAATTTGAAATGTTTAAAGATTTTCGAGTAGTTTATAAATAAGTACTTTTCTGAAAAATACTTATTTGTAAACAATTCGAAAATCTTACAACATTTCAGATTTTCGATATATGGAATTGTCATAATATGACGATAATTAGACTTTATTTTGCAGAGCTCGAAATAATTGTTAAAAATGAAAAAGATAAAACTTGGATTAAGGTTTATTATGGTAACATTTTTGGAAAAAAATTGGAAAATCATGAAAAAATTAAAATTTTTTTTTTTTTTGTACACTTGCTTTTTTTGTCTGGTGAATTACAAGAAAATTATAAGAATCTTAAAGAAAATAATATTTCAGGAAAATACATATTTATAAACAACTCGAAATTCTTAAAACGTTTCAGATTTTCGATATTTCGATTTGACATAATATGACAAGAATTTGACTTTATTTTGAAGAGCTTAAAAGAAATATTAAAAATAAAAATTGAATTAAATTTTTTACTCATGATATTATTTTTGAAGAAAAATTGAAATATTTTAAAAACCTGTTATTTGTTTTCTGGTGAGCAAAGTATTGTATATTTAGAGATTTTTAATTTTGTGCACTTGTTTTTGTCAGGTTAATTACAAGAAAATTATGATAAACTTGAAAACGATAATATACCAGAATTATTAAATCTTGAGCAAAATGAGTCGTAGGTGGAGTTTTTGAGAGAATTGTTTTGCTTTAGTTTTGGAAATTTAGTCGACATTTTTTTAATTTTTAATATGTTCAAAAAGTTTATATGAATTTTTAAAGAACCTAATAGTATCTAACGAGAACCAAGAAAAGAAAATCGATTTACTTAATTGGACAATAAGTGACACAAATGTCTCAAAAGTCACAAAAGTCAAATTGAAAATGGTTTATATTTCCAATTTTTCCAGAAAAAGTTGAAATACTCATAAATTCGTGTGTAAATGGTTTTTTTTATAAACCAGAAAGACACATAACTCTTAATTTTTCTTGGAAAATTCTAATTTGTTCGAATTAACTTTTATTCACGTTAGGGAGATATTTAAAAAACATTGTGACACTTTGAGGTTATATTTAATGTTTATAGGTTCTTATTACACTTGAAGTGGTATAAAAGGATAAGATTTAAAGAAAAAGTAGGAAAATAGTTATGAAATAATAAATTAACTAATTAAATACAAAAAAGTTTAGGAAAAAACATTATTTGTTTTTAGGCCAAGTTGACAGGATATGTTGCTGCACTTTATTATTTCTAACCTAAAATTACACTTTTTATCTTTCTTTGTCAAGTTGCACATTTTTATTTTTAATTAAATGCACATTTCTATAGAAATGTACACTTTTTTTACTCTTAAATTTTCCAAGTCAGATGGAGATATTTAAATCTGCCGCGAACTCTATCAAAAGTTGACAAGTGCTGTATGTGGAAACACCTTTAAAGTATCAATTTCAGAATTTTTTATTCTTCTGTTTAAAAACATTGTGTTACCACCCAAAACCTTATATCAATCTTATTAACAAAGTTACACTTTGTCCCAATAATAACTCTTTTGCCCAATTTTCATTATACTTTGCCAATATTTAACAAAGAACCCTATGGGAACGAACCACACGGAGAAAAAAATACTGTTGCATTTACCTGAGTAGCAGATTAAAACAACATGAAAGACTCAAGTAAAAGCGTTTAACAGTCTTTTAGTAAATGCTACATGTGTCTCCTATAGTTTTAATGTAGGAATTACATGAGTCTTCGATTGGAACTACCTATCTGAATACAGTCAACATAACGAAATATAATAAAGTGGATATTGCTTTATTTTTCTCTCGGTGCAGTACTCTGAAAGAACCCAGATTCGTTCTCCTACGGTTCCGGCCATCTACCAGGGTGTACCGTTTTTCGTCGACATGGACTGAAAAAAGTTGCCAAAAAGTAGCCTTGTATCAAAAAAGTAGCAAATAGTATCAAATAGTAGAAGAGTGCGAAGCCTGGTATGTATAAAAACTATTATACAAATTTGTGGGACACTCATGACATTTTGCTCGTTTTTGCTTATATCTATAAACAGGTTATATTTATGTTAACAATTCTTGTCTCATTCGAAAGAGAATCAAAAACTATTATTAATTTCATACTAATATAGAATATAAAATATTAACTTACCATTTTGAACAGGTGGGACACTCATGACATAAGTGAATTACAATGAAAGTTTTTTTTTTCTGCCACAACCTAGAACTGTCATGTTTGGAAGTACGACGTTTAATTTTTTTCAGTTGATTCGTCGTTATCTTCTGCTACGGATTCGTCGATAAAACTAATTTTTTGCTCACAGGGTAAATCTTAAGACTCGCATAAGTACAAAATTTTGCCTTCAAAGTAAAATAATGTAAAAATGTGGAACACGACATTTTTACTTCTTTAGAATGGATAAACAATTAAATAAAGTTATCAGCTGTTAATTTTCCTTAAATATGGAAGTTCTAGTTCACTACAAAATTTTGTTTTACTGGTTATGAACTAAAATTACGAAATTACGTTCACTTGAAAACTAATAATTCACTCCAGGACACGGGACACTCATGACATTTTGCCTGAATTTGTTCTGCCATTATTATACTTTGCATTTTTACATAATTGCAAGTTGAAAAAATATTAAAAGAGATTGTATTACACGACTTTGAACAAAAAAATTTTTAAAAAATTTTAAAAAATTATAAAAAAAGTTTTTATTGGCAAAGGACACGATTATGACAATTTAAATGAAATGACCCATATACTTTTTCTTTTATGTAACATATTTTTTTTTTTTTTTTTTTAATTGTATGCCAAAATAAAGGGTTTAAGATAAAAACATCGACCTTCCGAGTTATTACCGTCTAAAAATACCTGTTGACTGGACTACACGGCTTTAATCATTCGGGGATCACACGTGAATAAATTATCGAGCACATGGCAAACTCAAATCGACCAAATTTTACGTCTTCTGCTCCCTTGATGCGTCTTATTTTCTCAGCTTCTAGGATTTGCACAAAACAAAAGCGACTCTTTTTAAAATATAAAAATTTTACTTGTTATTCCTAGGTACTATAACAATTTTTCAAGGAAAGAATGGACAATATATTTTTTTAATACAAAAGTCCTTATTAACATGTTACAATAAAAAAATTATTTATTTCAAATAACTGATTATTTTACACTTACCCATGTTACTCTTGTTTAAACCAATTTCAAAATTTAATTAAAGTACCGTTCATTTAACTTACATAATATTTATTTTGTTAGGGACAATGTTTAATAAATATAATAAATGAATAAAGTTGTATATGTTTAAAATAATGTTTTGCAGTGAAGGAAAAAATTTCATACAGTTGACAACTTTAGTTCAGTACTTAGAACGTGTTGAACGCGCCACGCCACGCGGAAGCCCATGCAGCGCGAGTATATATTATTATAGCGCAAAACAAAATGCACTGTAGTTTGTTACTAAAATGCGGGTCCTGAGATTTTTTTTTTAAACAGTGAATAACTGAATGTAGAATAAGAGTGCATAAACATAAGTTAAGTATCACTTTGCGCTCATAAATAAATTTGCATTTTTGTTTATAAAAATTATTAATTATTTAAACAAATTAGAAGTGAATTTAAAAATTGCTTTAACATTTTGTAAAATATAAATTTTTAAATAAATGTTACAATTTTCATTCAATTTTACCTGTTACTTTTCGATCAATTAATTTTTTTCGAAAATAGTGCAAAAAAGTTCAATTGTTAATAACTTTTCAAAAAACCAAAATTTTCCAAAACGATTTTAGGAGTTTATTACCGTCATTATTTAATACCAAAATGCCAAATTGGAATGAAATTTGGGTACCTTTGGTAAATAGTTGATACACTTTAGGAAGCCTTACCCAGCATCTAACGTTTTGGAAAATTCTTCGACCTTACTCTCTAAAATTGAATAAGTGAAAATTCACTTATTAGATGTCAAAAGTCTTCCACTCTTTCAAAAAGTGCATATGCACTTACAATAAGTGTATATGCACTTATGATAAGTGAAATTTTCACTTATTTTAAGTGCATATACACTTTTTGAAAGAGTGGAAGACTTTTGACATCTAATAAGTGAATTTTCACTTATTTAAATTTAGAGTAACCTCAACATTCGTAATTATGGTTATTGCATCATCAAATTTGGAGGTTAAATCCTTTATTGCAGACGAAAGCAGCTCGATGATGAACAAAACTCATCATCCAAGTTTTTTCTACTGTCAACAATTATATTTAATTTACTTACATTCATTTAATAATTGTATTATAATTATTGTTACCTTGTACAACAAATATGCAAAGGCAACAGACATTTTTCGTCCATAGGATTCAGCTATGATATATAAGCAGAAACATTAACAAAGCGAGAATATTGTTGTAAAATTTTAATACAAGTTAAAAGGTCAAGCGCAATTTGTAAAGTTGGTCAAAACATGTTTTTTGATGATTGTTCCTCTCCTATTTATTTTACAGCAAAAAGTGCCGAATGAAACATGTGCCGCATAAAAACACCTAAAAAATGAGCGACCGCAACTTAATTTCATTCAATACGAAAAAACGTCTTTCCTTGACAACAATAAACATTTTTCTTTTAAATCGTCATACCTTCAATGAAATGAAGAACAGCTAAGAAAGTAAATAATATAATCTTCTTTAAAAACATTTTATTACTGTTATAAAGTAAGCAGTTACAATAACCTACTGACCACTTTTCTCAGAGACACTGATATAAATTGAGGATGTCCTGGTTATCTTCCTTAAACAGATTATATTTACATGGTCGCATTAATTATAGGAAACAAGTTTTCCAATACTAAAAATCTCTTATTATTAAGAATTATGCATTTTAGATGAAAATGTGTCGATGTATAAATTTATTTTTAGAGTTTAAAAAATCATCACAATCACAAAGCTTCCTTTATTAAAAATGTGATGCTCAGTATTTATTCATGTATGTTCAGTAGATAATATTCCCTAACATGGACTGCTCTGAGTTAATGAAGAAATGCAAGCTTATGAGTAATGGGGCCACGAGTTGCACTGCACCAGAATCTTACTTTTCTTAAGGTCATGTGATGGTGCATGTCAATTTTCTCATATAAAATATTGAATATTGTGTCACTCAAAGGAATCAATAGAAGTATGATATTCGAATATCCATAAAATGTACCGCAATATTGCAGGAAAAATTTCTTTTATTTAAAATAAAATTTACTCCCGCTTAAAATAAACAAAAATTGATTAAATTACATGAAGTATTTGTTTGAATCAAACAAAAAATATATTTAAATCGAAAATATAGAAAATCTTATATTTTTTATCTGTCTCAAGATATCATTAATTACAATTCATTTCTCTCGAGGAACGCAGAATGCAAAATACGATTGTCAGTAGTAAGATCTTTTGACACTTAAATTACATAAACATTATAATGTAGTCGTTGTCACTTTGTTCGAAATTTAAAAACTAAGCATTTACTTCCATTAAAAGATAGTTTCTGATTTTCAAAATGGTCTTTACAATTATAATTTTTCAGCTGTCATTCGTGAGATCTTTCAACAATGACATTGTGCCTGCAGGATTATCAGCCGGAACCTTTAAACAAATAAATTATTACTTATAATAAAATAAAAATTAATGAAAATTGATAAACTGAAATTATAAATTTGTATACCATGTGCCCTGCTCTGTTAATCCAGTACATTTTAAAATTTCCATAACTTTTCACATAGCCTTCAATGATGTTGTTTACAACAACAGGTTCCCTCGGAGCATTTCGCCACTTGTAGGCATTATCCCACTGTAATTTTTCCACCCAAAGAAGAGTTCCTGATAAAATCAGAATAGTTATTTTTGTAAATTATTCAAAAATAAATTTGTTTATTTTTTAAAGAAAGAATGTTTTATTACCTGGAGTGTCCACAATCAAATCCAACTGACCCGTGTAAACGAAAACTTTGAGATCAGTCTCATTTAAAAGAAGTTCCACTAAAAATGTTTAGAAAAAAAAACAAAATTAAGAAGTTATTTCAAAATTGTTATCCAATGGTTATTTTTATCGGTGACGTTTACTAAAAGAAGTTTTATGTAAATATTTCTCTCTTCACTTTCAGAATTTTTATCTATTTGCCTGTATTATTATTATATCATTAATTTCATTGTAGTTTTTGAAGAATATTGAAAATATATTTTAACTCACCTCTGTCTATTACTGGTTTCATGAAATCTTCTGAAAGAGCTGAAAATACTGCAGAGCCTTGTTTTCCCCATGTAGCATTTACTTTGAGTGCTTTCTTCACTTTAGAGTTCATTAGTTTGTCAAGGAGGAAATCACTAAAAGTATCTCCAAAATTGTCAGTATCTGAAAATCGCAGTAAGATTTTAAATATAATTTGTTTTTGGCTTTTTAAAGTAAAATTTTAAGCTTCATAAAAACCTTCTATTTCATTATTGAGGAGTTGAGAGGCCAAGTAATGGGAGCTCGTAGATTTGGTTAAAATATTATAAAAATCTATGTTATCTGTCATGTTTAAAATCACTTGTTCAGTTGTACTCCAGAGTTGTGTTGCTAGTACCCACATTCCTTTATCAACCGCAACTTTTGTTTTATTCGCATATTTCATTATTTCTTGATATCCTTGAGTATCGACCATACCCTTCAAAAATACAATTTTAAATTATTTTAAATTTCAAAATAACCTAAACTAATGAGATAATTTCTGTAAATAATAATGGTAGTAAAGAAAAATTATTACAGTCTGCAGCAGAAATGGTGCCCAAGTCAAGACAGAATCGATTGGCGAAATCCAAGAATCTCCAAGTCCGACTCCTTTTAAGTTGCTCTGTATGTTTCCTTGCTCTTGAGCCTGGAAATTATAAAACTATATAATAGCGCCACATGTTAGATTTTTGTGGAAATAATTAGGATCTACTTTTGAATAATGGGTACCCCTGATTTTTTTTTAAACTTTCTTATTTTGATCCGCTGATTACGTAAACCGTAGTGAAAATTGGAGACTAGATCATTTTTGCAATTATCTCAATATATTTTGAAATTTTTGAAAATTGCTTTAAACAAAAGTTGTTAGCCCTCTAGAAATATACATTTTTTGTTTTCTGCATTTTTTTGATATCTCTAATAGTTTTCGAGAAAATCGATAGTGAAGTTGCTCATGCTGCGGGTGGAGTGGGGAGGATTTGCACATTCCTTCATTTTGTAAAAATCACTGTTACCCTGGTGTCTTTGTTAAAAAACTACCAAAGATGTCAAAAGAACTCTTCTGCAAAAATTGAGGTTCTGTAAAAAAGAAAAAGAAACAAGCTTCAAAAATTTGATTATTTAAATTTCTAAAAGAAGGTGCAGTTCCGAAACGATTTGAGCAACTTCACTATCGATTTTCTCGAAAACTATTAGAGATATTAAAAAAATATATACAAAATAAAATATGTATTTTAAGAACACCTACAACTTTTGTATAAAACAATTTTCAAAATTTTAAATATTTATTGAGATAATTGACAAAAACTGTATGATGATTTCTCATCGCTACTCTTTGCGCTGCACAATCCACTATCGACTTTCTCGAAAACTATTATAAATATCAAAAACATGCATACAACAAAAAATTTGTATTTTTAAAAGGCCTACAACTTTGTCAAAAACAATTTCTAAAAATCTTAATATTTATTGAAATAATTGCAAAAAACTCACTTTTGATATGTTTTTGATGGTTTTTACCATGAAAATGATCTAGTCGACAATTTGTACTACGATTTTCGTAATCAGCGCATCCAAAAACATAGGTATGCCAAGTTTAAAAATAATCGGAGCTACTTATTATTAGGAACTTCATCCCTTTTTTTTGTGTTTGTTTCCCTAATCATCCAGGAAAAACATTTTTCTAAAAAATAGTTGTATCAGTTTACCTTGTACCAGTAATAAGCAAAATCAACGGCCATTTTTCCTCCATAAGATTCAGAAGTAATGTAAGTAGATACATTAGCAAAGCGAGGGAATTCTTGTAGGAAAGTTCCAATGCAGACTAAAAGGTCAAGTGCAATTTGCTTGTTTGACCGTGCAAGGGCCGCAGTCGTTGTAGTGTAACTGAAACCCGTTCCAACTGGGTTGTCGATAAATAGCACATTATATTCTTTTACCTGATACAATAATTAATTAATGTTATAAATCATGTTAATTACACATATTTTGTTTTCTTTTCCATCCTTTAATTAATTCTTGATATTAGTAGACATTTGTTAAATTTTAACAATCGTTACCCAGGTGTGATTTCTTCTTTTTAAATTTAGATCGAGAGGACCAATTTCTTCAAAATTTCCGTAACCAGTTGAAGATGCTCCTGGACCGCCTTGCAACCAAATAACTAAAGGTTTCTCATAATAATTGGATACATTCGCAGTGGTGTAATAAAGCCAGTAAAACATATGCGAATCAGGCCTAACTTTCACGTAACCCCATTCTTGTTCTCCTGAACCAAAGCCAGGTTTTCCTAAAGATACATTTTAATTATTAATCGTATGCTTGAATAAATACAGGTAAATTAGAATGAGGTGATTAGACGTTGAAAACAAAAGAGAATCAATATTTTTGTGATGAAAATGTTGTGGAATGATTGTATGCATCTTGATAAAGTTTTGTACATTCTGAGAAAAATTAAAGAACTTTCAATTCAAAAAAGAAAATAGTTACGTATTTTTAAATAGTTTCTCCTAAGTCTGAAATTATTTGATTAACCATCTTACCATAACTGACATGAAGAACACCTATGAGAGTGAGAAAAATAATATTTTTGAAGAACATTTTATTACTACTGCTATTATAACGTTAAGTGCTACAAAAACCTACTGACCACGTTCCTTAGAATCACTGATATAAATTGAGGATGTCCCGGTTATCTTTCTTATACAGATTACATTTACATTGTCGCTCTTATCATAGGAAGGAGTCTTCCAATATTAAAAGGCGCTTCAAACTAGAGATTATTGATTTATTAAAAAAAATGTTAATTGAGGAGAAGCTAAGAAATCTAAATGTTTGATAACACATTCAAAGTTTATTACTGAATTTCGCGAGGGTTTTTTTTTTTTTTTAAGAAACTTCTTGTCGAAAAAAAAACGATTTGTGGACCAAGGTAAAAAAATTACATTGAATTTTAGCTTATATAAAAATAAAAATAAAATCCCGGAAACTTCTCTTAGAAACTTCTTTTTAGCTTCTCGGAAACACCCCTTGAAAACCTCCTGTACACTTCTCTGAAACTTCTTTTGAAAGCTTTTCGGAAACTTCTTGGAAACATTTCAACCGCTTCCCGTGGATAGTTCCCTTGGAAATCTGGAAAATTCCATAAAACTTCCCGGAAGCATTACTTGGAAACTTCTCTTAAGAACCTCCTAAAAAATTCATTTAAGCTTCTTTTGGGAATCTGCTGGAAAATTCCCGGAAACTTCTCTTAGAAACTTCTTCTCAGCTTTTCGGAAACACTCCTTGGAAACTTTCTGTAAGTTTACCTGAAACTTCCTTTGGAAACTACCCTGAAACATCCCTTGGAAACTTCCTCCAAACATGACAGAAACTTCTTCTGGAAATTTTCATAAATTCAAATTCCATTTAGTTGCAATAATTAAATGTAGGTTAAAAATTTTTATAAATTGAAGCTTGGGTTAATTTAATTTTAAATTAATTAAATTTCAGGTAATTTCAATAATTTTAGAGTAAAATACAAAATTTTCTTGCGCTTTTCAATAAAAAAAAGAAAATTTTAGGAATAATTTTATAAAAAGAAAATTTTTTCATGAGACAAAAATAAGCATTAAAAATTTTATGGAAATAGGGGACAGATTATGAAGCGTTTGTTTATAAACTTTGAGAAGAAATATTGTAAATTTTGTATGCTTTACTTAATAAATATAAATAAAAAAAGTTTATTTATTTAGTAAATGTAAACAAAACCTGCTTTTTTTAAATAGGTGTATCTTTTTATTTTTTTTATTCTAAACATAATAAACTCATTATATATAACGTGTTAAAAACTTACAATTAGGTAGAACAATTCTCATTATGTAATCAGAGCTGATTTTTTGTTATCTATTGAGGTCAAAAATAATCAAACAAGAAAAATGTACCTTTTTTACAAAAGTGAAAGTGTCACAGGTAAATAGAAAATATAAAGTTATTTTATGAATCACAAAAAAAATTTAATTCCTGCCATATTTGAGGTAAATCATTAAAAGTATAATATAATATCAATTGCAAAAATTGATTAACCGTTTAACAAAAGTTCTTATCTTGTTCCGGGACATTAAATCATGCAAATCTATTAACAGTTATTTATATAAATTTGTTACATTATTTTATAATATTTGAAATAACAAAATGTTATTAATAATAATGTTTTACTTCATCCAGTATTTATTTATTATTAAAAAAAAAATGTTTTATAAAAATTTAAATATTCCACAATATTTCTTAGATGTTTATTTAAAGAATATAATTCTTGTATATTTTGATACCAATTTAAGGAATTATTTATTTACTTCTTATCAGTTTCTTTAAAATTTTATATAACTTAGACTATCGTTTTTCCTATCACATTATTATTATTTGTCAAAAAAGATTTAAAATGAGAAACATACATTTTAAAATTGATAAAAACGTTTGATAAAATTAATAAATATCTTAATTTAAGCAAATATAAGTAATATATTAAGTATTTAACACATTTAATTAAATAACCTACAAATATTTTTAAAAAATATTAAAGAAGCTTTAATTATTTAATTCTATTCAATTTAATTGTTTATTTATTTAATTGTCACTTTTTTAAAAAAATCAGTTTTTAGGTTAGTAATTTTGTTTATTTTTAATATTAAATGTCATCGTGTTAAATTTTCAATATAAATTTCATGTCACGTTGATAAGTTGCATAACTTAATAAAAACAAAAATTATCAGATTAAATTTATCTTATCAGCTTCCTCAATTTACAATGTATAGCAAATAGAAATTAAACATACCAATATAACACTAGGTTAGAATAAATTTATTGATTGAATGGGTAATAAAATTTAAATAATAGCGCCGAAAATATTTTACAAAGTTTTTTCAAACTTTTAAGAAGTTTTTTGAAGTTGATAGTGAAGTAGTGTTATAGTTGTAACAAATATTTGTTTTATTTTTGTAAATTTATTAGGTAAATTGTAATATTTATTTAGAACAATCGATTTGGTTTAATACAATAGATATATATATTTTTTATAAATTAAGTTGGATATAATTAAACAGAAAATGTTAAAAAAAAATTTTTTCAAGAAGAGCTAATAAACAATTTAAAAAACATTTGTGCCTAATTTTAGATATTAATATCGAAAATAACTATGCAAAAATTCATTTACATTTAAAGTTTTCAAAAAATTGGATTTCTTTACGAAATTAAACTGAAAAATTGATAATAAGGATTTTTGTTAATGTCTTATATTACGAATCAATTAAAAATTTGAGTTGAAAATTATTTTTTAAAATTTTTCTGTAAAATAAAATATTTAGCTTATGGCAATTCGAAGAAAAACTAAAAAAATGTTGTAAAAATTGAGATGCTATTTTTTTCTATCGGAAATTTTCTGACAAATCTTCCACCATTTTGTTTTTAAGTTTCTAATATTTTATAATAATTTTTTTCAACTTAAAAATTATTTTTAAGAGTCTAGATAATGTTACTGAAGATCTAACTACAAAATTGCTTTTAACATTCAAATTGATTTTTTGGTATGTTGGATAACATTTAACTCAAACATACATTTTGGCATCATACCTAGAAATAAAAAATTATTTTGCTAGCAATATTATGATTTCAATTTCTTAAACTACAATTTTGTACTATTTTTCTCAACATTCGATTATTCTCTGCAATTTTTAATTATTTTTAAATTATTTTCCTATAGGTATCTTAAATTTACCTTCTTCAAATTTGAATTATTTTGTGCAGCTTTTTCAAACACTTTTTTTAATTTTAATTATTTCCCCCTTGACATTAAATCAATTTAATTATTTATTCCTAAAATTTATATTATTCATAGCAAATTTAAATAACTTTTTTTAATTTACCATTATTTTTGTCATTTTGTTAATATTATTTTGCAATTTGTAATCATTTTCATAATTTCTGAATTAATTTCCTGAACACTTTCAAATGTATATCACAATTTTCAATTATTTTGTTCAAGTTTCGTTTCTTTTATTATTTTGCAATTATTTTCCCCATCTTTAAATTTTTTCATTATTTTTCAATTAATTTCCTAAATTTGCAGTTACTAGCTTAAATTTAGATTATTATTGTAATCAATTTTTCACGTTTGAACCGATTTTGGAATTATTTTCTTTTGATAAAAATAAATTCTGCAATTTTTCTATTATTTTCTTCAAATTCTAATTATTTTCATTATTTTGGCATAAGTTTAAAAAATTTTAATTATTTATCTGAAACTTCAATTATTCACATCAATTTTCGATTATTCCTGCGATTTTCACATTATTCTCTTTAATTAAAATTTTTACAGTAGTTTTTTATTTATTTATTTTAAACATAATTCTATAATTTTTTCAATTATTTCTCTCAAATTTTATTTACTGTTTTCAATTTTTCATATTTAAATAATTTTCATCATATTTCAATATTCTTTTTCTCAATTTCTAATAGTATTAAGTATTTCTCTATTTATAATTATCTCAACTTTTTTGAAAAATGGATTTATCAACTTTTGAAAAAGTGCTCCTCATTTATATGGACTTCAACGAATGTCTTGTAATGTACATTCTTTACTTCATTTACCAAATACTGTACGTAATTTGGGTCCACTATGGGAGTACAGTTGTTTTTCATTTGAAGACATAAATGGAAAGCTAAAAAAATCTGGTTCATGGCAGTAAAAGTGCTCATTTAAAAATTTATAATAGTGCATCTTTATACATCGGGACATTTACAATGAACAAAGAGCATTTAAATGAGGGCAGTAAAGCATTCGCGTTTTGTAAGAAACTATTAGGTCCTAGAAAACAAATTAAGTTACAAAGAATTAATGATTCTAATCTCTCTATAGCTGGTGGATTATCTAAAATTTTAGTTCCTGAAGATGTTCTTGCAGAATTTGAACGCAGAGAAATTGAGGGTCAAAAGTTTATAACTTTTAAACGACTATTCAAAAATAACACCTTGTATATGTCAGAAATTAACCAACAGGCAAAGTTGACCAATTCTACTTGCGTGAAATATATACATTCTGACAGAATTTGTTTTGGGATCATAAGATTATTTGTAAGAGTTACTCATTGTTTGTGCCGTCATTTGTGTCAATGTTGAGCTGAACATTATGCTGTAATTAGAAAATGTCAACATGAAACTGCTTTTCGGAGATCATGTATTGCGGTATTACCAGGTTTAAAATTCATACACAGGCTCGAAATAAGCCCAAATGACATGATGATTATAAATGTTAACCTTTTACAAGAACAATGTTTCTTTATTGAACTCAAAGATAGGGATTCTAGATTCGTAGTTGAACCTGTGAACACAGTGGAGCAAGAATAAATTATTCACCTCTTTTGCACTAATTATTCATTGTTTAAGAAACTGTATTAAAATTGTTTTAGATTTATTTAACAAGGTGTGTACTGTAATATTAATTATAATTGAACATATTCATAAGTACAATACTACCTGCATTCAAAACAAGGGTTTTCTGAAATTATCACAAGTAACTCACAATTCCACAATAAGGTTTTCCTTTGAATATGATCTTCCACATAATTGTAATTATTATTATATGAAAAAGTACTACGCCATCGAAATTAACTTCTCTAATTGTAATGAATTATAATGAGATTTAGGATATAATTTATAGATTATTGAATACTAATTTAAGAAAGGGTAGAGCACTTCCAATATATGTATTTAAAAAAAACTTATAAATGTCGAATAGAGATTGTAAAGAAAATAATAATTGTATGATTTAAAGTTTGTTCGTTCAATTGTTCTAAACAACACTCATATGAAATGAAAAATCTTTTATTATTAAAAATATGAAACAAAGAAATACATAATAACGACAACAATAAATGTTCTTCAGATTGTTAAAACTATAATAAACGTATTAAAACTAATTGCATTGAAATTCTATTTCTTTTATTTCTAACACTACTTAAAAAATATTAATACAACTATGAACTTTAGACCAATTGTATTTGCATATGTCAAAAAAAAGTACAAAAGCATTAGTAAACAATTTGTTTTTTGACTTGATCTATTGCTGGTAGATTAAAAATGAATCTTTATGACTTGAAACAAATCATATTAATATTAATATTAACAAAAATGTTTTTATAATCTTCAAAGGATATTATAATTTCAGAAATTGAAATTCAGAAAACTTTATATTTACAAGAGACTTTTTTTTACGGATTTTTACGGTGAAAACATTTCAATCTATACTTTATTATAAATTAAAAAATTCGTATAATTTAAAAACAAAAAAATCTTTGATGTCTAGAACTATTATTTAAGTCATAAAATCATTTAAAAGTTTTAAATTTAACTGGGTTTAAAGGTGAATGGTTGACACATTTGTGAAGACCATATAATTTTAAAAAGACTAAAAATTTAGTGATCGTTCATAACGAAATGAATCTACTTGAAGTGTCTAAACTTATTTTCTGACATAATCCATGGTGAGATACTTTTCGCAATATTTCACACTGCAAAAACTGCTGTCTTCTAAGTGTCTTATTTTAAGACACAAGACATTAAGAAAGCGTCTTATGGTTATTATAATTAAGAAAAAACAAATTTTGATAAAAATAAAAACTGTTTTCTATATGATATATCTAAAATTATAATAAGGATTATGAAACCATTAAAATATTAAAATCTTGCAGAATTTATATCCAAGATAATAAGTTTTCCAGAGCCAAACGTAAGTTTGTCATAAGATTGAGAAGAAACATTTAGCAAAAGAATCATATACTTTATTTTTTTAAATATACAGTTCCATACATGAGCATTTATTAGCAATTTTTCGTAACGTCCTCTAAAATAATTACAAAATTTACAATCATAATTGAGTTAAGAAAAAAAGCCATAAAATCACACAAACTGAAAAAAATCTATCTGCGTTTTGATGTAATATGACGCCCGTTCTGACGTTACTAGTCCCTAGAAAATTTTGGACTAGATTCTAGTCGCCTTAAGGTTTAGAAGATTGTTTTTCGTCCGAGATATCTGGTTCGTGATTTAAGTGCAAGTTAGAACGTATTTTTTCAGTGTTGTTAACGAGTTTTCGGAAAGACCAGTATAAGTTTTTAATTATTCAAAATAAGATTATTGCAAAAAGCAAATAAATTTGCATAAAACCTCTCATTTTCGGGTTGTAAAACCGCAACAAAAGTGACGAAATTTCAAAATATTTTCTGACTTGAGTCACGGTTAGTAAATTTTGCAACCTTTTAAAAAACACATTAATTTAGATTATTAGATGTTGAAGGTTCCAATTGATATTTGTAACAAAACTTAACTCTAATTTTTAAAACCAATATAAAAAGTCATTAAACTGTATGACTTTTTAAAAATTTAATAGTGATTTTACCTATGGTTGAAAAGTCTTTAAACTGCAAGTCCTGATAATATTATAGAAACGATAATTAAAAAAAAAAAAATTGTAAAAAGTCATGTTTTATTTGTATTAATCCTCTCTTTTACATCTTGAAGGACAGTGAATAAAGTAAAAAAACTGATAAAACTGGCCCAAGACATTTTTTAACTCAAGCCATCGTTAGTAATTTTTAGCAAAGGTTTTTGGAATGTCTTATGAGTCATTATATCATTAGAAAGAAGGAATTTAAAAAATCATTTTATTCCCAAAAAGACACTCTTTTACGAATTTTAGGTTCACAATTAATGTGACAAAAATGTTTGAAATATCTAAAGGCTTTTTCTGACTTGAGCAACGGTTATCAATTTTTGGCAAAGTTTAATGAAAGTTTTGTAAACCTGCCATTATAACTATAAACTAGGTGAGAATTATGTCCATTTCATGGACATTTCGCTTCCAAGTAAGCAAAATAATTTGCTTCCTCATAGAGGAAGCAAGAAATTAATAATATATAAGTTAATTGGGGAAGTTGTTAAAAAAAATTTTTAATGCAAAAAAATGTCAAAATATGAATTATTTTACGAATTCTTGATCAATTATAAAAGGTATATAGGTCAATCGATTCGTTTTGAGATAAGGAATATGATTTTTGTATTCATTAAGTTGTATTTTTAGCATAAAAAATTTTTTTGGCAAAAAACAATTTTTTTCGATGAAAAAAGGTGCTCAAAAAAATTTGGTTGGGTATTTTCAAAAATCCTTGTGTCCAAATTTAGATATTCATGAGCTTAATAAGTCATCCAAATTTTATTGGAATCCGTTAAAGCGTTCTCAAGATATCTTGTACACAAAAAACGCTATACACACACACACACACATATACATACACACACACACACACATACATCTGGACATTTGCTTAGGAATGAAAATTTTCGCTTTTTAGATAAAAATGAGTCGATTTAGACTATTTTTGGAAAATCGAAAATTTTAACGATCACAAAGCTTCCTCTATGAGGAAGCAAAAATAATGTGATTTAATCAAAATTATCCTTTAGGATCTTTAGAACCATAATTAGGGTTATAAAATCTCTTAAATGATCAATAAGCGCACAATGCTTTGATCCACGGTTAAGAATTTTTCAGAAGGACAAGTAAGTTCTGGCAATATTGTATACATGAATTTAAAAAAAAATATTTTTTTTTAAAAGAAACTTTCTTTTGCGAATTGTAAGACCATACGTAAAGTCCCAAAAAATGTTGAAACTTTCTCATGGCATCTTCTGTCTTGAGCCATGGTTGACAATTTTTTTGGAACGTTTAGTAAAATATTCTAAAACTGGACTTAATTATAGTTTTGGAAAAAATCATATGTTGTGTATTAAAACTATTTTAGGTTTAGAAGACCTTTAGAACCGTAATTCAATTACAAAACCATATTCTTAATTGTTAAAAATCTAACTGCGATTTGACCAACAGTTAACAAGTCTACGAACCGGGCAGTATATCTTCGCTTATATTAAAAACAAGAATTTAGAATAATAATCAAATGATTTACTGAAAAACTCTCTTTTAAGAATTTGTAGGACCACAACACTAAAATAACAAAACTACTCAAAGTGTCTCAAGACCTCTTCTGTCTTGATGCCATCTTGAATTTTTAAAAAAGGCCACGATGCAAATAAAAATAGAGGTTTAAAGCTTTTATTTGACCCCTGTTTAGATTTTTTTCGTTGAAACCCAAAATGGTCAGAGGGGGGGGGGGGTTAAATCTGACAAAGAATGCCCCGTATATTTATAAAGGAAAAATTATATTTTCATTTATGGTTTTTTTCCCTTAGATTGTAGTCAAAGGTTATCCAATTATATTTATCATATTTTAAGAAGTACTTTTGAAGGAGAGTTTATGCTGGCATCCTATGACTTTGAAAAAGATTAAAAAAATTATGCTCATTTAATAGAAATCAAAAAGGAAAGTTATTTTTCGAAATCAAAAATTGCCAAATTGGTGGTTCATCACGAGTTTCGTCGGACAAATTCGTTCACGTAATATTTTACATAAATTTACAACCTACTAATAATGTAATTACATTTAAATTATTAATTAACTTGAAATTTCTGCATTCTTACAGTATAACTCCTGACAGATTTGAAGCATTGGCTTCAGAAGCTTCTAAGTTATTTCCCACGTTTTTCAAAGAAAGCTTCTATATACGCTCATGGAAATCTAAATCGGCAGGAGGAGTTTTTTAAAGTGCATACCAAAACCAACGTGAAAAAGAGTTTGGAATTGGAAGATTAAAAACGTCGAAAGGATCACGAAAAAGAAGAAGGAATGAAGAAGATAATGGTACTATTTATTATTCAACGCTGTAAATTAAAGTTTTTAGGTTTTTGAAAAATTAATTTTTGACATATTCACAACATTTCAGATCTTCAAATTTGTGAAGCACTTGAAGAGTTACAAACTCATGTGCAAATAATAGACGACAATTACAAAAGAAAGTGGATTTCAACTGCATTAGAAGAGCGAATTACCTTTTATCAGAAGAACTTGATTCCAATTATTTTTAATACGTTTCCGAACCTTGCTAATCCTACGGGCTACAAACTGGTATGAAATTTTTAATTTTATTTTATAACATGCACAATACCGATGCAAATTATTATTTTACTCTTGTGAGTATATTTCTCTTCTAAATGTAACCCAACTCATAAATAATTTTCGACATTCTGAACATAATTCTTTTCATTATCTAAGATATATTTAAAAATGTGTCGATATTGTATGTACTTATTTTATATTGAAATCATGGAATATCATTGTTTAATGTAAATTACTTAGTAAATAAAAATATTAATTTTCAGGTCCAGGCAGATTTTCAAACTTTTTTTCAAAAAATAGTGATGTGTTTGACAAGAATTGGCCATCAGTATCGACATGACCAAGAAAATTATATTAAAATATTGAATGTGCAGAACGTTCCATTCGTGTTTGTTCCTCCCCGTCAGCCAATATATTGCTTGCGTGTGTGTGTTCATGCATGTATATAAAACTTAGTTTGTGTTGTACAAACTTGGCCTGAAAAATAGTGGTGGGCAATAGAATAATATTAGCTGGCATGTAATGGAATTGTAATAAGGCCTACGAGCATTTTTAATATCAAATAGATGGAAATTTTACAAATGGCTGTTGGTTTATTTCTATCTCAAGCTCCTTTAGAATATTTTCATGTTTTCATATTAATATTAGTCACATTAGATAACAAAATTCTATTGGTCTATTGATACTAAAAATCTATCGGACTATAGAAATGTGGTAGAATTAAATCAGTTGATATCAACTGATTTAATTCTACCACATTTCTTTCCGTGCAATAAATCTTACATTAATATTATTCCTTTGTTTTTTACTTTACAATCTTGTTATTTTTTTGCATAAAAAACTTTTGTTGATGAAAAAACAACTAATTATAAATAAACGTTTTGTTAATTATAAAAAACAACTGTTTACTTCCACACGTTTACAACATACATATACTTAATTATTGAAACAATTTTAATATGTTTAAATAATTTATTGCTAAAATTATAATTATAATTTATTTAACTTGTAATTCGTTCAATTACGAATTAAAATAACTAATTTGAAATAAATTGTAAAAAATATTTTTATTCGTTATTGGAAAAATCTCAGGTTATTAAACAAAAATTGTTTAAACTTAGCGATTTATGTAAAAAATAAATTTTTTAGATAAATTAAAATTATTTCCGCAAATAAACAGTATGTCAACAATTATTTTTCTCTATTTCATTATTTATTAAAACCGTAAGATAATAAAATCTTTGAATAAAAATAAATGTATAAATAAAAATTAATTGTTTAAACAAATTAAAATTGGTGAAATCATCGCAAATTAATTCAAAAGTACCTAAAATCTTGTTATTTGTTAATTATATGTGGATATTTTGATAATTATGTGCGTTTTTCGAAAGCAGTGTGTTCATAACCTCAACTTAACCTCAAATTTTGACGTTTATGCAACTCCATATACATTTTGTTTTGTTGCATTTTGATTAATTTATACAACTTTAAACAAAAATATTATTATTTTAAAGCTATACTCCTTCAATAATCATATGATTATTGTTTTAATTTCAAATGGGCAATTACTGTAAAATTATGATTACCCGAAAAATATGAAAATGACAATATATAACAATATTTTCTTTCAGATTACCAAATTTTTTGAATTTTGTTAGTTATTTTAATAAAAATAATTATGTTTCTTGACATTTTCAATATTTTAGACCTCACCACCTAAGTTCTACCTTTATATTATAGTCTTCTTGAAATAACCTTATTGATTTCAGTTGATTTCACTTCAATTCAAAATTCAATTAAGAAACCTAATCTTCTATTCCAATGATAAAGGTTCTATTTTTGTAATTTACTTAACAGTTAACAAAAATTACTTTGTTCCTATTTTGAAAATATTTTCACAAATTGATAACTTCTATAACCAATTTATTAACCTCACACTTTTCTATTTTTTTCATCGATTATCAATTAATTCCACAATATTTAATAATTCTCGGATGTCTTGAATTATTTTTTTCACGTACAAAAATTGTTTTAAATTTTTAAATCAATTGTTCAATTCTACAACTGTTTTTTCAATTCCTTATTATTATTTTCAAATTTCAATTCCGTATCTAAATTTTCAATTTTTTTCTTTAATCATAAAAAATTCTTAACTTGTATCATTTATATTTCTCTACATCAATAAATTTCTTTAATTGCTTCCTCATAGAGGAAGTATTGTTTTACCCTCAAATCCTCAATTGCAATTTTTTGACATTTCTCGACATAATTCGACCCCAGGATGTCAAAAATGATGTTTAGAAAAAATGTCCGGGTGTGTGTGTGTGTGTGTGTGTATGTTAACTTTACGTTTGGCCCAATATCTCGAGAACCGTTATAGTTAGAAGCATCTTTTTTTTACCAAATAATAGGTCTCTCAGGGGGACAAATTCTGCCATATGTTTGAATCCGATCGATCAGTTCCAGATATATTTTTTTTAGATTTTAAAATTTTCAAAAAATTGTTTTTTGGCAAAATTATAAAAAAAAATTTAAGAAAGTTAAAATGTAAGCTTTTTATTCTTTTTATTTTTTAAAAACGCATCGATTGACCTATTTACGAACCTTATAGTACAATTTTTTTTGTTTTTTTAAGTCCCACATGCGTCTTAGACATTTTAGTTCTGTTCTTTTATAAGAAAACTGTTAAGTATAGGAGTTTTTATGATATTTACGCTTATTTTTAGAATTAGAAAAATTTTATTTTGTAGAAGATTTTTTTTATGCCATATGAATCCTTTAATGTTGAGCCGCGCAGGGTCATTGTTCATATTTTCTTACTGTCTATTATTAATTTATTTACCGTTGTGTTACATATTAGCTTTAAGCTTATTTTATATATTTACTTAGAAAAATTATCCCCAGGGTAGTTGAGGACCATATTTTTTCACACTTTTTCAATTTTATATTTAATATTGTCATCTGTGTTGAAATTTCTTTATTTTATAGTTTTTATACTTATTGATCAGATTGTTTCCTTGGTTACAAATGTAGAAGGTTTTTTTGTAATGGCGGATAAGTTTGTTGCAAAAAAATCTAGGAACAATTGAAATATTTTTTTTTTTTTTTTTTTTTTTTTTTTTACAAAACAAGTTTAGGAGAGGAAAAAATGCATTTACGCACTCGTTCGTATGGGACTCGACCACGTGCTGTGGTAATACCTCACTAAAACAACCTCTCCCATTCTTGCTTTACATATTCTAATCCACTATTGCTCCATCCGTCCTGGAGGGTAAGCAAAAGCGTGATTCATTTACTAGAGTTGTTATTTTCGTTTCTTACACTGTTGTTCTCACCCATTGCCGCCGATATTCTTAAGCGGTGGTCAAGAACGTTGTTGGATGCTTTTTTAGAGCTACCGAATAGGATCTTATAATGAACAGTGCTGCCGAACCAGATTTAGAGAGTTCAGAAGAACAGCCTTCTGCATGCGAACCGCCAACGCATTAGCCTTGTGCTCGCAGCTAGGAATTTTTTGTAATTGGCTCACAAATGAAGCTCGCATCCCTCCTAAACAACCGAGTACAAGAACAATTAATCTGACCCTGTAGCCTGGATATATTTTACTCAATTCAAACAGAAGGTCTTGATACTTTGTCCGCTTCTCATCCTCCTTTTGAGTGATATTGCTCTCAGCAGGTGCCGAAAACTCTTTCACACAAATGACCTTACTTTTATGATCCTGGAGCACTATATCAGGTTTATTGGCGCTGATACGATGAGTGGTGGAAAAAGAAAAATTCCAGTAGATCTTACACTGATCATTTTCCCCAACGGACTCCTGATCCCCCTGGGCATACGGCAAGATGGGTTCTTTATCTATACCATATTGGTGTCGAAGGTGATAATACAACACCTTAAGCGCAGCATTGTGTCTTTCTACATATCTGTAACATGCATACTTCGGGCACGCACTTAGAATGTGACTAAGTGTCTCCGGGTATTGCCTGCACGCTCGACAGTTGGTATTGTCGACAGATATATGCATCACTCGACTGCGATACACCAAAGTATTTATCACTCCATCTTGGCAAGCAAATAAAAATCCTTCAGTCTCCGATTTCAAACCAGCAGACTTGAGGAAAGCAAATGACAGAACCCCAGACAGTCCCAACTCTTTTATGAGACTGAAAAACCGTCCATGCACAGGCTTGTCAATATGCTCCAGTAACAGAAGCGCATGTTCTGCTTCCTTAACACGTTTTTTAAGCATTAATGGTGTTAAAGATGCTAAACCGTGTTCCATATCCCTGGTTTCAAATGGGAGACTAAGTTCACTTGCAGCTCTTTCTGCCGCTCGATATAAAAACGCCCCAACATTTGCAATTTCATGATGGTGAACAAATTGCATAAGAGGATCTCTACTGTTTATGACTGAGCATGCTGCAGATAAAACAATTCTACGATGAAGACACTCTAAATTTAAAAGACCTCTTCCTCCCCGATCGCGTGGAAGGTAAATTCGAGGTACGGAAGACCTAGGATGATGACTTCGATGTATAGTCATCATCTTGCGAGTTTCTCTATCTAGTTCCTTCAACTCATTCACATTCCACTTAACTGCTCCAAATGTATAGAGTAGTAAAGGAATGGCTAATGTGTTTGTGGCTTGTATCTTATTCTTCCCAGATAGTTCAGAAGCCCAAATTTTTCTGAGAAGACCATGGTATTTCATATGGAGATGATCTTTAAGCCCACACAAATCTTGACTTTCCGATTGAGGAATTCCAAGATATGTGTAAGTTTCCCCAACACCAAGGTGATGAATGGTATTGCCACCAATGAGCTGAATATTCTCAGAGTCGCTCGACATTTCAGCTGTTTCTCGTCTCCCTTTAATTAAATGGATAACAGCACATTTATCTAATCCAAAATCCATACCAATAGCTCTGGAGTACTCGGCTACTGCAAACACCAGAATTTTTAATTCGTCCTTGCTGGATCCATATAGCTTAAGATCGTCCATATAAAACAGATGGTTGATCTTATGGACTCTATTTCTGGGTTTTCCACACATGTATCCAGAGTATTTTTCTCGGAGTACTACAGACAAAGGCAAGAGGGAGATGCAAAAAAGTAGAGGACTTAGGGAGTCTCCTTGGAAAATTCCTCTTCCAAACGAGATGATGTTAGTCATCACTTGCTGTTTGTTGGATGTTATAACAAACCTTGTCCTCCACATGAGCATTAGCTCCTTTAAGCATCTCACAATGTTCGGATGTACCTCTAAGCATTCAAGGAGCTTGATGATCAGCTCATGACTTGTAGAGTCAAATGCCTTTCGGTAATCAATCCAAGCCATTGACAGGTTACGTCGATAAAATATCGCGTCTTGGGTAATACACCTATCAATCAATAGGTTCTCCCTACAACCTGCCAGACCTCTCTTGCACCCTCGCTGTTCGCTTATTGCACTCCAAACTGGCTCGATGGATGTCAAAATCCTCTCTTTGAGGATGCCAGTGAATAGCTTGTAGCAGGTGTTAAGACAAGCTATGGGTCTATAATTTTTTGGAATAGATAAATCACCAGATTTTGGTAAGAGTACCGTTCGTCCTTCCACCAACCACTGTGGTATTGGATGTTGACCGTTGAGAAAGGTAGAGAATATTCGAGCCAAATGTTGGTGAGTTGAAGAGAACTTCTTCCACCAAAAGTTATTAATCTTATCTGGCCCGGGTGCTGAAAAGTTCTTCGTTTTAGCAACTATGTTTCTCACCTCCTCCTTAGTAATTGGTGGACTTACCTCTGCTGGATGGTCAAGCCCCTGTCTAAAACAGAAGCTACGAAAGAGTGTTAAGGATGACTCTTCATCGTTCACTGAATGGGCTTTCCCATATATGTTACTCCAGAAGTTTTCAATCTCTTCACGACATGGGGGTCTTTCGACAGTTGGCGATAGTGGACTGAACAGGCGAGAAGGATTAGTAGCATAGGTATTATTTTGCTTTATCCATTTAACCCGCCGTTCTAAACGCTCTCTTATAACAACAAGAGAACGTATCTTCTCAATCCAATGTTGCTTGATGGTCTGCAACTTCGATTTCTTCAGAGTGTGATGCAATCTTTTTAGAGTCTGGGCTATTTCCAAAACCCTGGATGTAAATTTTCTTTTCGATTCAAGATATACAATCACACTCTGCAATTGAGAAGCATGCCTTCGAGCCACCCCAATCTTAAACTGTACTTGTTTGATTCGTTTAAAGGTCCTATCGACGCGGTCTGAAACAGATTTTCTGTTACTTTCACGAAGCAGGACCTTTGCTTTTTCGTACACAGCACAATTTAATGTCCAGAGATCTACATCCTCTGGGAGTAATGAGAGCTCGTTATTCCCTTCAGCGATTTTGTCCATTTTAATGGAAACCTTTAGATGTACTTTGGTTTCCCTAGACCTCATGTTCCCTTCCTCGGTCATTGGTGTAGGTGTTACTGTCGGAACCTGAAGGTTCTCGGAGGGTTCTTCTTCTTCCTGCTGAAGAAAAGCTTCATGTCCCTTTTTTCGCAGAAAGGATACTTGGTCTCTTAAATACTGAGGTGTCATTTGAGCGTATTGGGGGTACATATTGACTCATCGCTCATGCAACCTAAGCATGTATCCTCTTCTGCAAGGACTACTGTTTTGCCAACATAGCATGATGTCCTTCCGAAGTTGGTCCGTCCATTTAAAACGTACTCTAGCTTGTCCCGGGTCAATGCCTGGTCGTTGCCTGGGTTCTGTCCTATTGCCACTCCCAACTGAACCCTGATCTCCATCCGAGAGAGACCTATTGTGGGTGGCACTGCGCGTTACAGTCGTCGTAACCGCAAATACTCTGTGTGGGAGGTTATCCCAACACAGAGTGGACAATTATATCGGGTGCCCACCCCTATCTGACTTTTGGTCCGCCCCGGGTATTCTAATTTCCTCGGTACCTCCCATATCTGAGAGGCCTTCCCCTATCCGCCACCTGGGGAGGCGCCCGATTGGGGTATCAGAAACCCCATCTCAAATGACATTCAAGTACCCGACCCAGTCGGCTAAGAAACTCTGTGATATCCCGTAAAGGGTACCACAAGTACCTCACCAACCCGATCAAATACCTACACGATGTTCTGTAATGGTCATCTTAGTACTGAGCCAAGTCGGACCAGTATCTTTGAGCTGCTTGGTAACGGATAAACCAAGCAACCCATTTCGGGTTGAACAATTGAAATATTATTTTATTATTATTATTATTATTATTATTATTATCTTCTATTATATTATTACGATACCGAGAAAACTTCGTTCGTCGTCGTACACACTTCAAAGTTCACCTATACTTTTTCCAATAGGCAACTTACAAAAATGTTCATTTTATCATGTTATTACGGTTTGTAACAATGCGCACTGGCACTATTCTTGTCAAGCATGTTAAACTGAACATTTTTTTATGCACAACATATTGTTGCACATGCGCAGTAGGGCACCACAACTGTGTAAACGTGCGCACTACAAAACAAGCATTTCACATGCGCAGTTGTTTTGTATTGGTGTTACACATGCGCAATTATGCACAGTGATAGTCACACATGTGCTCTGATCAAATTTAAAAATTACGCATGCGCAGTGCTGTACGTTACCAGATAAGTAAATTTTCAGTACATATAGTATACTTTTTTTAATAAGTGCGCAGTAAAAATCCGTTTTATTATTGCGCATGGGTAACACTGTAGCATGGTAAGTGCACATGCGCAAAGGTACCTTTATTTAAAAAATTAGTTTTTTTTTTTTTTTTTAAGTCCAACGAAAATTAAAATTTCGCTTTTCTCCACTTGTAAAATGTTGTGCGTACAATTTAGTTTTTAAAATTATGTTTTAAACATTGCATTAAACTTTTTTGTTAACATGTTTTTTAATGTCAGTTCATTTTGAAATTGTTAAACAATCAATATTTGTTACGATTTTTACCACTGCGCATACCTAACGTTTGTAGAAAGCTACTGCGCATGTGTAATGTTAGTAAAAAACTGCTGCGCATGTGTTAAATCGACAAAAACCTAAGCGCAATTTTTTTTTTTTTTTAGTTTTTTAAGATTAATTTTTTATTTTGTATCCTTCTTCAAGTATATTTTTCTTATATTTTAAAATAATTGGTTTTTCGGAATAATACATTTTATAATTTTTTTGTGTGAATACATTGTTTTTAAGTTTTATTTATTAAATTCTTTGTGAAGCATATTTTGCTTTTTAAACCCTTCCAATGTTAGCCATTATATTTATTTTTTATACAATGTTGCCCAACTCCCACGACGTGGACGCCTTGTATAGGTATATGGTTTCTTAATTTTATTTATTCTTTTTGATTTATTTTTAAAAAAACCTTAGGGAGTCTTAATATGTAGCGCTGCCTTTTTTTGATTTTTATTTTAATAATCTTTTTGACGGAAATTATGTATCGATTTCTGGATATTTTTAGACTTTTATTTTATATAATATAATTTATAATTTGCTAACTAAACAGTTGTCATTGACTACTTTTTGAAATGCAAACACATTTATAATTATTAATTATAGTTTAAAAATATGTTTATAAAATTATTTATTTTTAGGCGCTGCCTCAATTGATCTATTTTAATTCTAGATATATGGACTTTATATAATAATTTTATTAATTACTTTTCATTTCTTTTTTTAAAAACAGTGTATACTTTTTCTTTTGGAATATTCGTAACATGTACACTGAGAAAAAATTTTGGTAAAAATTCCTGTGCTGTTCACTATAAAAGCGTCATAATTGACAGTCCCCGAAATTTTACCGTGCTGTCTTACAATTTTTACCGGATTTTCTGGTAAAAATTGTAAGACAGCACTGTAAAATTTCAGGGACTGTCAATTATGACGCTTTTATAGTGAAGGCACAGGAATTTTTACCAAAATTTTTTCTCAGTGTATACTTTTATTTAGACGCAGCCACTGAAAATATATATTACAATTAATTATTATCATTTTCAGTGTAGTTTTACTTTATTTATTGAGCGCTGCCTTTTGCAGTTTATATTTTTTTGATTTATTTTTTATTGAAAACGCTGCCATTAGTACTTAGCGCTGTATCCAATATATATGTAATCAGTAAGGCGCAGCTTGGGACTGTATATTTAGTTAATTACTAATTATTAATAATTTTACTATCAGTTGGCGCTGATTTTCCACTATTTTTAATTAGGGTCACCGCAACAGACTCAATTTTTGACATAGTCTACATCAAGTGGCTGCAAGTCCTTTAATTTCAAATATTTTTTTTTTCTTTAAAGTGAGAACTCACTTCAAATGTTACAAAATAATGTAAGAATAAAATCATTTAAAAATATGTAGTAGTTTCGTAAAAAAAATAGTTTAAAAGGTATTTTTTTCGCCCGTGAGACCATACCCCCACGTTAATATGATAATTAATTTTAAAAAATTTTTATAATAAAACATGACAATAAAAATTATTAAAATATAAAAAATTTGTAAACAAAAATATTAAACATTCAATGAACAATAAGTTCACTAATATTTTATGAAATGTCCACATCAATAAACAATTAAACTAATAATAATCACCGAGCGAGCGTTAGCGAGCGAGGTTCATTACGCTAGTTATTATTATTATTATTATTATTATTATTATTATGCCTATAATAGTTATTGTATTTTAAACTGATTGGTACTTAGCCAATGTCATTGGAAATTTTTGTTTTCTTTTAATGGAAGTATTGCTTCCTCATAGAGGGAGTATTTTTTTTCTTATACTTTATCCGATTCGTATTTTTTTCAATTTTTTTTAATTGCATATTTTGTGTTTTTGTTAATTTTTCCATGTTTTTTTTCCAATTGAAATTTATTAAAACTTTTTAGTACATTTAAGTGCATTTAATATATATTAAAAAATTGGGGAATTGATGTTTAAAAAAAAAGTTAAAACATAAATATTGCTTCCTTATAGATGAAGTAATGCTTTTTGTTTTTGAATATTTTAATAATTTTTTACTTTTTTATATTATATTTGCAATTGTAAGTTTTAATTAATATATTTTTATCAAATTTTACGTAAATCAATAAACCGTTTGCTCACTTAATAGCGTAGTCTTGTAAAAAATATTTTGTTTACAACTTATATTAACATAATAACATAAAAATATTACAAGAAAGTACTTTTTATCCATTTTGTCTAATAATTTATTTTTTTTAGACCATTTTGTTATCCAGTTTTGTAAAAGAGAGATTTATTATTTCTCTATGAGGAAGCAATGTGTTCAAAAAATGAACACAAATGAAAAAAATAGTCTACGAAAGTAAATACCCGACGTAGAACTTTGCAGCGGTTTCTTAGATATGTACAGTTGTTCAATAAATTCTACAAATTTTAATTCCATTCTTCAAATTTAAATTAATTTCTTCAATTTTCCATTAATTTTTTTTCAATTTTCAATTAATACTTCAATATTCAATAATTCTCTAGTTTAAAATTTTTTTTAATAAAAACTGATTTAAATTATCAATTTAATTGTTCAATTCTACAAATATTTTTTTTAATTTTCAATTATTTTTTTAAATTTTTAATTCAATTCTTCAGTTTTCAATTATTTTCTTTTACATTTAATAATTATGGGCTATTTAATTTTCTTTTTAAAATTTTTTAATATATTTTTTATATTTCAATTACACTTTTGTATTATCAATTATTTTCAACAATTTCAATTTTTTTTCTTTTTTAATTCAGTTGTTCACTTTACAATTCTTATTCCTATAATTTTCCTAATTTTTCAATTATTTAGTTTAAATTTGTAATGATGTGAGTTTAGAAAGAGATCGTACGCTCCCACCATTACTATAGTAGCCGCCTTGGCTCGTGGAAAGTGGGGATTACCACTACTCCTCGCCGCGCTCTCGACCCCTTCCACATCTCGGTAACTAGACTGGGTATATAACTTAGTACTCGCACGTGAAATGCTCGTTCACCTCGGTCTTGCTCTAGGCTGCTCAATCGAAGGCAATCGCCTCTCAGGTTCACCTGTGAGGAGATGCTGATCCATGTGAGAGTGTGTGGGTTCCCCCACCACATCTCACATGCGACACTGAGCAGTCTGGAGAAAAAGACTATGCAAGACTGCGAGGGCACCTGAGGGCCGAGTGAAGGTTCCCCTTCCTCAGAACTCAGGTGTAACATCCGGAACCTTTGAGGTGAAGGGTGGTCCAGGCGTTCTCGCTCCAGTAAAGGTTCACCTTTCTGGAGTGGAGAACGGAAGTGGTAATCTTTCAGTCGTCTACGGGTTCCCCCGTGACGGCGGAAGGACTTCTGGATTTCCTCAAAAGGTTACGGTGGGAGTTAGTATAGGTTCTTCTATTTTAAAATTATTATGTTACGAAATCAGGCGTAAATTTTCCACTAACGAAGAAAAGGATTAGTTTCTTTCTTGAAATTTTATATTATTTCTTTTATTAAACTTTCAAATTTATTGAATAAATTTTGTATTATCTTTATTTAAATTCTGTGTCTTCTTTGACTACACCCTTCTCCTAGCTTTAAGGCCAAAATAAAATCTTTTATAATAATTAGTATCTGCAATTAAAATTCAAATTTTAAATCTCTCTTTTCTTATTATTTAAGTTGAATTTAAATTAACATTAAATGTCAGCCAGCAGGCTTAGATTCTAGTTGTTTGATTTCGAAGTAAAGTTAACAGCCAGCTGGCTAAGATATTATCAATTTAATAAGAAAAATCTAGTTTAAGTTCATCGAAGAGATCCAGAGAACCTTGGACATCTGACGAGCGAATTCCGGAGCAACAATTAAAAAAATTCTTATCATTACAAATTTAATGTTTATTGTTTAATTTTTTAGAATATTATTTTAAATTGTTTATTATTTTAGCCATTTTTAGAATTTTGTTATCCACTGTCAATTACTTTCGTCATTTTTCAGATATTTTTTCCATTGTACAATTCTTCTCGTTATTATTAATTAATTATTTATTTATTCAATTATTTCTTTCAATTATTTATTCCAATTATTTTCTACAACTTTTTCAATTTTTATTTATTCTCCTAAAATTTTAGAATATTATTCTTTAATTTTATTTTCTCTCTTGTCCATTTATTTAGCCATCTTTCGAATTTAGTTTTCAATTAACAATTATTTTTGCCTTTGGTTTTGTAAATAACAAAACTAATTGAAAAATTGATTAAAAATTAAAAAATTATGACAGAAATTAAAACGAAATAATTGGAATTTAAAGTGAATAATTGGAAAGTTTAAAAAATAATTGAAATTTCATATATATAATTATAGAAGGACAAAAATAATTAAAATTTACAAAACAAAAGTTTGAGACTGGAGTAAAAAATTTAAATTTTCGCACAATAACTGAGATATTAAAGAAATAAGTAAAATGTAAAGATACTAATTGAATAATGGCATAAATAATTATAAAAGCTGATGTAAATTACACTTTTTATACAATAGTTGAAAAATTAAAGAAAATAATTGAAACTTGAAAAAAATCATTATAAAATATCAAAAAAATGTATATGTGTAGAAAAAAGTTGAATAAAGACAAAAAATAACTGAAATTTAGATAAAAATTAATTAAAAATGAGAAATATATTCAAAAGTTATGTAAAAAAATAAAAAATTAAATTCCTCAGTAAAATAAACCTTTATGCTCCAATAAAGAATTTAAGAAATAAAGACTTGTTCAGATTGTCTTTCCATAGAACGAATTACGGGGAAAATTCTGTTCTAAACAGAATTTGTATGGAGGCAAATTCAGTGCACAGATCTATTGATTTCTTTGGTGTCACCCTGTACAGATTCTTTATAGTTCTGCGATCTTTGCAATGTGACAATTGTGTATAAGTGATCTGTTTATTGTATGGGAATCTTGAATTGATGTGTTAATTTATATCTTTTATATATATATATATATTTAGTACTTATGTACGAAAGGGCTTTCTTACCTTTATAAAATTATAGCCCGTTTATGTAAATAAATAAATAAATAAATAAAAATAAATAAAATGTTAATACAATAATTTAAAAATTGTATAAAATAATTGAAAAATTAACGATATAATTAAAATGTAAAGAAACTAATTAAATAATGACTTAAATAATTGAAAACTAATCTTCAAAAGTTAATAAATTATGACAAGAATAAAAAGGTTGAAGAAAATGACATTGAAAGAAAATAATTCCAGAATGTCAAAAATATTTGAATATTGACAAAAATAGTTGTAATTTAAAAAATAATTAAGAAATGACAAAAATAATTGGTAACTTTAAAAAAAATTTAAATTTGAAGAAAATACTTGGAAACTTGACAAAACAATTAAAATATTGAAATAAATCATTCAAAACTGGTGTAAAAATTAAAGAAAATATTTTAAGTTTGAGGAAAATAATTGAAAGTTAAAGAAATAATTGAAGTTCGAAGACAAAAATTAAAATTTGAAGAGAATAATTCAAAAATGGAAAAAAAATTCATATATAAAAAAAATAATTAAAATTTGAAGAAAATAATTGAAATAGGTGTAAAAAAAATTAATAAATCCATGACAATAATAACAATAATAATGAAAATAACTGAAAACAGGTGTAAGAAATTTAAAACTTCATGAAAATAAAAAAAATTGAATAAAATAATTGCAATTTGTAAAAAATATTTCTAAAATGTCAAAAAGAACAGTGACCCAACTCTGACTACCATGTTCAACTCTGACTACCTTTTTTTTTCAATTGCCTATAACTCCGAAACTTTTGGTCCAAATTTTTTGCAATGTTCAGCAAAAACATTGCATTTTAGTAGAACTTTCCAATAATATAAGAGACATTGCAAAATTCTGGCTACAGGAGAAGTTATAGAGAAAAGTCAAAACTATATCCAACTCTGACTACTCTCCCCTAAAGTATCTAAATTATTGATTATTGAAAATTTAATTAAAAATTAAAGAAAAAAATTGAAATTTGAAAAAAATGAAAATTTAAAAAAATAATTTAAAATTCCATTAAAATAATCGTAATTTGAATTTTCAATGAAATTTGAAGGAAATAATTTATAATTTAAAGAAAAATTAGAAGTATAATTAAATATTCAAATAAGTAATTGAAAAATTAAATTGTGAATTCTTAAATATAGA
The DNA here is from genome assembly GCA_037103525.1 of Ganaspis brasiliensis. Taxonomy (NCBI): domain Eukaryota; kingdom Metazoa; phylum Arthropoda; class Insecta; order Hymenoptera; family Figitidae; genus Ganaspis; species Ganaspis brasiliensis. The sequence continues at coordinate 530,190 of JAZKLR010000335.1, forward strand.
AGAAAATAATTGAAAACTGAAGAATGGATTTGAAAATTGAAGAAAATAGTCTTAGAATTAAACAATTGAATTGAAATATTTGAACAATATTTATGATTGAAAAAAGACAGGAATTACTAAATATTGTAGAATTAATTAAAAATTAAAAAGAATAATTATAAAATAACGACAATAATTTGATATTAAAGAAAGTAATTGAGATAAGTGAAAAATATTTGACAATATTGAAAAAAAATCGATAATTGTTGAGAATATTTGACAATTGAAAAAAAATCGAAAACTGTTGAGCATATTTGAGAATTGAAAACAAATTCTAAAACTGTTGAGAATATTAGACAACGGAGCAAGGTAATTTAGAAAATTCTAGAATTATAAATATAAATTTAAATCTTGATCAATTTAAAGGTATTTTTAAAAAAGAAGTTGTCTTATTATTACTCTCTAAATTTTGAATGAGTGAGAATTTAGCCTACAAATCAGTGAAATTTCACTGACTTAAATTTAGAGAGTATAGATGATTTTATTATGTGAACCATTTTTTTTTTTTGCTTCTCAAAATTAAGGTTCATGAAAGGGGGGTGGTATCCAGGAAACGGGTCTGGCCCCCCCTGCTAGAAATCCAATGGGCGCCACTGTATTCTTACGTGTCTCTCTGTTCTTTAATTCAGAAACAAAGATTGAAACATACCTAAATGGAGGTAGTGTTCGTTGCACCAGACAAATTGGCTGCCTCTATACAGCATCTAATGTTTTGGAGAATTCTTCAACCTTAACCTCAACATTCGTAATTATGGTTATTGCATCATCAAATTTAAAGGTTAAATCCTTTATTTCAGACGAAAGCAGCTCGATGATAAACAAAACTCATCATCCAAGTTTTTTATGCTGTCAACAATTATATTTAATTTACTTACATTCATTGAATAATTGTGTTATGATTATTGTTACCTTGTACAACAAATATGCAAAGGCAACAGACATTTTTCGTCCATAGGATTCAGCTATGATATATAAGCAGAAACATTAACAAAGCGAGAATATTGTTGTAAAATCCTAATACAAGTTAAAAGGTCAAGCGCAATTTGTAAAGTTGGTTAAAACATGTTTTTTGATGATTGTTCCTCTCCTATTTATTTGACAGCAAAAAGTGCCGTATAAAACATGTGCCGCTTAAAAAAACCTAAAAAATGAGCGACCGCAACTTGATTTCATTCAATATGAAAAAACGTCTTTCCTTGACAACAATAAACATTTTTCTTTTAAATCGTCATACCTTCAATGAAACGAAGAACACCTAAGAAAGTAAATAATATAATTTTCTTTAAAAACATTTTATTACTGTTATAAAGTAAGCAGTTACAATAACCTACTGACCACTTTTCTCAGAGACACTGATATAAATTGAGGATGTTCTGGTTATCTTACTTAAACAGATTATATTTACATGGTCGCATTAATTATAGGAAACAAGTTTTCCAATACTAAAAATCTCTTATTATTAAGAATTATGCATTTTAGATGAAAATGTGTCGATGTATAAATTTATTTTTAGAGTTTAAAAAATCATCACAATCACAAAGCTTCCTTTATTAAAAATGTGATACTCAGTATTTATTCATGTATGTTGAGTAGATAATATTCCCTAACAAGGGCAGCTCTGGGTTAATGAAGAAATGCAAGCTTATGAGTAATGGGGCCACGAGTTGCACTGCACCAGAATCTTACTTTTCTTAAGGTCATATGATGGTGCATGTAAATTTTCTCATATAAAATATTAAAAATTGTGTCACTGAAAGGAATCAATAGAAGTATAATATTCGGATATCCATAATATGTACGACAATATTGCACAGAGAAAACAATCTGCGATTTTTGCTGCATGTGATTTTCAGGTGAATGAAATTCTTAAGATTAACTCTAGATCATTGTTAAATGTCTCTTTATTTTGATGTTAAATTTACACATATGGTTGACTTTCTGCTGCATTGAAATTTTCACCCAAATCATATATTAAATTAACAATGGTACATTGTGTACCGAGGAGGCAAAATAAGCCTTTTTTCGCAGAGCGAAACTTTGTCAATACGAGGCTTAGATGTAGCCAACGAGCCAACGGCGAGTGGCGGAAGTCAAAGCCGAGTATTACAAAATTTTGCAAGGCGAAAAAGCTTGCCTCCGAGGTGCACATAGTGCTTTATATAACAAAAGCATTAAAACATCATTGACACTTTAGGCGGCACGCGTCGCCTCGTCTTCTCGTAGATGAAACGAACTCCCGACGCGACAGATACGATTTACTGTTGATTTTAACTTAATAAACCTTGTAATATTAATTTATTGACCGAATTTAAGTTTAATTTGATTCGCAAACGCGAATAAACACGAAAATAGTGATGACAGTGAGTGACCTGTCAACCTGTAAACAAATAGAATTTTTAGGTTACGTCCGCTGTTACATTTAAACTGTTTAAAAAACAAATAATACCGAATTACTTTCACAAGTGACACAATGATGGCAGCACTGTATTTCAAATTGTGGGGATTCGTAGGCTCAACATTTCCATCCTTGCTTCCCGCGTTCGTAGCATGTGGTTTTACCCTAAAGCGGGAGACGATGTTTCCGCTCCATGGTTGAATGAGTGGTAGAATTGTGTATGTATGCGTGAGGAGTAAATGTATGTGTAATCATGTGATTCCTTATGATATCGATTAAAGTAGTATTAATCCGGCAGTCACTTGTGAAACACTCGTTCACTGACATTTTATATATAATTTATATACTTATGTAGATTCATCTTTGTTATTAATAAATAAGGTGTTAAATTAAATGTGGAGTCAGAATTCAGTGGGATTACCTTCTGAAACCCGAGATTATAAATAATTGATAATTATTTCCCACATTGGTGACCCCGACGTGATCGTGATGTAATGATGCCGTCGAGCACGTGTCGAGTGTAAAATTTTAAATCGAGTTTTATCTGTAATTTTACCGGCCATCCAAGGATTTCTTGTGGAGAAATGAATACAGGGGAATTTTTTATATTCCTGGACACCAATATTTTTTGGAATTTTTAATTTTTTTCTCACATATATTAATGTGAGTGTTTGTGCCATGTGGTCACTGACGCTGCCGGCATTTGTACTTTTGGACGAAATTGTTGAATTTTAACACCTTCCATTGACCGACCACACATGTTCTGGTCCTGACGGAATTTTTTGTGATGTCTTTTTTGTCTGCTGCCATGGATTTTATTGCATTTTTCTGGATTTTTTGTTCCTGAGTTTTGCATCTGGACTTGACTTCCTGAAACACGACTCGAGAGGCAACCTGGTGTGGATGTGACATACCATTTTCCGAGTGTTCCAGACTTCTATTTTTAAACAAACGCTTTCATTGAACGGCGCATGGGCAGAACATTCTTGCCCATGTTTAAGGTATTTATCTTTTTTATGCCTTCTGCAAACTAACAGTTCTTTGAGCTGTCTGCTGTCTCTTATGAGATCCCTTTTTTCATGCGGTCCTTGGCCATTCCTGTGAGAGTTCATCGCCGCCGTGGTGTATGCAGGGACCTGCCAAACTGTAAGGATTGCTGACGTAAGGTTCTACTGGACATGGAGTTCGTCGTCCGATTCACCTGCCGTGTCTTCTCCGAGGATCGTCTCATCGCCTATGGAATTTTTATGATTTATGTCTGTGCACTTGCATATATGTTGTTGTAAGTCTCCGAAAAATTTTTTTTACGAAACATTTTTTTATTAATATTTTTTTCGAATAGTTTTTTTTAGAAAAATATTTTTTTCTCAAACTATTGTTTTTTTAAATTTTTTTTTTGAGAATGATTTTTTATTCGAGACGACATTTGGAATTTCTTTTATTTTTGACAAGAGAAAAATAAAATCTTTTATTTGTTTTTTTTTTCGGTTTGTCGACGAAACATTAATACGAACATTTTTTCCGCGTTTGTTTTAAAGAAATATTTACGAATTTTCGAGTATTTAAAAAATTGTTTTCTTAAAGCTTTCAATTTTTGATTTTGCGTTAAGCGCATGAATTTCATTGCTTGATTTCAGATAATGTTTAAATAATTTAATAACAAGCTTATTTTGATAAAAAATATATTTAATTTTTTTATATTTTGACATGAAATTAAAATGCGGATTGTACTGACAACGCCAGTTTTCGTCGACAACTTCGTATGGTTTTGTGTATTTTATTTTTTTACACGCTTCCTTATGTCGTCATCCTGTCTAATCAAAATGATTTTTAATTTTTTTTTGGATTGTAAGAATTTTTAATTGAGTACACGTCGTGAATGCGCGCGAACAATAATTGTCAGGTTTTGCGGTAAATTTTATTGCTGATTTTCGGTGTGGACATTCGAGCGATTTTTTTGGGAATATTTTTATTATTCCGGGATTCTCATTGCCTCTGTTTTTTTTGGAACTTTCATTTTTTGATTAAAACAAAATTAACATTAATTTTTTTTGTTTAAAAAAAATATTTCACAATGGTTGATCAGCAGGAGGATAAGACGTCCGCCGATGCCGGGGGTAGTGGGGCTCCTCCAGCCATAATGAACGGGGCAGCCGGTGGTGCTCCTGCTGTTGAGGCACATGTTGATGATTTGCGAAATGTTAAACTTCCTTGTTTTTTTCGGTCTGACCCAAAGCTTTGGTTTGTTCAGGCGGAACTGATGTTCGAATGTAATCGTGTTAGAAGCGAACGCCAAAAGGCCGGTGCCGTTGTTTCGGTATTGGATTTTGAAATTGTCCAAACAATTAGTGATTTATTAACCGCGGATCCCCCGAGACCAAGACTTTATTCGGAGATTAAAGATCGGATTGTTAATAATTTTAGTATTTCTCCTGAAAAGGAGCTTCGTTCAATTCTTCGTGGCGAGATTATTACTGACGGGAAGCCATCTTTAATTTTGAGTAAGATTCGGCATTTGAGTCGCGGTAGTTGTTCCGAAGAGGTTATTAAAGCGGTATTCTTAGAGCAGTTTCCGGAGAGTTGCAGAGCAATTTTGTCCCTGTCGGAGGTTGAGGATGTTTCGCGTTTGGCCCTTGTAGCCGACAAAATTGTAGAAAACATTTCATTGGCTGGGAGTTCGGTTAGCGCGGTTTCCGCAGATAACGAGGTTTTAAAGAAGATTGAGGCTCTCACTGAGAGAATCGACGCGATGTCAACTCAATCCCATTTTCAGAACCAATCACGTTCGAGATCATTTTCCAGAAATCGTTTTAATTCTGAGGATCGTTCTGCTAATTCGCGCAGTCGTTCGAGGGACAATCGCTATGAGTGTAAATGCTATTATCATTTTAAGTTCGGAGAGAACGCTAGATTTTGTAAACCACCCTGCTCGTATAAAAAGAAACTGGAACCTAATTTAAAACCAAAATCGGATGCGGGAAACTAGGCTCGCCGCACCGAGTCGAGACTATCGATGCTACGGCCAATCAAAAGCGTCTCTTTGTCAGAGATCGTAATTCTGGCATAAAATTCTTGATTGACACTGGATCTGACATTTCTCTTGTTCCTGCCGATGGTAGATCTAAGAGAAGGCCAGCCGATTTGGTGCTTTATGCGGCGAATAATACGCCAATAAACACATTCGGTGAACGTCGACTTTCACTGAATATCGGCCTCCAACGTCCTATAATGTGGAATTTTTGTATAGCATCAGTCCCCTATGCAATCATAGGAGCTGATCTATTAAGCCACTACGGACTTAATGTCGATTTACGTAATCGAAGAGTTATCGATGCTCTTTCTGGTGTCGGTTCGGTATGCGTTCTTGGTTTTGATTCGTTCAACGGTGTTAGCACCGTGAACAAATCGAAATCATACGCAAAGATTCTTGCCGAATTTCCCAGCATTACTGGGTTGGAACAAGGTTCTGGTGTTGCAGCACGTGGTGTTTTCCACCAAATAGAAACCACAGGTTTTCCAGTAGCTGAGCGTCCTCGCCGTTTATCACCGGAGAAATTGGAGATTGCAAAAAAGCAATTTAAAGTTTGGTTGGATACGGGGCAGTGCAGACCAGCGCGGGGTGCATGGGCATCGCCATTGCACATGGCCACTAAAAAGGATGGTAGTTATAGACCGTGTGGTGATTACCGTAGACTTAACGCGCAAACAATCCCTGATAGTTATCCGGTGCCTTATCTGCAGGACTTTACCGCAAATCTTCACGGGAAGACAATTTTTACCAAATTAGACTTGCACGCAGCATATAATCAGATCCCGGTTGCGCCTGAAGATGTCCCGAAGACGGCGATAACAACACCTTTTGGTTCGTTTGAGTTCCTTGTTATGACTTTCGGTCTTAGAAACGCGGCTCAGACTTTCCAGCGTTATATCAACCAGGCGATGCGTGATTTAGATTTTGTTTTTGCTTATATTGATGACATCCTCATTGCGTCATCCAGTGTGGAAGAGCATGAGAGTCATATGAGGCAAGTTTTCGAACGGTTGAAGGAATTTGGTCTTCGACTTAACCTAGAAAAATGTTCATTTGGTGTTACCGAACTTGAATTTTTGGGACACATTGTAGATGCCAATGGTATTAGTCCTACCGCAGAGAGAGTTAGGGCAATTGCTGAGTATCCGAAACCGACTACCGTGGTCGAGTTGAGACGTTTTTTGGGTCTGGTGAATTTTTATCGACGTAGTTTGCCGCATGCGGCCGAAGCTCAGCGTCCATTGAACGCTTATTTATGTAGTTCAAAGAAAAACGATCAGACGAAGATCGATTGGTCTCAAGAGGCTTGCGAAGCTTTCCAGAAGGTCTGCCATAGTATTACTGACGCGGTTAGATTGGCACACCCTGATCCAAAGGCTCAGACCCGTTTGGTCACTGATGCATCCGATTCTGGCATGGGAGCTTCAGTTGAACAGTTCCGAGATGGTACTTGGAAACCGTTGGCCTTTTTTTCTCGCGGTTTTACCCCCACCCAGCGGAAATATAGTACGTATGACCGGGAGTTGACCGGAGTTTTTGAGTCGGTAAAATACTTTAGACATTTGTTGCAAGGCCAAAAATTTAAAATAATCACGGATCACAGACCTCTCATCTATGCTTTTCAGCAAAAATCGGAGAAGGCATCTCCTCGCCAGCTTAACCAGTTATCATTAATATCTCAATATACCACCGATATCGAATATCTACCCGGAAAAGAAAATGTCGTCGCGGATTCTCTGTCCCGCGTAAATGCCGTTATTTTTGCGTCTGAAGTTAGTCTGGCCGAAATGGCCACAGCCCAAAGGGACGATCCAGAATTGAAATCTTTACTGGAGGGGGGCAGTAGTTCTCTCAATTTAAAAAGCATTAGATGGGGTACTGATCACACCGCCATTATTTGCGATCTTTCGGGAGAAGTTTTACGTCCTTTCGTCCCTGTTGCGCTTCGTAAACGCATTTTTCAACTTCTGCATGATCCTGCACATCCTGGCGCCAAGGTTTCGTGTAGGGTAATTTGCAAGTCATACGTGTGGCCGGGGATGAACCGGGATATTAAAGAGTGGTGCAGAGGCTGTTTGCCCTGCCAAAAATCCAAGGTCACGCGTCATACCGTGACGCAACCGTCTCATTTCGTGGCACCTGAGAGTAGATTTCGACATGTACATATGGACATAATTGGTCCACTTCCGGTGTGTGATGGATTCCGGTATTGTCTCACCCTTATTGATAGGTTTTCTCGGTGGCCGGAGGCCATTCCTATGAAGAGTATTGATGCGATTACTGTCTGTCGCGCGTTTTTTAGTGGTTGGGTTTCTCGTTTCGGTTCACCTGAAATATTAACAACAGATAAAGGAAGCCAATTCGAATCTCAGTTGTTTTCGGCTCTGCTTAGGTTCACGGGTTGTCAGCGTGTCAGAACTACAGCGTACCATCCTGCCTCTAATGGTATGGTGGAGCGCTGGCATAGAGTGTTGAAGGCCGCATTGATGTGTCATTCGGACCAGCAATGGACGGAGGCTTTGCCTGTGGTTATGTTAGGATTGCGCAACAACGTTTTACAGTCGGGAGCATCACCGGCTGAATACATGTTTGGGATTCCGCTTAGAATTCCTGGCCAGTTTGTTTTGCCAGAGGATTTTGCACCAAATCCTCAGTATTTTCTAGAGGAATTTAGAGAGCACATGCGTCTGATTCGACCGGTACCTGTTGATCATCATGATAAAAGAAAAATATTTGTTCATAAAAGTTTAAAGTCATGCTCACACGTTTTTTTGAAAGCAGCGTTCACTAAGAAGTCGCTTGAATGCCCATACTCTGGTCCACACAAAGTAGTGAATCGCACGTCTGAAAAAGTTTTTGAAATTAATGTGAACGGCGTAAATAAGCAAGTATCCGTAGAGAACTTAAAGCCTGCCTTTTTTGTTCGCGACGCCGCAGATGTTGTAAATGAGCCTGTGATCGAGCCCGTATCTGATGTACCGTCGAATTCTTCGTTGCCTACTCGTGTTACTACGAATCCCGAAACAGTATTAAACGTTAAACCAGTATTAAAAACCTATGTTAACAAAAAAAGAAAAGTTATATTTAACTTACCTTAGATTACTCAAATTAAGATCTCAGTAGTGTTTAGATTTTTTATTTTAATTTAAATCAAATACTTTATGATGCGTATTGTAATTTTCTATTTATGATTTTAAATAATTTAATGAATATTATGTTTTTTTTAGCTCGTAGGTTTTTCGAATAAGTTAATTGTACAATGTATAAAGATAGTTCGTCCTAGGGAACCAAATATTAGACTATGTAATTTTAAACTGGATTCTTTTCTTGCTTATGAAAATATTGTGATATTTAAATTTTTTATTTTTTTCCCGCCGATATTTATTCGTTGTCACTAGGGGGGGAGTATGTGGGGATTCGTAGGCTCAACATTTCCATCCTTGCTTCCCGCGTTCGTAGCATGTGGTTTTACCCTAAAGCGGGAGACGATGTTTCCGCTCCATGGTTGAATGAGTGGTAGAATTGTGTATGTATGCGTGAGGAGTAAATGTATGTGTAATCATGTGATTCCTTATGATATCGATTAAAGTAGTATTAATCCGGCAGTCACTTGTGAAACACTCGTTCACTGACATTTTATATATAATTTATATACTTATGTAGATTCATCTTTGTTATTAATAAATAAGGTGTTAAATTAAATGTGGAGTCAGAATTCAGTGGGATTACCTTCTGAAACCCGAGATTATAAATAATTGATAATTATTTCCCACAAAATAATAAATGATATGACAAGATGTTCTAAGGCTCTATATTGTTAAAAGTGAATAAATGCGCAAGCCCAGATTTTGAATAAGTCCACTTTTGCGTACAGTACGTAAAAGTAATCTTTTACGGACTACGCACATGCGCACTAGCAGCGCTAGTAGCCAATCACAGAAAGAAAAATAAAAAAAAAATTGATTAAATTACATGAAGTATTTGTTTGAATCAAACAAAAAATATACTTAAATCAAACATATAGAAGATCTTATATTTTTTATCTGTCTCAAGATATCATTAATTACAATTCATTTTTCTCGAGGAACGCAGAATGCAAAATACGATTGTTAGTAGTAAGATCTTTTGACACTTAAATTACATAAACATTACAATGTAGCCATTGTCACTTTCTTCGAAATTTAAAAATTAAACATTTACTTCCATTAAAAGATAGTTTCTGATTTTCAAAATGGTCTTTACAATTATAATTTTTCAGCTGTCATTCGTGAGATCTTTCAACAATGACATTGTGCCTGCAGGATTATCAATCGGAACCTTTAAACAAATAAATTGTTAGTTATAATAAAATAAAAATTAATGAAAATTGATAAACTAAAATTATAAATTTTTATACCATGTGCCCTGCTCTGTTAATCCAGTACATTTTAAAATTTCCATAACTTTTCACATAGCCTTCAATGATGTTGTTTACAACTACAGGTTCCCTTGGAGCATTTCGCCACTTGTAGGCATTCTCCCACTGTAATTTTTCCACCCAAAGAAGAGTTCCTGATAAAATCAGAATAGTTATTTTGTAAATTATTCAAAAATAAATTTGTTTATTTTTTAAAGAAAGAATGTTTTATTACCTGGAGTGTCCACAATCAAGTCCAACTGACCCGTGTAAACGAAAACTTTGAGATCAGTCTCATTTAAAAGAAGTTCCACTAAAAATATTTAATAAAAAAACAAAATTAAGAAGTTATTTCAAAATTGTTATCTAATGTTTATTTTTGTCGGTGACGTTTACTAAAAGAAGTTTTATGTAAATATTTTTATCTTCACTTTCAGAATTTTTATCTATTTGCCTGTTTTATTATTATATCATTAATTTCATTGCAGTTTTTGAAGAATATTGAAAATATATTTTAACTCACCTCTGTCTATTACTGGTTTCATGAAATCTTCCGAAAGAGCTGAAAATACTGCAGAGCGATGTTCCCCCCATGTAGCATTTACATTGAGTGCTTCCTTCACTTTAGATTTCATTAGTTTGTCAAGTTTGGCTAATTTGGCTCCAAAACTGTCAGTATCTGAAAATCGCAGTAAGATTTTAAAAATCACTTGTTTTAGGCTTTTTAAAGTGAAATTTTAAGCTTCATAAAAACCTTCTGTTTCATTATTGAGGGGTTGAAAGGTCAAGTAATCGAAGCTCCTACATTTGGTTAAAATATTATAAAAACTTATGTTATCTGTCATGTTGAAAACCGCTTGTTTAGTTGATCTCCACAGATCTGTTGCTTGAACCCACATTCCTGTATCAACCGCAACTTTTGTTTCATTAGCATATTTCATTATTTCTTGATATCCTTGAGTATCGACCATACCCTTCAAAAATATGATTTAAAATTATTTTAAATTTCAAATTAATCTAATCTAATGAGATAATTTCTGTAAATAATAATTGGTAACGACGAAAAATTTTTATCCACATATAATTATTAGTTATATTAGAATTAACTCTCAACTGCTAGACTGGGTCTGACAGACCCGGTAGACCTTTTCCGCTCTCTCCTACAGCTGACTGTAGATTGAAAATAGTGAAAAAGAGGCTCTAAAAAAACCGGGTCTGTCAGACCCAGTCTAGCAGTTACACTCAGAAAAAAAGTTCAGTTCAATTAAACAAACCGTTTAGTTAACTTATTTTATTTGATACAACAAAAAAGTTTTAACAGATTAAATAAGCATTTGGTTTCTTGCAACAAATGCCTTGGTTTCCAGAAACAAAATTATAATTTAAATGTATTTGTTTCGTTCGACCAAACTCTTTCTTTGGACTAAAATAAGTGTTTAATAAAGCACCATTTATTTCAGTCAACAAAAAAGTTTGGTTTATTCAACCAAATGTTTTGATCCGTTCAATTAAAGTTTGGTTGATTCAAATAGATATAATATATAGTCAAACTCGAGATGCATTTAAACAAGCGTCATGTCAATCGCGTTGTTGCGTATAAAGTGCTTTTCTATTATTATAACTTGTGTTTTATAAATTTACTAAGTGTTGTTTTCTTATTTCAGAAATTGGATTACGTGGAAACTTCCTACAAAGTGATCTATAGTGTGTTTTAGGTTATTATAGTGTATAAAAGAGATTTTGATTTCCTGCAGGTTATGTTTAACACATCGACAACATCGTGTGTTTAACTGTGCTTATAACATTTGAGTGACTTATTGTGACTTTTCAATTCTTTAATTTTGGAAGTAAAAGATTCTTCTACGGAGAAACGCTCCGTAAGAAAACAACCTTGAAGAGAAGAAAATGTTGTTTCTGAAAATGCTTAACTGTTATGCATTTTTCTATAACATCTGAATTTCTTAATATTTTATTTGCATATTTATCAGTTAACTTCCAGTTTATTATGATGATTATTATTATTACTTTGAAATCATAAATATAAAATTGGAAATTAATGAATAATATACAAATAAAATATTTAATTAGAAAATTCAAACATTAAAGAAAAATAAATAACATTTGATTGTTTAAACCAAAATATTTATTTGAACGAACCAAATAAATTTAATACAATTAATTTGTTTGTATGAAACAAACTTTTTGGTTGGATAAAACAAAATATTCAGTCAACTGTAATAAACCATTTGGTTAATTCAAACAAATGTGTATAATCAAATTATTTGGTTATATAAACCAAACATTTGTTTAACTGTATATCAATGCATTTTTTTGGTTGATTCAAACAAAGTTTGGTTGTCGAAAAGAAATTTTTTTCTGAGTGTAAGGCTAAAAATATGAGTAAGTGAAACAGAATTACAGTCTGCAGAAGAAATGGTGCCCAAGTCAAGACAGAATCTATTGGAAAAATCCAAGAATCTCCAAGTCCGACTCCCTTTAAGTTACTCTGTATTTCTCCTTGCTCTTGTGCCTGGAAATTATACAAATATATAATAGCGCCCCATGTTAGATTTTTGTGGAAATAATTAGGATCTACTTCTGAATGTGTACCCCTGATTTTTTTAAAACTTTCTTATTTTGATCCGCTGATTACGAAAATCGTAGTGAAAATTGGCGACTAGATCATTTTTGCAATTATCTCAATTAATTTTGAAATTTTTGGAAATTGCTTTAAATAAAAGTTGTAAGCTCTCTAAAAACACACATTTTTTGTTCTATGCATTTTTTTGATATTTTTGATAGTTTTAGAGAAAATCGACAGTGAAGTTGCTCATGCTGCGGGTGAAGTGAGGAGGATTTACACATTCCTTCATTTTGTAAAAATCACTGTTACCCTGGTGTATTTGGTAAAAAACTACAATAGATGTCAAAAGAAATTTTCTGTAAAAGGGAGGTTCTGTAAAAAATAAAAAAAAGGCTTTAAAAATTTGATTATTCAAATTTCTAAAAGAGGGTGCAGTGTTCTGAGACGATTCGAGCAACTTCACGATCGGTTTTCTCAAAAACTATGAGAGATATTAAAAAAATATGCACAACATAAAATATGTATTTTAAGAACACCTACAACTTTTGTATAAAACAATTTTCAAAATTTTAAATATTTATTGAGATAATTGCAAAAAACTGTATGATGATTTCTTTTCGCTACTCTTTTGCGCTGCACAATCCACTATTCTCGACAGGGTCCCCAAGCTGCAATGCATTGAGGTTGAACACTGGCTAACTCTTCCGCCCAACCGGTGGCGGCGCCACGAGTCCGCAACACATTCACATTCTGTTGTGTGTACACGCACTAACTCTACATGTGTTAGTTTAAGGGTTGGTGCGCAATTATTCGCAATCATTGCGTACCAGCCTTTAAACTAACACATGTAAAGTTTGTGCGTGTACACACAACAGAATTTGAATGTGTTGCGGACTCGTGGCGCCGCTACCGGTTGGGCGGAAGAGTTCGCCAGTGTTCAACCTTAATGCATTGCAGCTTGGGGACCCTGATTCTCGAAAACTGTTAAAGATATCAAAAAAATGCATACAACAAAAAATGTGTATTTTTAGTAGGCCTACAACTTTGGCACAAACAATTTCTAAAAATCTTATTATTTATTGAAATAATTGCAAAAACTCACTTCTGATATGTTTTTTATGGTTTTTACCATGAAAATGATCTCGTCGACAATTTGTACTACGATTTTCGTAATCAGCGCATTAAAAAACATAGGTATGTCAAGTTTCAAAATAATCGGAGTTACTCATTATTAGGAACTTCGTCCCTATTTTTGTGTTTGTTTCCCTAATCATCCAGGAAAAACATTTTTCGAAAAAATAGTTGTATCAGTTTACCTTGTACCAGTAATATGCAAAATCAACGGCCATTTTTCCTCCATAAGATTCAGAAGTAATGTAAGTAGATACATTAGCAAAGCAAGAGAATTCTTGTAGGAAAGTTTTAATGCAGACTAAAAGGTCAAGTGCAATTTGCTTGTTTGACTTTGCAAGGGCCGCAGTCGTTGTAGTGTAACTGAAACCCGTTCCAACTGGGTTGTCGATAAAAAGCACATTATATTCTTTTACCTGATACAAAAATTAATTAATGTTATACATAATGTTAATTACACATATTTTGTTTTCTTTTCCATCCTTTAATTAATTCTTTATATTAGTAGGCATTTGTTAAATTTTAACAATCGTTACCCAGGTGTGATTTCTTTCATTTAAATCTATATCGAGAGGACCAATTTCTCCAAAATTTCCGAAACCAGTTGAAGATCCTCCTGGACCGCCTTGCAACCAAATAACTAAAGGTTTTTCATAATAATTGGATACATTCGCAGTGGTGTAATAAAGCCAGTAAAACATATGCGAATCAGGCCTAACTTCCACGTAACCCCATTCTTGGTCTCCTGAACCAAAGCCAGGTTTTCCTAAGGGAACATTTTAATTATTAATCGTAAGCTTGAATAAATACAGGTAAATTAGAATGAGGTGATTAAACGTTGAAAACCAAAAGGGAATAAATATTTTTGTGATGAAAATGTTGTGGAATGATTGTATGCATCTTGATCAAGTTTTGTACATTCTGAGAAAAATTAAAGAACTTCTAATTCAAAAAAAAAAATATTTATGTACATATTTACATATTATTTATGTACATATTATTTATGTACAGATTACATTTACATTGTCGCTCTTATCATCAGGCCCGACGAGAGGGGGGGGCAACAGGGCTTTTGCCCCGGGGCCCAGGTCTCGTTGGTGCCCGCCTTCAAAAATGGCCTACCAAAAATAAAATATCCACGGCCCTGCTTATCATAGGAAGGAATGTTAGCATATTAAAAAACGCTTTAAACTAGAGATTATGATTTCTAAAAAAAATTCCAATTAACGAATACCTAAGACATCTCAATCGTTGATAATACGTTCAAAGGTTATTTTCTAAATAAAAATCTTAACAAGAAACAACGATTTGTGGACCAAGGTAAAAAAAGTTATAATGAATTTTCGCTCAAATAGGTAAACTATAAAAATCTGGAAAAATAATAAATAAATAGAAATTCTACGTAGAAAGCGTAAACATAAGGAAATTTGTAAACTTAAAATTACGCAACATGATTTATTAAACTTTATTCAAAGTTTTGTGAACATTGTTATAAGAAGGCATTTCTCTTCATTTTGCTGAATTTTGTAAACAAATTATAATTTACTTATATAGTACTTTTTATAAGTAAGTTTTCGCTTTGCAGAGATTGAAGGTGGCTGAAGGAAGATAGGATTAGTAAAGTAAGTTTTGAGTTTAGTATTATGCAACACGTGTCCCCATTACTAAAGCATGTATTTTTTTATGAACTGACATTTTACTTCTCAATACCGTCTTAAACTACTTTATCCGCCCAGATAGCACCCGAATATCCGGAAAGTTTCCTGGAAGTTTCCGTTGGAAACATCCCGGAAGCCTTCATTGGAAACTTCCCGGAAACTTCCTTTGGAAATTTACCGGAAATATTCCTTGATAACTTCCTGGAAACATATCGGAAACTTCCCTTAGAAACCTTTTTGAAAATTGTCGGAAACTACCTATAGAAACTTCCTGGAAGCTTCCCAGAAACATCTCTTGGAAATTTCCAGCGAACTTTCCTGAAACTTCTTTTGGGAATTTTTCGGAAACTTCCTGGAAATATCCCAGACGCTTCCCTTAGAATTCTACTGGAAAATTCCCGAAAACTTCCTTCCCCCCGTCCCTCCACGTAAGGGTCAGAAGTTTTTCTTCACGCCCCCCCCCCCACTCTCTACTTACGTAAGGTTTAAAAAATTAAGTCAAAATTAATAGTTTCTTATTTATGTTTTGTACTTGATGGATTTCTTAATAATTTTAGTATTGAAGTAAACAAATATAGATAATTTTTATTGATAGAACTGTCTTGAAACTTCAAAATGTTCAAAATATATATCCTTACGTAAGAATTTCTTCTTACCCCCTTTTTAATTTTTAAATGAATCACAGCAAATTTCTTTAAATGAGTTTAACTTTAAATTATTGTCAATAGTATTCTAGGATGTTTCAAAGAGAAGGTTCCAATAAGTTTCTCAGGAAAGATTTCAGGGGAAGCATCCGGGATGTTTCCAAGGAAAACTTCCTAGGAAGGGGACATTTTTCTGATTACAAAAATGAATTTTGGTTTCAAACTAATATTATAAACAATCAATGAGTACCTATTGTGTTTAACAACACTATTTGCATGTAAATTCACATTGAAAATACTTCAGAAATAAACGTATATTAATTAATTAATTACTGATCTTTAAAATAATTCCATTATTACCGAAAAGTCAATTTTTAAGAAAATAAAAATTTTAAAATTGCAATTTGTTTTTTAAAATTTGGTCAAAATATAAAGTTAATAAAAGTCAATCAATTTGTTTTGAAGCAAAGAATATGATATGTTCTATATATTTTTGTACACAGTTATATACACTGTTAAAAAAGAAGCATAGAATCCTTTACAACTTTACACCGAGTGTGAAGTTGTAAGACTAAAGTGTTCGTAATTTGGTGCGAAGATGCATGCATCCACACTAACCAAGTGTGAACTTCAGAAAAGTTAGCTTTTACACCTGCGCGGTGTAAAAGCACTATCAGTCACACTCACCAGTGTGATTGTCTATTTCTTTGTCTACCCTTTCCTCCCTTCGTTCCCCTTACCAATGTCTATGACGCTTGCCATTACCTGAAATTCCTATAATTTTCGTATTTCACTGATTCTACGTGACCAACATATATATGACTGGAAGCCTACCACGCACGCACGGGTGGCAGACTTGCATCGCGCTAAAATTTAAAAAACCGTAACAATTGTTATTAAATAACTAATAAATATTCAAATCAGTTAAATCCAATTAATCAAAAAGATAACCTCATATGCACTACAATATAATTATTAAAAAATAAAACAAATAACTAAATAATAAAAACGAAATAAGATTACGTATCAACATAACCTTCAAATATTATATAAATATAAAATATTTTTTTTTAATTTTAACCAAACACAAGAGAAGATTTAAAATATGATAGAGAATTTAGAAAATCATATGGGCACACTTGAACTATAAGAGGAAAAAAAATTGGCAAATAATATATTTTTACAAAAATTTATATTTTTCATCATCCTGAGAACAGTTTTTTTCACTCGAAATTAAAAAAATATTTTTTAATTTAGCCAACTTCGTAAATTGGTTTAAAACATGATACAGAGTTAAAAAATTATTTGAAGAATGTTAATCTCCAATAAAACAAAATTTAACAAAAAATATCTGTTTTGACAAAAATTGAATTTTTTCAGGATCTTGAAAATAATTTTTTCCCTTCAAAATTAAACAAATATTTTTTAATTTTAATCAATTAGGAAAATTAATTTAAAACATTATAGGGAGGTTAAAAAATTTTTAAGGGATAAATATTCTCAAGTAGAAAAAAATTTGGCAAAAAATATCTGTTTTTACAAAAATTTAATTTTTTCAGGTTCTTGAAAACAATTTTTTTTCCTCAAAATTAGAATATTATTTTTTAATTTTAGTTAATTACAAAAATCAGTTTAAAACATAATACAGAGTCTAAAGATTTATTCCAGGACAAATAATCTCAAATACAAAAAATTTTTCAAAAAATTAGAGTTTTTACACAAATTCAATTTTTTTAGGATTTTGAAAACTATTTATTTTCCTCAAAATTAGAATATTATTTTTTAATTTTAGCTACTTGCGAAAATCAGTTTTAAACATAATACATACTTTAAAGAATTTTTCGAGTACAATGTATATTAAATAGAACAAAATTTGGCAAAAAATATCTATTTAACAAAAATTGAATTTTTTCAGAATCTTGCAAAGATTTTCTTTCCCATCAAAATTTTTAAAAATTATTTAAAATTAACCAATTTTAAAAATTAGTTTAAATCATAATACAGAGTCTAGAGATTTATTCACGGACAAATAATCTCAAATAGAACAAAATATGTCAAAAAATATCTGTTTTTACAAAAATTAAATTTTTTCAGGATCTTGAAAACAATTTTTTTTCCTCAATATTAGAAAATTATTTTTTAATTTTAGCCAATTACAAATATCGGTTTTAAACATAATACAGACTCTAAAGAATTTTCCGTGGACTATTAATCTTAAATATTATAAAATTTGGCAAAAAATATCTATTTAACAAAAATTGATTATTTTGAGCATTTTAAAAATAATTTTTTTCCCTACAAAATTAGACAAATATTTTTTAATTTTAACCAATACTGAAAATTAGTTTAAAAAATAATAGAAAGTTAAAAAACTTTAATAGGGACAAATATTCTCAGGTAGAAGAAAATTTGCCAAAAGATATCTGTTTTTACAAAAATTGAATTTTTTCAGCATCTTAAAAATAATTTTTTTCCCTTGAAAATTAAACAAATATTTTTTTTTTTAACCAATTATGAAAATTAGTTTAAAACATAAAAGAAATTTAAAAAAAAATTTTTTTCAGGGACTAATATTCTCAAGTAGAACAAAAAAGGCAAAAAATATGTATTTAATAAAAATTGAATTTTTTCGGCATCTTGAAAAGATTTTTTTTTCCATCAAAATTTTAAAAATATTACCTATCTAAATTTGACCAATTTTGAAAATTAGTTTTAATCATAATACAGAGTCTAGAGATTTATTCGAGGACAAATAATCTCAAATAGAACAAAATTTGTCAAAAGATATCTGTTTTTACAAAAATTGAATTCTTTCAGGAATTTGAAAACAATTCTTTTCCTCAAAATTAGAATATTATTTTTTAATTTTAGCCAATTGCAGAAATCAGTTTTAAACATAATACAGAGTGTGACGAATTTTTCGTGGATTATTAATCTTAAATATTATAAAATTTGGCAAAAATATTATCTATTTAATAAAAATTGAATTTTTTTCAGCATCTAGAAAAGATTTTTTTTCCTATAAAAATTTTTAAATTATTATTTAAATTTGACCAATTTTAAAAATAAGTTTAAATCATAATACAGAGTCTAGAGATTTATTCGAGGACAAATAATCTCAAATACAACAAAATTTGTCAAAAGATATCTGTTTTTACAAAAATTGAATTTTTTCAGGAACTTGAAAACAATTCTTTTCCTCAAAATTAGAATATTATTTTTTAATTTTAGCCAATTGCAGAAATCAGTTTTAAACATAATACAGAGTGTGACGAATTTTTCGTGGATTATTAATCTTAAATATTATAAAATTTGGCAAAAATATTATCTTTTTAATAAAAATTGAATTTTTTTCAGCATCTAGAAAAGATTTTTTTTCCTATAAAAATTTTTAAATTATTATTTAAATTTGACCAATTTTAAAAATAAGTTTAAATCATAATACAGAGTCTAGAGATTTATTCGAGGACAAATAATCTCAAATACAACAAAATTTGTCAAAAGATATCTGTTTTTACAAAAATTGAATTTTTTCAGGAACTTGAAAACAATTCTTTTCCTCAAAATTAGAATATTATTTTTTAATTTTAGCCAATTACAAATATTAGTTTTAAACATAATATAGATAGTCTAAATACTTTTTCGTAGACAATTAATCTCCAGAAGAACAAAATTTGGAAAAAAATCTGTTTTTACAAAAATTGAAATTTTTAAGCATCTTAAAAATAATTTGTTCTCCTTCAAAATAGAACAAATATTTTATATTTTAACCAATTACGAAAATTAGTTTAAAACATAATAGAGAGTTTAAAAAATTTTTCAGGGACAAATATTCTGAAGTAGAACAAAATTTGTCAAAAAATATCCGTTTTTACAAAAATTGATATTTTTCAGCATCTTGAAATCAGCTTTTTTGCTCAGACAGTTGGCAAAATATCTTTTAATTTTAACCAGTTGCGTGAATTAGCTTAAAACATGATAGAGAATTTAAAACATTATTCGGGGGCAAATATTCTGAAATACAATAAAATTTGTCTAAAAATATCTGTTTATACAAAAATTTATATTTTTCATCATCCTGAAAACAGTTTTTTTCCTCAAAACTAAAAAAATATTTTTTAATTTTAGCGAATTTCAAAAATTTTTTTAAAACATGATACAGAGTGTAAAAAATTATTTGGGGAATTTTAATCTCAAGTAGAATAAAATTTGGCAAAAAATATCTGTTTTTACAAAAATTAATTTTTTCAGGATCTTGAAGACAATTTTTTTTCCTCAAAATTAGAATATTATTTTTTAATTTTAGCCAATTGCAAAAATCAGTTTTAAACATAATACAGAGTTTGAAGAATTTTTCGTGGATTATTAATCTTAAATATTATAAAATTTGGCAAAAATATATCTATTTAACAAAAATTGATTTTTTTCAGCGTCTTGAAAAGATTTTTTTCCCCATCAAAATTTTAAAAATATTATTTAAATGTAACCAATTTTGAAAATTAGTTTAAATCATAATACAGAATCTAGAGATTTATTCGAGGACAAATAATCTCAAATAGAACAAAATTTGTCAAAAGATATCTGTTTTTACAAAAATTGAATTTTTTCAGGAACTGGAAAACAATTCTTTTCCTCAAAATTAGAATATTATTTTTTAATTTTAGCCAATTACAAAAATCAGTTTTAAACAAAATACAGAGTGTGAAGAATTTTTTGTGGACAATTAATCTTAAATAGTATAAAATTTGTCAAAAAATTTCTATTTAACAAAAATTGAATTTTTTCAGCATCTAGAAAAGATTTTTTTTCCTACAAAAATTTTTAAATTATTATTTAAATTTGACCAATTTTAAAAATAAGTTTAAATCATAATGCAGAGTCTACAGATTTATTAGAGGACAAATAATCTCAAATAGAAACAAAATTTGTCAAAAATATCTGTTTTTACAAAAATTAATTTTTTCAGGATCTTGAAGACAACTTTTTTTCCTCAAAATTAGAATATTATTTTTTAATTTTAGCCAATTGCAAAAATCAGTTTTAAACATAATACAGAGTTTGAAGAATTTTTCGTGGATTATTAATCTTAAATATTATAAAATTTGGCAAAAAATATATCTATTTAACAAAAATTGATTTTTTTCAGCGTCTTGAAAAGATTTTTTTCCCCATCAAAATTTTAAAAATATTATTTAAATGTAACCAATTTTGAAAATTAGTTTAAATCATAATACAGAGTCTAGAGATTTATTCGAGGACAAATAATCTCAAATACAACAAAATTTGTCAAAAAATATCTGTTTTTACAAAAATTGAATTTTTTCAGGAACTGGAAAACAATTCTTTTCCTCAAAATTAGAATATTATTTTTTAATTTTAGCAAATTACAAAAATCAGTTTTAAACAAAATACAGAGTGTGAAGAATTTTTTGTGGACAATTAATCTTAAATAGTATAAAATTTGTCAAAAAATTTCTATTTAACAAAAATTGAATTTTTTCAGCATCTAGAAAAGATTTTTTTTCCTACAAAAATTTTTAAATTATTATTTAAATTTGACCAATTTTAAAAATAAGTTTAAATCATAATGCAGAGTCTACAGATTTATTAGAGGACAAATAATCTCAAATAGAAACAAAATTTGTCAAAAATATCTGTTTTTACAAAAATTAATTTTTTCAGGATCTTGAAGACAACTTTTTTTCCTCAAAATTAGAATATTATTTTTTAATTTTAGCCAATTGCAAAAATCAGTTTTAAACATAATACAGAGTGTGAAGAATTTTTCGTGGATTATTAATCTTAAATATTATAAAATTTGGCAAAAATATTATCTTTTTAATAAAAATTGAATTCTTTCAGCATCTTGAAATGATTTTTTTTCCCATCAAGATTTTAAAAATATTTTTTAAATTTGACCAATTTTGAAAATTAGTTTAAATCATAATACAGAGTCTAGAGATTTATTCGAGGACAAATAATCTCAAATACAACAAAATTTGTCAAAAAATATCTGTTTTTACAAAAATTGAATTTTTTCAGGAACTGGAAAACAATTCTTTTCCTCAAAATTAGAATATTATTTTTTAATTTTAGCAAATTACAAAAATCAGTTTTAAACAAAATACAGAGTGTGAAGAATTTTTTGTGGACAATTAATCTTAAATAGTATAAAATTTGTCAAAAAATTTCTATTTAACAAAAATTGAATTTTTTCAGCATCTAGAAAAGATTTTTTTTCCTACAAAAATTTTTAAATTATTATTTAAATTTGACCAATTTTAAAAATAAGTTTAAATCATAATGCAGAGTCTACAGATTTATTAGAGGACAAATAATCTCAAATAGAAACAAAATTTGTCAAAAATATCTGTTTTTACAAAAATTAATTTTTTCAGGATCTTGAAGACAACTTTTTTTCCTCAAAATTAGAATATTATTTTTTAATTTTAGCCAATTGCAAAAATCAGTTTTAAACATAATACAGAGTTTGAAGAATTTTTCGTGGATTATTAATCTTAAATATTATAAAATTTGGCAAAAAATATATCTATTTAACAAAAATTGATTTTTTTCAGCGTCTTGAAAAGATTTTTTTCCCCATCAAAATTTTAAAAATATTATTTAAATGTAACCAATTTTGAAAATTAGTTTAAATCATAATACAGAGTCTAGAGATTTATTCGAGGACAAATAATCTCAAATACAACAAAATTTGTCAAAAAATATCTGTTTTTACAAAAATTGAATTTTTTCAGGAACTGGAAAACAATTCTTTTCCTCAAAATTAGAATATTATTTTTTAATTTTAGCAAATTACAAAAATCAGTTTTAAACAAAATACAGAGTGTGAAGAATTTTTTGTGGACAATTAATCTTAAATAGTATAAAATTTGTCAAAAAATTTCTATTTAACAAAAATTGAATTTTTTCAGCATCTAGAAAAGATTTTTTTTCCTACAAAAATTTTTAAATTATTATTTAAATTTGACCAATTTTAAAAATAAGTTTAAATCATAATGCAGAGTCTACAGATTTATTAGAGGACAAATAATCTCAAATAGAAACAAAATTTGTCAAAAATATCTGTTTTTACAAAAATTAATTTTTTCAGGATCTTGAAGACAATTTTTTTTCCTCAAAATTAGAATATTATTTTTTAATTTTAGCCAATTGCAAAAATCAGTTTTAAACATAATACAGAGTGTGAAGAATTTTTCGTGGATTATTAATCTTAAATATTATAAAATTTGCAAAAATATTATCTTTTTAATAAAAATTGAATTCTTTCAGCATCTTGAAATGATTTTTTTTCCCATCAAGATTTTAAAAATATTTTTTAAATTTGACCAATTTTGAAAATTAGTTTAAATCATAATACAGAGTCTAGAGATTTATTCGAGGACAAATAATCTCAAATACAACAAAATTTGTCAAAAGATATCTGTTTTTACAAAAATTGAATTTTTTCAGGAACTTGAACTCCTCAAAATTAGAATATTATTTTTTAATTTTAGCCAATTACAAATATTAGTTTTAAACATAATATAGATAGTCTAAATACTTTTTCGTAGACAATTAATCTCCAGAAGAACAAAATTTGGAAAAAAATCTGTTTTTACAAAAATTCAAATTTTTAAGCATCTTAAAAATAATTTGTTCTCCTTCAAAATAGAACAAATATTTTTTATTTTAACCAATTACGAAAATTAGTTTAATACATAATAAAGAGTTTAAAAAATTTTTCAGGGACAAATATTCTGAAGTAGAACAAAATTTGTCAAAAAATATCTGTTTTTACAAAAATTGATATTTTTCAGCATCTTGAAATCAGCTTTTTTGCTCAGACAGTTGGAAAAATATCTTTTAATTTTAACCAGTTGCGTAAATTAGCTTAAAACATGATAGAGAATTTAAAACCTTATTCGGGGGCAAATATTCTGAAATAGAATAAAATTTGTCTAAAAATATCTGTTTATACAAAAATTTATATTTTTCATCATCCTGAAAACAGTTTTTTTCCTCAAAACTAAAAAAATATTTTTTAATTTTAGCGAATTTCAAAAAATTTTTTAAAACATTATACAGAGTGTAAAAAATTATTTGGGGAATTTTAATCGCAAGTAGAACAAAATTTGTCAAAAGATATCTGTTTTTACAAAAATTGAATTTTTTCAGGAACTTGAAAACAATTCTTTTCCTCAAAATTAGAATATTATTTTTTAATTTTAGCCAATTACAAAAATCAGTTTTAAACAAAATACAGAGTGTGAAGAATTTTTTGTGGACAATTAATCTTAAATAGTATAAAATTTGTCAAAAAATTTCTATTTAACAAAAATTGAATTTTTTCAGCATCTAGAAAAGATTTGTTTTCCTATAAAAATTTTTAAATTATTATTTAAATTTGACCAATTTTAAAAATAAGTTTAAATCATAATGCAGAGTCTACAGATTTATTAGAGGACAAATAATCTCAAATAGAACAAAATTTGTCAAAAATATCTGTTTTTACAAAAATTAATTTTTTTTCAGGATCTGGAAGACAACTTTTTTTCCTCAAAATTAGAATATTATTTTTTAATTTTAGCCAATTGCAAAAATCAGTTTTAAACATAATACAGAGTGTGAAGAATTTTTCGTGGATTATTAATCTTAAATATTATAAAATTTGGCAAAAATATTATCTTTTTAATAAAAATTGAATTCTTTCAGCATCTTGAAATGATTTTTTTCCCATCAAGATTTTAAAAATATTTTTTAAATTTGACCAATTTTGAAAATTAGTTTAAATCATAATACAGAGTCTAGAGATTTATTCGAGGACAAATAATCTCAAATACAACAAAATTTGTCAAAAAATATCTGTTTTTACAAAAATTCATATTTTTTAGCATCTTGAAATCAGCTTTTTTGCTCAGACAGTTGGAAAAATATCTTTTAATTTTAACCAGTTGCGTGAATTAGCTTAAAACATGATAGAGAATTTAAAACCTTATTCGGGGGCAAATATTCTGAAATAGAATAAAATTTGTCTAAAAATATCTGTTTTTACAAAAATTTATATTTTTCATCATCCTGAAAACAGTTTTTTTCCTCAAAACTAAAAAAATATTTTTTAATTTTAGCGAATTTCAAAAATTTTTTTAAAACATGATACAAAGTGTAAAAAATTATTTGGGGAATTTTAATCTCAAGTAGAATAAAATTTGGCAAAAAATATCTGTTTTTACAAATATTGAATTTTTTCAGCATCTTGAAAATAATTTTTTCTCCTCAAAATTAAAATAATATTTTTTAATTTAGGCAATTTCGAAAATAAGTTTAATACATGATACAGAGTTTAAAAAATTATTTGGGGATAAATATACTCAAATAGAACAATATTTGACAAAAAATATCTGTTTTTACAAAAATCTTTTTTTTTTCAGCATTTTGAAAACAAGTTTTTTCACCACAAAATTAGAATTTTTTTTTTCTATTTGAACTAATTACAAAAATGATTTTAATAGATAATACAGAGTTCAAAGAATTATTCGAGGAAAAATATTCTCAAATAGAACAACATTTGGAACATAATATCTGTTTTTACAAAAATTGTTATTTTTAGCATTTTGAAAACAGTTTTTTTCTTTTAAAAATTATAAAATATTTTTGAATTTTGACTAGTTACAAGAATTGGTTTGAAATATGATTGACAATTCAGGAAATCATTTGGAGACTGTTAAACTATAATATGAAAAAATTTGTCAAGTAATATATGTTTTTACAAGTATTTATATTTTTTAGCATTTTAAGAACTGTTTTTTTCTGTAAAATTATAAGTTTTTCATTTAATTTTTACTAATTGCAAGGATTAGTTTAAAGTATGATAGAGATTTTATAAAATCTTGTGGAAACTGTTCAACTCTAATAAAACAAAATTTTTCAAACAATTTTTTTTTTTAAAAATTGATATTCTTTAATTTCTTTTTAAAACAGTTTTGATTTCCTTAAAACTATAAAAATCTTTTATATTTATTTAACACAAGACTGGGTTTAGAATATGATCTTGAAAAACTATTTGTTAACTAGTAATTTCTAATAGAACATAATTTCCAAACAAATTTCTATTTTACAAGAATTGGTAGATTTTTATTGTTTACAAAACTATTTTTTATTTGCTTAAAATTAGAATAAAATATAATTTTTTTTAACTGTAAACCTCGGTTTAAAATATACTACAAATGTGAGTAAATTCAATTGGAGCTTTTTTTTCTTATAGAACGAGATTTGTAGAAAATGTTCTATTTAACAAAAATTGATTTTTCTTCATATCTGTAAAACAGTTTTTATTTTCTCAAAATTATAAAAATATTTTTTAATTTCCCCAATTTTATAAGTCGTTTTAAAATATTCTAAATATGAAAGAAATTTTTTCAGGAACTGTAATTGTCACATAAAATAAAACACTGTTTAAAATATGCATAAGATGTTAAAAATTTATTTTTGAACTCTTAATATCTCCTGCAAAAAAAATTTGGATAAAATTATATTTTTTTAAAGGAATTTTGATTTATTATATATCTTTTCAGAGGAGTTTTAAATTTTTTTAAAATTAAAAAAGAAGTTTTGTTTGTTTTCAAAATCTAAAAATCATTTTAGAAATACTAGCTAAAATGGTAACTAATATAATGCGAATAGTTTATTTCCTTTTTTGTTTTATTTTATCGTTACCTGCTTTGTCCAAAATTGTTAATATTTGATAGAAATATTTGAATTATTTGTTATTTAGGTTGAACTGACTTTAGTTTCGATTTCGATTTATTGTAAATATTGAAAATTTCGCGCTCTACGTATTTTCACGTACATGTTGAATCACGTGATCGTTTTACCTACTCTATAATATCTGCGTAATTGTGCTTAACTTTTTACATTTATGTGTCAAAGTTGTTACTTATTTGTGGAATAATATTAATCTTTTGAAAAATTAAAATATTAACTTCAGTGTGTATTTGTGTCAGTAAAAATTTGTATTTATAGTTTAAAAAGTTCAGAATTTGTGTTTAGATGGAAAAATAAGGTTAAGTGTAATCACCCGTGCTCACTTTTAGCACTCGCACCGTGCGGTGTTAATGTCACGTAAGCTGTGGGAACTTCGCACCGTAACACTGGCATTAAACCTTGAAAGTGTGATTGACATAAAATTCACACTTTTAAGGATGTTTGCACATTTTTCACACTTTCTGGTGTAAAGCGTGTTTCTTATTTTTAACAGTGTATATAAATATATTAAATGGAGTTAATTGGTTGCATTTTTTTTAAGGTTATTTTTAAAAACTCTTGTGTCTGATTTCAGATTTTAGTAGTAGAATAGACCAGGGACGGGCAACTCGCTTCGAAGGAGAAATGTTGGGATAATGGAAGTTTGGGAAAATGAGATTTCTTGTACATTGACTTTTGCACAATTGAAGGTTATGAAGAATAATCTTTTGGATAAATGAGACTTCCGATAAGTGTGATTTCGGACAAATGCGATTTCTGATAAATGCAAGTTTTGACAAATAAGATTTCTGATAAATGCAATTTTAGACAAATTAGATTTTTGATAATTGGAAATATTGACAAATTAGATTTCTGTTAAATTCAATTTCGGACAACTAAGATGTCTGATAAATTCAATTTTTGATAAATTAGATTTTTGACAAATTAAAATTTAGGTAAATGAGGTTTTTGATAATTGATTTTTTTGACAAATGAGATTTCTGATAAATACATTATCAGACAAATGAGACTTCTTATAATAACAATTTTTGAGAAATGCGGTTTTTGATTAATGCCATTTTTGACAAATAAGATTACTGATAATTAACATTTTTGATAAAAGAGACTTCTGAAAAATAATATTTCGGATAAATGAGATTTCTGATAAATGCAGTATCGGACAAATGAGATTTCTAATAATTGCAATTTCTGAGAAATGAGATTTCTGATAAATGCAATTTTTGATAAATAAGATTACTGATAATTGACATTCCTGACAAATGAGATTTCTAATAATTGCAATTCCTGAGAAATGAGATTTCTGATAAATGCAATTTTCGATAAATAAAAAGATTGATAATTGACATTTTTGACAAATGAAATTTCTGATATATAATATTCCGGACAAATGAGATTTCTGTAAAATGCACTTTTGGATAAATGGGTTTTTTGATAATCACAATGTTGGGAAAACTAGATTTCTTATAAATGCTATTTCGGACAGATGAGATTTCTGTTAAATGCTTTGTCTAATAAATTAGGTTCCTGACAAATGCAGTTTCGGACTAATGAGATTTCTGATAAATACAATTTTTGATAAATGAAATTAGTAATAATTTAATTTTTTGAAAAACGAGATTTCTATTAAATGCTATTTCGGACAAATAAGATTTCTGCAGGGACGTAACTGACATACAGCGAAACCCCGCATTGCGGGGGGGCCTCGGCTTGCTTGGGGGCCTCGAGCCCAATAACCCTAATGCAAAAAAAAAATTTAAATAAAATTGAAAATAGAAAACATTGCCTGAAATTATTTATACATTATCTAAAAAAATTTTGGTGGGGAGGGGGCCTCCTGAAAAAATTTGCGGTGGGGCCTCGACATTTGTAGTAACGTCCCTGGACTCATTATCAAGGTCTCTCAGACCCGAATTTGTTTAAATTTGGCTCTAAATGAATTTTGGAACATTTTCGAAAAAATGCAAACTTATATAAAAATGAATTTTGAGACAAAATTCAAACAAACTCGGGTCTGAGAGACGTTCCTAATGACATTTCAAGTAATTCTACCAAGTTTTATAAAAAAATATTCAATATTTTAAGAGAAAAGTTACGGACAAATTTTGCCTATATACCAGTGACGTGATTATCCATCACATGCCCTTAATATTAAAAATTATTTTTTTCTGATGCCCAATAATCTTGCCATTTATCGAACTTTTAATCATTTGAAAATTATTTTCCATAACAATGAATTATTTTCGTCATTTTGTAATTTTTCCTACAATTATCAATTATTATCATACAGCGTCAATTTAATTCTTTAGTTTTCATATTATTTCTACAATTTTAATTATTTTCCTCAATTGTCAAATGTTTTCTTTTTTCCAATCTTTGATTGATAGACTGAGTAGAGAAGTAAACCGCTCGAACGACGAAATTGACTTCTTCGAAAGTAGTATCTCTAGATTCGTGTCAATATTGCGTAGACACATATTAGACTTTAATTATTATTGCCGTCCTAGCTACACGTCTTTGAAATAATATAAATATATATATTTGCGTTTTGTAACTTTAGGATAGTAGTACTCTGTACGAAAGTGCTGGTCCCGTATATTCAAATAAATTCAATTATTTTCATCGATCTATTCTACCTACTCTTCAATTTTCTTCTTTCTTCAGTTTTCTACAACTATTTCCTTCAATTTCTCATTTTTTTTTCTTTAAATTTCAATTGCATTTTTTAATTTTCATTTAAAACTCTCTGCCAGTTTGCCATTTTTTTTCCATTGTCAATTATTTTCGTCATTTTAAAATGTTTTTTCAATTATTTAACTAAAATTTTAAATTACTTTCTTCAATTTTTAATAATTTTCATTAGGTAATATTTTTAATTTCTCGTATTTAGTTAATTTTGTAGTTTTTCGATTAATAATAAGTTTCTTTACATTTGAATTCAATTGTTCAAATATTCTCTGTAATTCTTAATCTTTTTTTCAATTTCAATTCCAGTTTTTAGTTTGCAATAATTCTTTTCCATATTCAATAATTCTCGCCTTTTTTCAGTTCCTTTTTTTTTAGTCTTTTACTATATTCTTTAAATTTCAATTCCATTCTTCAATTTCTAATTATTTTCTTAAATTTTTTAATTGTTTTCTATAATTTTCAATTATTTTTTACAATTTTCAATTATTTTTTTCTATTTTCAATCCAGTTGTTCAATTTACAATTATCTTCAATAATTATTCATATAATTTTTTTAATTTTTTTGCAATTATTTTCATGATATTTAATTTTTATCTTTTTATTAAAAAAAAATTTTTAGTCGTGTATTAATCTAGACAATTTTCGAATTTTGTTTTCAATTGACAATTATTTTCGGCATTGTTTTTGTAATTTTTTTTTCAATTGTAATTTTGTTTTTCAAATTTCAATTTAATTTTTACATTTTTAATTTATTTCTTCAAATTAATAATAATAATCGCAAACTTCATTCTTTCATTCTTTCATTCTGTCCACACCTGAAGTTTGGCACCATAGATGTTTTTTTGTTTTAAATCAATAACTTTTGAAAAAATGTATTTTTATATTAATTATAAGATTTGTAATTTTTATTTATTTAATTATTGATTCTCCTGAATCTAAATTTTAAATCATTTGACAAATTTAGATAGTTTATTTTCAATAATAATAATTTATTACAATACAATAATACAAACGTGTCTAATTTAAAGCTACTTTACAGATTTTAATAAAGATTTAAAAAATTTCAAATTTAATATGAAAATTAATAAATATTTTATGTTATAATTTATAATAATATATGAGTAATTTTTATAATAATATTTTGTTTTTTTAATTGCTTTTAAAAAAGACAATATAAATAAGAATAAAGAATAAAATATCATGATATAGTTGGAAGAAAACGAGCACTGTTTTCAAATATTTATTAAGATTTTTAATTCTTTTAATTTTTTTATTTCTCCAAATAAATGTTATATTTTTTATCTCAAAATGCTTATTTTTTATTGGTAAATTATTAAACTTATTTAATTTCTAATTTTATTATAGGTTTCAAATTAGAATCAATTATAATTTTAATCAGTTCAATTATAAAAACAAAAAATAAGATTGACTGAAATATAGTTTTCACTATATTATATAGATTTGCCAAGCCCGTCAGGCTAAAAATTCATTAAAATCAAGATCAAGATCCCAAAATTTTTACAAAATTAAAGTTTGAACCAATTAAAATTCGTATTAATAAAATCAAGTTTAAAATTTTTAATTTAATTTAATTTGTAAAGGTAAAAGATTGGAATAATTGTTCCCGTGGATTAAATTAAAAATTAGTTATAAATTTTTAAACTTTAGTTATATTTCAATTTTTATTAATTAAGGTTTGAAATATTTTCAATTTGAATCGATAGAAGTTGGGAAGTTTTTAATTTGGAAGAATAAAAAAATATTAATAAAAATTTCGAAGAATGTTTTGTTATTAATTGAATTTCGTAAAAAAATTTAAAAATAAAGAATTCTTATTATCAAAAGATTTTTGGAATAAATTAGGTTTGCATAGAAGTTTAAATATATTTTGTTCACAACACTATTGAAAGAGAAATATTCTTATTTTTTGTAACATACAATAGATTTTTTTTATTTTTAACTGCTGTTACGTTTTGATGTACAAAACCCTTACAATATTCCCTAGTTCCTCCTTTTAAATCAATTTCAATTAAGAATTTGATTTGGGATGAGGATTAAGTCAATGAGAGCACTAAAATATGTTGAATAATATTTATTTATTAGATAATTATGAGTTGAGAAGTTACAAGTGTGATTTTAGAAATTGAGTCTTACTTTTGAAGGATGGAAAAGATTGCCGTTAAACTTGAAGATTGTTTGTTGAAGACAAGCGATTGTGCTGGAGTAGTTTGTAGTTGATTAGGCGTTGAGTAAATAGTCGGTTATCCTAATAGCTGGACCCTTGATGCAGGCGAATTCTTGTAAAGAACAGGATCTTTTTGCAAGAGACTTAAAACTTGTTTTCTTGTAATAACTATGTGAATCTTCGAATACACATGGAGTGACAAATTGGACCGAATCAATAGAGTTCGATTAATATTTGGATTCGCACTTATTAGCGCGTTGCAATACAGTAAAACTGTATTCGAGATGATAACCGTATAATAGATTTAGAGTCTAAAATAGCGTAAGACTCTTGTATAAACTAAACAACTACTGACGGCTACTGGTAACTATTACTCAAATACTGGTAATTGCTCAACTTGTGGTAACTGCTTAACTACTGAACAACTTAACTACTGGTCTTGTCGTTCTGTTAATCCAATTTATATTCAGTGATAATGGCTGCTTTTGTTTGTCCCTGCACTCCACTTCCTCATGCATAGATACCCATACCTATCTTCCTTCCGTTCCCCCTGCATAGGTTCAAGTTCATAATTCTCTACGCCAAAGTGAAAGTATAGTTAAAAAATGTTTGTCTTTGCTTGTCCCGTCTCCCCGTTCCTTTTACAGGTGTCTAGACTTGTAGTACCCTCCACCAAGAGGTAGCTGTCCTAGACTTGCGTTTGTCTTATGTTAACATAATCTCTTCCTTCCTCAAACGTTTTCAATTATAAAATCACCTCTACTCTTGTCTAATATTCGTATACAATATTAACCAAAATGATATACAATGATAGGAATTCTTATATTTGTAAGAATTGAATATTAACAATGTATATAACAATATATAAAGTATATGTATATATATATAGGTTACGAACGTAACACCTCCCCCCTCAGTTCGAGCATGGGAAAGAAATGATACATGCTCGAAAATTATTATTATTATATATTTTTTTTTTAAATGCTCATTTTAAGGGAAATGTCATGATCGTGTACATTTGTCCAATTTTATTACTTTATTTCATATATACTAATTTTGATTCATACCAATGCATGCTATATTTAAATAATAATTACAATAAGAGATAGAATTGTTCTCTTTTTTTTGTTAATATTTTTATAGCTACTTGACAGATTGTAACAATTACTGTTGTAATAAAACAACTATGTTTTTCATTCATACTTATGCATTCGATTTTACTATTACTATATATGTATTTTTCATTTTTCAAGAAAGATCAATAAGTAAATAAATTTACTTCCCGTTTACATTAATACGCTTAACTTGTTACCTATATTGTAATTTGTACATAACATATGTTTTGTAATTTTATTCATTAAGTTTACACATATTTTATATTATTGTTTTATTTGTTATAGAGAAATTTTTATTAATGTTAAAATATTAATTTGTAATTGCAAAAGTAAAAAAAAAATTGTTACACACACACAAAAAAGAAAATTTGTTTTTCTTTGTTTGTTTTTTTTTTTTTTATACTTAAATAAAAAACTGCATGATTTTTTTTTATTACACACTCTCCTACTATTAACTTATTTTTGTTTTTATTACATGTTCAAAGTTAAATGCCCTTTACATATGTGAATTTTTAAAAGATGTTGTATTTATATGCTACTTAATATCGTTGTGGATTTAAATTTGATCATTTGTCAAAATATGTTATTGCTACGCACATTTAATTTGATCATCATCATTTTTTTATTTTAAATATAATTCATTAATTTTGTCATTTTAATTATTAATGTGAGTTTAGATGTGCGTATAATGTAAAAAATAGAAAATAAAATTTTATTATGTTTTACTTGATCACATTCATTCATTTTTCTTGCGCTCCCAGAAAAATAAACATAGACTTTTGATAAGATGGGACCGAAAGAAATTACTAGTCCTCTCGAGTTTCCGGTGAACCTCGAGTTCCTAGGATTTAGATAAAACACCGTGGCTAGAGAAAATAAATTTTTTTTTCTTGAAGTTATTCCGATTGCGTTTTCTGCGGTTCCTGTCTACGAGGTATTATTGTTATTAGAAAAACATAAAATAAATGAATCATTTTTATTCTGAAGTCCATTACCTAGAACAGATAACTTGTATTATTAAAAGTACACTAATTATTTCACAAGAAAAATGTTATTTTTGCGATAATCACAAAAATGACACTTTTGTAATCGGATTGGATTTGTAAGTGGGAGGAAGCTTTAAATAAATGTTATTATTTTACTTTAGATGATTTTTTTCAGCTGTAAATGTGATTTTCTTAAATGTCTCGTTTGTCAGATTTTTAGTAAAATTTTGTCTGTTTATGAATTTTTATTTATTTTTCTGGTACAATACGTGACAGTTTAAGTCTATTTATATGTACTATTTTTTGTTTATTTTTTACTTGTATTTTAATATTTCCTTTATTTAAAATTTCTAACACTTTATGTGGTCCTGTGTATTGATTGGCAAATTTGTGAATTTTTCCCCCTTGGAGTAAGAAAACTTCATCCCCTACTTTAAAATCTTGTGGATTGCATTTTTTATCATAATAAATTTTTGACTTTTCTTTTGCTGATATTAAATTTTCTTTTGCAATATTTCTCATTTCATGTAATCTTGTTATCAAATCAGTTAAATAATGATCATATGTTTCTAATTTTTCGTGTTCCAGTGGTGGATCACTAGATGGTAACCGTGCCAATTTTCCAAAAATTAATTCATACGGAGTACATTTGGTACCCTCGTGTACACTGGTGTTGTATGAAAACATAGCGAGTTCTAACCAGTCGTCCCATTCTTCGTTTTTATTTATAAATTGTTTCAAATATTCTCCTAAGACGTGATGTGATCTCTCAATCGATCCGTTTGATTGGGGATGAAAAGCGGTTGTTTTAAATTGGCGAATTCTGAATCTTTTTGCTAAACGTCTCATTAAATTACTTAAAAAATCCGTCCCTTGATCTGTCAAAACACCTTTAGGTGATCCGTAAATACAAATAAATTTTTTGATAAATGCATCAGCTATTGTACTAGCTTGATGATTTGGAAGTGCTATTGCTAATGAATATTTAGTAAGGTTGTCCTGGATTGTTAATATATATTCATTCCCTGATTTAGTTTTTGGAAGTGGACCAACAATGTCCATTGCAATTTTTTCGAATGCCGTGCCTGGTGTATCCGTTATAATCATTGGATCCTTTGTTTTTACGCGTACTAATTTTTTGAGTTGACATTGTAAGCAATTTTGAATATACTTCTGAATATTAATTTTCATATTTTCCCAATAGTAATTTTGTCGTATTCTTTCATATGTTTTTGTAACACCTTTATGACCGCCAATTGCACTAGAATGTGCTTCTTCTATTAATTGCATATATTCTTCTTTAGTTGGATATTTCGTAATTCCGTTACATATTATTATTTTCACAACCGAATTTTCAAAAATACATTCAAACATAGAAAAAATTTCTTTCCAATTTATGTTATTGATCTGAGCAGTTTTTGCTAAACTTATTGTTTTTAACCTTAATTTTTCGGCTTCATTTTTTAATGAAATTATTGATAATTTTATATTTTTTAAAGTATTAGACATATTTTCTTTTATTTCGTTTTCAATAGGAAGGGCTATGTGGTAAATTGCACCTTTTTTTATATTTTTTGCTAGACCCAATTGAAGGTTTCCAAAATTAGGTAATTTTGCTCGTTTTGCTAAAGACCTGGAGCCATTATCTCTAGGCTCTCCATTAACTGAAATAAAATAAGCGAAATTATCTTTACGCATTGGTAACTGATCCCTACAATCGATAATATATTTTTCTTTCTTGAGATTGAGATTTGTACAACTTTTATTTTCTTCTAAAGTGTCTTCTTCTTCTGATGATTCAGTATCTGTGTTTTCATAACCAAGATCAATTTCTTCCTTTTCTTCTTTATTTTTTTGATTTATATATTGAGGATCTGACATAACTTCGTCAGAATAGACTTCATTGTAGAATTTCTTTTTCTTTTGAGTTTGTTTTTTATTTTCTTCATTTAACAATTTTTTCGGCCTTCCTCTTTTCTTTTTGAAAAGGGAGGTATTAAAATGAATATCCTTTTTCGGTCTTCCTCGTTTTTTCTTTTTTTCTTCATGTTTATTTGATTTCTCTAGAATCTTGACTTGTTTATTTTCTTCATTTTTGTTTAAGGTATCTACTTTCTTCATTTGATTTCTTGTAACGACATTGCAGACACTAGGCAATGTACTTAGATTTTTTGTACCTGATAACATGTTTATAAATATTAGAAAAAGATTAATTATAAGATGAACACCTTGTTCAATTTTTTCTTGGACACTTCTTTGAGTGTATTCTTGATTAATTTTTTGAATATTTTTTTCGATTTCATTGACACTTTCTTGATTTATATTTTGAAATTTTTCTTCATTATTTTCTTCTTCAGGATTTTCATCTATTGGGTTCCTGGACAAGGCGTCTGCATTGACGTTTGTTTTTCCTGCTTTGTAAATGACATTAAAATCATACTCTGCTAATTTTAATTTCCATCTCGTGACCCTTGAGCATGGGTCTTTTGAATTTTGGAACCAAACCAAAGGTTTGTGATCCGTAACTAAAGTAAATGTTCTTCCATAGAGATATGGTCGAAAATGTTGAACGCAATAAATAATTGCTAATGCTTCTTTTTCGTACGTATCGTATTTTCTTTCTGTTTCAGTTAAAGTTCGCGAAGTATATGCAACTGGTTGATCTTTGCCTACTTTTCCTTGTGATAATATGCCTCCTATTGCAAAGCCTGAGGCGTCTGTCGTTAGAATAAATGGTTGAGAAAAATCTGGTCTTTTTAAAAGTGGTTCTTCGCAAAGTTTACTTTTTAATGTATTAAATGCCGTTTCTTGTTTTTCAGTCCAAAGGAAAGGAATATCTTTCTTTAAAAGTTCATTTAGAGGGTTTGCAATTTTGGAAAATTGTTCTATAAATCTTCTATAATAACCGGCGAGTCCTAAAAATTGTTTTATATTTTTGACATTTTTTGGTACTGGAAATTTTTGCACTGCTTCCACTTTTTTCGGGTCGGGTCGTACTCCATGTTTATCGATAATGTGTCCTAAATAACATACTTCTAACCGTAAAAATTCGCATTTATCGGGCTGTAATTTCAAATTTGCACTTCGTAGTCTTTCCATGAATTTTGAAAATTTTTCTTCGTGTTCTTCTAACGTATTTGCATAGATAACAACGTCGTCTAAATAGACAAACAATTCAATTCCTTGTAAACCTAATAGTACTTGATCGATTAATTTTTGAAAGGTACTCGGCGAATTTTTTAAACCAAATGGCATTCTGTCGAATTCATAATGCCCATACGGTGTTGAAAATGCGGTTTTATGCGCGTCTCTTGGATCCATTTTGATCTGATGAAAACCGGAAGCTAAGTCGAAAACGGAAAAATATTGAGCGTTTGATAATTGGTCTAACAAATCGATTATATTTGGCAAAGGGTAAAATTGTCCTACTGTACGTTCATTCAATTTTCTGAAGTCTAATACTAACCGCCATTTTTTGTTTCCTTGAGAGTCGTCCTTCTTCGGTACTATCCAAATGGGTGTGTTATATGGTGAATCGGAAGGTTTAATAATTTGTTGTTCTAATAATTCGTTTACTTGACGTGTCATTTCCTCTTTGTGTACAGGTGGAAATCTATATTGTTTTGTTATAATAGGTGTGTCATCTGTAGTAATAATTCTGTGTTTAATAAGATCAGTTGCTTCTAAATATTCTCCCGGTATATGAAATCTATCCGAGTATTTCTTTACTAATTTTATAACATGTTCTAGCTCTTCTTTGTTTAAATGGTCTAGTCTCAGTAACTTTTTCAATTCTTCTACTCTATCTGTTCCTGTGATATTAAAAAATTTTCCTGATTTTTGATTGTTTGTAAACACGTTAATTATTTGTTCTATTACAATATTTTCATTGTTTTTGAAATTACATTTTTGATTTTCTTTTTCTAATTCTTTAAAATCTTCCAGTTTTATATTAAGAATAGGTATTTTTATAGACTCGTTGCGTGTGTTAAATACCTTTATATATGCTTTTCCTTCTGTATTTGTTACAACTGCGTTGCCTAAGAAAACACCTTCTGCTACTGACTGTTTAGGGATAAAACCTATCTTTTTATCTTTATTTAAAATTTTAACATGAATATTATAAACTGATCTAGCTGGTATTGTAAAATAATCGTTTGATTCAAAGTAAAATTTTTGATTATTTATTTCTATGTGTCTTTCTTCATAATTTATTTTTACTTTATTATTGACAAAAAATTCTGTTCCTAAAATACCGTCGTGTTCAATTGGTACATCATTCGATAATAAATTAAAAATTGTCGGAATGCCAAAAATATTAAGTTTTATTTGTCCTAATGTATAAACTGGATGCTCATTAATTCCTGTTAATTTGATGCATTTATTTTTATCAATTTCTTCATCATTATGAAGTGCTCGAAGTTTTAACAAATTTGGTCCTGCGCCTGTATCAATCATCATAGTTGTAGATGTTTTAAGTCCATTAGTATTTACACGAACGTATGGTATTGAATTAGATTTTGCTAAATTTATATGTTCTGTAGGGAGTTCATTATTGCCGGATGCATTAAAATTTTTTAATCTATCCTCGGAGCATCCTGCTGAGGAAGAATTTTGGAGTTTTCCGAACGTTCTACTGGATGTTGAGTTTGTTGTTGGCTATTATTTCGAATTCTTGCTCTACATTCGCTAATAACATGTCCCGGTTTTTTGCAATAATTACATAATATATTTTGAGTGGAGTTTGTCGATTGATTATTCCTACTTGTACTTGGTCCTTGCTGTTGTAATTGTTCGTTTCGTTGATTCTGATATTTGCTATTATGTGAATTTTGATATCTGTTTTGATTTTGATATTGATTCTGATTTTGATATTGATTGTAATTTTGGAATTGATTTGGTGAAATTCTAAACTGGTTTTGGGTTTGATTTTGATATTGATTTCGCGGAGGGTTTTGATAGTAATTTTGATATTGAGCTTGAGATGCATTAAATGGTTGATTTTGATTTCTATTACTAAATCGATTTTGATACTGATTTTGATATGTAAAAGAAGGTTGATTTTGATTTCTGTTACTAAAACGATTTTGATATTGATTCTGAGATGTAAAATTTCGTTGTGAATGTATAAAATTTTCTTGTCTTTGTCCTAGTAATTTATTAATTTGAAAACAATTTACTGCAAAATGTCCTTTTTTACCACAGAGTAAACAAGTAATGATTTCATCCTGAGCAACATTTATCTTTGTTGTCTTAGCAAATTCTTTATTGTTTTTGAAAAAATGTTCATTTTCAAGTTTTTGCGTATTTTTTCTTAGTTCATTACGTGATAATAATTTTCTTTCAACTTCTATTGCTTTATTTACTGCATTTTTAAATGTGTCTGATGTTCCTACTCGTAATTCTAATTCTGGTCTAAGTCCTCGCGTAAAACAATCAACAATGGTTTCTTCTAGTCCTGTTTTAAATGTTTCGTCTACTGTATTTTCGTTATTAATTCTGTGCGCATCTAAAATTCTTTCTGCTGCTTCTGCAATTCTTGACCCATAAGATACTACGTTTTCATGTTCCCACATATACATTGCCCCTAATTCCCCTTGTAACTGATATACTGATTTTGCGGGTGCGTAAACTGTTTTTAATCTTTCTGATAATTCCTGTACTGTGTTAAAACTATGCCCTAATATAATTTTCCTTGCTTCGCCTGAAATTCGCCCCCGAATTAATTTTACTAAATTCTTTTCCACATCTACATTTTCTGGAAGCATTGATTTTGCTTCTACACAACCCTCAATAAATATCGATAATGGCATATTTTTTCCGTCGAATAATGGAATTGTTTCCAAAGCGTCGCGTAAAGAAACTTGTTGGTTATTGGGTAAAGCCATATTTCCTAAATCTAATAAATTTTCAGAATTAATGGAAGATGCTGAGGAACTACGTCCTGATTGATTTTCAAAAGTGTCGTTAATTTCCTCTATTAAAGTTTTATTTAATTCAGACTGATTTTTATTAAAGCCAAATTCTTCTAAATTATTTAAATGACTGTCAATTAAAGTTTTTTCTGCCGTAAGTTCTTCGCTATCACTATTATCACTGTTAGAGGTATCGTCGCTGTCAAAAAGTTGAGTTGAAATGAATCCTGAATCCGATTGTTTTTCTTTTTGTGAAAAATTAATATTTGGATTTGTTTTAGTATACCTGGGTGTACTTGTAAATGGTTTTGATTTGATATTAGGAATTCCAGAATTTAAGGATAGTTTAGGATTTTCTTTTATTTTTGAGCGAGTTAAATGTTGAGAATCAGTATTATTTTCATTTGAATTAGACATTAATTTCGAGTTGCATGATACTTAAAATTACAATTTTTATAAAAACAAAATCATTTGCATATAAATGTAATAAAAGGAAGTATTTTATGCAAAAGATTTTATAAATAAATATTCTCACTCTTCTAGAAAAAATGTCAATAAACTTGCATTAACGAATAAATTGTAAAAAAGATAAATGATTATGTTGTACAGATTCTACCGTATTTTTAAGAGGACTCGAACCCCCATTTACAAATAAACTTTTAGGATTTACAATTGTAAATGCACCTAGCAAATATAAGGGAAACGAACCCTTCTTTACAAATATACCTTTAATAGTTTAAAATTTATAATGCTCCAAGCTAATACGGATCATATACAACAAATATTTTTAAAATGATATTAAGGATTTTATTTCAAACATATATACTTTTTATTGACACTTTTAATTTAGTTAGCTCATTGATTTTTGGTAAATTTGAATTTTATTTAAAATTTAAAAAAAATTTTCATGAATTTTTATTATTGACTTATATATTGTTTCTAAAAAAAAAATTTTTACAAATTTTTTCTCATCGACTTATATTTTATTTCCCGGCCGATGCACCAAAATTGTGAAGGGCTTCTGTTACGTTTTGATGTACAAAACCCTTACAATATTCCCTAGTTCCTCCTTTTAAATCAATTTCAATTAAGAATTTGATTTGGGATGAGGATTAAGTCAATGAGAGCACTAAAATATGTTGAATAATATTTATTTATTAGATAATTATGAGTTGAGAAGTTACAAGTGTGATTTTAGAAATTGAGTCTTACTTTTGAAGGATGGAAAAGATTGCCGTTAAACTTGAAGATTGTTTGTTGAAGACAAGCGATTGTGCTGGAGTAGTTTGTAGTTGATTAGGCGTTGAGTAAATAGTCGGTTATCCTAATAGCTGGACCCTTGATGCAGGCGAATTCTTGTAAAGAACAGGATCTTTTTGCAAGAGACTTAAAACTTGTTTTCTTGTAATAACTATGTGAATCTTCGAATACACATGGAGTGACAAATTGGACCGAATCAATAGAGTTCGATTAATATTTGGATTCGCACTTATTAGCGCGTTGCAATACAGTAAAACTGTATTCGAGATGATAACCGTATAATAGATTTAGAGTCTAAAATAGCGTAAGACTCTTGTATAAACTAAACAACTACTGACGGCTACTGGTAACTATTACTCAAATACTGGTAATTGCTCAACTTGTGGTAACTGCTTAACTACTGAACAACTTAACTACTGGTCTTGTCGTTCTGTTAATCCAATTTATATTCAGTGATAATGGCTGCTTTTGTTTGTCCCTGCACTCCACTTCCTCATGCATAGATACCCATACCTATCTTCCTTCCGTTCCCCCTGCATAGGTTCAAGTTCATAATTCTCTACGCCAAAGTGAAAGTATAGTTAAAAAATGTTTGTCTTTGCTTGTCCCGTCTCCCCGTTCCTTTTACAGGTGTCTAGACTTGTAGTACCCTCCACCAAGAGGTAGCTGTCCTAGACTTGCGTTTGTCTTATGTTAACATAATCTCTTCCTTCCTCAAACGTTTTCAATTATAAAATCACCTCTACTCTTGTCTAATATTCGTATACAATATTAACCAAAATGATATACAATGATAGGAATTCTTATATTTGTAAGAATTGAATATTAACAATGTATATAACAATATATAAAGTATATGTATATATATATAGGTTACGAACGTAACACTGCGAAAGAAAATCTGATTTATTTTTTAAATTTTCTTTCTATTTATTAATTTGTAACAAGTTTTAATAAATCAAAATTAATTCACAAAATTTAATCTGATAATATATAATTAATTTTATCTAAATAAGTTTATAGTTTATTTTTTGTATTTAAACTATATATTAGCCAATAAAAAATGCAATTCTTACGCGCATTTGCGCGCGTTTTTTTGCTTAGTAATAACAATAATCGCAAACTTTATTCATTCATTCTTTCATTCTACCATAGATGTTTTTCAGTTTTAAATCAATAAATATTGAAAAAATGTATTTTTATAAATGATTTCTAATTTTACTTATTTATTTATTAATTCTTCTGAATTTTAAATTTAAATTAAGTAATAAATTTATATTTTATTTTTAACAAATATAAATTAAATATCATTTAAAATATAAATGAGTGTTTTACTTTAATCTACTTTACAGTTTTTAATAAAGATTGACAACACTTTAAACATAATATGAAAATTAATGAAAAAATATGTATAAATAATTTAAAATAATTTAATGTTTCCAATATATTTGACGATTTAATTATAATTTTATTGAATACAACATAAATAAGAATAGAAATGAATATCATAAAATTAAATTGAAGAAAGCGAGCACAGTTTTTCAATATTTTTTAAGGCTTTTAAATTTCGTCTTTATAATTTATTGCTTTTTTTTTGGTAGACTTACATTTGTTAAACTAAATATTTTTTCGGTTGATATAAAAATTCCTTAAAATTTTAAGCGTAGAAGTTTAAATTGAATGATATTTATAGATTTTTGGAAATTAAGATTTTAAATTGTTTCAAATAATTCTTAGAAAATGAAGTCTGCATCAATAAAAAAATTTAGATAATCTGTAAATTCAAGTATTAATTGATTAAAGTTTGATTTAAATATAAGTTTGAATCGATTTAAAATTTCCAAATTTCTATAAGTTGAACTTAATAGTTTTTATATTTGCAAATGATTTCAGGTTCCATTGTTTCCAATTTTTTAAAATATTTTTAGACTTAAATAGTGGAAATTGTAATCATAAAGTTTGGATTAATTTAAGTTTTAATAGTATAATACACATTTTTTATTATTTGAAGTTTTTAATATTAGTTGAAGTTTGAAATTTCTAATTTAAATATGCATTGTTAAAATTTAAAAAATATTTATAAGTTTATAATAATTTTAACATGAATTGACGAGGGGTCGTCAACTGCAATTTTGCGCGTATACGGAAAAAAATTTAATTGTAATGATTACAATAGTTGCATAGTACTGCTCGGATATGTGACCACTTTTTTTAATGATTAAAAAGCTTTTTTTGATATCATTCCACAAGTTAAATGTACTTATTACGAATTTATTTGAAATGAATACAAAACAAATGTTAGTGATTACTATAGTCTACGTTAAAAGGAAGTCAAAAAGTTCTATTTCACATTTACTGCATACAACCGTAGTCAGTACAGTAGCACTATAGTAAAATAAGATAACCTAAAGCGGCCTTCTTATTTTACTATAGTACTTTGTACTGGCTAAGGTAGCGATATAGTTTTGATTCTCAAAGACTGTTGTAAACGAAAAAAGCACATTTTTATCTAATAAAAATAATACAAACTTTTTTATTTAGTTCGACTACTATACACAAATTAATTCACTCTTTACAAGACTCCCAACTTCAAACTTAATTACATTGTTACTCTAGACAACTGTATTATACCCTAATTATACATAATTTCGCTTATATATCTATACCTAACTTAAATACGATTTAAAACCTAAACGACGCATCACGCATTATCTATTCCTTTTAACATGTTTACCATGACTTTTAGTCTTCTTATATACTAACTACTATAAAAGTTTTCCACTTTCGAGAAACACTGAAACTTGAAATATTAAAAAATTATTACCATATTCTTTTAAGCTATAACAGTAATAATTTATTTTTATCCTCAAATATTTTAAGGTCTATTTTATACACTATTCTAACTATGAAAAAGTCAAAAAAATTTCTTTAATTAAATTTACTTACTGAAATAAGTATGTTAAACAATTTTTAAATATAATTTGACATAAAGCATATTTTCTAACAGTAAAAACCGAAAATTTTCTTTAAATTTTTAGATATTATGCTTGAAAAAATTATTAAACGTTTAAAAATATTTTAAATATATTACTAAAATATGAATAAAACACGTTTAATGCCAATTTTTATTTAATTAAAAAGAAATAAATATTTTGAGAGACAGAACAATTAACTTTATTTATTAAAATTTAATTTAAATTTTCTAATTTCACTTTTTTGGATTTAAGACTGTAGGAAAGCTGTTTTTCGAAACTTTAAAAATTAAAACTATTCTTTTTTCCTATTCATGGAAATTTAT
The DNA here is from genome assembly GCA_037103525.1 of Ganaspis brasiliensis. Lineage (NCBI taxonomy): Eukaryota > Metazoa > Arthropoda > Insecta > Hymenoptera > Figitidae > Ganaspis > Ganaspis brasiliensis. The sequence goes on from JAZKLR010000335.1 coordinate 574,276, forward strand.
TCTAAAATATATTTATAACTTATCTCTTATATTATCAGTTAAAGTAAAACTTTTATTAATTGTTGTTTGTAAGTATCTTAAATCTTTAACTGCTTAACTTTCAATACATACAATCAAAAATTCAATTATTCGAATTCTTTTCTATGTATATTTCAGTTTGTCCAAATTTCATTCGATATACTTTTCAAGCAATCTTATATTTAATCAATTATAAATTATATTGGTCAAAACAATCGTAAGTTAAATTGTCAATCTATCCAAATTAAATTATTTTTTTAATATATTGAATTTATAATGTGCCCAAATGGCATTCGGTTTAAGTTTAAAACAATCCAACTTTCAATTAATCCTAATTTTTACTAATTATTCATATTAATTAATTCAATTTTTAATCGCTTATGCAAATTTAATTCGTTTAAATAGTAAATTTGTTCAAATTTTAATCGATGTAAATTTTAATTGATTCAAAATTATTTTTATTCGAATTTTAAATTATGCAAATTTCAATCTTTTAAAATGGAAATTTATCCAAAATTAATTAGACTTAAATTTTAAATGACCCTACTTTTAATCAATCCTAATTTTTTATTGGTCAAATGCAAAACAATCATGAATTAAATTTTTAATCGCGTCTAAACTTAATTCTTTTAATTTGTTAATTTATTTAAATTTTAATCAATTTAAAATTAAATTTTTCCAAATTCGATTTGTTTTTACTTTTAAATTTTACAAATTTCAATATATTAAAATTCGCATTTATTTTTTCAATTTATTTAAATTTTATTCAATTTAAGTTTCAAACAATCCAATTTTTAATCAATTCTACTTTTTATTGGTCAAAATAATCATTAATTTAATTTTTAATCCCTTCTAAATGTATATTATTCTAATATAATTAATATCTTAATCAAATAACAAACATATTTATTTTTTTAAAATAATCTCTTTTTACTAAAAATTTAAATTGCAAAATAATTTTTAAATCATCTATATAAAGAATGAAATTCAAGGAAAAAGTCAAACTTTACAAGTCCGAACAGATGGACTGAAAAAAAACAAAATTATAAAAAAAATAACTTCAATAATGCGAACATAGACGAACAGAATAACGTCGAATATGTATTATAGATAATATTCTATAAAAATATTAAACTTTTTATTTTTATTGATTTTTATAATTTTTTTTTACTTTTTGTTAATTGTTTCTTTCAATTTAAAACTTTAAATCTATTATACGAAAATAATGAAAAGCTTTGCAAAGTAAATAATGTGTTGAAGACTGACGAATTAAAGATTCGGTTATCTTCGTTAGTCATCGGTAACCATCGGCGTTGAGCGAAGTGTGATATATATATTTCAGGAGCCTTTACAAACGACTACAGTAATCATAACAAAGCAAATAGGAATCAGTATTAACAAAACTTTAATTTTCATCGCCCTGTAGCACAATTCGTTTTTACTATAGACTACTGTAATCATAACTATTTTATATGTGAACAAGTACAGTTTTTCTTTTAATCTATACATTTAGAAATGTAATGATTCCAAAAACTCAATTTTATCTCGAATACTGCACTGCCGTACATTTGAAGAAAGTCACTATCTGCATTTTTAGTCGAACGGAGATATTTAAGGAAACGCGTTTGCATGAGAATCCTTTAATATATAATACTTTTTGAAAAGACAACCATCATTTCTTAGTAAAATGGACTCGATCTATCGATTGGTGCAAAAAAAAATTATAAATTTTAATTGTTTATATGCAAAACTGCAGATAGGCCCATTTTGCATGCTCCCGAGTCGTGAAAGCGCTGAGATACATTTGAAGAAAGTCACTATCCAACAACCGCTGTGTGGATTTGTTGGATAGGACCTTATTTTAGACTTCAACTGGGTTCAAATACATTCGAAGAAAGTCACTATCTACATAGGTTTTCTTCCTTCGGCCATTTCTAGCGAATTTACATTTAGTACTATGTACATAGGCCCAGAAAAATGTATTTGTATACCGTCCGACACCCACTTTACATTTTTCCCTGTTGGATAGGCCCTCCGTTCTGCAGATAGTGACTTTCTTCAAATGTATTTCACCAAAATCGCTGTAGATAGGCCAATTAGGGTCTAATTATCTTCGAAACTAATTAATATTTTTAATCGTGGATTGCACAGATAAATTTATTTTTTTATTACGAATCCAACGACATAAAAAACTCATTTTTCGAAAAAAATGCAGATAGTGACTTTCTTCAAATGTACGGCAGTGCAGTGCATGTACTCCTTACAAACTACTATAGTAATCGCTCCTGCTCAACTTTTTAATCATTAACACATTTTTTGTATTCATCGCAAAAAGTGGTCACATATCCGAGCTGTATTGTAGACTATAGTAATCATTACAATTAAATTTTTTTCCGTGTACGAAGAATATATTCTCAAAAAGAATAGTTGAGAATACTTAGGAATACTTGGGAATACTTGAGAATACTTAAGAATACATGGGAATATTTAGGAATACTTGAGAATGGGGAATATTCAGAACAGTTGCAAGAATATATTTGAATATAAGGGAATATTAACCGATTAAACGAACTTACCTTAAGTGAAGTTCAATCGGAATTATATGAGTCGTCTCGTTCGAATAGATCAAATTGTAGTAGTACTCTTTCTGCTAGATCTGGTCACAGTTTTTAAAGCTTTTTTGAAAAAATTACTTTTTCGCGCCTATATTCTGCGGATCCGCGTAGGTGGCGCTGCCCATTTCCGGCTTGTACTTGTCATTTATTTTAAAGCTGTTTTAACAAATCGCAATATTTACTTGGGGTATTCTTTGAAAAGGAAGGGTTTTATATAAGTAAAATCTACTTTATATAAGTAGAATCTATTTATTATAAAGGGCGGGAGTGATCTATTCGAACGAGACGACTCATATAATTCCGATTGAACTTCACTTAAGGTAAGTTCGTTTAATCGGTTAATTATATTTCGTCGTCTCGTTCTTCTAGATCAAATTGTAGATGTTTAAAGTTTTGCGATTTGTATTATTTTTTAATTTTATAATATTTGTCAATTTTTTAACTATAATATATAATATAAAATATTATATATTGATTATATAATAATCAAAGATTTTCTGAAATTTTGTAATAATGATTTAGAAAATATTTCTTTGCTTTTAATCGATTTGGAATCACAATCTGAATATTCCTTTGGGGGAAAAAAATGGCTTGTGATTATTTCACATGGAGGCTACTTTATTTTTTAGAGACTGGCTGTAGTTGTGAATGTTTTGAATTTTTGCGTTAAAATTCTACTTCAATTATCTTCAGAAATTCTAATACATTTTTTACAGATCCTATGTATAATTATAATTGCGGTTTTTAAGGTTCAGCTAATGAGATTTCTTCGTTAATGACACTTCATAAACTGAATTAATCCTGCATTTGTGATATCAATATGACAACTGCCATTGTACGCTTAATTACTCGTCTACAGGAATTGAAAATTAACTAGTTTCTTTCAAAATTTATGACTTAAGTTGAACTTAGGTTTTGTGTATAATAAAATATTGTTTTTGTTTGAGTATTGTCATCACAATTTAATGGCAAAGAATTTTTATGACGTTTGCATATGTGGTTTAGGCAAAGAATTATCCCTGATTCTGGAACTCCTTTCTTTCAAACGCCACTCAAATTATTTTCCTAACACTATAGGGCAAGGCTTTTGCAAAACAGATGATCTCTGTTATAAAAGATGAAAGTGAATTTCTTGTAGAACCAAAATGAATTCGCTTTCAAACTAATAATTAGAGTTTGTGATTAAACGGGTACCAAATTTGTTTTGTCCACAAATGGGATGCTCTAGTTGTTTTATCTTCAACAATTTTTCCTATTAATCGTAAGATGTGACAAAATTAAGGAAGACATCAATAAAATAAAATCTTGTCTAAAATAATTCCCTTTAATATTAGTTGCGAACAATGCGGCGTTCAAGCTAACAACATTTTTCCTAATTGATGAAATACATCTATACCCATAAGTTCTGCAAATTTCTAATTTCATTCATATTTTTGAATTGAATATACTTTACGAAGTTGGGGATTTTTCCGTTCATTTTTTGTGAGATAATTTAACTAATATTTTTTATACTTTATAAAAGATAAGAGACGAAAAAGAGTAAATTCGTTTGTTTTCAATGTCTTTTATAACGAAATTTTTTGAGACGTATTATTATTATTATTATGTATTATTAACAAAACCTAGAATTTAACATTGCCCTAAGATAAGACTAAAAATGTAACAGTTAATAATGCTTCACTTCTTAGCATATTCGTGACGGATTTAATAATTTTGTAAAAATAAAGTAAGCGGTGCAAGGACCCGCTTAGGTATAAAATATTTAATTTTTAGAAAATTTTTTCTAAAATATAAAGAAATTAGGACAGGCCCATTCAAATTCTTTTCATTGCTCACTTAACTTTATTTAACTTTTTCGTATCAAATATGAGAGATCACCAACAATCAACTTACCCTGATGATGATGGTACTATTTAGGCAATCCTAAATTATAGAGGGGTAAATACATTTATTTTATTTCTTTAATTTAAATAAACTACTTCTGTTTTGCATATAATGTACTAAAAATGTCGGCAGGAGTTGATCTTTGCAATGTTCACATATTTTATGCTATCTTCCGTTTTAAGATTACGATTTTATGTTCATAATTAGAATTCAAATTACTTATTGGAATGTCATCATTTTACAATGGAAAAACTTTACTGAAAAAATACATTTTGTATCCCGTTTTATATATTCTAATATAGCTGTATCATTCATGATATTTTTCCAAGAATTTTTAAAAATATTTTAAGCTTTCCGATTGTTTAAAATTGGTTCCTTTCTAGAACCTTCTAATAAACCCTGCACCAATGACCTCTGTTGTGTGTCTTGAAGTTTTCTAAATTGAACTCTTGGAGTTTAATGAGACTTTGTAAGATGAATTTTCATAGAATCTATTTCATTGTAATTCTTTATATGATTTGTCATTTATTTATTTATTTATTGTGCCTAACTCACTTTAAGAGGCTTATATGATTTTTATATTTTGACTCTTTCAAGTAGCCAAATATCGATGTTTAAGCCAAAATTACAGTAAAAACCATAATTTTTGGTTCCAGATTCACCAAATGAATGTGGAACAATTAATTTCAGCATTAATTGTTAAAAGTTTCCTTGGTTTAAATTTATTTGGAAGAAGATATTGTTTAAAAAATCTTGAAGAGCACCTTTGTTTAATCCAAGTTTTTGTTTCTATTCTATTCTCAGTTAAAAAACAATAAACCTCCTTAAAGATAGGTCTATTTTTTGATTAATGTTCCATAGGGATTTTGAAGGTATCACTGTTTAATTGAAGTTTGGCATCTTTGTTAATGTTCGGCGTCGAGTCGGAAGAGGTCTAAATCTTTTTGAATATTAAATACCATTTTGTTCAGCAGTATTGCCAACGACATTGAAACTTTCTTAAAATGTGGGAAATTTCTACCGTAATGATAAAAAATATACAAATTTTGGTAATCTTAGTGAAAAAAAAAAAAATAATAATAATAGACTTCTCAATTATAAATGTTGAACTTATTTTTACATAAGCTTTGCTTGCTGTAAAAATTGAAAATTTTTTAATTTTGAATAAGGTTTACATTATTAACAAATTTTAGCTACGATTTAAAGCATAAAAATTTTAATGAAATTGCAAAAAAAAATAAAATACTTCCTCTATGAGGGAGCAATTCATTGAAACAAATTAATTTTTACATAAATTGTAAATTGACAGAGTTAAATTTAGGAATTTGTTATCAAATTACTGGCTTAACACGGACGATCCTTCTGGTATCACTGGTGATAATAGTATACATTATAATATATATACATGAGATAATAGTATATAATAAACATAAAAATTCTGTTACATTAAATTTGTGAGAATTTTTTAACTATAATTTTTATAATCATATTTATTTGATTTGTACATTTTAGCTTTTATAATATGTAACAATTAATATTGTCATATTCCAAGATTCAATTAATTTGGTCTTTGTGATAGTTATATAATTAACCAGACGAGATAGGCGATCATTGCGCCCTCTATTACTGCTGGATGATGTCCAATTTTATCGACATTTGCAATTTTTATTAAAAGTTATAATTTAATATTTTTATTTAAGAATAAAGTTAAAAATTATCATAAATATGATTCAAACTTAATAAAGTTAAGCGATCGTTGCGCCCTTTATTTTTGTTCCATTTTATTAAAGATCGATCTTTGCGATCAATCAGGAGAGTAAGCGATCTTTGCGCACTCTATTTTGGTTACATTTTATTAAATTTGATCTATCTTTGCGATCAATCAGGAGAGTAAGCGATCTTTGCGCACTTTATTTTTGTAACATTTTATTAAATTTGATCGATCTTTGCGAGCAATCAAGAGAGTAAGCGATCTTTGCGCCCTCTATTTTTGTTAAATTTTATTTCATTTGATCGATCTTTGCGATCATTATTATGAATAATATAATTTAAATCAGACATGAGTGATCTTTGCGCCCAAATCTGATTGTTGCTGTAATTCGATCGGTCTTTGCGATCTTATTACTGGTAAATTGCAGTGAATTGTACGACACCAAGCAGCGATCTTTGCGCGCTCTGTGTCAACTGCTAACTGCTCCTTTTGGCATTACGACGTTGCGTCGTATATTTAATCCAAAAAGACTAGAATATTTAATCTCTTCTCGAGTATCTTTGACTGAGAAAGAAGTCCGATCTTTGCGGACTCCTTTTGACAATATGTGTCATGAGATTATTTTTTACAATTTCTTGGATGATGAATCCACATGAAGTCACTCTAGTGAAGGCGTCCTAACCCCTCCATCATGAGGTGTGACACGATGTTTTCATTTGTGGTGTCGCGCTTTATATGTATTGTGTTATTTCACTCGTCACTTTTTACACTTCACTTAGCACTTCTAGAAATAACAGTTTCTACAAAAAACTCGCTTTTTTAAGTTAACAAAAGCAAAAAACTATGGAGCTGAAACTGTTTCAGATCGCACAGAAAAATACAATGACAAGTACAAGCCGGAAATGGGCAGCGCCACCTACGCGGATCCGCAGAATATAGGCGCGAAAAAGTAATTTTTTCAAAAAAGCTTTAAAAACTGTGACCAGATCTAGCAGAAAGAGTACTACTACAATTTGATCTAGAAGAACGAGACGACGAAATATAATTAAGAAGAATATGACTGAATATATGGGAATATGTTTGAATATCTAAGAATATTATCTAATATTTAGGAGAATTCTTTCATCTTCTAGAAAATTCCTTTTCTTTTTGAATATTTCTTAATGTTGCTTTAAAAATATATTGAATAAGAACGTAAAAAAATTAATAGCCTATATGAAAAATTGGTAGTTAATTGCATAAATTGGAAACACAGGGTGGCTGCAAATTTCCAATTTTAAAAAATCCCTGATTTTTCCATGACTTTTCCCTGCTTCATTTTTTTTCCTGACTAAAAAGTTTTTCAGTTACTTCAAAATCTGACTTTAAATGATAAAAAGTTTTTTTTTAAGTTTTCTCATATATTTTCGTCATATATATTTCCTGAGATTATTTAAAATTATAAAATGAAAAATTGTTATTTTCATTTTGTGATTCCTTTGAAGAAATTTTCCCTGGATTTTTCAAACCTTTTTCCTAACTACCTAATTTCCCTGACTTTTCCCTAATTTCCAGTTTTTTCCTGACTTACGGCTACCCTGGTCTGATACAGAAACACTAATTCCGTAAAATAGTATAAAGTTTTAAAATTTTTTTAAATTTTAATTACAATAATTGTATTATTATTTTAAAATATACTTTTACTTATTTAAATAATATCTACCATGTCACCATGTGACAAAATTATATATTTTAACTTAACTTAAAATTAAACAATTATGTGGTTAAAAAGTAAGATCAAAATCAAAGGTACGTTAAAATTATATAAATTTAATAAAAAAGTACATCCACATTCAGTTTTTTTACCTTTCATTTTATTATCAGATATTTTAAAAAAATTTTCAGATGTTTTAAAAAATTTTCATTTTATAAAAAACCACATTGGTTTAAAAAATCAACTTTTATAATTAATTACATGACATCGAAGGTATGTTCAGGTTCTTAAAATTTTCTTTATCTTTACCATCTACGATTATCATGTTTTAAAAATATTATATAAATATTATGTGTATTATATGTTTTATAATTCTGATGAGGAAATAAAATTTTATTTCGAAACGCGTCAAACAAATTTGTTTTACTTCGAAACGCTTTAAACAAATTTGTTTTACTTCAATGCCGTTTAGGCCAAAAGAAAACAAAAGAAAAGAAAATTAATATTACACGGCATAATAAAGGTTAAACCTTATTAAAACAAATAATTTTTCGTTTAGTGAATAACTTAAGCCCTCTATAAAAAACGAAAACGAGCTGCAGTTTCATTTTAATTAATTTTTAAAATAAATTAAATTTTAAACATACATATTAAATATACAACATTTAACAGTATAATGTTACTTTTTCTAAAACAAATAATACAATAATATGCGCTAAATTCAAATCCATGAATATAAAAATATGTTGTAATACTCTCTAAACTGTTAGTATATAAAGAAGTACCGAAAAACTATAAGATTTATCAGAATATTGAAGATTATTTGGGATTACTAAAGAATATTTCAGAATATATGGGAATGTCAGTGAATATCAAGAATATTGATTAGATGTTGGAATACATGGGAATATCAAAGAATATATGAGAATATCTGGAGGGTGTACAAGGAATACCGGAGTTGACAACCCCTCGTGAAGTGATTAAAGCTTAGATCATTAAAAGTTTTAAATAATAATTGTAGTTTATTATTATTCAAATTTAAATAATTCATAATTCCTACATATCTTATTTTAATACACTTTCAATACACTTGTTTTTAGAGTAAACTAATTAAAATTGAAAACAATTTGAATTAATATTAATAAAATCAAGTTTAAAATTTTTAATATAATTTAATTTGTAAAAGTTAAAGATTAAAATAAAATAAAATGAACTCATTTTTATTTAAATTTCTAAAAAACACAAATTATTTCAATCTTTCACTTTTACAAATTGAATTAAATTAATAATTTTAAACTTGAGTTATAATTCTTAAAACTTTGGTTATATTGCAATTTTGATTATAATTGAAGTTTGAAATAATTTAATGTTAAATTAATAGAAGTTGAGAATTTTTTAATTTGGAAAAATTAAAATTTATATCGATAGAAATTTTTGAGAATGGTTTGTTACTAATCGAATTTCGTATTGTTTAAAGAAAATTTAAAAATAAATATTTCATGTCAATAGAAGTTTGGAATAAAATAAATTTGTATTGAAAATTGTATTGATAAAAAATATTTTGTTCAAAAAAACTATTTAAAAAAGTATTCTAATTTTTTGTAACGTACTATATAAAAACTTTTTAATTTTAACTTAGGAAGAAAATCGAAGTTATTCTCCAAAATTTCTTTGTATTTATTAATTTATAACACATTGAATAAATAAAAAATAATTCACAAAATTTAATTTGATAGTTTAATTAATTTAATCTAAATAAGTCTTACAAGTATTTTTAAGACACTTTCTCAATGGTTTAAAATTAAGACACCCTAAAATGTCTTAAAAGTGAGGACAAAATAAGACACTTGTTTTTAGAGTGTTATTGATTTTATTTAAACCCGAAATTTAAGTTAGAAGACTTGTTTATATTATATACTATTTCAATGAAAAATTTTCTACTTCTTCAATTTACTTATCAATCAACAAGCATTGCGTTTTCCCTGCTTTGAAAATATTTTAACATATTGATGCCTCTATAATCAGTTAATTAACTTCACATTTTTTCACATTAATATACACCTACAAAAATTGAGTAAATTAACCTCTAACAGAGTTGTACAAATATACGTTTGTTCAATGGAACGTATTAAAAAGTACATAAGAGTTTATAAATAATACACAAAGAATATTCATGTTAAATTAATAATAATTATATTTCTCTATAATGTACGTTAACGAATATAAAAAATAAGTTATATATAATAAATAGTTTTATTTCATGAAAGCGTTTTTAGCAAGATCCTTTAGTATTTTTCTTGTAGCTGCAGGATTGTCAGTCGTAACCTGTAAAAAAACAAATTTTAAACAAAAGAGGTCAGTGCTAAAACTTACGTTTTTAGTGCAATCAATCAAGAGCACATTAATTTTATGAATTAATTTTTAATGACAGAATCTTTTTTCGTATAAAGTAAAGTATGCGTGAATGCTCATTACCATATGTCCAGCTCTATTCACCCAGTGCATTTTTAATTTTCCATAAGACTTAACGTATCCTTCAATGATGTTATTTATTACTAATGCTCGTCTTTCAGATTGTAGCAATTTTTTAAGGTTCTTCGTATAAAGTTTATGGATCCAGTCAAGTGTACCTTATTAAATTAAACATTACTTAAATGAAATCTATATTTCTTACCAAACATGATTATCTAAAATGCATTGTCGACAATTTTTTTCATTATCTTCAAACCTAGTTGATACAATAAAACCTTCTAAATTTAAAAATTTAATAAAAAGAATTTTTGAAAATCCCATCCGGAGGTAAGACGATTTTACAACTTTTATAACAAATCTTTTCGACTGTGCAATGTCTTATTTTTTAGTGGTCGGCTTAGTTGAAAGACGTATATAGAAATATACAGACAGATGATGTTACTTTACTGATTATCTCAATTACCATTCAATGATTTTGAATTTTTTGTTGAATATGTAAAAGAATATATAAATTAGAGATTCTGCTTGGACTAGAATGAAAAATTTTACTTACCAATAAATAAAATAAATAATATAATTTTATTGACTAACTTTAAAAGACACATTTTAGAGAAGGGATAGTGACATGAATTGTTACATTACCTGGAATGTTCACTAATAAGTCCAATTGTCCATTCAAGATGAATACGTCAATTTCAGAATTCTTTAGAAGATATTCAACTAGAAGAGCCAAATTAATAAAAAACAAATTAATGTTTGATTAAAACTAGACTAAACCAAAAGTCACCTATTTCTGTTGCCTATACAAAATTCTAAAATTATAATAATAATAGTACCTTTCTTTGTAGCAGGTTTCATGAAATCTCTTTTCAGGGCATTTCTAATTGGAGTTTTATCTATATTAAAATTCAGAGTTTTCGATAAATTCAGAGCAGATTTGACGTGAGTTTCCATTATCATTTTTATAGATTCATCAACTGAAAATTAGAGTGTAGTGTACAATAGATAGAAGTAAGAATACCCAATTTATGAGTCAAACTTTGTAGATTATTAATACAGCAACAATCTTACCTTCAACATACAGATCCCTATATTTTGGTTCCACTTTGAAAAGAATATTATGCAAGTTCAGATTAACAGTGTTCTCAAAAACTTTAACCAGTGTGTAACGGTCCATTTCATAGGCTAGCTTCCATTTTTTTGTTTGAACAGCTTTTCTGGTTTCATTCGCCATTGACATAATATTTTCGTATCCTTCAAGATCAACTAACCCCTTTATGAATAAAATGATTACATTGATTATTACATTGAACGGAAGTAAAATATAACTACTATAAGTAGAAATAATATTTACATTGGTATATAAATATGGAGCCCATTGTAACGTGGAATCAATTGGAGATATCCAGGCACTCGCAAGTGCAACTCCTTTCAAATTACCTATTGTTGAACCATTCTTAGCACTCTATAAAAATTTAATAAATAAAAGTTTTAAATAGAATGCATTTGATAATTTTGCGAGAAGCAGTTAATGTTACTTTTTATACCTGTAACCATTCGCTTGCTAGATAAGCAGCTATTTTTCCACCATAAGATTCGCCATATATGTACGTCGGCATTTCAAGAAAGCTGGGAAATTTTCTAGTGAAATCACTAATACATGTTAAAAGATCTTTTGCGACTTGATCATCCGAATTTGCGAGTGATCCATTGGAATCTATGTAACTGTACCCAGTCCCAACTGGACTATCAATAAATAGTATGTTATAATTTTTCACCTATCAATTAATAATTGGAAAAATTATCACTAGAATGTAGAAACCCGTTTTGAAATCATTCACTCATTTTGATTTGTCTTACCAGGGTATGTTTTCTATTGGTCAGATTAAGATTAAAGGGTCCAATTTCTTCAAAATTCCCGTTACCAGTTGACGATACTCCCGGACCACCTTGTAACCACATTAACAAAGGCATTTTGGTGTAAGATGACACGTTTGCAGTGGTATAATGTAACCAATAGAACATGTAGGATCCTTCTCTAACTTTCGAAAAACCCCATTCTTGTTCACCTTTAAAACCAAATTTCCCTGAAAATAAAATTGCGTTCTCTCTAAATTTCTTAGAGTGAATATTTCACTCTAATTTAGGAGTGAGATGTACATTCACTCCAGATAGAGTGAAAGTTCACTCTAAAAGAGTGAAATCGCTCACTCTAATGGAAAGAGTGCAGAAATTCACTCCAGTGGTTGGAGTGAATATTCACTCCAAGACTTAGAGTGAAACTTTCACTCTGTTTTGAGTGAACGTAAGCACGTATAACTTATAACGGCAGTTCGTAAGTTTTGTACCAACGAGCGTATAGCATAGTGGTTAGAGCGTTGGGCTTTAGGCCTGGGGGTCGCACGTTCGAGAGCCCTCAGCGTCAAATATTTTAATTATATAAGTTTAGCGTTAGTATTAAGTTGTATGTTTTATTTGTGAATATAATATAATAAAATGTTATAAAATAATATAAATAACAAATATCCTTGAGACTAAATAAATACGAAAATACCACAGTACTGACAGAAAGTTATTCAAGAGATTCAATATTTATTTTTATTTATTATTTTTATTTTTCAAAAATAAGATATTATTCCTTTAAAGTTATGTTATGCAAATTTCCAAAAGCTTTAATTTACCCAATCTAAAATTGGAGTGGGAAATTTGATCTAAGAGGAATGAGCCGCCATTTTAAATCAGCTGAAAAATTCACTCTAATTAGAGTGAACTCGTCACTCTATCTATAGAGTGAATAAATTCGCTCTTTCAATGAGTGAACATTCACTCCATATGGAGTGGCTCAATTTTCACTCTTGCCTGGAGTGAAATCTCACTCTTTAAGAGTGAGGTTTCACTCTAAGAAATTTAGAGAGTTAAAAGCAGTGTGCAATATTATTGATAATTTTTTATGAATTAATTATATACTCACCATGGGTGACGCCGAAGACTCCGAAGATTAAAAAGACAGTCGAAATGATATATTTTGCAGACATTGTTACCCAAAAGTTGATAGTAAACTGGCAACATTATTCTGACAGATTTTATACTAATCTCATCAGAGCGTGAATAATTTATTGTTTTAGATCATAGATACTTTTTATCTATATGCTTGTACAGCTGATTTAAATGATACTTATTAACGTAAAGTACTCAAAATTTTAATTGATTTACAAATCTGTTCGTAAAGATATTAAATACATTGATTTTAAAAACTATTTGCTCTTGTGACTATTAATTTTTTTTGTGTTAATAGAAATAATATAATTTAACCAGTGGCGAAACTGTTAAGGGGCAAAATGGGTCAATGCCCCGGGGCCCTTGAACTCTACCAATTGTAGTAATTTATCGTTTCTACATCTTGTGTTATCAACAATTAGAAATATTAAATATAAATTTAAAAAACAATTTTTGTAAACAAAATATATATTTATTTATGACAAAAATAAAATAATAAAATAAAAATAATAAAATAAAAATAAATAAAAATTACAAAAAACAATTAAAATTCGAGAAAATAATTGAAAAAATTACATACAATATTTTAAATAAAGGGAAGTTAAAAAAAATTTCAGAAAAATACTTAAAACTTACAGAAGTTCATTAAAATAAAAGAAACTTATTAAAAATTAGAGAAACTAAATGAAAAAAGGTAAACATAATTTAAAATTAAAAGGAACAACTTTAATTAAAGAGAAATAAGTATAAACTTTTTGGAAATTATTAAAAAAAACGAGAAAAAGAACGAAAGTAATTAAAAATTGAAGAAAATATATAAAAAATAATATAAATAATTAAAAATTGAATGGAATAATTGAAATGTCAGCTAAATAGTTTCAATTTTTGAAAATTATAAAACAAATAAATAGAATCTAAATTGAAGGAAATAAATTTTGGAAAATAATTAAATAATGATTTTAAATTTTGAAACATGAAAAAAATAATTGAAATAAGATATAAACAATAATAAGTTGTAAACAATAAATGATATTAAAGTGAGATAATTAAAAAAAATTTTAATAAAGAAAAATTAATTGAAATTTGAAAAAAATACATAAAAATCTTAGAAATCAATTGTAACGAAAAAGAATAACTAAAAATTGGAGAAAAGAATTTAAGAAAGCTAAATATATTTAAAATTTACGATATTTTTTTAAAAAAATTTGAAAATTATAAAAACAAATAAAAATAAATAAAAATAATTAAAAATTGAAGAAAATCCTTAAAAATTAAGAAAAATAATTTAGAAAATAAGAATAAAAATTAACAATCGTGGAAAATATTGAAAAATGATCAAATTATTTCAAAATTGAATAAAATAATTAAAATATGATGAAAATAATTAAAAATTGAAGAAAATACTAAGAAATTTGAGAAAAACATTCAAGAATCTAAGAAATTAATTTTTAAAAATAAGATTAAAAATAATAAGATTAAAAATTGGGGAAAATAATTAAAAAATCATTTTAAAATTTGAAACTTGAAGAAAATAATTAAAATTTGAGTAAATTAATGATAAGTTGAAATAAAATAAATGATATTTGAAATAAATAATGGAAAAAACACTAATTTTTTTTTAAGTACCCAAAATAATAATTAAAATTTGATAAAAAGACTGGAAAATCTTAGATATTAATTTAAAAAATTGAGAATAACTAATAATTGTAGAAAAAAAATTGAAGAATGCTAAAAATAATTAAAATTTACAATAATTAATAAAAAAATTTTGGAAATTATGAAAACAAACAAAATTAATTAAAAATTAAAGAAAATAATTAAAAATTAGGAAAAATAATTTAGAAAATAAGTTTAATAATTAACAATCGAGGAAAATAATTGAAAAATTATCATATTAATTCAAAATTGAATAAAATAATTAAAATATAATGAAAATAATTAAAAATTGAAGAAAATACTAAGAAATTGGAGAAAAACAATCAAAAATCTAAGAAACTAATTTTTAAAAATAAGATTAAAAATAATAAGATTAAAAATTGGGGAAAATAATTAAAAAATAATTTTAAAATTTGAAACTTGAAGAAAATAATTAAAATATGAATAAATCAATGATAAGTTGAAATAAAATAAATGAAATTTGAAATAAATAATGAAAAAAACACTAATTTTTTTTAAGTACTTAAAATAATAATTAAAATTTGATAAGAAGACTGGAAAATCTTAGAAATTAATTGAAAAAATTGGATAAAAGAGTTAAAGAAAGCTAAAAATAAAAAATAAAAAATTTAAAATTATTAAAACAAATTAAAATATTTAATTAAAAATTGAAGAAAATAATTAAAATTATAGAAAAGTACTTAAAAATCTTAGAAAATAATTTTACAAAATCAGAATAATATTATTTAACAATTTTTAATTAAAAAGAATAATTAGAAAATCGCAGAAATAACGAAAATTGATGAAAATAATTAAAATTTTGGATAAATAATTAAAATTTTTAAAAGTTATGCCAAAGTAATGAAAGTAATTATAAATTGAAGAAAATAATAGAAAATTTGTAGAATTTACTTTTAAGCATATGAAAATAATTGATAAATCGTTATATCATGGAAAATTGACGTCAATAATCTTAATTTGAGATAACAATTAAAAATTTAGGAAATTAATTGAAAAATAATAAAAATATTAAAAGATAGAGGAAATAATTACAAAATAATAAAAAGAAATAAAGGGAGAACAAAAGAATTGAAAATTGAGATATATATTTGAAAGTTCAGGAAATTAATAATTAAAAATTGAATATAATAATTGCAAATTCACAAAAATAATGGCAAATTTAAAAAATTAATTAAAATTCTTGATGAATAATATAAAATTACGAATAAATAATTAAATTGATTGAATGTCAAAGGGAAAATAATTAAAATTATGAAAGGGATTGAAAAAACTAAACAAATTAATTGAAATTTGATGAAGGTAAATTTGAAATTTAGGGAAACATTTGAAAAATAATTAAAAATTGCAGAAAATACTTGAAATATAATAATATAATTATAATTTAATTATAATATAATTTAATATATAATATATACTATTAAAAATAATAAAAAATAGTACAATATTGCAGTTTAAGTCATTGAAATCCTAATAGAAAAGAATTATTAAAAATTGAAGCAATTTTGTAAATCACTTTAAATTTAATATATTTGAAACGTCGATTAATTGAACTTTTAATCAATGCAAGTTCTCATTAACTGAAATTTGAAGTAATTAAAGTAGCTATAAATTTAAAATTTGAGAACATTTTAAGAAGGTGAACTATGATTTTAAATTTTAAAAGAAAAAACATCTAGTGACAAATGTCAGGTGTGGACAGAATTAATGAATGAATCAATTAATGGAACTTGTGAATCATTATATTGGGGCCCTATTTTCTTTTTTGCCCCAGGCCCTTACCCTCTTAGTTACGCCACTGAATTTAAGTTACATATAATGTAAACTAAATAGAAGTAATGTAATTCAACTTACGTAATAATGATTTCATTAAAATAACTCTTTAAAATTTTATCTTTTGCCCTCCAATTCAACCTTCAATCAAGAATTAATTAAGAATATTATTTTCACTACATTTTGTCAGAGTTAACGTTTACATTACATATAAAAATGTGGTAAGAATATTTTTTATAGATTACCTATAATTTTGTATTATTAAATAAATTTAAAATTTTGAAAACAGTATCAGTTAAAATTTTTATTAAAATAAATATCATGATAGTAAATAATTAAATAAATAAATACATTTTTTTAATAAATTTAAAATAATTTTTTTTCTTTTTTAAATACTTTATTTTGCTTATTTTTCTATATCATTTATTAATTAAAATTTTAAATTAATTATAGTTATGATTTAGATGTTTTAAAATTTTCAAGTGATATTTAATTGACCTTAATAGAATAAAATTTTGTTTTAAATCTTTTGGAATTTTCTACTAAATTATAAACTAAATATTTAGAAAATAAATTTTTTTTAATAAATCACATTTATTAGTTATTATTATTTATTATTAAAATTTATTAAAATTTTCTTTCTGCCAAGATCATATTTATTTGCAGTTAAAAGATTTAAATTACTGTATGCTGGTTTTTGTTTTATTTTCTAATTTGGCTATTTCAAAAAACCCGCGAGTTGCGCATTTGAAGCGGCTCGTGATTTTAGTTTCACTTAAAGCCACGAGGGAGGGCGACCATGCTATGCTTCTCGCAACTGAAGTGCAGTATTAATTTTGATATTAAGCTTTACTTGATTTATTGTGGAAATTTTCGATTTTTTCGATTAATTTTGGTGTAATTAAGTTAAAAATTAAAACTTAATGCTTTCAAAACTAAATAAAGGTAGTTATTATAAATTAAAACAAATATAAATACAAACCAAAAAATAAATAATTAAATCAAAAGGTGACACAAAACAGATAAATATGTAGAATCCTATATGGATTCCTTGTATAAGAATATTTACATGAAATATTGTTTATTTTCTAGAAGAGTACATTTGACAGTTTTGCATTAAAGAGACAATTTTTTGATTTTATTCAATTTCTGAAGTTCTGTTAAAATCACCAAAGATTCGCGAATACAAATTAGGTTTTACAAAGTAGTTGTTAATTTAAAAATCGATCCTAAGCCTCAATTTTCATAACTCTGTTCATCTTCAAAATCGTTATCTCCATCAGTACTTGCTTCCTGGTACTGCTGATACTCGGCAACTAAATCATTCACATTCGATTCAGCCTCAGTAAATTCCATCTCGTCCATTCCCTCACCAGTGTACCAATGAAGAAAAGCCTTTCTCCTAAACATTGCCGAAAACTGTTCAGAAATCCTTTTGAACAGTTCCTGAATAGCAGTCGTGTTCGCAACAAATGTAGAAGACATTGTCAATCCTTTCGGAGGAATATCACAAACCGCAGTTTTCACATTGTTCGGGATCCATTCAACAAAGAATAAACTATTTTTATTCTGAACATTGAGCATCTGTTGATCAACATCTTTCATGGACATCTTCCCTCGAAAAATTGCCGCAACTGTCAAATATCTTCCATGACTAGGGTCACAAGCAGCCATCATATTCCTCGAATCAAACATTTGCTGGGTCAATTCTGCAACAGTTAGAGCTTTGTATTGCTGACTTCCACGAGCTGTTAGTGGTGCGAATCCTGGCATAAAAAAGTGCAATCTTGGAAATGGAACCATATTGACAGCCAATTTTCTAAGATCGGCGTTCAACTGACCGGGAAATCTAAGGCAGGTGGTTACTCCGGACATTGTAAGAGAAACAAGATGATTTAGATCATTGTAAGTTGGAGAATTGAGCTTCAAAGTCCTAAAGCATATGTCGTATAGAGCCTCATTGTCAATACTATAAGACTGATCGGTATTTTCAACTAATTGATGAACCGATAAGGTTGCGTTGTACGGCTCGACAACAGTATCAGACACTTTTGGAGAGGGTACGACAGAGAATGTGGACATTATTCGGTCAGGATATTCTTCACGGATTTTGTAGATGAGAAGAGTGCCCATTCCGGATCCAGTGCCACCTCCGAGGGAATGGGTCATTTGGAATCCTTGGAGACAATCGCAACCTTCCGATTCCTTTCTGACAACATCGAGAACTGAGTCAACTAATTCTGCTCCTTCAGTGTAATGACCCTTTGCCCAATTGTTGCCTGCTCCAGAATGACCAAAGACAAAGTTCTCCGGACGGAAAATTTGTCCGAACGGTCCTGATCGAACAGAGTCCATTGTTCCGGGCTCGAGGTCAACCAAGATTGCTCGAGGAACGTAGACATTGTCAGAAGCCTCGTTGTAGTAGACATTGATCCTCTCCAGTTGGAGGTCCGAGTCTCCATGATAGGTTCCAGTTGCGTCAATTCCATGTTCGTCGGAGATTACTTCCCAAAACTGAAAATCAAGATTTTATGAAAATTGTATCATTTAATGGAGGTTAGTTACACGACAAACAGCATCGGATGTTTCAGCAATATTGGCAAGATTCTACAACCTTGTCAATATTGCTGCAACATCCGGTGCTGTTCGGGACAGGACAACAAAAAATTCTATGAAAGTTTCCTTTAAATAGACCTGTTGAATTATAAGTTATAAGGGTCACTGAACACTAGGGTGGATCTGAAGGGCATGTGATGGATTATGACGTCACTAGTATAGGCAAAATTTGTCCGTAACTTTTCTCTTAAAATATTTATTATTTTGTCATGAAACTTGGTATGATTACTTAAAATATCATTAAGAAGGTCTCTCTGATCCGAGTTTGTTTAAATTTTAGGTCAAAAGTAAATTTTAAAAATTTTGCTATTTTTCGAAAATTTTCCAAAAATTAATTTTCAGCCAAAATCCAAACAAACTTGGGTCAGAGAGACCTTCCTAATGATATTTTAAGTAATTCTACCAAGTTTCATGACAAAATATTCACTATTTTAAGAGAATAGTTACGGACAAATTTTGCCTTCACTAGTGACGTCATAATACATCACATGCCCTTAAAAATAGACACGTATTTTTTATTTTTGTTTAAATTAATATTTAGTAGTTTTGCTATTGAAATTTTGCATCCATTTTGCATGGCGAATCCAATATAGCGGCCATGAAAATTTAAAAATTAACCAATTTCTAGGAAACTTCGTATTAGGGGGTATTGGAGGTTTCTGATTACACATTTAAAGTCAGATTTCAAAAATTCAAAATGGCGGATTCAATATGGCTAGTGGCGCATAATCAGCTGGAGCAGGGGGGGGGGCTGCCCCCCTTGGTCGAGGGGTGGGTGGTGTCAGGAGGATGGTAAAAAATATAAATAAAAAATTAAATTTTACGTAACAAAATAATCAGAAAACTACGGAATTCAAACACCCCATGAACTTACGTACATATGAACTATGGTTAATTTGATTTTAATATAATTGTAAACCTAATATTTAATCGCGTAGCTGTTTTTTAGTTAGAATGTCTTTGAAATATTGGTTTTCAAATTCAAGTATAACCATAAATTATTAAATAATTATATTTTTAATCATTAATAACATGTTCCTATAAAAACACAAGAGTACCCTATTGGAAATAACAAAATGAACGCATCGCCCAAGGGCCAGAATCTTTTCACTGTTGTTGGTTATTTAATACTATATAAATATTAAACTAAAATAATTTCAAATTCAAGAAAATCACTGAAAATTGAGAAATGTAATTGAAATGTAAAGATTATAATTGAAAATTTAAAAAAGTTATTGAAAAAACGCGAGAATTATTGAGTATAAGAGAAAATATTTTAAGGGGACGCCTCTAAGTGGAAAAATGACAAAAAAAAACGATTTTCTTTTTATGTGATTATCCAAAACTAGACTCAGTTAGGAATAAAATAAGACTATTTAAAACCTTTTCTGATGAGTAGAAGTAGCCTAAATAAATTTGTAATGTTGGATACTTTATCTCGAGAATAATAAATCCTTAAGTTCATCAATAAATTATGTACGAAAGCTTCAATTGTATTAAAATTTCTTATTATTATACTAAAAATGAATAAATCAAAACTCCATATATATTTCTCGACATGATTTGCAAATTCAAAATGGCGGATCCAATATGGCGGACGAATTTTTAAAAATTGACTGAATTTGTATGAATCTTGCTTTATTGGGGTTTGCGAGGTCACTGACTTCAAATTTGAAGTCAGATTTGAAAAATTCAAAATGGTGGATTCAATATGGTGGATGAATTTTTAAAAATGAATTGAATTTGCATGAATCTTGGTATGTTGGGGTTTTTGGGGTCACTGATTTCAAATTTTAAGTCACTATTGGAAAACTCAAAATGGCGAATCCAATATGGCGGACGAGTTTTTAAAAATTGACTGAATTTGCATGAATCTTGGTATATTGGGGTTTTTGGGGTCGCTGATTTCAAATTTCAAGTCAGATTTGAAAAATTCAAAATTGAGGATACAAAATGGCGGTCGATTTAAGATTTCAAATCAGTAAACCCGAAAATTTCCCAGTAACAAGATACAGGTAAATTTTAACAATATTTGAAAATGCAACCCTCACATTAGATTCGAAATTATTAAATTTGAAATATAAATAACAAATTTGTACTCAGCGACCCCAAAAACGCCAAAGTAAAAAATTTCATGCACATTTAGTAATTTTTTAGAAATTTGATCACCATATTGGATGCGCCAATTTGAATATTTCAAATCTGACTTTAAATTTGAAATCAGCGACCCCAAAATCCCCAAGATACCAAGATTTATGCAAATTCAGATAATTTTTAAAAAATTTGTCCGCCATATTTGATCCGCCATTTTGAATTTTGATAATCTGACTTCGAATTTTAAATTAGCGACCCCAAAAACCTCAATATACTAAGATTCATACAAATTCGTTAAATTTTTAAAAATTCGACCGCCATATTGTATCCGCCATTTTGAATTTTGATAATCTGACTTCGAATTTTAAATTAGCGACCCCAAAAACCTCAATATAATAAGATTCATACAAATTCGTTAAATTTTTAAAAATTCGACCGCCATATTGTATCCGCCATTTTGAATTTTGATAATCTGACTTCGAAATTGAAATCAGCGACCCCAAAAACCCCAGTATACCAAATTTCATAAAATTTGGATTATTTGATTCTGAAATTCATGATATTTTTCTTCTTTTTAGTTATTCGTCTCTCCTGTAAAATTTGATTTTTTAATTTTTTTTTATCTTTCGGTACACTTTTCTCTTGAACTACTGAACCGATTTACAAGTTTTTTTTTTAATTTGTTAAGGAAGGTTTCAAGATTACGAATAAGAAGTTTGACATCATTTTGAGTTATATAAACGGAGATGTGAATCATTTAATCAGAAAAATTGGGAGTGTTATTTACATTTTGGTATAAATGTTTATAAAAAAGTATCAATTAAAGATAACGTCTTATTACTTCTTATTCATACAATTGATTATATGTGTAATCGAACAAAACAAGGAAGAACGCAATTGGAGTAATAGTTTTTGAGAAAAGTGTACCGAAAGTTGACTCTTTTTGCATTGTTTTAAGGTGACTTAGGCGTCCCGTTAAAACTAAAGCACCGAATTAAAAATTGAAGAATTGGTTAGAAAATTGAACGAAATTAATGAACAATTGTATTTAATATTAAAGAAACTTATTCACTGAGAAAAAAGATTTCTTGACAAGATTTCTTTGACAAGAATAAAATTATGTTTACATTGATTGCATTGAAAGAAATCGTTTTTATGCTTGTTCCAAGAATAAGATATTTAGCGTAAACTTTCGTCTGCTTCTGTCATGCGCAAAACAGTTTAACATAACCTCAAATTCTTGAGTCTATAATATTTGATACTAGGACCGATTATAAGCATACTTCATACTTGATCCAATGCATTTTTGCATTAGCACAAGAAAAGTTTTCTCTCAGTGTTGATACCTGAAAAAATGATTGAAAAATGGCGAGAATTTTTTAATAGTAAAGAAAATACATATAATTGAAATTTAAAGAATAGAAATAAGGATTAAAGAACTTATTTGTAGAATTAAACAATTGAATTACAATTTAAAACTATTTTTTATAATTGAATAAAATAACTGGAAAAAGCCGAGAATTGTTTAAAATTGAAAAATTAAATAAAAATCGAAAAAGTAATTAAAAATTTAAGAAAATAATTGAAAAATTAAGAATGGAATTAAAATTTTATAGAAAATAATTAAAGAAGACGAAAATTATTAAATATGGTAGGAAATTATGCGAAATTGCAGAAAATAATTGAAAATAGAGTAAAATATGGAATTTTTGAAAAAAAATAATTGTAAAAAACATAGAATTAATGAATTTGGAAGAAATAATTGACAAATAATAATATTTATTGAATATTGTAAAAAATTCAAAAATACCAGAATAATGGAAACAATTTAAAAGTAATTAAAAAATTAATGAATAATTATACAATTTTAATAGAAAAATAATTAAAAATAACTGAGAATTATTTAATATTGAAGAAAATAATTAAAAATTGATGCATAGAATTAAGCAATTTAATTCAAATTTAAATGAAATTGAATAAAGCCAACAATTATTGAATATTGAAGCAAATAATTTAAAATTGAAGGAAATCACTGACAATTGAGGAATGGAATTGAAAGTTAAAGATTATAATTTCAAGTTCAAAAAATTTATTGAAAAAAGGCGAGAATTATTGAATATAGAAGAAACTAATTGAAAACTGAAAAATCGAATTGAAATTTGAAGCATATAATTAAAAATTGAAAAAAGCCGATAATAATTATTGATTATTGAAAATTTAATTGAAAATTAAAGAAAAAAATTAAAATTTGAAAAAAAATTGAAAATTGAAGAAAATAATTTAAAATTTCATTAAAATAATCGTAAATTAATTTTTCACTGAAATTTGAAGGAAATAATTGATAATTCAAAGAAAAATTAGAAATATAATTTTTATTTATATATAAATTTATATATAAATAGAAAAATAAATATTGAAATAAGTAATTGAAAAATTGAATTGTGAATTCTTGAATATAGAAGAAAATAATTGAAAACTGAAGAATGGATTTGAAAATTGAAGAAAATAATAATAAAATAAATAATAATAATAAATTTATGTAAATAAATAAAATAGTCGTAGAATTAAACAATTGAATTGAAATATTTAAACAATATTTATGATTGAAAAAAGACAGGAATTACTAAATATTGAAGAATTAATTGAAAATTTAAAAGAGTAATGATAAAATAACGACAATAATTTGATATTAAAGAAACTAATTGAGATAAGTGGAAAATATTTGACAATATTGAAAAAAATTCGATAATTGTTAAGAATATTTGACATTTGAAAAAAAATCGAAAATTGTTGAGTATATTTGACAATTGAAAACAAATTCTAAAACTGTTGAGAATATTAGACAACGGAGCAAGGTAATTTAGAAAATTTAAGAATAATTGTAAATTGAAAACTGTTTAAAATTTAAAAAAAAATTATAGATTTATTGAATAATGAAATTAAAATTACAACTGTTACTTATAAATTTAAATTTTGATCAATTCAAAGGCATTTTTAAAAAAGTAGTTGACTCACTATTACTCCCTAATTTTTTAATCATTGAGAATTTAGCCTACAAATCATTGAAATTTCACTGACTTAAATTTAGAGAGTATAGATAATTTTATAATGTGAACCTTTTTTTTTTGCTTGTCAAAATTACGGTTCATGAAAGTGGAGTGGTATCCTGGAAACGGGTCTGGCCCCCCCCCCCACCCCTGCTAGAAATCCAATGGGTGCCACTGAATATGGCGGACATAAAAATTAAAAAATTAATTAATTTTTATAAAACTTGGTATTAAGGGGTTTCTGGGGTCCATAGTTGCGAATCTAAAGTCAGATTTGAAAAATTCAAAGAGTCGGATCCAGTATAGCGACATATTGGATCTGGCACTTTATATTTTTCAAATCTAACTTCAGATTCGTAACTATGGACCCCAAAAACCCCCTAATACGAAGTTCCCTAGAAATTAGATAATTTTTAAATTTTTATAACCGCCATATTGGATCCGCCATTTTAGATTTTTTGATATCTGACTTCAAATTTGTAATCAGGGACCCCCAAAACCCCCTGATACGAAGGTTCCTAAAAATTGGTTCATTTTTAAATTTTCATTGCCGCCATATTGGATCCACCATTTTGAATTTTCGAAATATGACTTCAGATTTGTAATTAGCGACTTCAAAACCAATAGAAATCATAATTAGCAGTTTAAATTTCTCGTTTTTCTTAGAATTAATATTTTTGTCAATAATAGAAAATTGATAAAAATAATTGAAATTTCAGATAAATAATTGAAACTTTTGAAAATCATGCCAAAATAATAAAAATAATTGAAAAATCGTTTAAAAGATGGAAAATTGATGCAACAATCTAAATTTAAGGTAATAACTGAAAATTTAGGAAAGTAACTGGAAAATAATGAAAATATTAAAAGATGGAGAAAATAATTGCAAAATAATAAAAATAAACGAAAATGGAACAAAATAATTGAAAAGTAAGATTTGAGATACCTGTATTTGAAAGTTAGAAAAAATTGGCAAAAATAATTACAAATTTTGCAAATTAATTGAAAAAAAAATGAAATCAATTAAAAAATGTGGAAAGTAATTAAAAAAATTATAGAAATGTTTTAAAAAAATTGTTGAAAATTATTATATTTATGTGTAAATAATAAAAATAAATAATAATGACATTTAAATAAAATATTGAGAAAATAATTGAAAAAATTAAATAATATATTTTAAATAAGGAAAGTTAAAGAAACTTTCAGAAAAATACTTAAAACTTTCAAAAGCCCATTGAAAAAAATAAAAAATAATTAAAAATTAGAGAAAATAAATGAAAAAAGATAAAAATAATTTAAAATTGAAGGGAATAATTTCTACTTAAAGAGAATTAATTACAAATTTTTTTAAAATTATGAAAAAGAACGAAAGTAATTGGAAATTGAAGAAAATAATATAAATAATAATATAAATAATTGAAAATTGAATAAAACATTCTAAATGTTAGATAATTAGTTTAAAATTATTGAAATTATAAAAGAAATGAAAAAAATTAAAAATTGAAAGAAATAAATTTTGGAAAGTAATTGAAAAATTATTTTAAATTTTGAAATTTGAAGAAAATAATTGAAATATAATACAAACAATAATGAGTTGTAAAAAATAAATGACATTTGAGTGAAACAATTGAAACTATTACAGAATCTTTTTTTAATAATAAAAAATAATTGAATTTTGAGAAAAACACATAAAGATTTTAGAAATTGTTTGAAAGAAAATGAGAACAACTAAAAAATGGATAAAAGAATTAAAGTAAGCTAAAAAAAATTCAAATTTACAATAATGAATAAAATTTTTGAAGATGAGGAAAACAATTGTAAATAATTAAAAATTCAAGAAAATAATTGAAATTTTAGAGAAATACTTAATACTCTTAAAAATTGAGAAAAAGAATTGAAATATGATGAAAATTGTTTAAATATGAAAAATTGAAAACCGTAAATAAAATTTGAGAGAAATAATTGAAAAAATCATAGAATTATGTTAAAAAAAATAAATAAATAAAAAACTACTGTAAAAATTTTAATTAAAGAGAATAATTAGAAAATCGCAGTAATAATCGAAAATTGATGTGAATAATTGAAGTTTCAGAAGAATAATTAAAATTTTTTAAACTTATGCCGAATTAAAAAAATAAATAAAAAGAGTTTGAAAAAGCCTCACAAAATAATTGAAATTTGAAGAAGGTAAATTTAAGATATGTATAGGGGAATAATTAAAAAATAATTAAAAACTGCAGAGAATAATCGAATAATGGTATAAATAGTACAAAATTGTAGGTTAAGTAATTGAAATCATAATATTGCTAGAAAAATAATTTTCTATTTCTAGGTAAGATGCAAAAATGTATATTTGAGTTAAATGTTATCTGACATACGAAAAAATCAATTTGAATGTTAAAAGGAATTTTATAATCCAGATTTTTAGTAACATTATCTAGACACTTAAAATAATTTTTAAGTTGAAAAAAATTATTGTAAAACATTAGAAACTTATAAACAAATTGGTGGAATATTCGTCAGAAAATTTCCCATAGAAAAAAATAGCATCTCAATTTTTACAACATTTTTTTAGTTTTTCCTTAAATTGACGTAAGACAAATATCTTATTTTACAGCAAAATTTAGAAAAATGATTTTCAACTCAAATTTTTAATTGATTCGTAACACAAGACATTAATAAAAATCTTTTGTAGGAATTTTTCAGTTCAATTTCGTCAAGAAATTCAACTTTTTGGAAACTTACAATGTGATTGGATTTTTGCATGCTTATTTTCGATATTAAAATCTAAAATTAGGCACAACAGTTTTTTAAATTGTTTATTAACTGTTCTTAAAAAAAAAGATTTAAACATTTTCTATTTAATTATATCCAACTTAATTTTTAAAATATATATATATCTGTTCTATGAAACCAAATTGATTGTTCTAAATAAATATTACAATTTAAAAAATAAATTTACAAAAATAAAACAAATATTTGTTACAACTATAACACTACTTCACTATCAACTTCAAAAAACTTCTTAAAAGTTCGAAAAAACTTTGTAAAATATTTTCGGCGATATTATTAAAATTTTATTACCCATTCAATCAATAAATTTATTCTAACCTAGTGTTATATTGGTATGTTTAATTTCTATTTGCTATAAATTGTAAATTGAGGAAGCTGTTAAAATAAATTTCATCTGATAATTTTTCTTTTTATTAAGTTATGCAACTTATTAACGTGACATGAAATTTATATTGAAAATTAAGGACGATGACATTTAATATTAAAAATAAACAAAATTACTAACCTAAAAGCTTATTTTTTCAAAAAAGTGATAATTAAATAAATAAATAATTATTTTCAATACAATTAAATAAATAAAGCTTTTTTAATATTTTTTTTAAATATTTGTAGGTTATTTAATAAAATATGTTAAATACTTAATATATTACTTATATTTGCTTAAATTAAGATATGTATTAATTTCATCAAACGTTTATATCGATTTTAAAATTTATGTATCTCATTTTAAATCCTTTTTGACAAATAATAATAATGTGATAGGAAAAACGATAGTCTAAGTTATATAAAATTTTAAAGAATCCGATAAGAAGTAAATAAATAATTCCTTAAATTGGTATGCAAATAAACAAAAATTATATTCTTTAAATAAACATCTAAGAATTATTATTCATCAATAATTCTCTAACCTTAGCTCCTATTTGATTACCACACTGTCCAGCCTGAATATGCACAATTTCACGCATTTTTCCTTTATTTTTAAGTAAATATTAAAAATTTTTATTAATCCTCCAAATTTTAACCGGAAAATTTTAATTTTTGATTTCAGGAAATTAACCAAGGCTTAGAAATCGATGGAAAGACTTGAAAATTTTCTCAAAATGTCAATAAATAGAAAGCCAAATTAGAAGACATCTGACAACTTTCTTTTGTAAGAACAATTGACAAACTTTAAATTGAATTTATAGAATATAATTTAAATTTTGATAAAACACTTTTTTTAAAAATAATAAATTAAGAGCCAGTATCATTTTGACACATGACTTAATTTTAGATTGTTATATTGTACAGAATGGAAATGTTATTTTGTACAACTGCTAAATGATATTTTGTACAATTTTGAAAAATGAATTTGTTATTTTGTACAATTCTTTAAAAAAGCTAAAATATTGTACTTCCAATGTTTTATTGCTTTTTTAAAAAATTGTACAAAATAACAAATTCATTTTTCAAAACTGTACAAAATAACATTTAGCAGTTGTACAAAATAACATTTCCATTCTGTACAATATAACAATCTAAAATTAAGTCATGTGTCAAAATGATACTGGCTCTAAATTAATACGGGAAGAAGTAAAACATTATTATTAAAAACAATTTGTTACTTCAAATATTATAAAATAATATAACAAATTTATATAAATAACAATTAATAGATTTGTATGATTTAATTTCCCGGAACAAGATAAGATCTTTTGTTAAAAGTTTAATCAATTTTTGCAATAGATAACAGATATATTATACTTTTAATTACCTCAAATATGGCATGAATTAATTTTTTTTTGTAGTTCATAAAATAACTTTATATTTTCTATTTACCTGTGACACTTTTACTTTTGTTAAAAAGGTACATTTTTCTTGTTTGATTATTTTTTATCTCAATAGATAACAAAAAATCAGCTCTGATTACATAATAAGCATTGTAATACCTAATTGTAAGTCTTTAACACGTCATTTTCATAATGAGTTAATTATGTTCAGAATAAAAAAAAATACACTCATTTAAAAAAGGCAGATTTTATTTATATTTACTAAATAACTAAACATTTTTTTATTTATATTTATTAAGTAAACCATAAAAAATACCGAGTTTTTATGTCGAGCGAATAAATAATGAAATAAAATTATCAACGCATTTACAATATTTCTTCTTAAAGTTTATAAACAAACGCATAATAAACTGTCCCCTATTTCCCTTAAATTTTCAATGCTTATTCTTTTCTCATGAAAATTTTTCTTTTTATAAAATTATTCCTAAAATTTTCTTATTTTTATTGAAAAGCGCCTGAAAATTTTGTATTTTACTCTAAAATTATTGACTGATTTTCATGTCTTAAAACAACCTGAAATTTAATTAATCTAAAATTAAACCAACCCAAGGTTCAATTTATAAAAATTTTTAACGTCCATTTATTTATTGCAACTAAATGGAATTTGAATTTTAATCAATCTTAATTTTTATTTTCAAAAACTTAACTTAAATAAACAATAATTCGAAACCGTTTTAACCGATTTAAATAAAATTTGGTAAAATTTGGTACAAGAAATCTCATTTTCCCAAACTTCCATTATCCCAACATTTCTCCTTCGAAGCGAGTTGCCCGTCCCTGGTCTATTCTACTACTAAAATCTGAAATCAGACACAAGAGTTTTTAAAAATAACCTTTAAAAAATGCAATCAATTAACTCCATTTAATATATTTATATATATAACTGTGTAAAAAAATCTATAGAAGATATCATATTCTTTGCTTCAAAACAAATCGATTGACTTTTATAAAGTTTATACTTTGACCAAATTTTGAAAAACAAATTGTAATTTTAAAATTTTTATTTTCTTAAAAATAAACTTAGGCAGCTTTCATAAATGATGTCACAGGTTTTTCGAAAAACTTGAACCACCCACCCTAGGCCACATCACAATACCAAAGTCAGAAGTTTTTTATAAAAAATTTAATTAAAGCGTCTTTTCGGTAATAATGGAATTATTTTAAAGATCAGTAATTTATTAATTAATATACGTTTATTTCTAAAGTATTTTCAATGTGAATTTACATGCAAATAGTGTTATTAAACACAATAGGTACTCATTGATTGTTTATAATATTAGTTTGAAACCAAAATTCATTTTTGTAATCAGAAAAATGTCCCCCTCCTAGGAAGTTTTCCTTGGAAACATCCCGGATGCTTCCCCTGAAAACTTTCCTTAGTAAGGATATATATTTTGAACATTTTGAAGTTTCAAGACAGTTCTATCAATAAAAATTATCTATATTTGTTTACTTTCAATATTAAATTTATTAAGATATCCATCAAGTACAAAACATAAATAAGAAACTTTTAATTTTGACTTAATTTTTTAAACCTTACGTAAGTACAGGGTGGGGGGGCGTGAAGAAAATCTTCTGACCCTTACGTGGAGGGAAGTTTTTGGGAATTTTACAGTAGAATTCCAAGGGAAGCGTCTGGGATGTTTCCAGGAAGTTTCCGAAAAGTTCCCAAAAGAAGTTTCAGGGAAGTTCGCAGGAAGTTTCCAAGAGATGTTTCTGGGAAGCTTCCAGGAAGCTTCTATGGGTAGTTTCCGACAATTTTCAAAAAGGTTTCCAAGGGAAGTTTCTGATATGTTTCCAGGCAGTTTTCAAGGAATGTTTCCGGGTAGTTTCCAAAGGAAGTTTCAGAGAAATTTACAGAAAGTTTCCAGGGGGTGTTTCTTGGAAGATTACAAGAAGTTTCTAAGGAAAGTTTCCGGGAATTTTTCAGCAGGTTCCCAAGAAAAGTTTCCAAGTCATGCTTCCGTGAAGGTTGCAAAAAGTTTTCAAAGAAAGTTTCCAATTGAAGTCTCGGGGAAGTTTACAGAAAGTTTCCCAAGAAAAGTTTCAAAAATGAGCTTCCGGGAAGGTTCCAGAATGTCTTTGAAATATTGGTTTTCAACTTCAAGTATAACCATAAATGATTAAATAATTATATTTTTAATCATTAATAATATGTTCCTATAAAAATTCAAGAGTACCCTATTGGAAATAACAAAATGAACGCATTGCCCAAGGGCCAGAATCTTTTCACTGCTGTTGGTTATTTAATACTATATAAATATTAAACTAAAATAATTTCAAATTAAAAAATTAAAGAAATTGTAGGAATAAATGTGGGAAATAATTGTTAATTGAATAATTGGATTGAAAATCGAAGAAAATAATTTGAAATTCAAGAAAATCACTGAAAATTGAGAAATGTAATTGCAATGTAAAGATTATAATTAAAAATTTAAAAAAGTTATTGAAAAAACGCGACAATTATTGAATATAATAGAAAATATTTTAAAACTAAAGCACCGAATTAAAAATTGAAGAAATGGTTAAAAAATTGAACGAAATTAATGAACAATTGTATTTAATATTAAAGAAACTTATTCACTGAGAAAAAAGATTTCTTTTGACAAGAATAAAATTATGTTTACATTGATTGCATTGAAAGAAATCGTTTTTATGCTTGTTCCAAGAATAAGATATTTAGCGTAAACTTTCGTCTGCTTCTGTCATGCGCAAAACAGTTTAACATAACCTCAAATTCTTGAGTCTATAATATTTGATACTAGGAGCGATTATAAGCATAATCCATACTTGATCCAATGCATTTTTGCATTGGCACAAGAAAAGTTTTCTCTCAGTGTTGATACCTAAAAAAATGATTGAAAAATGGCGAGAATTTTTTAATAGTAAAGAAAATACATATAATTGGAATTTAAAGAAAATAAATAAGGATTAAAGAAATTATTTGTAGAATTAAACAATTGAATTACAATTTAAAAACTATTTTTTATAATTGAATAAAATAACTGGAAAAAACCGAGAATTGTTTAAAATTGAAAAATTAAATAAAAATTGAAAAAGTAATTAAAAATTTAAGAAAATAATTAAAAAATTATTAAGAATGGAATTGAAATTTTATAGAAAATAATTAAAGAAGACGAAAATTTCTAAATATAATAGGAAATTATGTGATATTGCAGAAAATAATTAAAACTGGAGTAAAATATCGGATTTTAAAAAAAAAAATAATTGTAAAAAACATAGAATTAATGAATATGGAAGAAATAATTGACAAATAATAATATTTATTGAAAATTGTAAAAAATTCAAAAATACCAGAATAATGGAAACAATTTAAAAGTAATTAACAAATTAATGAATAATTATACAATTTTCATAGAAAAATAATTAAAAATAACCGAGAATTATTTAATACTGAAGAAAATAATTAAAAATTGATGCATGGAATTAAGTAATTTAATTCAAATTTAAATGAAATTAAATAAAGCCAAGAATTATTGAATATTGAAGCAAATAATTTGAAATTGAAGGAAATCACTGAAAATTGAAGAATGGAATTGAAAGTTAAAGATTATAATTTCAAGTTCAAAAAATTTATTGAAAAAAGGCGAGAATTATTGAATATAGAAGAAACTAATTGAAAACTGAAAAATCGAATTGAAATTTGAAGCATATAATTAAAAATTGAAAAAAGCCGATAATTATTGATTATTGAAAATTTAATTGAAAATTAAAGAAAAGAATTGAAATTTGAAGAAAATAATTTAAAATTTCATTAAAATAATCGTAAATTAATTTTTCAATGAAATTTGAAGGAAATAATTGATAATTCAAAGAAAAATTAGAAATATAATTAAATATTGAAATAAGTAATTGAAAAATTGAATTGTGAATTCTTGAGTATAGAAGAAAATAATTGAAAACTGAAGAATGGATTTGAAAATTGAAGAAAATAGTCGTAGAATTAAACAATTGAATTGAAATATTTAAACAATATTTACGATTGAAAAAGACAGGAACTACTAAATATTGAAGAATATTTCTTGAGAATATTAGACAACGGAGCAAGGTAGTTTAGAAAATTTAAGAATAATTGTAAATTGAATCAGGGTGTCTACCGAAACGTGATTTTCAAATTTCCCGGTTTTCCCGGATCTAAAATCACATTTTTCCTGGATTTCTTTTATGTATGATTAATAGCTATAATATTAAAATAGTGAAAAAATTAAGTGCGTAATATATAAGTTTTTAAGGTAAAATTGATCATTGAAGAAAATAATTCAAAAATGTCAAAAATAATAGAAATTTAAAGAAACAAAATGAAAGATGACAAAACTAATTAAAATTTTGAAGAAAAGACTTGAAAAATGACAAAAATATTTGAAAAATGGAAAACAAAATAAAAAGTTTATGTCAATAAATAATAAAAAAATTGGAGAAAAAAATTGACCATGAAAGAAAATAATTAAATAATTGAAAAATAATAAAATTAATAGAAATTTGAAAAAATACTTAGAAAATCGGGCAAGTACGAGTTACACCCGTACCAAAATCTAGGGTTCCGTACATTTATAAAACTAAGATATACTTCTACCTTCAAGTATATGAAACTTTTTCTTAAGTTTGTGTTATGTTCGGAAATTTAATTTATTTAAATTTATTTAAATTTTTATCCCCACCCTGAATCACAATAAAGTTGCTCAAAAAAAAATTCAGCGCGCTAGGAACATTCAAATAAAGTTTTTCTGTGCTCTTCTGAGTTACGTAGTCACAGTAAATTATACTGTGTTGAATTTATTTTTAGTGGTGTTCGCGTTACCCTAACCTGTAGGTATTAGTTGCTCAAGAGATGAATGTAAAATTATATCTTTGGTAGCTGAGGGATTTTCTGGATTTTTAGGAATCAAAATAAACTAAACCTTTTAATCTTGAAAAATTCCACGATATATTCTACAAACCCCCTGTTTTCCCTTTACATAATTCTAGTATGATTTTAAGACATTATTATTGGAACGATACTTTTTGTTTCTGTGTACTTACTTATTTTTGTATTACTTATCGTCGTAACCTAATCCTACCACCAAAGGAAAGAATTAGAGATGTCTTTGATCCTTCGGCGGGCTCAATCAAAAGAATAATGTTCAAAATTTCCCATGCGGAAGTTTAAAGTCCATGCACAAATTCACCGTACGCACGAATATTATTTGGTGCACTTGGAATTTTAACTAAGAGTCTTTAATCAAAGTTTATAGCACCGTAGCTTGTATTATTCTTCTTCTTCTTCTTGACGGCTTTTCGCTCATAAAATTTGATAATTATTGGTGAAAATAAAATAATTAAATAAATAAATAAATTATTTCCCCCTTTTTAACGTCTGCTTGACTTGTCGGAATTTTTAAAAACTTAATCTTTGGATAATTTGTCCGAAATTGTTCTTGTCCCAATTTCCTACCCTGTTAAGTACCGCACCCAAGTCGTACGCGAAATTAATTTTATCATCTTACCCAAACCTCAAAACTGGGTGTAGAGAAGGGACACGAGGTGTGGACAATTTTAATTGGTTATGGAAAAATCGAAAGACTTTAGGACGGGGAAAGAGGATTCAATAAAAATTGCAATCTGGCTATTTGTGTTGCCAAGCGGATCCAAAAAATGCTAAATCGGCAACACATCCAAGTCTCCAGCCCAACATAGTGAATTTTATTTCGATTGATTTCAGTCAATCAAATTATTTATATTTTCAATAACTCAATCGATTAATTTTTCCATCAATCAATTAGTTATATTTTCTTTTCTCCTTTTTTTTTAATCGTCAATTAATAATAATTGAGGTACGAGCAATTAATAAATCAAATTTTGTGATTGATTAATTCTCGATAATTTATAGAGAATGTGTGTCGAGAGTTTGACACAAGATTCTATTTCTCACTCTGTAGGCGCAGATTTTATTGGAGTAGGTCCACGTGCTTGATGTCAACATAAGCACGTGGATCAGCGCAGCATTGCAATCATTACGATGGAGAAGGAGAAAAAATGCATGATGGCCGACGAGGTTAGTCATGGGTCATTCCCATAGCGGTGTATGCGAACATATACTCTCGCACGGCCAGCAGCCATCCGACATGGTGTAAGTGCACACACAGGTATCGTCCAGCCTGCACTCTTATTACGAATAGTGCGAAGAAGAAGAAGAAGAAGAAGAAGAAGAATAATTAATTGTTTGGTTCTTTTACTCTAGAGTAAAACTTCAGCATTTCCCATTATAAAAAAAAATGATGTTTTTCGGGAGTCTCCTATTTAAGGATTGTATAGATTCAAGAAAATCCTTCTAAACAAATATTTATCTCCATTTCTTTCCTTCGTATATAAAATAATTTAATCATAACTATTAGAATTAAAGTAATAAAAGAAACTTCGGTTTAAAAGTCACTCGTTCTTCTTTAGGCATGAGCACAACACAGGGTTGCTTGCGTCAGCGACCTTGGAGATACGTGCTCTATTTCTAAGCTCGACATCCAAAGAATTTTTACTTTATCCTTTTTTTATTTTAGTTCTCTTATCAGGCGATCTAACTAGAGAACTTTTCATTAACTTTCGTTAAATTCATAAATAAAAATTTTACTCAGATTCGTAACACTTGTATTTCATATAAATAACCTAAAAATCAAGAATTTTTTTTAGGAGGAGGCCCTAAAATTTTTATAGGGTTTCAGAGCTTATAACAGTCTTGATTATAGGTCCTGTCAATCGGGTTTTATATCGTTTTTTTAAATTCTGAGTACACAAATAAAGATTTTATTGGTTTGAGGGGTACTGTAGGACAATTAGGGTGAGCTCTAGCATAGCGGTCTAAACCTCTTTTTGGTGATTTTTTGAATTTTTTTTTGTGACCTCATAATATTCAATTTTATTTCCAAACATAATTTTTCCATAATCTGCATGAAAAAATACACGAGTGTACCAAATTTTAGCCCTCATCTAGCTCAAATAATGGCAAAGTTAGAGAAAAAAAGTTTTTTTTCAAAACTTTTTTCAAAAATTTGCAGTTTCTCCTTGACAACGCTATGAACATCACCATGAATCATGTTCTCTATATTTTTCGTGCAATCTACACGTGAAAATACATCAGTATACCAAATTTCAGCCCTCTAGGTCAAATACTTTAGAAGTTAAAGGGGGGTGGGGGAGAATGGTTTTTGGCTACGGACGCACGAGTCTCGCTATAAGGGTTCCGCCGAACACCAAAAGTGTACGGAACCCTAAAAATGATAAAAATAATTAAACATTTAAAAAAAAATTAATTGAGAAATAACAAAAATAATTGAAAATTACAAAAATAATCAAAAAATGGAACAAATAATCTAGAAATGACAAAAATAATAAAACCTTGAAAAAAAATGTAAGATGATAAAACTAATTTAAAATTATGTAAAAAATTTATGATTTGAAAAAAAAGACGTAAAAAATGACATAAATAATTTAAAAAAGGAGAAACAAAATAAAAATTAGAAATCAATAATTGAAAAATTAAGGATAAAAATTGACGTTTAAAGAAAATAATTAAATAATGACAAAATAATTGCTAAATCCCAAAAAATTTGAAATTTGAAGAAAATACTTGAAAAATGATAAAAATAATTAAAGTTAAAAATAAAAAGCAATTGATAAATGACAAAAATAATTGGAAAATGAAAAAATTAAATGTAAATTAACGAATCCATGACAATAATTTAAAGATATAAGAAAATAAGTTAAATTTGGAGAAAGTAATAAAAAAATGTCGACAATATTGATAATACTTGAGAAATGACTAAAGGATTAGAAAATTTTAAAAGCAATTAAAAAATGCGAAAATAATTATAATAGGAAAAATAATCGAGAAATAACAAAAAGAACAGAAATTTGATGAAAATAATTGAGAAATCTCAAAAAATTTAAATTTGAAGGAAATATGTGAAAAATAACAAACATAATAAAAATTTGAGACAAATAATTGAAAAGTGAAAAAACTAATTAAAAATTAAATAAAAAATAAAAAAAATGAAGAAAAGACAGAAAAATGATAAACATAGGTAATTAAAATTTGAAAAGAAATTTAGAATTGATAAAAATAAATGAAAATTGAAGTATGAAATTAAAAAATTCATAACAATAATTTAAAGATACAAGAAAATAAATACAAAATTTGGGGAAAGTAATAAAACAACGTCGAAAATATTGACAATAATTTAGAAATTACTAAATTAATTGAAAATTTTTTAAAAACAATTAAAAAATGACAAAAATAATTGAAAATAGGAAAAAATAGTCGAGAAATGACAAAAATAATTGAAATTTGAAGAAAATAAATTGAGAAATTACAAGAAATTTAAATTTTGAAGATAATACATAAAAAATAACAAAAATGATAAAAATTTGAGATAAATAATTGAATAATGACATTAATGATTGATAACTGGTGTAAATAATTAAAAGAATGTAAAATTGAAAAAAAATTGAAATTTGAAAAAAAAATAATTGTGAAGAAAATTGCTGAAATTTGAAGAAAAAAAGTGAAAACTGTGTAATAAATTAAGAAATTGATTACCATAAAAAAAGGTTAAAAATAATTACTGAAATTTGATAAAAATAATTTTCAAATGTTAAAACTAATAGAAATATGCAGAAAATAATTAAAAAATGATAAAAATAATTTAAATTTGATGGAAAAATTGAAAGACGACGAAAGTAATTGACAATACTGGTTTAAAAATTAAAAATTTGTAGACATTAATTAAAAACTTGAAAAAGTAATTAAAATTAGAAGAAACTAATTAAATAATGTCAAAATTTATTAAAATTTGCAGAACATAATTGTATATAATAATAATAGATAATTATTATTTTACTAAGAAAGTGAGAAAAGTGATTTTTTTTAAAGTGAGTTATAGTAAGTGACTTTAAAAAACTTATAAATTTAAATTTTGATCAATTTAAAGGCATTTTTAAAAAAGTAGTTGGCTCATTATTACTCTCTAAATTTTGAATCAGTAAAAATGTAGCCTACAAATCAGTGAAATTTCACTGTCTTAAATTTAGAGAGTATAGATAATTTTATTATGTGAACCTTTTTTTTTTGCTTGTCAAAATTACCCGAGTCGAAATCCTGATCCTCCATTAGTCCTCCTGGTACTCCTTTTTTTCTCCTTTACTTCTCCAGATGCTCCACTGTTTCTCCCTTTATGCTCCTGCTACTCCATTGGTGCTCCTTATGCTCCTTTTGTCCTCCTCTACTTATTTTTACTGATTCTCCGTTAGCCCTCCTTTGCTGCTCCTTTGATCTTCTTTATCCTCCTTGTACTCCTTTGGTCCTCCTTTGGTCTTCTTGATCCTCCTAGTACTCCTTTCATCCTCCTTTTATCTTCTAGGTCTTCCTGATGCTTCTTTTCTCCTCTAGTTTCCGTTTAAGGTGGTCCATAAACATGTTACTGATTTTTGATTTATTATTGAACTTAGAGAATTTATTCTTTAACCTAATCAATATTGTTGAATTTCCAAAATTAGATATAAAATAAATATATAATAATACTAAAAATAATATGAATAATATTAAATATAAATCTTATTTATATGTTATTAAGTAATTTAATTAAATTAATAATAAATCAAAATTAAATTACTAAAATCAAATATTAAATAATTTTTATATTTTAGAAATCATATGAAAAATCATATTTTCGAGTTATTAATATATTTTTATTTTTAAGCTTTTTGGGTTCTCACATGCATAAAAAATAAACTTGATATAAAATTATATATTTTATAAATTTTATTTAATACATTCAGTTTACATTTAAACACTATTCCAACTCAGTATGGTTGACAGGAATTCCAACAAATAATTCTTCATCGACTATCATTTTAACGACTACGCATTGAAGATTTATAACTTTAACTGCATTAATAGTATTTCCTAAAATACATTTTACTAAGAAGTCTCGAGTATTGTAATTTTTATCAGTACCATTGACAGTAAATGATCGTTGAGGTATCAACTCTTGTATAATCGCCATATGCAATGCTTCGCAACCACACATATTTCTTCGACATTCGCAAACATCAATAATTTTAACAAAACAATATATAGAGCCAATCTTTAAACTACCATGATTATCAATATATTGACAGACACATGATTCGGTCTGTAACGATCTTCCATAACTTTCTGCTACGTATAATTTACCAGCTTTCAATAGTCGATGATATTTAAACAATGTTAGATAGTGATCTTTACCAGCATTTATGATAGCATTTTCAATATGAAATGGTATTTCTTGTAAATTTTTATAAAGTCCAACGGAATA
This sequence comes from Ganaspis brasiliensis, assembly GCA_037103525.1. Classification (NCBI taxonomy): domain Eukaryota; kingdom Metazoa; phylum Arthropoda; class Insecta; order Hymenoptera; family Figitidae; genus Ganaspis; species Ganaspis brasiliensis. The sequence continues at coordinate 613,835 of JAZKLR010000335.1, forward strand.
ACAACTATCTATGATGCGTTCATTTATTTTTAATTGATATTTAGAACCCAAACAAATATTTTGAACTGGACCTTCAGGTAATTCTTGTACAAAACGTACCATTTTTACAAATTGAACATGCGATTTTACTACTTGTGTGTCAATGTGCCACGTGCCATGAATTAATTTTAAAAATTGACCATTTAAACTCTCATATTCAAAACAAGAAAATGTCCATACCGGACCAAGTCGTCGTACACAATCTGGAAAATGTAATAACTGATGAACATTTATAGAACAGAATTGTGCACCATATAGTACTTCGAACTGTTTTACAAATTTGTGAAGGAAATCTTCAGCAATAATGATTGATTGAGGTGAAATTGCTTCTGAGTTGAGTAAGGATATTGCGACAACGAGTAAAAGATAGTGATTAAATAAATCTGGTCTTAAAATCCCTTGAAAAATTGGTATCGAATAAAAGTTGAACCACAATCTTAGTTCCGATGCCTTCCAATTAAGCAAATCATGAACTGAACGTGGCATGCGATGTAAAAACTTTGGAGGCTTTATGGCGAGTAATCGAGCATTTATTATATCAATGAATTTATACAAGGAAAATCCATGTCCACGGTATTTTATATCAAATAATAAAGTTAAAATTTTTTTTACAACCCCTCCATCTACTCCATGCATTTTGTCTATACCCATACCTTGAATATAGTCAGGCATAATTTTGGAAAATGCAGTAGGACCTTTAACTCCCATAATAGGCCTTTCCGAAGAAGCATGATTTGCAAAATTAGTACACTCCTCTGTAGTTCTTAATCTAAAAGCATTTGTGTATTTGTATATATAAGTAGAGTTTAGAGTCTCAGGATTTAAAAAGCTTTCACCTTTGCAAAAACACGTCGGACATCCGTACTCGCCATTAAATTTGGTGAAATTTAGAAATTGAGACTTTGCAGGTAAATCACATGTTCCAGCCAATAAAATTGCTTTTACTGTGATGTTCTGTTCTTCATTTGGTATTTCAATATCAACACCCTCATATAATTTATTAAATGACTCCCGAAAGACATAAATAAAGTTATTTGCATCAGGCTTTTTATTTCCAAACCAAAGTCCTGCAAGGATTGTATTTTCTTTTTTCTTCCTCATTTCAAAAGGCAATTCGTTAATGGTTAAGTACAATGGCCACATGTTTGGTTTTGAGGATTTATAAACTGGAATACCATCAGTGTACCAACTAAAAGAAATATTATTTGGATTCATAAGAAACCCATTTGCAACCCATTCCTTGTATAATGATCCATCGTAGATATCATTTATAAATCCAGGTTGAGGCACAGGTCTGTTGAAACGCCATTGTAGATCGGCAAAAAAACCATCTCTTTTATAAAATTCTTTTAATTGTTCAATAAATGGTAATTCTACGAAATAAGAATTTTTTTTCTTGGACATGATGGACAAAAATCGAGATCAGAATTTAGAGTTCTAAGACAAGAAGAGCAAAAGTAATGTTTTTTAAACTCAGTTTTATTTAATGAAAAGTATTTTTGAAATTTGAAAAGGCTATTTCTTTTTAGTTGATCATGTAAGCAATGTAAATTAAGTATAGCTATTATGTTAGCAAGACAGGAATAAGTAATATTATGATGAAGTAAAATGGTGAGAATTAAAAGCATACTTTCTGCAACAGTTACAGGAGCACCACGATAAAGTGGTTGCCGATTTAATAGATCTGGGTCCAAAATAAAGTTTTCATTTTCATGCTCTTCCTCATCATCGTCTATAATGTTATTTAAAAACTCTTCTCCATCTGCTCTGCTAGCTCCGTCATCAAACTCATGATCTTGAGCCACTTGTTCTTCGTTTAATTCGTTTTCTGATAGATCTGCGTCATTAACTTCATTCATATTAGGATTTTCTTGTGCCTGCTCTTCAAACGATTCGTTTTCTTCAGCTAAAAACTCCATATCCAAATTTCCATGTAAACTTTCAACACTCTCTGTTGATTCAGACATAGCATCATCTTCGTGAATATTTCTAGAACATATTAAAAAAATTATATATAAAATTTTATTTCTACTAGATAAATATAACTAGCTTTTGAACCCATTTTTCGTGGGCTTCGAAATTTAGTGCAACATGACCGACAGTATTTTATAGTAAAAAGTATATTTTCAAATAGACAGTCTTTTCTAACCAGAAAGTAACATTTTAAAAATAACAAACAATAATTATGTTTACCTAGGAGGATGTTGGTTTTCTTCCAGGTTTCCTTCATTTTCATAATCCTCATAATTTTCGGGAGGTCCAAAAACACGTTTTCCTATTCTATCATTTCGTTTTCGTGCACCCAATTCTTGCAATGCTTTTCTTGACATTTTTTTATATAAGTTAACGTACTACTATCTTCTTAAAGCACAGTATTTGCAATCTTGCTAGTTTTTCTGTTTAATTCTGTTCAATATTTATCTAAAAAAAAAGCGAAATACATCTACAAATTTGTTATATTTTTTAACTTAGAAATTACTTTTATGAATTTTAACTTAGATATTCTTCAACTTACATTACTCGTTACATTAAATGGGTTTTAAAAACCTTCTTGAAAACTGCGAACGTTTTCTACGCACGGAAAAATTATTGACATATTGTACAAATCAACTCTTGTAAAATAAACAAATGAAAACTTTTATTTATTTGAAAACATTAAAAATCTTGACAGTACTTAGTAATTATCTGTATATTTCTATAAAGTTCAAAAATTTCTTAGATCAAGACACAAAAAACTTCTTAAACTGTGTTAAACTATGAGGTTATGTTTGTCACTCAGATTGACACAAAAATGGCGGGAACGTGTACTAGATTCTAGATTTAACCAAAATTGTACTGGCAGTGTACTAACCAATCATGAACCTCTATGTTGGCGGTAAATTTCAACATTTCAAAATTTGAATGTTTTGAACATTGTTATAGATAAGTTAACTAAAAATATCTCAATAATAAACTTAGTGTCAATTGTCATTTCTTAATATAAATAGGAAATTTAGTAACGATCAACTTTTATTGCTTTTTCTAACACTCTTGCTCGTGAAGTTTTTTAAAAAATGTTGCAATTTTATTTAATAATAGCTTCTTTTATTCACAGAAAGGTACTCTACATAACTTCATCACGTTTACTTTTAAAGAAAGTTTACTGTTCTCTTAATATAAATATATATGGGTTTCCCAAATTTAAGGTGGGCCCCAGATGGGTCTTCCCACTGGGAAATTAGTGGGCTTGTAATGCTTAATCCGGTTAGTGCCAATTCACTAAAAAGGATCGTAAAAATGAAGATCGTTAAAAAATATTCATTACAACTTTTAACAATATTTTCCACCAAAATTTTCTTTAGTGATATAAAAATTAGTTAATAACAAATGTTGCATGTATTTTTTAATTTGTTTAAACAAATCAATATTGTTTATTTGAAACTTTTCATCTAATAGAGCTAGAGTGTTGTAACTTTTTCTTAACTTTGAACTTTTCAAACCTAGAAAAGCCCAATACTAATAATAAACGAAAATCCACAATTATGAAAATTGTTTAAACAAATCAATATTGTTTACTTGCAATTTTTTAACTTATTGAGCTTTAGATTTAAAATTTTCTTTTAATTTTGCAACTTTTCAAGCTTATGAAAGCTTAATATTAATAAAAAACAAAACTCCACAATTATAAAAATTGTTTAAACAAATTAATATTGTTTATTTGTAATTTTTCATCTAATTGAGCTAGAGAGTTGAAAGTTTCTCTTAATATTGCAACTTTTCAAACTTATAAAAGCTTAATATTAATAATAAACGAAAATCCACAATCACAAATATTGTTTAAACAAATTAATATTGTTTATTTGCAACTTTTTATCTTATTGAGCTTTAGATTTAAAATTTTCTTTTAATTTTGTAACTTTTTAAACCTATGAAAGCTTAATATTAACAATAAACGAAAATTCACAATTTTAAAAATTGTTTAACCAATTAATATTGTTTTTTTGCAACTTATCATCTAATTTAGCTACAGAGTTGAAATTTTCTCTTAATTTTAATACTTTTTAAGCTTATGAAAGCTTAATATTAATAATAAACAAAATCCACAATCACAAATATTGTTTAAACAAATCAATATTGTTTATTTGCAACTTTTTATCTTATTGAGCTTTAGATTTAAAATTTTCTATTAATTTTGCAACTTTTTAAGAATACCAAAGCTGAATATTAATAATGAACAAAAAACAAAAATTATAAAAATTGGTTAAACAAACTAATGTTGTTTATTTGCAATCATTCATCGAATTAAGCTAGAGAGTTTAACTTTTTCTTAATTTTGCAAAATTTTAAGCCTAAAAACACCCAAAACTTATAGTAAACGAAGATCCATAAATATAAAATTTTTTGTTTAAACCCTGTAACTCAATTAGATAAAAAATTGCAAATAAACAATATTAATTTGTTTAAACAAATTAAAAAATACATGGACCAATTGTTAGTAACTAATTTTTATGTAATTAAAGGGAATTTTGGTGGAAAATGTTGTAAAAATGGTAATGAATATTTTTTACCGATCTTACACTTTTTTTTCGTTTGTGAAGATTTTTTATGGCTTTTAAAAAATAGTTAATAATAAAAAGTTTGTTAAATAAATTATTGTATCTTATTCTTTAAATTTTCCTGAGGAGAAACAGCTTTATCCTATCGAAAAATGTTAATTTTCATGGAATTTTTATCAATTCTATGAAAAAGTTTTTTTCCTCATGCATTTTGCATGGGGAACTTTGAGCGCTTTGACCTAATTTCATGAATTTTTAAATTGCAATGAAGGGAAATCGCAATATATAAAGCCAGATTGACGATAAGTTTAGTATTGAAACTATTATTTAGTAACAATTTACGTATTTGATAAAAATTGGGATGCCCAGGTTGGCCCCAACTGGCGCCCACATACAAACTGGGAATTACTGGAAACTTTTCTACACGGGTAATTATTGTATTTTCCAATAATAATAAAATAGACATTAAGAAATAGTGAAACTTTATCACGTGTACTGACGTCATTCGTACTTGTAACAATTGTCCTTTAAACCCTATCTACAGGGTCAAGTGATGCCTTTTCAGGTAACGGGCTTAGTTCCCTTGCGGCTGCGATCTCGGACGTTCTGATTTTTGGAAATTTTTCATTAGTGCAAATATTTTGTGTGTTGAATTTTTAGTGTATTATTTAGTGAATTTATTTATTATTCAGTGTCCTATTGTTTATTAAAGAAATGTCAGGTGTGGAAAAAAAAGGCAGGAAAAGAAAATACGCTTCAATTTTTTGGGTGAAATATGGTTCTAAGAATGTTGTAGAATTAAGTTCTATTCCACTCACTAAAAGACGTGTTGGAGAAATCACGTCTCTTAAGTGGAAGGATGCAAATACTGGAACTTTTTCAAAATATGATGCGAAAGTCATTGCAATAAGCAGTAAGTATATTTTGAAATGTATATATGGAGCTTTTATTGGTTATCCGGAAAATAAGATAAATGGATCAGTAACTTGCAGGCGTTTGGTCTTAATTTTTAATTGTGTATTAAATTGTAAAATCATTTTTTATTGATCTAAAATCGTATTATTTGAACTAAAAAAAGCACGTTAAAAATAGTTTTTGAAGAATAATGTGGGAAAATTTCGAAAAAGTGTGGATAACTAATGCATTTAATTTATAGCACAATTCTTTTTGTTCTTTAAAAACAGTAATAAATTAATTATGTGTAGCAAAAGGGGCAAGCGGGGGACGAAATTTAAAGAAAATTCGTTACGTAATTTATTGACTACATTGAAAATAAATATGGCAACATTAACTATGCAAATATATTTCGTTAAAAGCATCATTACTTTTTATTTAGGTTATATTAATTATAAATGTGGTTACTTTTACCAATTATGTGATTGAAGCAACCATTTTTGCTAGTTGATAAATATTTTTTATATAATTTTTTTCAGTGTATACATATTCGAGATACATAGTATGAATAAATAACAAACAGACATTTTATTAACCATGTAGATATTTAGAAAAATTAGAAAATATTGCGATAAAATATTTGAAAACGTGTTTACAAAATCGATAAAATACTTTGTCACAGTAATTTCAAATTTTTATATTCCCTGAAATATTTAATAACATTTTAAATTTCAACGAAATTTTTATTTTTAAAATAGTAAATGTTGATGGAAAAGTGTCCAAATATTTGTTGCTAATCTCTTAAACCTCATTACTGCTATCTCCGGGATTTTCCCAAGATTCATTAAGAATGAAAATGAGAATAGGAACAGATCTCGGGAAAACCCAAATAATAGGACAGTGCCTTTGTGCACAGAAAAGGTTTTATGGGCATCTATTCTTTTCGGTAGGAATAGATGCAGCTCTACTCCGTATTTCCAAAAAATTTATTTCTTCAATGGCAAATAATCTTTAGCTGTCATCTTGATCTTTTGCCGGTCCCTTGAATTTATATATCCTGTATTTTTACCCGGATAAATCGGGTATACCAAACCTGTTGGAAAAAATTAGTTATGTTATCTAGTAACTGCAAAAAAAAATATTTAAAAAATAAAATAATATGTATTTCATATATTCCAGTTTTTTAATTTTTCAAAAAACATTTTAACAAACCAATTTTAACAAATTTTAAAAATTTTTCAAATTTCTAAATTTGCGTAAGAAAAGTATCTAAAAAGCTACAAAAATCAAAAACCAGAATAAATATATGAATAATATATGGCGCTGTATTATTCCAAATAATTACTTTTAGTATTTTCAAAAAAAAATTATTGAAAAAAAATTTTTTTTTTATCTAGTAACTACAAAAAAAATTTCAAAAAAATAAAAAATTATGTTTTTGAGAAATTCAAGTTTTTTAACTTTTAAAATAATAATAATAAAATAATAATAAAAATCATTTTAAACATCATTTTGAATTTTGAACATATTCGGTCTATATGAGATGGAAACAGCCGAGTACGTTTTGCTCAACTATGTTTTGAATTTAAAAATTGATATTTTTAGATAATTATGAAGAACTTGACAACATGCTTTTAACAAATGAAGAGGAAGTATGTAATGCATCACATAAAATATTTTCCCAAGAAGTTGTGAATGAAAAAGACCACAATAAACAACAACAGAAATTAGTGAATAGCATAAAGAAAAATAACATTGCTCAGACAAATAAGCGAATGCGCGATGATCCAAGAATTTTTAAAACCACTAGTTTCGTTAATAATAAAAAACTATGCATTGGTAATTCCAATTCAGCAGTCGAGTGTACTTCCAAACAAAGAAATAGTGATACTTTTCAAGAGGTATTTATTGAAAAATATTGTTTAATGTAAACAAATATAAAAATATAGGAATTATTAATTTACTAGTAATACTTATTTACAGGAAGGAGTTAATAATAATCAAAAGACATTGTTAATCTCAAGAGCACCTCTTGTAACAGCTGCAAAACCATTGAATTCTTATCGATCAAATTTGGTTACATCAACAAATAACACAAACAAAGTTAATGAAACCAACAATACTGAAGAAATAAATGAAGCTCATGTAATTGAAGACCACGCATCAATTAACAATAATGAAAAGGAAAATAGTACAGAAAACAAGGAAACATATGAAAAACGTGTAGAAGCGTTTGCACGCAACATTCCTTACAAAGGTAAATTCAATTGTGATTTTTGAAATTACTAAATTCTTTTTTAAAATTAATTATCTTTGTTTATATGTGACGCCACGCGAGAAAAGGGACCTATCGCCTGATACGTTAATTTTACAGAACGAGCGTTAGAAGTTGGTTGCGGCAATGCGTTGCGACCAATGTAAATTTTTACGCTTCCTGCTTAATAACTCAAAAAGTAATTAATGGAAATAATTTCTGATTTTTTTAAATTAAAGAGCGATAGGTCCCTTTTCTCGCGCGGCGTCACATATTTATATTTATGTCAATCAAAAGAATAAATGATAACTTCAAGGTAATTAATATCTATTTTTTTCTGTTATTATATAGTAACATTAAATGAGATAAAAAACCAAGAATTCTACCTTGATGCATTAAAATTCGCTTATTACGGAAAATCAAACTTACCTTTTGCGAAAAAAAATACACCGATAAATATAAATGAGCCATTTAAGATAAACAAAAGACTTACATCATAATATCTATTAATTTTGCAGAAGTAACTTTGTGTATTTTAAATTTTAGGTTTCCGAATATTATTTTAAACCAGGAAATAATAAAGTAGAAGTTGCGCCAGATTGTGGTTTCTTTATGTCTAAGAACATAATAAGTTGTATCGAAACAAGAGCACAAGACCAAGTGACTAAAATTTACAACTGGGAAACAATTGTCCATGAAGCACTCTTACATGTGTATGGATGCAACATTACTAAATATTCTGCACTAGGTTCCAGTAAGAGCATACATGAAGGCATCAATGGCATAATATTTCGAGGAACATATGGTATTTCTTAATTTCTTATTTATATATTATAAACGCAAAGAATAATAATTAGAAGTATTAAAAAGTGATTAAAAGTCATTTTGAATCTGAACCTTTAACCTTCTCATTAACACATGTTTTCTTTCTTTAATAAAATTTTATAGAGTGGGCTTGTAATAGAGCAGAGGAAATAATTGATTTAGGGGAATACGTGCAGTGTATTAATAAATTCATAGCTAATAAGCGTCGAATCAGGGAAACCCCGACACAAGTACGAGAACGAAAAGCATTGTCGAAAAACGTACAATCAAGAAATACAATAGGACCACTTTTATCGCATTCTGGAAATGCAGGACAAGGTCTCCGGAGTAGCTTACAGTTACCACCGACGAGTAATTTGACATCAGCAACTTTGGGTAAGCAAAAGATTAATTTTTACAACGTGAAAGTCATATAGAAATCCCCTAAATTACGTAACGTTTCTTAGGGGGGGGGGGGGTCAGACATTTCATTACGACCAGCAGAAAAAATGGCACTAATATATGTAACGGGAGGGAGGGTTAAAAGTGTCTTTAAAAAAGTTACGTAATTTGTCAACGTTCTTATATTTAATTAAACATATTTTTAATGCTACTTTTAATTTAACAGAACCATTTTCACCGAGGGCAGAAAATTCAGGACAAGGTTTCCGGAGTCATTTGCAGTTACCACCGACGAGTAACTTGACATCAGCAACTTTGGGTAAGCAAAAGATTAATTTTTACAACGTGAAAGTCGTATAGGGATCCCCCAAATTACGTAACGTTTTTTAGGGTGGGGGGGGGGTCAGGCAGTTTGTTACGAGTAGCAGAAAAAATGGCACTAATATATGTAACGGGAGGGAGGGATAAAAATGTCTTTAAAAAACATTACGTAATTTGTCAACATTTTAATATATTATTATTAAACATATTTTTAATACTACATATAATTTAACAGAACCTGTTTCACCAAGGGCTGAAAATGCAGGACACAGAGATCGGTTACAAGAACGAAGACTATGTGAAAGCCCTCAAGATTTCCACAATGAGTTACAGTCACCATCGACGAGTAACGTGAAGTTAATAACTTTAGGTAAGCAAAAAATTATTTTTTACAACATGGTATTCATGTATTATTGGACATATTTTTAATGCTACATTTAATTCACCAGGGAAAAATGAAAATTCAGGGCACAGCAATTTGGTAAATGATCGGAATATGTGTGAAACTCCTAAAAGTTCTCTCATGAGGGTGTCTGTACAACCATTGTCGAGTAACGTACAGTTATCAAGTTCGGGTATGATTATCATTTTTAAAAACGGTATTCGTATATGAACATGTTTTTAATATTGCATTTAATTCAACAGGACCATTTTCACCTGGGGTTGAGAATGCAGAATACCTCTATTTGAGAAGAGAACGAAGAGAATTCGAAAAATCACAATGTCTTAGTAATTTCACTAATCAACCCGAAAATAATCTGTTAACAGACTGTCAAAAGGAAACCTTAAGTAAGCATTTGATTATTTTTCTTTACAAAGTAGACTAATGAGACGTAATTAATATTAATAATAAATATACAAATGCTTTTTTCAGATGGTGGAGCGTACGATAATCAATTAAAACAAACATTTTTGAATCTATAAAATTGTTAGAATGTATAAAATTATTTATAACTTTGTATTTATTTATTGTTAAATAAATTAAATTTTTAAAATATTTTGTTTCATTCAATAAATTTAAGTCACTATAATAAAACAATTAAAAGAAAATGAAAAATCTATCCTGATTTCCAGTTTTTTATTAACAAACAAAATGAATTTATTTATTAAAAATTTTTCTTAATTTAAGTGACAATAATTTTATTTGGAACTAGTTCAATTTTTAACATTTTATCCTGTTTAAAATAAAATAATTTGCACTTATTTTTTAAAAGTACATTTCAATAAAACAAAATTATTTATATTTTTTAAATAAAATTATGGAGGATAAATGGAGAATAAAAGGAGGATAAAAGAATGATAAAAGGAGGAGAAAGGGAGGAGAAAGGGAAGACCAAAGAAGTATAAAGGGAGTATAAAGGGAGTATAAAGGGAGTATAAAGGGAGTATAAAGGGAGTATAAAGGGAGTATAAAGGGAGGATGAAAGGAAGATAAAGGGAGGGTAAAAAGAGGATAAAGGGAAGATGAAAGGAAGATGAAGGGAAGATAAAAGGAGTATAATGTGAGGATAAAAAGAGGATGAAAAAAGGATCAATGGAAGACAAGGAGCATCAATGGATGACAAACGGAGAATCAATGGAAGACCAATGGAGCAATTCACATCCTCCATTAGTTCTCCTTGTCCTCCAAAACGTGCATAATGGAAATAACTACACATTTTGGATAATAAAGAGGAGCAATAGAGAAGCAAAATTACAATGCAATTCATTGTTTCATAAATTTCTAAGATATTCTAAAATACATATTTTGTGAGGACTAAAGGAGACCTCAAGGAGGACTAAAGGAGAACCAGGATTTCGACTCGGGTAGGGTTCATGAAAGTGGGTTGGTATCCTGGAAACGGGTCGACCCCCCCTGCTAGAAATCCAATGGGTGCCACTGACGTAAAATTTCTATTTATTTATTCTTTTTCCAGATTTTTATAGTTTATTTGAGCGAAAATTCAATATAACTTTTTTTACCTTGGTTCACAAATCGTTGCTTCTTGGCAAGGAATTTATTTAAAAAAAAGAAACGCGACATTCAGTAATAAACTTTGAATGTATTATCAAAGATTGAGATATCTTAGCTATTCGTTAATTGGAATTTTTTTTCAGAAATTAATAATCTATAGTTTAAAGCGCTTTTTAATATTGGAACATTCCTTCCTATGATAAGCAGAGCCGTGGATATTTTTTTTTAGTAGGCCATTTTTGAAGGAGGGCCCCAACGAGACCCGGGCCCCGGGGCAAAATATAATAAGAGCGACAATGTAAATGTAATCTGTATAATAAAGATAACCGGGACATGCTCAATATATATCAGCATTTCTGAGGAACGTGCTCAGTAGGTTTTTGTAGCACTTAACGTTATAATAGCAGTAGTACAAAAATGTTCATCAAAAATATTTTTCTTTTTACTCTCATAGGTGTTCTTCATATCAGTTATGGTAAGATGGCTAATTATTTCATTAATTTAAGACTTAGGAGAAACTTTTTAAACATACATAACTATTTTCTTTTTTGAATTAGAAGTTCTTTAATTTTTATCAGAATGTACAAAACTTTATCAAGATGCATACAATCATTCCACAACATTTTCATCACAAAAATATTTATTCCCTTTTGGTTTTTAACGTTTCATCACCTCATTCTAATTTACCTGTATTTATTCAAGCTTACGATTAATAATTAAAATGCTCCCTTAGGAAAACCTGGCTTTGGTTCAGGAGAACAAGAATGGGGTTACGTGGAAGTTAGGCCTGATTCGCATATGTTTTACTGGCTTTATTACACCACTGCGAATGTATCCAATTATTACGAAAAACCTTTGCTTATTTGGTTGCAAGGCGGTCCAGGAGGATCTTCAACTGGTTTCGGAAATTTTGTAGAAATTGGTCCTCTCGATCTAAATTTAAATGAAAGAAATCACACCTGGGTAAAGATTGTTAAAATTTAACAAAAGTCTACTAATATCAAGAATTAATTAAAGGATGGAAAAGAAAACAAAATAAAAGTAATTAACATGATTTATACCATTAATTAATTTTTGTATCAGGTGAAAGAGTATAATGTGCTATTTATCGACAACCCAGTTGGAACGGGTTTCAGTTACACTACAACGACTGCGGCCCTTGCAAAGTCAAACAAGCAAATTGCACTTGACCTTTTAGTCTGCATTAAAACTTTCCTACAAGAATTCCCTCGCTTTGCTAATGTATCTACTTACATTACTGCTGAATCTTATGGAGGAAAAATGGCCGTTGATTTTGCTTATTACTGGTACAAGGTAAACTGATACAACTATTTTTTCGAAAAACGTTTTTCCTGGATGATTAAGAAAACAAACATAAAAAAAGGGATGAAGTTCCTAATAATGGGTAACTCCGATTATTTTGAAACTTGGCATACCTATGTTTTAGATGCGCTGATTACGAAAATCGTAGTAAAAATTGGCGACTAGATCATTTTCATGGTAAAAACCATAAAAACATATCAAAAGGGAGTTTTTTGCAATTGTCTCAATAAATATTCAAAATTTCTAAAATTGTTTTATACGAAAGTTGTAGGTGTTCTTAAAATACATATTTCATGTTGTGCATATTTTTTTAATACAGTCGAACCTGGATAAGTGGGCCCTGGATAAGTGGAAAACCTCTTTAAGTGGAACTTTTTTTGCGGTCCATGCACAACTAATACAAAATATTGAAAAAAAACTCTATAAGTGGGAAAAGTACCTCTATAAGTGGAACTGATTTTTTGAAAAAAGACCTCTATAAGTGGAACTTTTTCTTAAATTTACCTCTATAAGTGGAACGTACCCTCTATAAGTGGAACGCTCCCTCTATAAGTGGAACTTTTGATGCATGTACATTATCGTTTATATAAGTTGAATTGATGAAACTGTCGATTAAACCGTGATTCATCTGTGTTAATTTCCTCGGCTTGTATTTCTTATTTACTATCTGTGTATTTATCATTGATTTTGGTTCTCGCATTTGTAAATTAGTCATTGTCGTACACGACCCATTAGTTCAAAATGTCAAAGCGAAAACTTAAGTCTCTCGAAGTGAGTGAAAAATTGAAAGTTGTTAAATTATTTGAAAGTGGAAAATCACAAACGGAAATACAAAATCAATTTAATATTCCAAAATCAACTCTTTCACGCATATTAAAATCCCGTGAATCAATCAAAGAAGCTGCTTTTGCGGGACACGGTAAAATAAAGAGAGCGAAAAAGCCTGAATATCCGAATTTGGAAGAATATTTGGTTCAGTGGATGAAACATTGTCGTGACAAAAACGTTCCAATATGTGGCAATATCCTTAAAGAAAAAGCAAAGAAATTTTCTAGTGACTTAGTATAAAATGAATAACCCTCTTTAAGTGAAACGTGGTCTCAAACAACCTGGGTAAGTGGAAAACTGGTTAAGTGGAATACCTCTATAAGTGGAACAAAAATTTCGGTCCCTTCAGGTTCCACTTATCCAGGTTCGACTGTATCTCTCATAGTTTTCAAGAAAATCCATAGTGAAGTTGCTCAAATCGTTTCGGAACTGCACCTTCTTTTAGAAATTTAAAAAATCAAATTTTAAAAGCCCGTTTCTTTTTCTTTTTTACAGAACCTCCATTTTTACAGAAGAGTTCTTTTGATATCTATCGTAGTTTAAAGCAATTTCCAAAAATTTTAAAACATATTGAGATAATTGCAAAAATGGTATGTCGCCAATTACCACTACGATTATCGTAATCAGCGGATCAAAATAAGAAAGTTTTTAAAAAATCAGGGGTACCCATTATTCAAAAGTAAAACCTAATTATTTCCGAAAAAATTTAACATGGGGCGCTTTTATATATTTTTATAATTTCCAGGCTCAAGAGCAAGGAGACATACAGAGTAACTTAAAAGGAGTAGGACTTGGAGATTCTTGGATTTCGCCAATCGATACTGTCTTGACTTGGGCACCATTTCTACTGCACACTGTAATAATTTTTCTTTACTACCATTATTATTTACAGAAATTATCTCATTAGTTTAGGTTATTTTGAAATTTCAAATAATTTAAAATAGTATTTTTGAAGGGTATGGTCGATACTCAAGGATATCAAGAAATAATGAAATATGCTAATGAAACAAAAGTTGCGGTTGATAAAGGAATGTGGGTTCTAGCAACACAACTGTGGAGCACAACTGGAGACATGGTTTTTAACATGACAGATAACATAGATTTTTATAATATTTTAACCAAATCTAGGAGCTCCCATTACTCGGACTCTCAACTCTTCAATAATGAAACAGAAGGTTTTTATGAAGCTTAAAATTTCACTTTAAAAAGCCTAAAACAATTTATTTTTAAAATCTCACTGCGATTTTCAGATACTGACAGTTTTAAAGCCAAATTAGCCAAACTTGACAAACTAATGAAGTCTAAAGTGAAGAAAGCACTAAATGTAAATGCTACATGGGGAGATCGCTTTGCAGTATTTTCAGCTCTTTCGGAAGATTTCATGAAACCAGTAATAGACAGAGGTGAGTTAAAATATATTTTTAATATTCTTCAAAAACTGCAATGAGATTAATGATATAATAATAATAATACAGGCAAATAGATAAAAATTCTGTAAGTGAAGATAGAAATATTTACATGAAACTTCTTTTAGTAAACGTCACCGATAAAAGTAACCTTTAGATACAAATTTTGAAATAACTTCTTAATTTTGTTTTTTTTTCTAAACATTTTTAGTGGAACTTCTTTTAAATGAGACTGATCTCAAAGTTTTCGTTTACACGGGTCAGTTGGATTTGGTTGTGGACACTCCAGGTAATAAAACATTCTTTCTTTAAAAAATAAACAAATTTATTTTTGAATAATTTACAAAATAACTATTCTGATTTTATCAGGAACTCTTCTTTGGGTGGAAAAATTACAGTGGGAGAATGCCTACAAGTGGCGAAATGCTCCGAGGGAACCTGTAGTTGTAAACAACATCATTGAAGGCTATGTGAAAAGTTATGGAAATTTTAAAATGTACTGGATTAACAGAGCAGGGCACATGGTATAAAAATTTATAATTTTAGTTTATCAATTTTCATTAATTTTTATTTTATTATAACTAACAATTTATTTGTTTAAAGGTTCCGATTGATAATCCTGCAGGCACAATGTCATTGTTGAAAGATCTCACGAATGACAGCTGAAAAATCATAATTGTAAAGACCATTTTGAAAATCAGGAACTATCTTTTAATGGAAATAAATGTTTAATTTTCAAATTTCGAAGAAAGTGACAACGACTACATTGTATTGTTTTTGTGATTTAAGTGTCAAAAGATCTTACTACTGACAATCGTATTTTGCATTCTGCGTTTCTCGAGAGAAATGAATTGTAAATAATGATATCTTGGGACAGATAAAAAATATAAGATCTTCTATATGTTTGATTTACATATATTTTTTGATTGATTTAGACAAAGACTTCATGTAATTTAATCAATTTTTTTTTATTTTAACCGAGAGTAAATTTTATTTTAAATAAAAGAAATTTTTCCTGCAATATTGCGGTACATTTTATGGAAATCCGAATATCATACTTCTATTGATTCCTTTCAGTGACACAATATTCAATATTTTATATGAGAAAATTTACATGCACCATCACATGACCTTAAGAAAAGTAAGATTCTGGTGCAGTGCAATTCGTGACCCCATTACTCATAAGCTTGCCCAATGGGGAAAAAACCATTGGTGCGTTAATGGCCCAATATTGGGAGTCAACAGATTATCATTGAACCATAAGTAAACCATAAAAAAATACCGAGTTCTTATGTCGAGAGAATAAATAATGAAATATAATTGTCAACATTTACAATATTTCTTCTTAAAGTTTATAAACAAACCCTTAATAAACTGTCCCCTATTTCCCTTAAATTTTCAATGCTTATTCTTTTCTCATGAAAATTTTTCCTTTTATATAATTATTCCTAAAATTTTCTTATTTTTATTGAAAAGCGCCTGAAAATTTTGTAATTTACTCTAAAATTATTGACCAAGTTTCATGTCTTAATACAACCTGAAATTTAATTAATCCAAAATTAAACCAACCCCAAGGTTCAATTTATAAAAAATTTTAACGTCCATTTAATTATTGCAACTAAATGGAATTTGAATTTTAATCAATCTAAATTTTTATTTTAAAAACTTAACTATAAATCGTAAATCAGTGTGACAGTATAATTAAATCCAAAGTTTTCAACTAGCAATATATATATATACTAGCAACATAAACGCGCGCCCAAGCGCGCGACAAACTTTCCATTCTTGTTGTTCATTTAATACTATAAATTTTTGCACATTCCAATGATGGAAATTACGAAATTGAAAAATATATCTGAAAAATGACGAAAATAATTGACAGTTGAAAGAAAATTCAAAAAATGACTACATAGTTACACAATTGAAAGGAATAGTTTTAAAAATTAAACAATGAATATTCAATTTAAACAAAATAGTTGAAATATTATAATATAACTGTTCGAAATAATTGAAAATTGAATAACTGGATTGGTTATCGAAAAAAATAATTGAAATCGAAAAAAATAATAAAAAGTTGAGGAAATAAATTGAAAGAATTAAATTAAAATTGGAAAAAATAATTGATAACTGGAACAAAAATTACAAAATGATTAAAATATTCGACAATTAAAAACAAAATAAAAAAATGTCTAGATTGATACACAACCGAACAAAATAATTTAAGAAATCATAGAATAATTATAAAATTTTAAGATAATAATTGAACATTGAAAAAATTGTAGAAAATAATTGAAAATTGCGGAAAACAATTAATAATTGAAAGAAACAAGTGAAAAATGACGAGAATAATTAAAAAATTGATGAAAATATGTGAATAATAACGAAAATAACTGTCAATTAAAAAAAAAATTTGAAAAATGACTAGATTAATAACTGATAAAAATAATTGAAAAATTTAAACATGAAATATTAAATTTAAAGGAAATAATTGCAAATTGAAAAATTAAAAAAATTAAAGGAATAATTGTTGGAAATAGTTTCACATTTAACAACTGGATTAAAAATTTGGAAATAATTATTAAAAATTAAAAAAAATAATTAAACAATTAAATTTAAAATGAAATAAACTTAATGATAATCGAAATAATAATAGAAAAAAGACGATAATAATAATAATAATAATAATAATAACAATTGAATTTAAATTTTAAAACAATTTTGATAAGTGAAAAAAGTAATTGAAAAAATCCGAGAAATATTGAATATTGAGAAATTAGTGGAAAATCGATAAAAATAATTGAAAATTAAAGAAAATATTTGAGAATTAAAGAAAATTATTAAAATCGGGCAAGTTCGAGTTACACTCGCACTAAAATCGAGGGTTCCGTACAGAAAACAAAATAATTTTTAATATATTTGATACTGTTAAATATATAATATATAAATATATTATACATATTACATATAATATAATAAATAAAATAGAATATATAATGAATTTTTTATAAAAAATGGACCACCCTCCCCCCCTATCTTCCAAAATATTTTACTTAGAGAGTTCAAATTTTGTACAGGAATGTTTTGTCAGGTGTAAATAACATAAAAATTATAGAAAACGTGATCGTTATTGCATTTTTAACGAAAAATCCAGAGATTTTAGCAAATATCCATAAAAAATACTCAAAAATCATTTTATTTCCTTAACAACGCTATGATCAACTTCTACAATCATGTTCTCTACCATTTTGCTGTAATCTACACGTGAAAATACATTTGTGTACCAAATTTGAACTCTCTAAGTCAAATTGTTTCGAAGTTATGGGAGGGGGGATACGGTAATTTTTAAGCATTTTTTTTAAATCGTTGGTTTTTGCTTAAAAACATTATGATAACGATCTGCAACAAAGTTCTCTATAGTTTTTCTGAAATCTATATGGCAAACTACATATGTATACCAAATTTCAGCACTCTAAGTACAATAGTTTGGCAGATATGGAGGTGGCATTGTACACTTTTAGTGCATTTTTGCTAAAAAAATGACCGTATCCCCCCCCCCCCTTATCTTCCAAACTATTTGACTTAGGATTCTGAAATTTGGTACACATATGTAGATTTACGTGTAGATTATAGGAAAATTAGAGAGAAAGTGATGATTATAGCACTGTCAAAGTTATAACACTAAATTATGGCCCATTTGTTAAAAAAATGCTCAAAAATATTGTTATTTCCTTGACAACGCTATGTTCAACACATACAATCATGTTCTCTATAATTTTCCTGTAATCTATACGTGAAAATACATTTGTGTACCAAATTTGAACTCTCTAAGTCCAATAGTTTGGAAGATCAGGGGGGGGGGGGGATACAACCATTTTTTAACATTTTTTAAAAAAATCTTTTTTTTAGCTCAAAAACGCTATGATAACAGCCTGCAACAAGGTTTTTTATAGTTTTTCTGTAATCTACACATCAAACTACATATGTGTACCAAATTTTAGCACTCAAAGTACAATAGTTTGGCAGATAGAGGGCAAGAATGATACAAATTAAACGAATTTTTGCTAAAAAATGACTTTATCGCCCCCTTACGTGCCAAACTATTTGACTTAAAGAGTTCAAATTTGGTACAAAAATGTAGTATCATATGTAGATTACAAAAAAAAAATATAGAGACCGTTGTGGTGATAGCGCTGCAAAAGAAAAGGCAAGAGATTTCAGCCAAAAAATATCAAATATATATCAAAGTCTTGCCAATAGGGTTCCGTGCGTACACTTGTGGTGTACGGAACCCTAAAAATTGAAGAAATAAATTGAAAATTAAGAATTAAATGAAAATATTAAGAAAATACTTGACAATTAAAAAATAAAATTACAATATGACGAAATTAATTAACTATTAAAAAAAATAATTAACAATTGAAAAAAAATGAAGAATGGTGAGAATAATCAGGATTAGAAAATGTTTTTTTTTTAATTTAATGAATAATGATAAAATTGAAGGAGAATAATAAATTGTCAATTAAAAACTGATGGAAATTATGGATAAAATTGTAGAAAATAAATTAAAATTGGAGAATTGTATTGAAATTTCAATATAATAATTGATAATTGAAAGAAAATTTACAAAATGACTAAATCAATTAAATATTAAAGACAATAATTTAGAAATGAGGAAAATAATTGACAATCAAACGAAAAAATTTAAATCTGTCGAGAAAGATCGACAACAGAACAAAATATCTAAAAAAATTAAAGAATATAATTATAAAATTTAAAGAGAATAAAATGTATATTGAAAACTGTTGAAAATAATAGTCACATAAACATTGAAAAACAGTGAATTGTTTCTGGTCATTTACAACTATAAATTTTTGCAAGTACAAATAAGATAAATAATTTAATGAAATTTGTTATTCAAATTTAATAAACTTAATATTCTAGATAAATATAACTTTCTTTCTATGCAAATTAAAATCGCTGCCGACTCCAAAAAATAAACAAATAAGTGAAAGTAAATAAAAAATGTTTTAAAAGAGCACGAATTTTCCAATTTAATATTTAGAAAAGAAAAAATAATAAGAAAAAAAATAAAAGGAGAAAATAGCGTAGATAGATACATTACAAAAAGTTGAAATATTTTTGTTGAAAGAATAGATTTTTGAACAAAATGTATTCAAACTTCTATAATTTATAATAACTTCAATCGTTCAAAATTTCTATTGAGAATTATTTCTATTCTTCAGAAGTTCTAACAATTCAAGTTTTAATTTTTCCAAATTTAAAATAGATCCAAACTTAAAACAGTTTCAACCAAATGTTGACTTAAATTTATTTAAACTTCAATTAATTCAATTTTTTATTTTTTAAAGTCTTAAAAGACTTATACTTAATTTTTTTTAAATTTCTTTAAATTTTAATTAATAAAAATTTTAATTAATTCAAATTTGAACTATTATATACTTTACATGTTTTCAAAATCTAATAATGCATATTTAAATTATTTTTAACATTAATTATTATTTATTACATTTGCTTTATCACTATCCGTGACTACAAGGGAGTAACGCAAAAAACATACATAATTAAGATAACTTTCCGTTCATAGCCTATCCGATATAATATTTACAACTAAGTTAACAAAAGTTTTCAATACTCTGCGATTATCAGACTCCATGATTTCGAGGCAATTTTCAGTCGAAGACAGATCGTTGCCAACCCGATTGCTAATACTATGGATGGGGAGTGACCGTCATCTGACGTCAGGTGACCGATGACTGTCATCGGACCGTCAACATCTGTCATCGTGGACATCATCTTTTTTCAGGAATATGAAGTAAAATTTAGTGCAAATGAAGTCTAATAAAATTGTAATAATTAATCTAAATTTGTTTTGTTTAAACGATATTTTACAATAATACATCAAACTAGCGTTAAGAATAAATAATATTTATTGTCGGTTAAAGATGCAACCCGACACACAAAGAGGGTCAAGAAATAGGTATTAAACAGGAGCTGATTGACTGATGCATATGAAATTTAAAAAGTGACAATATTTGCACATAAAATGTTGCCAGGATACTTAAATGACAAAATAATAATGATTTATTATTTGCATTTGAGGATT
The DNA here is from genome assembly GCA_037103525.1 of Ganaspis brasiliensis. NCBI lineage: Eukaryota > Metazoa > Arthropoda > Insecta > Hymenoptera > Figitidae > Ganaspis > Ganaspis brasiliensis. The sequence goes on from JAZKLR010000335.1 coordinate 634,719, forward strand.
TTTTAAGAATTATCACAAATTTGCGTAATCTTTAACATCGGTTTCGAGGTTAGATTTCTCAATTAATAGTAAGAACTTGGAAAACTGTATTATCTTTTACTTGCAGACTTCGCTAATGTTATAAATGATTCAGGCGTTGTTTTTGTACTATTGTTAATTCTAAACATCAAGTGTAAATTCGTTAAAACTTGATTTATAACATGATTTCCTCGATGACGGTCCGATTTCCGATGACGAGTAATCGGACCGATGACGGTCATCTGACAAAGCGGTGCGCTGTCATCTTGGTCAGTGCACATCCCTAGCCACATCACAATACCGAAGTCAGAAGTTTTTTATAAAAAATTTAATTAAAGCGTCTTTTCGGTAATAATGGAATTATTTTAAAGATCAGTAATTAATTAATTAATATACGTTTATTTCTAAAGTATTTTCAATGTGAATTTATATAGTGTTGTTAAGGTATTAGTCGCGTAAATGCTCCCGCAAAACTCCCGCAAAATAAAAAGAACAATAAATAAACTTTTAAATCAACTCACTTGCTTCCTTGCGACCTCTTCTAATGTAATATATGTAATTTTTACGATTTTGAGTCAGGTACTATAAGTTATCGTGATGTATTGGTCACACGTTTTCGACATTTTTCAATGAAACCACGTGAAAATGAAAAACTATGAATTTTTAAATTATTGTATTTTTTATACGGCGTGATCAATAAAGTTAATTTTTTTTTAAATGATTTATTTTATCTCAATGTGTAACTTAGTAGTTTTATTTGAAAAACTGACGACTTGTTTTTTTATAAATGAATATAAGAGACATTTTTTACATGCATTTTGTGCTATTGCATGTAAAAGGTATAAACTTTGAATTAATATTTTGAAGCTCAGAAGTGGTCAAAATTAATAGGATAGATCTCATTTCATAGATAAATACCTCATGAATACAGATACAAAGTTTTAAAGAAATCTGACGAAAATCATTTTACGCGACTAATACCTTAAACACAATAGGTACTCATTAATTGTATATAATATTAGTTTAAAACCAAAATTCATTTTTGTAATCAGAAAAATGTCCCCCTCCTAGGATGTTTTCCTTGAAAACATCCCGGATGCTTCCCCTGAAAACTTTACTGAGATACTTATTGGAACCTTCTCTTTGAAACATCCTAGAATACTATTGACAATAATTTAAAGTTAAACTCATTTAAAGAAATTTGCTGTGATTCATTTTAAAAATTAAAAAGGGGGTAAGAAGAAATTCTTACGTAAGGATATATATTTTGAACATTTTAAAATTTCAAGACAGTTCTATCAATAAAAATTATCTATATTTGTTTACTTCAATACTAAAATTATTAAGAAATCCATCAAGTACAAAACATAAATATGAAACTATTAATTTTGACTTAATTTTTTAAACCTTACGTAAGTAGAGAGTGGGGGGGCGGCGTGAAGAAAAACTTCTGACCCTTACGTGGAGGGAGGGGGGAAGGAAGTTTTCGGGAATTTTCCAGTAGAATTCTAAGGGAAGCGTCTGGGATATTTCCAGGAAGTTTCTATGGGTAGTTTCCGATAATTTTCAAAAAGGTTTCCAAGGGAAGTTTCCGATATGTTTCCAGGAAGTTTTTAAGGAATATTTCCGGTAAATTTCCAAAGGAAGTTTCCGGGAAGTTTCCAATGAAGGCTTCCGGGTTGTTTCCAACGGAAACTTCCAGGAAACTTTCCGGATATTCGGGTGCTATCTGGGCGGATAAAGTAGTTTCAGACGGCATTGAGAAGTAAAATGTCAGTTCATAAAAAAATACATGCTTTAGTAATGGTGACACGTGTTGCATAATACTGCACTCAAAACTTACTTTACTAATCCTATCTTTCTTCAGCCACCTTCAATCTCTGCAAAGCGAAAACTTACTCATTAAAAGTACTATATAAGTAAATTATAATTTGTTTACAAAATTAAGCAAAATGAAGAGAAATGCCTTTTTATAACAATGTTCACAAAACTTTGAATAAAGTTCAATTAATCATGTTGCGTAATTTTAAGTTTACAAATTTCCTTATGTATACGCTTTCTACGTAGAATTTCTATTTATTGGAACTTTCCTTCCTATGATAAGCAGGGCCGTGGATATTTTTTTTTAGTAGACCATTTTTGAAGACAGGCCCCAACGAGACCCGGGCCCCGGGGCAAAAGCCCCTGCTGCCGTCCCCCCTCTCTCGTCGGGCCTGATGATAAGAGCAACAGTGTAAATGTAATCTGTATAAGAAAAATTACTGGGACATCCTCAATATATATCAGTGCTTCTAAGCAACGTGGTCAGTAGCTTTTGGCTTGCATCAGAGCACTGTGTCAGATTCTCATATAAAGGCAACTTCTATACTTGGGACTAGCATACAATATGCACTTTATGCAATTTAAATCAAACAGAATCTTTGTATCACTTTTTAGTTGTTTTTCCCAATCTATGAGGGATACAGAAGTTATTATTTGTCGAAGATAGGGATAAGCTACGACCATCGAGAAAGCTTAACATTGTTGTGCAATAATCCAGATGCTTCGAGTATCAGAAATATATGTTACTTCGTTATAAACAGTTTACTGTTACGTGCGTTTATTTTAAATGAATGATAATTATGTAAAAACGGAAACTTCCTGCAACAAAATGTAAATTTTTTAAAATGATGTATTTTTAAATAAATAAATTATTGAATAAATAAATAAATATTGAATGAGTTAAATAAATATTGATTAATTTGATGAAACATAATATTTTTGCCAATAATAGAAAATTGATAAAAATAATTGAAATTTCAGAAAAATAATAAAACTTTTGAAAATCATGCCAAAATGAATAAAAATAATTGAAAAATCGTTGAAAAGATGGAAAATTGATGACAACAATCTAAATTTTTTGTAATAACTGAAAATTTAGAAAAGTAACTGGAAAGTAATGAAAATATTAAAAGATGGATAAAATAATTGCAAAATAATAAAATTAACGAAAATTGAACGAAATAATTAAAAATTGTACGATTAAACGAACTTACCCTAAGTGAAGTTCAATCGAAATTATGCAAGTACATCTCGTCCGAATAGATCAATTGTAGTAACGCTAGTTGCTCGATCCAGACCACAGCTTTTTTAAATATTCGCGCCAAATTAAATGACTCTTTACCAGAGGGCGACTCTTGTATCCTATCGCCATTACGCTTTGATGTTTGAATTAATTCAAATCGATAAGGGTCAATCAGGGTAGGGTGGGAGTGATCTATTCGGACGAGATGTACTTGCATAATTTCGATTGAACTTCACTTAAGGTAAGTTCGTTTAATCGTACAATTATGGAGCCAGTATTATTTTGACACATGACTTAATTCGTAGATTGTTATATTGTACAGAATGGAAATGTTATTTTGTACAACTGCTAAATGTTATTTTGTACAATTTCGAAAAATGAATTTGTTATTTTGTACAATTATTTAAAAAATGAACTTAATTGTAATCCCAAAGTTTTTCAGCTTTTTTAAAAAATTGTACAAAATAACAAATTCATTTTTTAAAATTGTACAAAATAACATTTAGCAGTTGTATAAAATAACATTCATATTCTGTACAATATAACAATCTTTAAAAATAGTTTTGTGTCAAAATGATACTGGCTCCAATTATGCTACGTCATCTCGTCCTCTAGATCGATTGTAGTTGTTTAAAGATAAAAGAGTATCGATTTGAATAATACGTACTTTATTTTTCGCAATTAAGTATTGTGCTTGCGAAGTTACAATTCTCTCGAAGAGGACGCTTGTAAAATTTTCCAAAAACATTGGATTTTTCTGACCAACCTGCCGCAACTCTCATTTTTTCGATACATAAACCTTTTCGCTGTGCTGCAGATACGGCAGCGTGTTTTACACTGTAACCTGCGAACACCGTGACATCAACACCACTTTTACTCATGATTTCTTTAAGCCATCGACTGAGTGTTTGCGTACTTGCCGGATGATATGGCTTTTTATAGGTTAGTAAATAAGAATCCTCGCTTTCTGTTCTAATAACTTTTGTTTTTTCCGTATACATTTGTATCAGAGTTGCGACGCAAAGTTCTGGCTGTTCTGTCATAAATGGAAAGTATAACATTTGTTGCTCTTTACCCACTTTTGAGGTTTTTATTCTATCAGGGATATAGATTTTTATAGCGTCGCTAGCTACTTTAATATTTTGTAATTTGATTTTTGTTAGAGTTTGAAGGCGCTGCGCGGTAAACAGTGCTAAAAGAGTTACTAATTTTGTAGATAAAAGTTCTAAACTCAACTGCTCATTTAAACCAAGTCCCGATAAATACCGTAGAACAATATCGGGGTCCCATGTATCGTTATATTTAGCACGCGAAGGCTTTGCAACAGAAAAACCTTTACAAAAACGCTTAACATTTGGTTCACTACCTAGATCGTAATTTAAAACTAAAGAAACAGCCGAGCGATAACTATTTAGTGTTCCGTAAGTTTTAATAGATTCAGCTACGGACGATAAAAATTTTAAAACTTCTGAAACTGGTGCTTCGAAAAGTGATAGGTTTTCTTTCTTGCAGTAATTCCACCATAGTCTCAAAGGTTTGTCATATTGATGAATAGTGCCACTTGATAGAGATTGAAGTGTCACCGGAATGGAAGGCTCTGGGATTCGTTGTGCAAGAAACGCTTCCCTGATAATAATCCTGCCACCAGGGTAAGTTTCCCTGACAGGGGATGCTTCTCACTGAAAGGACAAATTAATAACTCAGAATTCGGTTCAAAATATAAAGGTTCGTTTATTAACAAGGAGTTAAATAATGGGAAACCATGACTGCGTCGGCCATAATGGTATCACTAGTACCCCTTCTGCTTTATCCATTATTATTTTTTGCAAGGTTCTGAGAATCATGGAAAATGGTGGAAAGGCATAAAATTTATATTCACTCCATTTTATTGTAAACGCGTCTATTGCGTATGAATTTGCGTCTTGCTTCCATGATATGAATTTTTCACACTTTTTATTTGCAGTGGAAGCAAATAAGTCAATTTCGAATGAACCAAATGTGTTTTTTAATTTTTTAAATGCCCAAGGTGCTAATTGCCACTCGGTTTCCTTGGGTAATAATCTTGATTCCCTATCTGCCTCCGTGTTTTCGCACGAAGCGATATACGAAGCAAAAATCCACAGATTGCGCTCCTCGCACCACTGCCAGATATCTTTACATAAATGACTTAGTTTTGGTAATTGTATTCCACCTATTTTGTTTATATAAGATATCGCAGTTGTGTTATCTATGCGCAGTAAGAGGTCTTGCGATCGCAAATCTTTTGCAAAACATTTTTATCCATAAAATGCTGCTAACAACTCTAGATAGTTAATATGGTGTTTGCGATCATCGAAACTCCACCAACCATGGATTTTCACTCCGTTACACACAGCACCCCAGCCTGTTAAAGATGTCAGTGAAGATTTCAAGACCGAAATCTTGAGTTGTAAAGGGATTACTTGACGACAATATATTATCAATCCACCATTGGAGATCGGGTTGAAGCGATTTTGAAAGATTGATTTGTTTGTCAAAATTACCTTTTTTGTCTATTAGCGATAAAAATTTTTCTCTTTCCAGATTTTTCGTGTATAAGGTTCCATACTTCACCGCAGGACATGAAGCAACTAATATACCCACAAGTTTTGCTAGTTCTCTAATTTTACATTTTTCTAATTTATAAAATTCTTTAGCTTTCGAAAGAATTAAGTTCTTTTTCTTTTCTGTTAATTCCAATGACATTTTGTTAGTATCCCAAATAAACCCTAAATATTTGATTTTCGTTGATACTTCAGTGACAGATTTTTCATAATTAATTATAAATCCTAAACTTGTTAAAAGTTGTTGAGTAGCTAAAATGTTTTCTAAACATAGTTTTACGGTTTTTTCGATTAATAAAAAGTCGTCCAAGTAGACTACTGAAAGAAAAGAACGCGACCTAAGATGTTCTACCACTGGTTTCATGATTTTGGTAAATACAAAAGGGGCCGTACTTAACCCAAAAGGAACACAATTAAATTCACAAAGAATGCCCTTAAACATGAACCTTAGATATTTTCTATGAGGTCTCGCTACTGCAATTAGAAAAAATGCGTCAGTTAAATCTAAGGTGGCCAGATACGCATCTTTAACCAGAATCCTAGCGACAGTTTTCCTGTTTTTTAGTTTAAAATGAGGAGGATCAAGAAATGTATTTAAATTCTTTAAGTTAAGTATAAATCTTTTAAAACCATTAGACTTATCTGCCAAAAATAAAGTTGACAAAAATTGACTTTTGACAGGTAGACATTTAGATATTGCCCTTTTTTGGAGTAATTCATTGATTGCTGAGTGATAGTCGTTTTCCTCCTGAGCCGAAATTATTATCTCCTTGGGAGGTTCGATTTGATAGGGTTCAGTTACGAAAGGAATTTCGTACCCTGTGACGTACTGATAAATTATGGAATCAGATGTCAGTTTTAACCAATTATGGGCGAAATATTGTAACCTTCCTGCAATAATACTTACATTCTCTAACGTTGAGTCCTTCCCTGCGTCTGATTCCGCGCATACTTGTTATGTTGCCCCCCCTGACGAGCATTCCTGTAGTTCGTTTTGGGGGGGCCCTTGTAGTTTAAATAATTTGACGAATCCTCTCTAGGATACGAACGTTTTTTATAATCGCTTGTTGTCCTTGCTGACGATCCCGAAAACGTTGTTTTGGCGATATCTTTACTGGATTTTTCAGCAGCTTTTGCCGATTGTAATTTTTCGTTGAAAGTTTCCCCGTAGAGAAGAGTATCGACTTCACACTGGTCGGTGATGCTTTTTACTATCAAGTTTAAACCAGGAGTAATAAAGGACCGTCGAGTAATAGATATCCTGTAATGGAGATCTGTGAGGATTCTTCCCGAATCTCCTAAATATTCAATAAGTTGATTCAAGCTAGGATCTTCTTTTGATCTTTTTAAAAGCTCGCTTAAACACATTCCTAGGGCAGTAATGCCAGTGCCTAACTGGTTTTGTGTTATCACTTGATAACTGTCTTTTTTAATTGACAGTGGTTCAGCAACAGATTTAACCTCCGGATTTAATTTTGGTGCTTGAAGGGTTTTGCAATTCACCGAAATAGGGTATTTTTCTATAAGATCTTTCTTTGACTCTCTAGAAATACCTGACTTTAAAGTTTTTGTCAAAACATCTGCAAGAGAGTTGTGGATTTCCGGACCAAATTGTTTATTCTGGTTGACATTTCCTAATAGGTTAAGTGTCTCTTTGTCCAACTCAGACTTTTCTTGTTCGGCTGCTTTCGAGTCTTTCCGGTCATCCTCGTGCGGACTGGAGATTTTCAACGAATCTTTTGACGAACTAGAGGTTTTTGACGAATTTGAGTATTTGGAGGATGAAGATCCTGATGATGAAGACGACGATTTGGATGATTCAGATGACGACGATGTGGATGAGGAGGAAGATAAGGAACGAGTGTGACTGTGGCGTGACGCGCCTCGCAGGCTACGCTCGCCGCCATTTTTGTCATGCCTTGATTTCTTGGACTTCTTATTTTTTGGTTTTTTATCATGTGATCTTATTTTTGATCGTGATCGGTGTTGACTGTAACGTGACAAATCTCTCGGATTTCGCTCGCCGTTATAATGGTCTCTTTTCCGTTTAGATGATGATGATGACGATGAAGCGTCTTTTTTACGCTACTTTTCAAGTTGTTCCAGTTTATCGTACAACCGCTCTATGTCCCTATCCCGTCGCCGTTTACGGGATACCTTTGATTTATCACGTCCCATCGCTTGAAATTTATTAAAACTGTCTAAAACTTTATTATTATTTTCTGATTCACATGCACGCGTGTGGCAAGGATCGCACAGAAAAGCGTAATGGCGATAGGATACAAGAGTCGCCCTCTGGTAGAGAGTCATTGAATTTGGCGCGAATATTTAAAAAAGCTGTGGTCTGGATCGAGAAACTAGCGTTACTACAATTGATCTAGAGGACGAGATGACGTAGCATAATTAAGTTTTGAGATATCTATATTTGAAAGTTAGAAAAAATTGTCAAAAATAATTGCAAATTTTGCAAATTAATTGAAAAAAAATGAAATCAATTTAAAAATGTGGAAAGTAATTTAAAAAAATTATAGAAAGTTAAAAAAATTCTTGAAAATTATTATATATATGTATAAATAATAAAAATAAATAATAATGACATTTTAATAAAATTTTGTGAAAATAATTGAAAAAATTAAATAATATATTTTAAATAAGGAAAGTTAAAGAAACTTTTAGAAAAATACTTAAAACTTTCAAAAGCCCATTGAAAAAAATAGAAAATAATGAAAAAGTAAAGAGAAAACAAATGAAAAAATATGAACATAATTTAAAATTGAAGAGAATAATTTCTGTTTAAAGATAATTAATTACAAAATTTTTTAAAATTAAGAAAAAGAACGGAAGTAATTGAAAATTGAAGAAAATAATATAAATAATTGAAAATTGAATAAAATATTCGAAATGTTGGATAAATAGTTTAAAATTATTGAAATTATAAAAGAAATGAAAAAAATTAAAAATTGAAGGAAATAAATTTTGGAAAGTAATTGAAAAAGGATTTTAAATTTTGAAATTTGAAGAAAATAATTGAAATATGATACAAACAATAATAAGTTGTAAAAAATAAATGACATTTGAATGAAATAATTGAAACTCAAATTTTCCCAGAATTTTTGGTGTTGAACTTTGTTCGCCAATCATGAGTAGGCTCGTACACAAATCGTGCATCTCAGAAACCTACTATATCGACACTAAGTTCGTAAATTCAGGAAGATTTTCTCGATATTTAAATCAAATTGAAACACGAAAATTCAAATGAATTTTCGATTTTTCAAGATTAAATTATTTGAAATTAGAAAATTCTGTGAAAAAATATCGGATACTTAGCTCCGCCGGGATTCGAGCTCAGGTCTTTCAAATGGCGCTTGACTGCTCTAAACCAACTAAGCTACAGAGGTCCATGTTGGATATAATTTCACAGATTTATCGCCTTATTAGGCCATGACATATATATATATATAGACACATATATATTTTAAACTTAATTTTAGCAAATTCAAATTTTCCCAGAATTTTTGGTGTTGAGTTGGTTTAGAGCATTCAAGCGCCATTTGAAAGACCCGAGTTCGAATCCCGGCGGAGCTATGTGTCCGATATATTTTCACAGAATTTTCTAATTTCAAATAATTGAAACTATTACATAATTTTTTTTAATAAAAAAAAATTGAAATTTGAGAAAAATACATGAGGATCTTATAGAAATTAATTGAAAAAAATCAGAATAACCAAAAATTGGGGTAAATAAATGAATAAAGGTAAAAATAATTGAAATTTACGATAATTAATAAAAAAATTTGATAATTATGAAACCAAATAAAAATAATTAAAAGTTGAAGGAAAGAATTGAAATTTTAGAAAAATAAATAAAAATCTTAGAAAATGGGATTAATAATTAACAATCTTGGAAAATAATTAATAAATGATAAAATTAATTAAAAATTGAAAAAATAATAGAAAATTGATAAAAATAATTGTAATTTTAGATAAATAATTGAAACTTTTGAAAATTATGCCAAAATAATGAAAATAATTGAAAAATCGTTTAAGAGATGAAAAATTGATGACAACAATCTAAATTTGAGGTAATAATTAATAAATGATAAAATTAATTTAAAATTGAAAAAAATAATAGAAATAGGATAAAAATAATTTAAATATAAAAAATTGAAAATAGTAAATAAAATTTGAGAGAAATAATTGAAAAAAATCATAGTATACATGTTTAAAAAAAGAAAATAACATAAATAATAATATAAATAATTAAAAATTGAATACAAAATTCGAAATGTCAGACAAATAGTTTAAAATTTTTGAAATTATAACACCGTCCGACAAAATTCAACTTTTGGTTGCACACATGAGAAAATCCAATGAAATCTCGTAGAAAACACAAAAAGAAAAGATAACTATCTTTCCGATTTTTTGTATCACGTCATAAAAATTTTTAAATTGAATTTAAAGTTTTTTTTTAATAACTCTTTAAAAACGGAACGGACACTATTGTACATTCATTTTCAAAGTTAGTTTTCAACGTTGTTGGAAGTTTAAAATATTGTTGCAACCATCTTTTCTTACGTATTTTTATCGCTCTTTCAGAATCTGTTACAAATATTTAAAAAAAAAAAAATTTTAAAAGTTATGTCCACTTTTAAAAAAAACTGTTAATTTTTGACGATTCTGTTGAAACAAAAATTATTTTCGATACTCAGAAAAATATTTCTACTTAAAATATAGCGTCCGTAATATCCAAGCTTCGCAATATCGAATAGTGCTTTTAAAACTTTAAATATGATAAATCCAAAATGTCGACGAAAGAAATTTTTTTTCAATATTTGAACACCTAGTGTACGATATTTTAATTCTTTTTTTATTTTTACGACACTGAGGGTCTAAAATTTTTTAAAATAATGAATCCAGCTGAAAATGCTTTCGAGCATTTCCATGGTAAGTGATCATGGAAATTTCCTTATGTTATGGGATTTAGACCAAACTTCGCTTACTTGTAATCCTTGATGTAACTAAAAAAATTGTAAAGCTTCTTTTAAAAAATATTAATAAATGTAGGAGATATTCAACTTTAAAATTTTTGAACTTTTTATTTTTGAGACCACATAACTTTTGAATGATAAGAGAAATAAGGGTCAATTTTTTTTAAATTGTTCGTTAAAAGACACACTTTTTACTAAATTAAGTTTAAAATAATATTAATTTAAAGCTTTGTTGATATTTAAAGAAAAAGTTTTGTTTTCTGTTTTTTAAAAAACCTCCAATTTTTATTTTGTAACTATTTTTTGTAGTGATGTAGTATACTTACCTCAAGATACCCTGTAAGTTTCAAAATGGGATGAGCATAACTTTCCAAGAAATAAATAAAAATGTATTACAAGTAACGTTAAATATGTATGATTCGAACTTTGTTCTTTTCGAGAGATGCTCGTTTGTTATTTTTTTAATTGATTTAGCGAAGAATTAGCCTTATTTGACATAAATTTTTTTTATTCCGTGGAAAGTTATGCTCATCCCATTTTGAAACTCACAGGGTGTCTTGAAGTAAATACACTACATCACTACAAAAAATATTAACAAAATGAAAATTGGAGGTTTTTAAAAAAACAGAAAACAAAACTTTTTCTTTAAATATCAACAAAACTTTAAATTAATATTATTTTAAACTTAATTTAGTAAAAAGTGTGTCTTTTAACGAACAATTTAAAAAAAATTGACCCTTATTTCTCTTATCATTCAAAAGTTATGTGGTCTCAAAAATAAAAAGTTCAAAAATTTTAAAGTTGAATATCTCCTACATTTATTAATATTTTTTAAAAGAAGCTTTACAATTTTTTTAGTTACATCAAGGATTACAAGTAAGCGAAGTTTGGTCTAAATCCCATAACATAAGGAAATTTCCATGATCACTTACCATGGAAATGCTCGAAAGCATTTTCAGCTTGATTCATTATTTTAAAAAATGTTAGACCCTCAGTGTCGTAAAAATAAAAAAAGAATTAAAATATCGTACACTAGGTGTTCAAATATTGAAAAAAAATTTCTTTCGTCGACATTTTGGATTTATCATATTTAAAGTTTTAAAAGCACTATTCGATATTGCGAAGCTTGGATATTACGGACGCTATATTTTAAGTTGAAATATTTTTCTGAGTATCGAAAATAATTTTTGTTTCAACAGAATCGTCAAAAATTAACAGTTTTTTTTTAAAAGTGGACATAACTTTTAAAATTTTTTTTTTTTTTAAATATTTGTAACAGATTCTGAAAGAGCGATAAAAATACGTAAGAAAAGATGGTTGCAACAATATTTTAAACTTCCAACAACGTTGAAAACTAACTTTGAAAATGAATGTACAATAGTGTCCGTTCCGTTTTTAAAGAGTTATTAAAAAAAAACTTTAAATTCAATTTAAAAATTTTTATGACGTGATACAAAAAATATTAACAAAATGAAAATTGGAGGTTTTTAAAAAAACAGAAAACAAAACTTTTTCTTTAAATATCAACAAAACTGTAAATTAATATTATTTTAAACTTAATTTAGTAAAAAGTGTGTCTTTTAACGAACAATTTAAAAAAAAAATTGACCCTTATTTCTTTTATCATTCAAAAGTTATGTGGTCTCAAAAATAAAAAGTTTAAAAATTTTAAAGTTGAATATCTCCTACATTTATTAATATTTTTTAAAAGAAGCTTTACAATTTTTTTAGTTACATCAAGGACTACAAGTAAGCGAAGTTTGATCTAAATCCCATAACATAAGGAAATTTCCATGATCACTTACCATGGAAATGCTCTTTCACTGGTATTTTTAGGATCACGAAATCTGATTGTTTGATCATTTTTTGACAAATTAAAATGTGGTATTAAGGATCTATCGCTTTTTTCAAAAAAAAAAATTTGTTTTCTTGAGAAGTGAAAAAAATCCAAAAAATTATTTTAAAAAATTGGTTTCTTGAAAAAGAACTTGAAGATGAAAACTAGGGCTGGAAAATGTCCATCAAAGAGTTGACATTTTTTTATATTTTTAGTGGTCTTCGACTCTAATTCTAAATTCACAAAATTACAAGAATTCACACTAACAGGTGTCAAAACCCCAGATGTGCAATAAATGAGTTTAAAATTTAAACTTTCCATTAGAGCCCATGCATTTTAAGAATTGAAAATAAGATTATTTTGTGTTTTTAAATACGATAAAGTTACACTAAAAAACTGTTAATAGAAAGGTTCGCCTAATGAACGCAAGTGCTGCGTTTAACGAAAGCTTAAAATACACTTTTAAATCAGGAGGGCTATTCTCCTTTTTAATCATGCTGTCCAACTTTGATCGTTCAACTTCGGACCTAAAAGTGACAGTCAACTGCATTCTTTTTTTTAAGTCGGTTACGTGTTTTTGACGTTTGTATATTATTAGCGAATGTGACAAATACAAGATCGTGTTATATATTAAAAGATATGGAAAAGTTTTTGAAGGAATATGATTTTCTTCATCTGCGTGACCTTTTTAAATGTATTTTATAAATATGTACATTTTTATAAATTAATAATTTTGTGAAAAGTTAACCCCTACAAATTTACTGTTGTCAATTGCTGTGAAGCATTCACCTTGTTTCTTTTAATTTCTCTCTGTTTGTACACATACATAATTAAAATTTAATATTTAGCAAACGGTGTGAAAGATGAAAACTTTTTCTTAATGCATGAGAAAATTTTGAGAATTTTGAACGGAAGTCCAGATTTCCTGAAGTTTATTTCTAAATTTTATTATTAAAAAGGAATTTTTAGTATTGAAAATGATAACATGAATATAGAAATGATGGAAGTAGAAATTTTAGAAACTGAGTCTAATCAAATGTTTAATAGTGACTCTAACATTGCTCATTCAAGTATATCTAATATTCATCAAAATGAATTGATCAATCATCAAAATGATTCTAATGTTAATCTAAAAGAACCTAACGTTTATCAAAAAAAACCTAATATTCAACAAATTGAACCTACTTGTCATTCAGATCAAATACTAGAAGACATTATTCTTCAAGGTTTGGAAATTATATTTATAGTAATCAAAAAATAAACAAAAACTTTGAATGTTTAGCATACAACGATTAATATTTAATAAATGTTAAAAATAATATTTTGGTTTTCTTGTTTTCTTATACTATATTAAAAAAAGTGTTTATATTTCCAGATGTTCCATTTACTTATAAAGAAACTGACTTTTTTCATTTACTGAATAAAACTTTACAAGGTAGGATAATATTAGGAAAATATAGTATGAGAAAAGAATTAGATATCCACAAATTAAAAGATTTACTGATTTTGGATAAAATAGAAAATAGTCCCCAGTATAAGTGAGTTTGCTTTTAATAAATTAACGTAATTTTATAAGAAAGGTACAAAAAGAAAGAAATTATATTGAACTTATAGAATGCATATAAAAATATGTATATTTTGTATGTATAATGAACCTCATTACAAATTGGGTTATATTTGTTGCATTCATTTTTTGAAAGGGTGAAACAAGTTGTCAACTTTTATCGGTGAATTATAATTTATTTAATAAAACAGAATCTACAAACTATAAAATATTTCCTATAAAATTTAATTAAATACTCTATTTTATTTACTTGCTTCTGAAGATTAACCGACAGAAGAATTTCTTGATTTACGAGACGCAATAATAGAATTGTTTCCAACGGAGAAAAAAGACTTCTTTTACATAAATTATCACAAAGGTGAAGACAAGCAGGTTGTAGGTGCACGTGGGTGTCTTTATAACCATTATAAGTTTATTAGAAAGCAGTTAAAAGCAGCTGGTATTTTAATATCTGACTTAGAAGAAGAAAACGACACATTTGAAGCCGAAACTCTCCAGAAAGGTTGTTAATAATTAAGAATTTTGTGTCTCTCTGAAATTAAATCACTGAAATTTCATTGATTTAAGAGCAAAAAGTGCACTGAAAAAACAGTCCGGTTAAAATAACTAGAAAGTCATGTTAAATAGGGCTTCACTGGAGTTTCTGATTATTTTAACCGAAATTCTGGTTAACTTAACCGGACGCCTGGTAAAATTAACCAGAATTCTGGTTAAAGTAACCGGAAACTCATGTTAAATTGGGCTTAACCAGAATTCCGGTTATTTTAACCGTACTGTTTTTTCAGTGTGAATCACTAATCACTCTCAGTGAATTTTCATAATTCTCAGTGAAAATATCAATGATTTGCAGCAGTGTATTTGTTTTATTGTCCGAGATTACTTATTTATCAGTGTAAAATCACTGATTCATTTTAACAGAGTATAATAATGAAAGTAATCTGTACACTAGCAATTTAAATTATGTTGTAATTTTTTAAATATTCTAACAGAACTTGAAAGTAATTTCGACTGTTTAACGGATCCAAACAGAAAGTATACTTCAGAAGAAGTAATTGCTAAATGGGTCGAATCATATTCTGAAAGACAAAATCTTATTAAAAGTTTTAAAAATAGAAAAGATTCAGTAGCAATTTATTTGAACAGTTTCCCTTGTTTAACTTCTCCATTGGGAATTACTTTGGTATGTATAACTTACGTTAATACTAAACTTTAGATCAAAAAGTTTGACATAACTTTTTTTGAGTACATTAGTTAAGTTATTATTAAAATTTCTTTAACAACAATTAATAATAATCCATGTAATAAACACTATTTTTGACAATTCATTAAATTCAGTACAAAATTGTCGTTTTCAAACACTTTTTTTGTATGCTTTAATTACACAGCCACACAAAAAAAAAAGTACCCGAGTTGGGGAATGAGACTACCCATTCCTTATGTATTTTGATGCGCTGAATCCGAATCCGTCCTCAGAATTGGTCCATCAGATCAAGTTTTGACTCTAACCTCAAAATTAATAAAATGACACTTTTTGAACATTAGAATTTGAACTCGACTTAACTTTAATACATGCCTAGGACCAATAGAAAGCTTGAATTATTACCTTTAAAACGCTTTTTTAGAAACTGTTCTACGATGATTTTTAACGAAGTTATGATGTTTTACTTAGAATTATTTTTTTCCTTTGCACAATAACACATCAATAATTGATGTGTTTTTAACATATAGAAAAAAGTCATATTTTAAGTAAAACATCATAACTTCGTTAAAAATCATCGTAGAACAATTTCTAAAAAAGCGTTTTAAAGGTTATAATTCAAGCTTTCTATTGGTCCTAGGCATGTATTAAAGTTAAGTCGAGTTCAAATTCTAATGTTCAAAAACTGTCATTTTATTAGTTTTGAGGTTAGGGTCAAAACTTGATCTGATGAACAAATTCTGAGGACGGATTCGGATTCAGCGCATCAAAATACATAAGGAATGGGTAGTCTCATTCCCCAACTCGGGTACTTTTTTTTGTGTGGCTGTGTTATTAAACACTTTAAAAAAATCGGAATTTTATAGCTAGAATCTGACTTCAATAGACTTATAGAAAATACTGTAGCATCAACTGAAGTCTCAAGTTATACGTCTCTTTTTATTAATTCATGGCCATCATTAGCTTCAAAAATTGTCAATTATTGTAAAAATTCCAGAATTAAAGAAGTTAAAGAATTTTTTTCAACTTATGACGATCTCTTGGAAGAAGGTATTAATTATTCATCAAAATTGCCATACAGCTTTTACATAATATATATTTTGGTGACGCATAACGATTTTCTAAAACTTATTTATCAGAAATGACATGTAGCCTAAAACCCATTGAGCCTAAAACCATTTAACCGAAAAACCATTAATTAAGCCTAAAAACTATTTAGTCTTAAAATCCTTTAGCCTAAAAACCATTTAGCCTAAAACTTATCTAGCCTAAAAATCATTTAGCCTTAAAACCATTTTGCCTAAAAATCATTTATCCTATAAATCATTTAACCTAAAACTCATTCAGCGTAAAAATCGTTTAGCCCGAAAATCTTTTAACCAAAAATCATTTAGCCTAAAGCTCATCCAGTCCAAATATTATTAGTCCTAATAATCATTCGACCTAAAGCTCATCTACCCTGAAAATAATTTAGCCTAAAACTCATTTAGGTTAAAAATCATTAAGCCTAAACATCATTTAGCCTAAAAATCATTTAGTTTAAAACTCATCCAGTCTAAAAAATCTTTAACCTAAAAACTATTTAGTCCCAAAATCATTTATCCTAAAAACCATGTAGCCTGAAACTCATCTAGCCTGAAACTCATCTAGCCTTAAAATAATTTAGCCTAAAAACCATTTTGCCTAATAATCAGCTATCTTATAAATCATTTAACCTAAAATTCATTCAGCCTAAAAATCGTTTAGCCTGAAAATCATTCAACCTAAAAACCAAATAACCTAAAACCCATTCAGCCTAAAAATAATTTAGCCTAAGATTCATTGAACCTGAAAACCATTTAGCTTAAAAATCATTTATCCTAAAAATCATTTAGCCTAAAAATCATCTAGTTTTTAGGCTAAATGATTTTTAGGATAGACGAGTTATATAGAGGCTAAATGGTTTTTAGGCTAAATGATTTTTAGGCTGAATGAGATTTAGGCTAGATGAGTTTTAGGCTAAATAGTTTTCAGGCTAATCGAATTCAGACTAAATGGCATTTTAGCTAAATAAGTTTTAGGGAATATTCATGCGTTTCATATTTTTGTTCGAGTTGCAGAATCACTACGTTGTCCAATTAGAATTTTAATTATTTTGATAGTTGAGCAACTATTGACTCAATAATTTATCATTTATTTTAGGAAACAACGAAAGTGTTTTAGCATTATTTTTATTACCACTTTGTGTCACTATACCTAAAAGCTTGAAGACTGAAGATCCAAAACCTAAAACTATACAAGTAGAAAAAGCAAAGTCTAAACAAAGTTTGAAAGAAAAGGCTAAGTCTAAGCAGAGTTTAAAAGTAGATGTTTCAAAGTGTATTCCTATTTCAAAGGCAGATATTTCGAAGTCATTTATTCTGATTGTTAAAGTATATGATTACATTTTTATAATAAATAATAAAGACATAAAATATTAAGAAAATATAATTTAACTTCTTTTTTTTAGGAACTCGCAGATTTGAACAAGGAGCGACTTAAATTTGAAACTTGGTTGGAAACACATGGTGATTTGAATTTACCGTATGTCATTTTTTGTGACCACGTCTGGTCTTTTATACAAAAGGCAGTGTACAAATTCGAGCCTCATAAAACTTTCTCAGCAATTTCAAAGCTATTTGTTGAAGTAAACAAGTGTTAGAGCGTACAATTTTTGATCGAAAATGGATAATGAAAGTATTTTCAACTCTATTTTAACATTTATTCTGATTTTATATGGAGATCCTCATTTACCTCGAAAAATTGTTCAAGACTTTGTAGATTATTTCAATATATTTATTAAAGACATATTTCTACCTTCATTAGAAAATGAGATTATTAATTTATTAAAAGAAAACCATGTATCAGATAACCTAGTACGTGAAGTAGAGGCTTCTTTTCAGAAACACAGTTCCATTTTTGATAAATTTTTGACAGAAAAAAGAAGATTTAATTTGTTAAGAAAAAAAGGGTTTACTAATCCTGAACAATTTTCAATTGGAAGCACGTTTGTAAGCAAGATTGCAGGAAATAAAATAAAATACGTTCCGGAATTTCTATACGCAATACATATTCCTTTACGAAAAACGTTAAAACAGTTTTTAGAAATACCAGATATTTTAAATAAAATTTTGCAGTATGTTGCTGAATTACGTAAAGAAACAAACATTATATCCAATGTAACCCAGGGTGATCTATGGAAAAGAAAATATTCACAAATTACGGATTGTATAGTTTTGCCTATTTTTCTATTTTACGATGATTTGGAAACCGGGAACCCTTTAGGGAGTCATGCTGGGACAAACAAATTCGGAGCCTTATATGCTTTCATTGCTTGTCTTCCTCCACACCTCGCTTCAAAATTAACTTCCATATTTTTAACAACTTTGGTACATTCGGCAGACAAATTTAAAAGTACAAATGAGCAAGTTTTTCGGAAAATTATTGAAGAAATAAATTATTTGCAAAGTGAAGGGATTAAAATCGTCGCAGATGGAGTTATCCGACTTGTACAATTTCGTTTAGTACTGATTTTGGGTGACAACTTAGGACTGAATAGCATATTTGGCATGGTAGAGCGTTTCAAAGCAAATCACTTTTGCAGAATATGCAAAATATCATCAAAAGAAGCGGAAACATCAAACAAAGTTGAAAACAAATCTCTTTTGAGAACTCGAAGTAATTACGAACAAGATCTAAAAATTGATGACGCATCATCTACTGGTATTAAAGAGGCATGCACGTTTCATAAAATACATGATTTTCATTTTACTGAAAACTTGAGTGTAGACTTAATGCATGACCTCTGAGAAGGAGTTTGCCTTTATGATATGCGATCAATTATACAGCATTTGATTTTTGAAGATGAGCGTTTTACCTTAGAAGTTTTAAATACTAGAATAAAAGATTTTGAATTCGAATCAGATTCAGTTACTCCTCCTACAATCTCGACCAAATCTGCAAAACAAATAAAATTAAAGATGTCGGCATCTGAGATGCTCTGTTTCGTACGATATTTTGGGTTTATAATTGGAGACCGTGTTCCTGAAGACAATGAGTGCTGGGGACTTTATAAATACTTGAGACAAATTTTGGATATCTTAACTTCTCCACGAATAATTAGAAGTGACATAACTATTTTAAAAAAATTAATACAATATCATAATGAATTATTTATTCGGCTTTTCGGTTCGTTAAAACCAAAATTCCATTTCTTAATACATTATCCTGAAATTCTATTAGAAAATGGACCTTGCGTTCACTTTTGGTCGATGAGATTTGAAGCGCAAAACAGAAACGTTAAAGCTAACGCTTTATCGACAAGTTGCTCCAAAAATTTACTACAGACTATAGCGACAAAGCAGATATTAAAAGTGTGCCAAACGGTCCACAATCTAGAGTGTAACAATAATATCAGTTTATTTAGTCAAGATTTTCAAGCGTATGATCAGGCAAGAGTTTTCTTTAAAGATTACAGAAACAATATGGAATTATATAATAAAATTCAAATTTTTGGCACTGTTTACAAAGTTGGAACCTTTCTTGTTACGAATTTACAAGAAGTCGAAAAAGACTTTGGCAAAATTTTAAAAATTATTAAAATTGAAAGCGAAATTTTTTTCCATGTTGAAATTTATCATGAGCTTACATTCGATGAACATTATCACAGCTACATAATTGAAAAAAACAAGAAAAAAACTAAAACCAAGTTTCTTACCTTTACTGATTTACCTCTAATAACACCTTGCCTCTCAACGATGAATAATAAAACACATTTTATTTGCACAAAATATATATTATAATTTAATTTCAAGTTTTGTGTTAATTTCCTGCTAAAAATTGTATTTAGATTCTCATTAAAAATAAAAAAAATTAAATTGTATTTAGATTCTCATTAAAAATAAAAAAAATAAAAACAAATTCCTTTCTTAATACATTTTTAGACATTTTCTTCCTGATAATTATTATTTACGGTTTATGCTTTTAAAAACGGATAAATAATTATTCTGAATAAAAATGGTGTAATTAATAGAAATCGATTAAGGATTTCGCTTAAATTAGAAATCAAATGTAGCACATTTATTCGAAAATTTTATTTTAGACTTGCTGGACATCCTGATTATGAACATGAACAGAATAGAGATTTTATAAAAATAAAGATAAGCATATTTTATACTTATTATTAATATTTTAGTTAAAATTTTTAAAAGTGTATTAACTTAATATTATTTTACAGGTTAAGTAATAATTTAAATTAAAAGTTTTCTTACAGCACTAATATGTTACTCTCTAAATTTCAATTGCTAATTGGGAGCATTACAAATTAATATAGATTTAAATTATGAAACCTACTTAAGCTCCATAAGTTTACACAACATAATTTATTTTTTCTTTTTAACTAATTATTGGTATCATTTCATATATATTAAAATAAATAACTCAAAACAAACATTTAAGACCAGGATGATTGGTTCTCTACATTTATTCCAACAGCGCTCCATCAACTTGGAAAGGCACTTGTCCCTGAGTTTTGAGACAACAGTTAGGGGAGAGTGGCCATCAATGTACCGGGTTTTTTTCAAGGTCATAGTACTTATTCAATTTTACCAATTTTAAGCACTTCTTTGCATCAATGTAAAACTACAACACTTCTCTATTTATTGCACACATATTATACACGATTTATTTTGATTAAATAATAAAATTTAGGATTTTTCTAAACTTACAAGCTATTTTCATTTTTAACATCCTGGGTACACAATGAACCACCTCTATAAAAACACTAAAAATGTTCAACAATAATAATATTGCAATTTTCACGTTGTAAAAAAACTTATTTTCTATCAAATACTATAAACAATTATTACTTAACACTTTTTAATTGATAATGTATAACATAAATATACCTCAAATTTAAGTTAACTAGCTAAAATGGCATCTTAGTTCTGCTATGTTGAGAAAAGTACTGATAACAATTGTTGTAACATGCTGTACGCATGCCTAGTTTTATAATCAGGCATCCCACTCCAGAAATCGAAAATACACTGAAATTGCAGGTGGTTCATTGTTCCCCGGTACATTGAATCAACATGACATTTGCAACAAAAATGGTTTTTTATAACTTAATCCAATATTTCAAAATCTTTATCTCATTAGAATATTGTAGTTAAGGCCCAAAACAAAATAAATCGTAAGTACATTTATTTTTAAATTGCCTTATTTCAATTAAAAAACGGGTTTGTATTTTAGGTAAATTTTTTCTTTAGTGCATCAAAAACAGTTTTTTTCAGTTTTCTCTGTAAAGAATAAATCCACACGTCTCAAATTTATGGACGTAGTGTGTTTACGCAAACTTCATTTATATTTAAAATTAGGAGAATTTTTATTTAATTGTTTCTGAGAAAATTGAAATGGTTCATTGAAAAAACTGGTATATTGATGGCCACTCTCCCCTATCCCAAATTTAACGCAGTTCTTAAACTAAACAACAACAGTTTTTTAGTGATGATAAATGCATGCTTTGACTTGGAAAATTACCTAGTTTGTTTTTCAGCAATTAAAAAAAAATTCGAAAATCTGAATCTCTTTTAGAAAAATGACAATATCTTAATTGCAAAATAAAATCGACAAAGAAAGACCCTTTCATTCAGACGTAGACACATATTTATTTGTTCTTGTAAAAAAAGTTTTTAAAACATTTTTCTGTAGAAGATAACAATGCAGAATTAATTATTTCAAGTTCTTAGACAAAAAACCAATTTAAATAAATAAATTAAGAAATTTGTGAATTGACGTATTAAAATCGCTATTATGATTTTTTAATTTTTGATCAAAGATTCGAAATCAGCGACTCTAAAAACCCACGAATAACAAGATTCATAAAAATTCAATGTTTTTTAAAATATCGTCCACCATACTGGATTCGCCATTTTAAAATTTTTAAATCTGGTTTCGTATTTCTAATCAGCGATCCGGAAAATATTTAGACCCTCGGTGTCGTAAAAAAAAAAAATAATTTAAAAAGCGTTCACTGGGTATTCAAAAATAGGAAAAAAATTTCTTCCGTTACCATTTTAGATTTATCATTTATTAAATTTTAAATGCACTGTTCGATATTGTGGAGCTTGGATATTACGGACGCGATATTTTAAGTAAAAATATTTTTCTGGTTATCGAAAATATAAAAAAAAAATTTTTGTTTCGACAAAATAGTCAAAAATTTTCATTTTTTTAAAATTTTTTTTTGGAAATTTTGATAACAGATTCTGAAAGAGCGATAAAAATAAGTAAGAACAGATGGTTGTTACTACTATTTGAGGGAGGGGGGTCTTTTGAGTTCATCAATTTAAACCTTTCGTCGAAAGGTCTTTCTCAAGAAGACTAATTTTCTTTTCTGGATTCATTAATTTAAAAAAAAAATTTAATTTGTGAGTAAACATATCAAAGTTGCCATATTGATTTTTTAAATTCATAAATTTTTATCAACGAATCGAAATCAGTGACCCCAAAAACCCCGAATAACAAGATTCATAAAAATCCAATGATTTTTAGAATGTCGTCCACCATATTGGATTCGCCATTTTGAATTTTTGGAATCTGGCTTTGTATAGAAATGCGAGTCTAATTCTAATTCTAATCAGCGACCCGAAAAAATTTTATACCCTCAGTGTCGTAAAAATAAAAAAAGAATTAAAATATCGTACACTAGGTGTTCAAATATTGGAAAAAAATTTCTTCCGTAGACATTTTGGATTTATCATATTTAAAGTTTTAAAAGCACTGTTCGATATTGCGAAGCTTGAATATTACGGACGCTATATTTTAAGTATAAATATTTTTCTAGTTATCGAAAATATAAAGAAGGTAATTTTTGTTTTAACAGAATCGTCAAAAATTAACATTTTTTTTTAAAAGTGGACATAACTTTTAAAATTTTTTTTTTTTAAATATTTGTAACAGATTCTAAAAGAGCGATAAAAAATACGTAAGAAAAGGTGGTTGCAACAATTTTTTATATATCCAACAACGTTGAAAACTAACTTTAAAAATGAATGTACAATAGTGTCCGTTCCGTTTTTAAAGGGTTTTTAAAAAAAAACTTCAAATCCAATTGAAAATTTTTATGACGTGATACAAAAAATCGGAAAGATAGTTATCTTCTCTTTTTGTGTTTTCTACGAGATTTCATTGGATTTTCTCATGTGTGCAAAGTGGTGTCGGACGGTGATAATACAAATAAAAAAATTAAAAATCGAAAGAAATAAATTTTGGAAAGTAATCGAAAAATGATTTTAAATTTTGAAATTTGGAGAAAATAATTGAAATATGATACAAACAATAATAAGTTGTAAAAAATAAATAAAATTTAAGACAAATAATTGAAAAAATCATAGAATTATGTTTAAAAAAAATAAATAAATAAAAACTACTGTAAAAATTTTAATTACAGAGAATAATTAGAAAATCGCAGAAATAATCGAAAATTGATATGAATAATTAAAGTTTCAAATAAATAATTGAAATTTTTTAAACTTATGCCAAAATAATAAAAATAATTAGAAATTGAAGAAAATAATAGAAAAATTGAAGAATTTATTTTTATCAAAAGAAAATAATCGCAAAATCGGTTAAAACGTGGAAAATTTATTACAATATTAATCTAAATTTAGGATAATAACTGCAAATTTAGGAAATTAATTGAAAAATAATTAAAAAATTAAAAGGTAGAAAAAATAATTGCAAAATAATAAAAGAAATGAAAATTGAACAAAATAATTGAAAATTGTGATATACATTTGAAAGTGTTCAGGAAATTAATTCAGAAATAATGAAAATGATTAAAAATTACAAAATAATATTTACAAAATGACAAAAATAATGATAAATTAAAAAAAAAGTTATTTAAATTTGCTATGAATAATATAAATTTTAGGAATAAATAATTATATTGATTTAATGTCAAGTGGGAAATAATTAAAATTAAAAAAAGTTTTTGAAAAAGCTACACAAAATAATTGAAATTTGAAGAAGGTAAATTTAAGATATGTATAGGGGAATAATTAAAAAATAATTAAAAATTGCAGAGAATAATCAAATGATAAAAATAGTACAAAATTGTAGTTTAAGTAATTGAAATCATAATATTGCTAGGAAAATAATTTTTTATTTCTAGGTAAGATGCCAAAATGTATATATTTGAGTTAAATGTTATCTGACATACGAAAAAATCAATTTGAATGTTAAAAGGAATTTTGTAGTTAGATTTTTAGTAACATTATCTAGACACTTAAAATAATTTTTAAGTTGAAAAAAATTGTTGTAAAACATTAGAAACTTATAAACAAAATGGTGAAATATTCGTCAGAAAATTTTCAATAGAAAAAAATAGCATCTCAATTTTTACAACATTTTTTTAGTTTTTTTTTAAATTGACGTAAGACAAATATCTTATTTTGCAGCAAAATTTAACAAAATAATTTCCAACTCAAATTTGTAATTGATTGGTAACACAAGACATTAATAAAAATGTTTTGTATGAATTTTTCAGTTCAATTTCGTAAAGAAATTCTATTTTTTGGAAACTTTAAATGTGATTGGATTTTTGCATGCTTATTTTCGATATTAAAATCTAAAATCAGGCACAAATGTTTTTTAAATTGTTTATTAACTGTTTTAAAAAAAAAGATTTAAACATTTTCTATTTAATTATATCCAACTTAATTTTTAAAATATATATATATATATATATATATCTGTTGTATGAAACCAAATTAATTGTTCTAAATAAATATTACAATTTACAAAATAAATTTACAAAAATAAAACAAATATTTGTTACAACTATAACACTACTTCACTATCAACTTCAAAAAAATTCTTTAAAGTTCGACAAAACTTTGTAAAATATTTTCGGCGATATTATTTAAATTTTATTACCCATTCAATCAATAAATTTATTCTAACCTAGTGTTAAAAATATTAAAAAAAAAGTATTAAAAATAAACAAAATTACTAACCTAAAAGCTGATTTTCTCAAAAAAGTGATAATTAAATAAATAAATAATTATTTTCAATACAATTAAATAGATAAAGCTTTTTTAATATTTTTTTAAATATTTGTAGGTTATTTAATAAAATATGTTAAATACTTTATATATTACTTATATTTGCTTAAATTAAGATATTTATTAATTTCATCAAACGTTTATATCGATTTTAAAATTTATGTATCTCATTTTAAATCCTTTTTGACAAATAATAATAATGTGATAGGAAAAACCGATAGTCTAAGTTATATAAAATTTTAAAGAATCCGATAAGAAGTAAATAAATAATTCCTTAAATTGGTATGCAAATAAACAAAAGTTATATTCTTTAAATAAACATCTAAGAACTATTATTCATCAATAATTAACCGATTAAACGAACTTACCTTAAGTGAAGTTCAATCGGAATTATATGAGTCGTCTCGTTCGAATAGATCAAATTGTAGTAGTACTCTTTCTGCTAGATCTGGTCACAGTTTTTAAAGCTTTTTTGAAAAAATACTTTTTCGCGCCTATGTTCCACGGATATCCGTAGATGGCGCTGCACATTTCCGACTTGTCATTTATTTTAAAGCTGTTTTGACAAATCGCAACATATATTTGGGGTATTCTTTGAAAAAGACGGGTTCTATATAAGTAAAAATATATTATTTATTTATTATAAAGGGTGGGAGTGATCTATTCGAACGAGACGACTCATATAATTCCGATTGAACTTCACTTAAGGTAAGTTCGTTTAATCGGTTAATTATATTTCGTCGTCTCGTTCTTCTAGATCAAATTGTAGATGTTTAAAGTTGTCTTGCGATTTGTATTAGTTTTGATTTTACTATATTTGTTAATCATTTTTTATTTATCTAACTGGTACGTCAGAGATATATAATATATATCTAAAATCAATATATATTTATATATAAAATCAAATATTTAATAAAACGTTGCAATGACAATTTAGCAATTTTATTTCTTTGTTTTTAATTGATTATGAATTATAAACTGTAAATGCTTTGGGGAAAAATCCTTGTCATTATTTCACATAGAGGTTGTCTAGGGACTGACTAATGTTATGAATATTATAAGTTTTAGTGATTAATCAACTTTAATAAATATTGATCAAGTATCAAACATTGGAATACTTTTGAGGATATTATATGATACTGATCTAATTCTTCGTCTGTGATATAAAAATAAGAACTGCCGTTTTATGATTAATTATGGGTTCAAATTTTATGTAATTTTAGCCAAATTTTAGCCAAATGTAATTTGGGCAGAAAATTATTAACGTTTCTGAAACTTCTATCTTGTGGAACGACCTCACATTATTTTCATGACATTAGGGTAAGGCTTATTTAAAAAACAAATGATCTTTTTTATAAAAGATGAAAGTGAATTCCTTGGAGAATCAAAATAAATTCGTAATTTTGAGGGAACCAAACTTGTTTTAGCTATAGAAAAGACTATAGAAAAGTTCTTTTTGTTTTACCTTCAATAATTTTTCTTATAGATCGTAATATGAGACCAAAAATTGGGAAGACGTCAATAGAATAAAATTTTGTCCAAGATACTCTTTTTTAATATTAATTGCAAAATAGTCTGCATTAAGGCTTGCACAATCTTTCCTTATTGGAAAATGCATGTATTCATCCCATAAATTGTGCAATGCTCTAATTTTATACTTATTTTTAGATTTTATTTTTCGTGACAAATTTTGACTAAATATTATATATTATAAATAATATCTAGAAATTCAGATTGTTTTAATAGATATGTTCAAATATGTAGCAATTTTTAATAATTTTGTAAAAACAAAGGACGCGGTGAAAAGTTAAATTTTTGGTAAATATTCAAAATTGATTTTTATTTTATTTATTATTATTTATTTATTTATTTTATTTATTTATTTATTTTTTTTTTTTTTTAAATTATTATTATTATTATTATTATTAGTTATTTATTTATTTATATTTATTTATTTATTTTTATTTTATTTTATTTTATTTATTTATTTATTTATTTTTTTTTTTTTTAATGAAAAAATTTGGGGCCGGCTTGTTCTAATTCTTTTTTGTGACTCGTTTTTCGCTCTTGCACTAGTAAGCAGTGTGAAATAAGCCTCTATGTGAACGTCAACGTACTTTAATTTAATTTAAATTATGGAAGAAGAAATATATTTATTTTATTTCTTCAATAGTTTACAACTTATTTTGAGTTGCTTAATTTATATACTAATAGTGTCGACAGGAGTTGATCTTTGCAATGTTTATCTTCTTTGTACTATCGGTTTAATCCCCTTTAAGATTATCCATCAACCTTAAAATTCAAGTTACTTATAAAAATGTCATCAAGCTTTTACCTTTGAAAAAATTTAATTTAAAAAGTATATTTTGTATTCCGTTATATATATTTTAATATAACAGCATTATTATTAACATTTTTCCAAGAATTTAAGAATTAATTTAAGGTTTAACGTTGTATAAAAATGGGTCTTTCCCTGGAACATTATGATAAACCATAAACTTCTAACCTCTATTCTGGGTCTTACATATTTCTTAAACGATTCCTTGGGAGTTTGATGATACATTTTATTATGTATTTCCGTAGAATTTTTTTTTTTTTTTTTTTTTTTTTCATTAGCATTCACTATATGATTAAAATTTTATTTATTTATTTTATTTATTCTTCCTATCTCACTTAAGAGGTCCATAAGATTTTTATAGTTTGATGTAATAAAAACGGTTAAACATTGAAGATTGAACCAGAATTACAGTAAAGAAGGCTAATTCTAATTTGTTTTGCAACCTTGTGCTAAGAACCATCTTTTTTGGTTCCAGATTCACCAAATGAATGTTTTATATTAGGATTAATTATTCAAGATTTCGTTGCTTAGTCATTCATTTGTAAGAGGATATTATTTAACAAGTCCTGGTAAACATTTTTGTTTAGTTCTATTTTTAGTTTCTATTCCATTCTTAATTAAAATATAATAAACCTCATTAAAGATATAGGTCTATTTTTTCGATTAATATTCGACAAGGATTTTGAAATCACTATTCAATTGAAGGTCATCACCTTTATTATCATTCTTATTCTCACACTAAGAAAGGACTCTTTTTGCAAAAATGCATTGATTAAGTATGAATTATGCTGATAATCGGTCTTATTATAAAATATTATAGACTCAAGAGTTTGAGGTTATGTTAAACTGTTTTGCTTATGACATAATCAGACTAGAGTGTACGCCAAATATCTTTTCTTTCTCACGAACTTGGAATATTCTTGGAACAAGTATAAGTTTAATTTCTTTCAAGGCAATCAATGCAAACATATTTTTATCCTTAGCAAAAAAGAGATTTTTCCTCCCGATGTGCTGTTAATGTTTTTTGTATTTTCTACTATGACTCTGTAATCATGAGTTTTTTAATATTTTTGAATATTAAATATCATTTTGTTCAATGGTATTGACATACAAACTTTTTGGAATTTGTGAAATTTATTTCTTTAAGGTAAAAAATATATTCTAATTTCGGTAATCTTAGTGAAAATAATAAAAAATAAACTATAGATTATAATTAACTCAATTACCAATTACGAATGGAATATAAAAATTCCAATAAAATTGTAAGAAAATAAAATTCATTGAAACGAATTATTTTTTACTTGAAATGTAATTATGCAAATACATTGATTCCACATTCAGGTGTTGTTTTTATTTGTGGAGAGATAGTGAAAATTGCCCAGGTGAAAATTAGGCATTTATTTGCATCAAATCACTAGGTAATCACTAGGTGCTTTTAACACTGGTGCTCAGTATGAGATAATGTTTTATAATAGAATTATCAATTTTTCTATTCAATTTAATAGAAGAGGAATTTTAAGTATAATTTTTATAACTATATTCATTTGATTGATCAATTTTAACTTTTATAATAACAAATAATTTTTCTATCTTCTAAGATTGGGGTTAAATTTAACCGATTCAATCGGTCTTTGCGATAGTTACCGTAAACCAGACAAGATAAGCAAATGTTGCGCCCTCTATTTACGATAGAAACCAGCTGATTTTGTCGACATTTGCCATTTTAATTATTTATTTTTTATTTATTTAAGAATAAATGTTAAAAATTATAATACTTATAATTCGAACCTGATGAGATTAGGCGAATGTTGTGCTTTCCCTTTTTGACATAAATTCTGTCTGATTTAATCGATCTTTGCGATTATTACTAAATGCATATAATTTGATAAGATTAAGCGATCTTTGCGCCTTTTATTTCTAACCTGACGAAATTTAGCGATCGTTGCGCTTTCTCTTTTTGACAAATACTGTCCGATTTGATCGATCTTTGCGATCATTATTATATGAATATTATTATATGAATATAATTTAAAACCACCATTTTGGTTAGATGTTATTAAATCAGATCGATCTTTGCGACCATTATTGTGATAATATAATTTAAACTAGACGAGATTAAGCGATCTTTGCGCCCTCTATCTCTGCTAGATGGTATTTATTTCGATCGATCTTTGCGATCTTTATGAAGGTAACTTTAGCCAGATGAGATTGAGCAATCTTTGTGCCCTTCATTTTTGCCAGTGATCGATCTTTGCGATCCCAACAATTACCCAAAATAAACCAAATTTAGGAGCGACCTTTGCGCACTCACTGTTAAAAGTTTTGACTGGCTATAGGCAACGTTGCACCGTCTACTTTTTAATCTCTTCTCGAGTATCTTTGACTGAGAAAGGAAGCCGATCTTTGCGGCCTCTTGTTGACAATATGTGTCATGAGATTGTTTTTGCCTGAATTAATGGTTGAAGTCGAAAAAACGTTGATGATAATGTTCGAAATTGATGATATCTTCACTTGAAGTGAATTCTGCGATGAAGGCGTCTTAACCTTGTTAGCATGTGGCGTGACACGAAATTTTCATTTGCAGTGTCGCGATTCACGTTTAACCTGATTTTTCCACTTGTTACTTTTTTGCACTTAACTTAGCACTTTTAGAAATAAAAAATTTTACAAAAAAAACTCGCTTTTTACGTTGAGAAAAGCAATAAACTATGAAACTTAAACTGTTTCAGATCGCACAGAAAAATACAATGACAAGTCGGAAATGTGCAGCGCCATCTACGGATATCCGTGGAACATAGGCGCGAAAAAGTATTTTTTCAAAAAAGCTTTAAAAACTGTGACCAGATCTAGCAGAAAGAGTACTACTACAATTTGATCTAGAAGAACGAGACGACGAAATATAATTCTCTAACCTTAGCTCCTATTTGATTACCACACTGTTCAGCCTGAATATGCACAATTTCACGCATTTTCCTTTATTTTTAAGTAAATATTAAAAATTTTTATTAATCCTCCAAATTTTAACTGGAAATTTTTAATTTTTGATTTCAGGAAATTAACCAAGCCTTAGAAATCGGTGTAAAGAATTGAAAATTTTCTGAAAATGTCAATAAATAGAAAGCCAAATTAGAAGATATCTGACAACTTTCTTTTGTAAGAACAATTGACAAATTTGAAATTGAATTTATAGAATATAATTTAAATTTTGATAAAACTCTTTTTTTAAAAATAATAAATTAATACGGGAAGAAGTAAAACATTATTATTAAAAACATTTTGTTACTTAAAATGTTATAAAATAATGTAACAAATTTATATAAATAACAGTTAATAGATTTGTATGATTTAATTTCCCGGAACAAGATAAGATCTTTTGTTAAACGGTTAATCAATTTTTGCAATTGATATTAGATATATTATACTTTTAATGATTTACCTCAAATATGGCATGAATTAATTTTTTTTTGTAGTTCATAAAATAACTTTATATTTTCTATTTACCTGTGACACTTTTACTTTTGTTAAAAAGGTACATTTTTCTTGTTTGATTATTTTTTATCTCAATAGATAACAAAAAATCAGCTCTGATTACATAATAAGCATTGTAATACCTAATTGTAAGTCTTTAACACGTCATTTTCATAATGAGTTAATTATGTTCAGAATAAAAAAAAATACACTCATTTAAAAAAGGCAGATTTTATTTATATTTACTAAATAACTAAACATTTTTTTATTTATATTTATTAAGTAAACCATAAAAAATACCGAGTTTTTATGTCGAGCGAATAAATAATGAAATAAAATTGTCAACGCATTTACAATATTTCTTCTTAAACTTTATAAACAAACGAGTAATAAACTGTCCCCTATTTCCCTTAAATTTTCAATGCTTATTCTTTTCTCATGAAAATTTTTCTTTTTATAAAATTATTCCTAAAATTTTCTTATTTTTATTGAAAAGCGCCTGAAAATTTTGTATTTTACTCTAAAATTATTGACTGATTTTCATGTCTTAAAACAACCTGAAATTTAATTAATCTAAAATTAAACCAACCCAAGGTTCAATTTATAAAAATTTTTAACGTCCATTTATTTATTGCAACTAAATGGAATTTGAATTTTAATCAATCTTAATTTTTATTTTCAAAAACTTAACTTAAATAAACAATAATTCGAAACCGTTTTAACCGATTTAAATAAAATTTGGTATACCTAGTTATTACTAAATAGTGGTTCTACTACTAAAATCTGAAATCAGACACAAGAATTTTTAAAAATAACCCTTAAAAAAATTCAATCAATTAACTCCATTTAATATATTTATATATATAACTGTGTAAAAAATATATAGAAGATATCATATTCTTTGCTTCAAAACAAATCGATTGACTTTTATAAAGTTTATACTTTGACCAAATTTTAAAAAACAAATTGTAATTTTAAAATTTTTATTTTCTTAAAAATTAACTTAGGCAGCTTTCATAAATGGTGTTACAGGTTTTTTGAAAAACTTGAACCACCCACCCTAGGCCACATCACAATACCAAAGTCAGAAGTTTTTTATAAAAAATTTAATTAAAGCGTCTTTTCGGTAATAATGGAATTATTTTAAAGATCAGTAATTTATTAATTAATATACGTTTATTTCTAAAGTATTTTCAATGTGAATTTACATGCAAATAGTGTTATTAAACACAATAGGTACTCATTGATTGTTTATAATATTAGTTTGAAACCAAAATTCATTTTTGTAATCAGAAAAATGTTCCCCTCCTAGGAAGTTTTCCTTGGAAACATCCCGGATGCTTCCCCTGAAATCTTTCCTGAGAAACTTATTAGAACCTTCTCTTTGAAACATCCTAGAATACTATTGACAATAATTTAAAGTTAAAACTCATTTAAAGAAATTTGCTGTGATTCATTTTAAAAATTAAAAAGGGGGAAAGAAGAAATTCTTACGTAAGGATATATATTTTGAACATTTTGAAATTTCAAGACAGTTCTATCAATAAAAATTATCTATATTTGTTTACTTCAATACTAAAATTATTAAGAAATCCATCAAGTACAAAACATAAATAAGAAACTATTAATTTTGACTTAATTTTTTAAACCTTACGTAAGTAGAGAGTAGGGGGGGGGGGGGGCGTGAAGAAAATCTTCTGACCCTTACGTGGAGGGAGTGGAGAAGGAAGTTTTTGGGAATTTTACAGTAGAATTCCAAGGGAAGCGTCTGGGATGTTTCCAGGAAGTTTCCGAAAAGTTCCCAAAAGAAGTTTCAGGAAAGTTCGCTGGAAATTTCCAAGAGATGTTTCTGGGAAGCTTCCAGGAAGTTTCTATGGGTAGTTTCCGACAATTTTCAAACAAGTTTCTAAGGGAAGTTTCCGATATGTTTCCAGGAAGTTTTCAAGGAATATTTCCGGTAAATTTCCAAAGGAAGTTTCCGGGAAGTTTCCAATGAAGGCTTCCGGGATGTTTCCAACGGAAACTTCCAGGAAACTTTCCAACGGAAACTTCCAGGAAACTTTCCGGATATTCGGGTGCTATCTGGGCGGATAAAGTAGTTTAAGACGGCATTGAGAAGTAAAATGTCAGTTCATAAAAAAATACATGCTTTAGTAATAGGGACACGTGTTGCATAATACTAAACTCAAAACTTACTTTACTAATCATATCTTCCTTCAGCTACCTTCAATCTCTGCAAAGCGAAAACTTACTGCTAAAAAGTACTATATAAGTAAATTATAATTTGTTTACAAAATTCAGCAAAATGAAGAGAAATGCCTTCTTATAACAATGTTCACAAAACTTTGAATAAAGTTCAATAAATCATGTTGCGTAATTTTAAGTTTACAAATTTCCTTATGTTTACGCTTTCTACGTAGAATTTCTATTTATTTATTATTTTTCCAGATTTTTATAGTTTACCTATTTGAGCGAAAATTCATTATAACTTTTTTTACCTTGGTCCACAAATCGTTGTTTTTTAGCAAGAAATTTATTTAAAAAATAACCTTTGAATGTATTATCAACGATTGAGATGTCTTGGGTATTCGTTAATTGGAATTTTTTTAGAAATCATAATCTCTAGTTTAAAGCGTTTTTTAATATTCTAACATTTCTTCCTATGATAAGCAGAGCCGTGGATATTTTATTTTTATTAGGCCATTTTTGAAGGCGGACACCAACGAGACCCCCTCTCGTCGGGCCTGATGATAAGAGCGACAATGTAAATGTAATCTGTATAAGAAAAATTACCGGGACATCCTCAATATATATCAGTGTTTCTGAGGAACGTAGTCAGTAGGTTTTTGTAGGCTTTAACGTTATAATAACAGTAGTAATAAAATGTTCTTCAAAAATATTTTTCTTTTTACTCTCATAGGTGTTCTTCATATCAGTTATGGTAAGATGGCTAATTATTTTAATAATTTAAGACTTAGAAGAAACTTTTTAAAAATACATAACTATTTTCTTTTTTGAATTAGAAGTTCTTTAATTTTTATCAGAATGTAGAAAAACTTTAGCAAGATGCATACAATCATTCCACAACATTTTCATCACAAAATATTTATTCCCTTTTGTTTTCAACGTTTAATCACCTCATTCTAATTTACCTGTATTTATTCAAGCTTACGATTAATAATAATTAAAATGTTCCCTTAGGAAAACCTGGCTTTGGTTCAGGAGAACAAGAATGGGGTTACGTGGACGTTAGGCCTGATTCGCATATGTTTTACTGGCTTTATTACACCACTGCGAATGTATCCAATTATTATGAAAAACCTTTAGTTATTTGGTTGCAAGGCGGTCCAGGAGGATCTTCAACTGGTTTCGGAAATTTTGGAGAAATTGGTCCTCTCGATATAAATTTAAATGAAAGAAATCACACCTGGGTAACGATTGTTAAAATTTAACAAATGTCTACTAATATCAAGAATTAATTAAAGGATGGAAAAGAAAACAAAATATGTGTAATTAACATTATTTATAACATTAATTAATTTTTGTATCAGGTAAAAGAATATAATGTGCTTTTTATCGACAACCCAGTTGGATCGGGTTTCAGTTACACTACAACGACTGCTGCCCTTGCAAAGTCAAACAAGCAAATTGCACTTGACCTTTTAGTCTGCATTAAAACTTTCCTACAAGAATTCCCTCGCTTTGCTAATGTATCTACTTACATTACTTCTGAATCTTATGGAGGAAAAATGGCCGTTGATTTTGCATATTACTGGTACAAGGTAAACTGATACAACTATTTTTTCGAAAAACGTTTTTCCTGGATGATTAGGGAAACAAACACAAAAAAAAGGGATGAAGTTCCTAATAATAGGTAAGTCCGATTATTTTGAAACTTGGCATACCTGTGTTTTGGATGCGCTTATTACGAAAATCGTAGTAAAAATTGGCGAGATCATTTTCATGGTAAAAACCATAAAAAACATATCAAAAGTGAGTTTTTTGCAATTATTTCAATAAATATTAAGATTTTTGGAAATTGTTTGTGCCAAAGTTGTAGGCCTTTTAAAAATACACATTTTTTGTTGTATGCATTTTTTTGATATCTCTAATAGTTTTCGAGAAAGTCGATAGTCGATTGTGCAGCGCAAAGAGTAGCGAAAAGAAATCATCATACAGTTTTTTTGCAATTATCTCAATAAATATTTAAAATTTTGAAAATTGTTTTATGCAAAAGTTGTAGGTGTTGTTAAAATACATATTTTATGTTGTGTATATTTTTTTAATATCTCTCATAGTTTTCGAGAAAATCGATAGTGAAGTTGCTCGAATCGTTTCAGAACTGCACCCTCTTTTAGAAATTTGAATAATCAAATTTTTAAAGCCTGTTTTTTTTATTTTTTACAGAACCTCCCTTTTTACAGAACAGTTCTTTCGACATCTATTGTAGTTTGTTACCAAAGACACCAGGGTAACAGTGATTTTTGCAAAATGAAGGAATGTGTAAATCTTCCCCACTCCACCCGCAGCATGAGCAACTTCACTATCGATTTTCTTGAAAACTATCAGAAATATCAAAAAAAATGCATAGAACAAAAAATGTGTATTTTTAGAGAGCTTACAACTTTTATTTAAAGCAATTTCCAAAAATTTCAAAATTAATTGAGATAATTGCAAAAATGATCTAGTCGCCAATTTTCACTACAATTTTCGTAATCAGCGGATCAAAATAAGAAAGTTTAAAAAAAAACAGGGGTACACATTATTCAGAAGTAGATCCTAATTATTTCCACAAAAATCTAACATGAGGCGCTATTATACATTTTATAATTTCCAGGCACAAAAGCAAGGAGAAGTACAGAGTAACTTAAAAGGAGTCGGACTTGGAGATTCTTGGATTTCGCCAATGGATTCTGTCTTGACTTGGGCACCATTTCTGCTGCAGACTGTAATTCTGTTTCACTGATTCATATTTTTACCCTTAACTGCTAGACTGGGTCTGACAGACCCGGTTTTTTTAGAGCCTCTTTTTCACTATTTTCAATCTAGTCAGTTGTAGGAGAGAGCGAAAAAGGTCTTCCGGGTCTGTCAGACCCAGTCGAGCAGTTGAGGGTTAATTCTAATATAACTAATAATTATATGTGGATAATAGTTTTTTGTCGTTACCAATTATTATTTACAGAAATAATCTCATTAGATTAGGTTAATTTGAAATTTAAAATAATTTTAAATTATATTTTTGAAGGGTATGGTCGATACTCAAGGATATCAAGAAATAATGAAATATGCTAATGAAACAAAAGTTGCGGTTGATAAAGGAATGTGGGTTCAAGCAACAGATCTGTGGAGATCAACTGGACAAGCGATTTATAACATGACAGATAACATAGATTCTTATAATATTTTAACCCCATCTAGGAGCTCCGATTACTTGACCTCTCAACTCCTCAATAATGAAACAGAAGGTTTTTATGAAGCTTAAAATTTCACTTTAAAAAGCCTAAAACAATTAATTTTTAAAATCTTACTTCGATTTTCAGATACTGACAGTTTTAGAGGCAAAGTTAAAAAACTTGACAAACTAATGAAATCTGAAGTGAAGGAAGCACTCAATGTAAATGCTACATGGGGAGAGCAACGCCGTGCAGTATTTTCAGCTCTTTCGGAAGATTTCATGAAACCAGTAATAGACAGAGGTGAGTTAAAATATATTTTTAATATTCTTCAAAAACTGCAATGAGATTAATGATATAATAATAATAATACAGGCAAATAGATAAAAATTCTGTAAGTGAAGATAGAAATATTTACATGAAACTTCTTTTAGTAAACGTCACCGATAAAAGTAACCTTTAGATACAAATTTTGAAATAACTTCTTAATTTTGTTTTTTTTTCTAAACATTTTTAGTGGAACTTCTTTTAAATGAGACTGATCTCAAAGTTTTCGTTTACACGGGTCAGTTGGATTTGGTTGTGGACACTCCAGGTAATAAAACATTCTTTCTTTAAAAAATAAACAAATTTATTTTTGAATAATTTACAAAATAACTATTCTGATTTTATCAGGAACTCTTCTTTGGGTGGAAAAATTACAGTGGGAGAATGCCTACAAGTGGCGAAATGCTCCGAGGGAACCTGTAGTTGTAAACAACATCATTGAAGGCTATGTGAAAAGTTATGGAAATTTTAAAATGTACTGGATTAACAGAGCAGGGCACATGGTATAAAAATTTATAATTTCAGATTATCAATTTTCATTAATTTTTATTTTATTATAACTAATAATTTATTTGTTTAAAGGTTCCGGTTGATAATCCTGCAGGCACAATGTCATTGTTGAAAGATCTCACGAATGACAGCTGAAAAATTATAATTGTAAAGACCATTTTGAAAATCAGGAACTATCTTTTAATGGAAATAAATGTTTAATTTTCAAATTTCGAAGAAAGTGACAACGACTACATTGTATTGTTTATGTAATTTAAGTGTCAAAAGATCTTACTACTGACAATCGTATTTTACATTCTGCGTTCCTCGAGAAAAATGAATTGTAATTAATTATATCTTGAGACAGATAAAAAATATTAGTTCTTCTATATGTTTGCTTTAAATATATTTTTTGTTTGATTCAAACAAATACTTCATGTAATTTAATCAATTTTTGTTTATTTTAAGCAAGAGTAAATTTTATTTTAAATAAAAGAAAGTTTTCCTGCAATATTGCGGTACATTTTATGGATATCCGAATATCATACTTCTATTGATTCCTTTCAGTGACACAATATTCAATATTTTATACTAGCGAGATATTGCACGCGCGAACGCTCGCGTCTAATTTGTAACAATAAAATGTAAGGCTAATATTACAATGTATTCCATTCTTTATTTTAAGAAGTAGCCAAGTTTAAAAAGTTATAATCATACTTATTACTGAAAGTAAAATAATTCTTTCATTATTACATTTTGCGTTATAGTTAAAAAAATGTTATAATAAACTTTAATTTATAACTGAATAATTAAATTTAATTAATTTATTCTACATGTAATAAATTGTTTTATTTTAAATAATAATTAAATACTTAATTATCACATAAAGAAAAGTATTGTGTTTCAAGATTACTTGAAAAAAGTAATCTCTATTATGTATTATAATGTAAGGTTATGTTTTATTATTTTGACTTATTTAAATAGTAATACATGACGACAAAATAAATTAGTAGAATATCATTTAGCAAAGGAATATGACTATATTTTTCGTAAAAAGAGATGAAATAACTAATTCAGCAGTCAAAACTGATCCTACTAATTCCATTAGCCAAATTTTGACTAATTCAAATTTAGAGAGTATTATTCATGCTGTCATAAACAAAGAGAGTATTTGAATCAAAGTAAGTACAAATCCAGTTACCTTTTTGTTATAACCACTGAATAGGATTTGAATATGTTTCTTATCTTTTCTAATGGGGTTAACTTCATCCAACATTTGTAAATAACCCACATTTTGCATTTGAAAATTACCACCAGAATCGACTTCTAATAGTTCTTGAAATTTGTATATATGATTATTATTGTGCATTTCACGCCGAATAAGAATGTTTTGATCTTTTTCATTTATTATTAAGTATATTTTTTCATTTGTAGAATCCATTGTATTCTGTTTTACCAAAACATATATTATAAATTATGAAAATTTTGAAACATTTCATGCAATTCATAAAATTTCAGACTTTTGGAACATATGCAACAAGTATAGTATAAATTTCTCTTCCCCAGTAGGACCTGAAAAAAAGTTATTTACATAAAAATTTATTTCATCTTAATGCTATTCAAAAAACCCTGCTAGAAAAAGTAAATACGTTTTTTATAAACATGCTTTAATGTAATTTCAGTAATTTCAGAATAAAAACGTTTCATATATATAAAATAAAGGGACCCAAGATGAACACCCTTTCGATTTATTGCTCTAGAATCCAAACCGAATAAAATATTATATATTACAAATTAATTTAATTTAATTTTTTGATTTATTAAGAAATAACATTCCTAAATACTTCAATTTAATAGATTCACAGTAAAAATTAATAAGATATCGAAAACTATCGATATATATAATTCATTAACTATAACATGACATTTTGTGTTGGAAAATAAAAAATTTTAATTGGTTCAAAAAATTATTGAAAAAAGTGTAAAATCGAAAATATAAAAATAAATACATTGAGATTTTGGGCCTGTCCAGCTTAGGGTACATGACACAATTTTTTTATCCCCAGTAAAAATTTTTATACAAACACAAAATTAGTAAAATCATTTTAGAATATTATTATACCATAAATAAAGAATATTATAACGTTAAGAACTCATTCTAAATCATAAATTTAAATAAATTTACCAAATTAAGAAAAACATATAAGAAAACTTTTTTTCTTAGTCTATACAAACAACAAAAAATCGGGCAAGTTCGAGTTACACTCGCACTAAAATCGAGGGTTCCGTACACAAAACAAAATAAGTTTTAATATATTTGATACTATTAAATATATAAATATATTATACATATTATATATAATATAATATTTAAAATATAATATATAAAATATAATATATAATGAATTTTTTATACAAAATGGACAACCCCCCCCCCCCCCTATCTTCCAAAATATTTTACTTAGAGAGTTCAAATTTTGTACAGGAATGTATTTTCAGGTGTAAATTACATAAAAATTATAGAGAACGTGATGGTGATTGCGCTGTCAACAAAAAATCCAGAGATTTTAGCAAATATCCATAAAAAATACTAAAAAATCATTTTATTTCCTTAACAACGCTATGCTTAACTTCTACAATCATGTTCTCTACCATTTTTCTGTAATCTACACGTGAAAATACATTTGTGTACCAAATTTGAACTCTCTAAGTCAAATTGTTTGGAAGTTATGGGAGGGGGGATACGGTAATTTTTTAGCATTTTTTTTAAATCGTTGGTTTTTGCTTAAAAACACTATGATAACGATCTGCAACAAAGTTCTCTACAGTTTTTCTGTAATATATATGGCAAACTACATACGTATACCAAATTTCAGCACTCTAAGTACAATAGTTTGGCAGATATGGAGGTGGCATTGTACACTTTTAGTGCATTTTTGCTAAATAATGACCGTATCCCCCCCCCCTTATCTTCCAAACTATTTGACTTAGGATGCTGAAATTTGGTACACGTATGTAGATTTACGTGTAGATTACAGGAAAATTATAGAGAAAGTGATGATTATAGCGCTGTCAAAGTTATAACACTAAACTATGGCCCATATGTTAAAAAAATGCTCAAAAATATTGTTATTTCCTTGACAACGCTATGTTCAACACATACAATCATGTTCTCTATAATTTTCCTGTAATCTATACGTGAAAATACATTTGTGTACCAAATTTGAATTCTTTAAGTCTAATAGTTTGGTAGTTCAGGGGGGGGATACGACCATTTTTTAGCATTTTTAAAAAAAATCGTTTTTTTTTTTGCTGAAAAACGCTATGATAACAGCCTGCAATAAGGTTTTCTATAGTTTTTCTGTAATCTACACGTCAAACTACATATGTGTACCAAATTTCAGCACTCTAAGTAGAATAATTTGGCAGATAAAGGGCAGGAATGGTACAAATTAAACGCATTTTTTCGAAAAAATGACCGTATTCCCCTCTCATCTGCCAAAATATTTGACTTGGAGAGTTCAAATTTGGTACAAAAATGTAGTATCATATGTAGATTGCAGAAAAATTATAGAGATTGTTGTGGTGATAGCGCTGCAAAAGAAAAGGCAAGAGATTTCAGCCAAAAAATATCAAAATTTCTCAAAAATCTTGTTATTTTCTTGACAACGCTATGATCAACCCCTAGAATCATGTTCTCTATTATTTTCCTTTCATCTACACGTGAAAATACATATGTGGGCCAAATTTGAACTTTCTAAGTCAAATAGTTTGGCGGCTAGGGGGGGGATACGATTTTCGACAAAGTCTTGTTAATAGGGTTCCGTGCGTACACTTGTGGTGTACGGAACCCTAAAAATGACAGAAAGCGAAAGGCTCTGTCACCTTAAAATTATATACGAAATGTCCATCTCGGGGCCCTGTCTCCTACATAAAAATAATGTTAAATTGTCCTTCTTGGGGCCCTCTCTCCTACATAAAAATAAATGTTAACTACACCTCAATGACATCTTACATTAATATAATCAAAAATAAATTTAAAAAATCTTAAATATTCCCATAAAAAAATTTTTCTTCATATTCTTAAATAATGACTAAAAATAAATAATTTTATTATTTACAATTCAAAGCATACTAATAAATAATATTATTATATGGTTTTATTAAATATTATCAACATTAAAATTAATTTTATAATAAATAATAATAATAATTGTATTGCATTATTATAATAAACACGTCTCAAACTCAGGACGGTCCTTTCACTCGGCCTTACAAAACAAAACTATCCCCTCTCATCAACATCATTTTTCAAAAAGAGGCGAACCTTACTAACAGAAAATACCAATCGAATCATTTGGTAATTTCAAGTAAACGCTCAGAATACCCTTACTCCTTAAAGGTAAAGAAAAGGTTAATAATCACCTCATTGTAATTTTGACAAAAAGCTAATAATAAGGTTATTGTAATTTCGACAAAAGGCTAATAATGAGCTCATTGTTATTTAGACAAAAGAAGAACAATAGACTCATTGTAATGCAGACAAAAGGAGAACAATAGAAGAACAATGCCAAATCTCTGCCCATTTTAAAACGAAAATTTTTCGAATCATTTGGTAATTTCAAGTAAACGCCCAGAATACCCTTACTCATTAAAGGTAAAGAAAAGGTTAATAAGCACCTCATTGTAATTTTGACAAAACCCTAATAATAAGGTTATTGTAATGTCAACAGAAGGCTAATAATGAGCTCATTGTTATTTGGACAAAAGGAGAACAACAGACTCATTGTAATGCAGACAAAAGGAGAACAATAGGAGAACAATGCCAAATCTCCGCCCATTGTGAAACGAAAATTTTCAGCTAAAGGGAAAATTATTATATAGGATGAGAAAATTTACATGCGCCATCACATGACCTTAAGAAAAGTAAGATTCTGGTGCAGTGCAACTCGTGGCCCCATTACTCATAAGCTTGCATTTCTTCATTAGCTCAGAGCTGTCCTTGTTAAGGAATATTATCTACTCAACATACATGAATAAATAATGAGTAGCACATTTTTAATAAAGGAAGCTTTGTGATTGTGATGATTTTTTATACGCTAAAACTAGATTTATACATCGACACATTTTCATCTAAAATGCATAATTCTTAATAATAAGAGATTTTTAGTATTGGAAAACCTGTTTCCTATAATTAAAGCGACCATGTAAATATAATCTGTTTAAGGAAGATAACCAGGACATCCTCAATTTATATCAGTGTCTCTGAGAAAAGTGGTCAGTAGGTTATTGTAACTGCTTACTTTATAACAGTAATAAAATGTTTTCAAAGAAGATTATATTATTTACTTTCTTATGTGTTCTTCATTTCATTGAAGGTAAGATGATTTAAAAGAAAAATGTTTATGGTTGTAAAGGAAAGACGTTTTTTCGCATTGAATGAAATAAAGTTGCGT
Source organism: Ganaspis brasiliensis (assembly GCA_037103525.1). NCBI lineage: Eukaryota > Metazoa > Arthropoda > Insecta > Hymenoptera > Figitidae > Ganaspis > Ganaspis brasiliensis. The sequence goes on from JAZKLR010000335.1 coordinate 677,523, forward strand.
TCGCTTATTTTTTAGGTGTTTTTAAGCGGCACATGTTTTATACGGCACTTTTTACTGTAAAATAAATAAGAGAGGAACAATCATCAAAAAACATGTTTTGACCAACTTTACAAATTGCGCTTGACCTTTTAACTTGTATTAGAATTTTACAACAATATTCTCGCTTTGTTAATGTTTCTGCTTATATATCATAGCTGAATCCTATGGACGAAAAATGTCTGTTGCCTTTGCATATTTTTGGTACAAGGTAACAATAATCATAACACAATTATTATAAATGAATGCAAGTAAATTAAATATAATTGTTGACAGCATAAAAAACTTGGATGATGAGTTTTGTTCATCATCGAGCTGCTTTCGTCTGAAATAAAGGATTTAACCTCCAAATTTGAAGATGAAATAACCATAATTACGAATGTTGAGGTTAAGGTTGAAGAATTTTCCAAAACGTTAGATGCTGTATAGAGGCAGCCAATTTGTCTGGTGCACAGAACACTACCTCCATTTAGGTATGTCTCAATCTTTGTTTCTGAATTAAAGAACAGAGAGACACGTAAGAATAATTTAATTATTTTTGGTTTTTCTGAACCAGATCTATTCCTAAATCAATAGGGATAATAGAGACAAAGATAAGCAGAATTCCTTTAGGAAATTTTTTAAATTTGTTAAAGTTTAATCGCTCTCCATTTTTAACTGTAACAAATTATAACACAAACAATACTTAAACAACAGTTTTTTTTTAATAAATGATTTTTTATACCTAGCAAACAATTTGAAAATTAATCCAAATCATCACCAAATATGATTTGTCAAATTAAGTCTCTTTATCGTCAAAAGGTACAGAACCAATTAAGAAATTAAAAATTAAAGGCATTAAGCTTAGCAACGTCAAATTTTATCACTCCTAAATATTAAAATTCAAGCAAGTCTCTATTTTTCTTTTCCTAATCAAAATTCTCTTCAATATCATTTTTTAGCAAGTAGCCCTTTTACTTATTGACCACGGTGCAGAGCTTGACAAAATTCACCGTTTATTTGACAATTTCTTTTTTAATCCCAGACACTTTCGAAAAATTCCTTTTAAATACTAAAGTTTAGGTAATAAATTTATCTTTTTATCCTATAAATTTCATTTAAAAATATTTAAAAATACGCTGGCAGAATTAAAAGAAAAAAAATTTCCCCTAATTATAGTTGATCAACTTTTTTTTAAAAAGACGCGTAATGAACATATCTTGACGGTTTATCAATTCATAATATGCTGGGATATTAGCAGAAATAATGCATTTGTTTATAACAAGAAAACGTACTCTCTTTTCGAGAGCCAATTTTTGCAACTTATTATATTATATAAATTCAACTAAAGTGTACCTGATAGTGTGACTACTCTTCCTGAATATTTAAAATATAAAAAATAATAAATAGCATCAAAAAGTATTGTTTTTTAACAATAAAAATCGTAGTCACATTTTTTTAGAACAGTCAAAATTAAAATAAGTTAGAATATGAACAAACATCAAAATTCTATTTGGGCGAAGGTAAAGTAGAACACTGTTTTACGAAACTCTATTTATAATATTATATTGAATGAGTTAAATAAATATTGATTAATTTGGTGAAACATATAATATTTCTTAAATAGAGTTTGATAAAACAGTATTCTACTTTATCTTCACTCGAATGAAATTTTGATGTGTGTTCATTCTTACCTATTTCGATTCTGACAGATTTTAAAAAATGCATCGAATTTATAGGTTAAACTCGAGTTTAGTAGCCGCTTACTGAAGTTGGCTGTAAAAAATGTAACGTGACCACTGGGCACTAATCGACCTAACATGACACGCGAAAATTAAATATGTAATTTAGAACTCATTATTTTCTGTCTTAAGATGTATAATAATATAATACAATTTTTACGTTCAACCGGGAAATGTTTAAAATTAAAATAAATATATTCTATTTCAATTTCTTTAACATTCCAAATGGTATTAAATATATTACAATTTGTTATAGCTACTCTTGCTATTCTTTAGTTTATTATAATCTTTTATTAATCAACATTTAAAAATTGATACATAATCAAAAATCATATCACTTTCAATTTATTCAAATATGTTATTGTCATTGATTTTATTCTTTTATTATATTATGTATTTCTTTAATTTCAGAAAATTAAACATTAATGAAACATTATATTTATTATTACCAAGGGATTCTTAAAGATTTTAAAACGTCTTCATAACTAATATTATTATTATTATATTGCATAAACTTTGGTATTAAAAATCCCTTCTCTCAAAAAAGTTTCTGGTTTTTTAAAAAAAAAAATCATAAAGTGGAAATTTTGCAGCAAAGAATAAGAGGAAAGTGTTTGAGAACAATGTCTATTTTTCTCTTTGCAACGACCTTAAGCGAATTCTATACATAAATTAATGTTATTAACAAATACAACTTAACGCCTCAACACCTTATATCCTTTTTAATATGTGTTTATTAAAAATGAGATACATTTATTTGTTCTACGTCACTTATAATACTAACACATGGAATCATGCTTTTTGGAATTTTTATATTGCACAAATAATACAGTAGGTCACAATGTGACGGAAGATCATTTATTATAATAATTTATAGGATCTTAGCGACCGAAATGCCACAAGAGAGTATGTATAAGTCCTGTTGCAAGAAAGCAGTCATTTTCCGTAAACATTGCAACTCTGACGAAATTGTTAAATCTCTTGGAATGTCACAAAATACTTATTACTCTAACTAAGGAATAAAACCAAATTTCTATTCGTTTGAATTTTTCTCAGTCTAAATTATACCCAAGTCTCTCTGTTTCTCACAAACTACAATAAATTATTTAAATTTTAACACTAGAAACAACAGCTTCTTTATAATTTGAAAGCAACAATTTTTCTGAACATAAAATTAACTGTAATAAATGAAAACTGAAAATGACTGTAATCTTCACAAGGGCAGTGTTTTCGAAAAATAAATATTAAATAACAAACGTAATCATTAGTCTGAACTTAACATTAAGTATTAAGTCTTAAGTCCACGTGCTTTCGTGTGTACTTTGATACTGTTATTTGGGCAGCTTGCAATAATTATTATGCACGCACTTTGTGCAAGTCTCTGGCATTAATTTCAACTTTTTTTTTCACTAAAAAGTATTATTTGAAAGATCATTTTTGAGAGTAATGCATGAGTCTAAACGATCACTAACATAAAAAGATCTTCAATTGTCGACTATTATAAATAACATTAAAAATTCTCCATGAAAGTGCGTGCAGCACTAAACGCACGAGAAATTCGGACATGAGACAGAGTTTACAAAGACATTAGACTTTAATAATAAGGATGGTAAAAATAAATACAACGCGTCCCTATACTGAGAGTATGATACAGAAGAAAGGACTGATACAGTCAGATAACTGATGACCATCAGTAAAGGATATTTGACACTGTTTCACAGCAAGTGGGTGAAATACTTCCAACACTGTTTTTGATTCTGAATTGTTTTTCAGTTCTTAGACATCTTCACAGTCGGCGAATTTTAAATTCGCAGTTTCCTCTTCGCTGAGGGACAGGAGACATCTTTCTAAATCTAAGGGCCCCGTTTCCGAAGGCGAGGAATCAGACAAGATATTGGACTTCGAACGTCGTTCTGGTCCTCCGTTTACAAAGTACTTTAGGGGAATTTCTGTCTTTTCTTCTCTAGGGCATCTCCTGAAATTTGATAAAATATGTGAAAAATTATATTAAAATTGTTAAAATTAAAATATTATCAACTTACGCAGATATTGGTGGACAAGACCAAAGTTTAAAATCTGCTCCAAAGAGCTCGCCTTCTTCGACAGTCTGCGGCAAATGTATATTTAATGTTTCTGGCAGGAAAATCGACGTAATCGCTCCAGCCACACTTAAGGATCCCATAATTATCAATGGAAGAACCCTCGAATAAACAGCTAGGTGCACAATGTAGGGGAATGTTAAAAGACCTATTCCAGCTATAAATGATGCGATTCCCATGGCCTGTGATCTGAGGACAGTCGGCAACAGTTCTCCCACGAAAACATAGAATACTGCGAAAGAAGCTGCTATTCCGAATTTCCCAATCATGGCTAAACTCACTGTCACCCAGACAGCATCTACTACGACAAACGTTCAAACTGCTTCACTTTTTTACATATTGTCAGAAAAATTTACTAGGACTTTCAATATACTTTTAATTATGCAGTCAAAGCTCTAAACGTGTTCTTAAAGGCTCGTGGGATTTATATGGATAAATTGAATTTTAACAAAAACAAAAAATATGGAAGGCGAGGAAGTGGGATGAGTGTTACAGCTGTGGTATTGCATTCGGCCATGCTACAGCTAAGGATCTCGAATCCTGTGAAAATGATCATGCTGAGTGCCATAACCTGCGTTCAGAGGAAGAAGAGATCTTTAGATATATGGAGGCATAACTGAGGGTCATGCTGGACAAATACTGACGCTATTGATAATGACTACCCTAAAGATGACCGATGAGGGCAAGCAAGAAAGAAGACAGATCTGAGAGAAGTTCCAAGCTAGGGCTATGCGAAACCTAATCCTGGAATGTAAAAGAAAGAGAGAGGTGGAAGAACGATCACCTCCAAAAAGCCAGATCCCCTAAATGCGGGTCACCTTACTTTAGTTCACACGCGGAATTAAACTTGAGCTACAGCAGCGCCAAACGAACTACAGACTCTGTCTTTCTCTGTGGTACAAACATTTTTAGTACAGTATGCGTCCCACATACGCGCAGAAACTGTATCACATTAGAACCGACTCCGCGCGTAAGGTTAAGTACGTTATCTAAACAGTACACAATTGAGATGTCGAGCGAAATTTTTTTTAGTGTAGGATCTCAGTGGAGCCGAGCAGCCCCAAAGAAAAGACAGTGCTAGTGCGAGTTTTTCAGGGACAGACATTTGCATCTGATCTTGGCAAGCTCAAGAAATAGGTAGATCCTGGTTTTTGCCATACGACTCTCTTGAGCGCAAGGTCCACCAAGGAAGGGAACATACTTTTAAAATTAGGAGTAGGTACAGATAGACAAACATTTACAGCCAATGTCTCCGAAGCAGTAAGTGGAATGGATACCGTTAGTCAACCAGATGACCTTGGAAATCTGTGACCTTGACGATTTCACTAAAAAGGAGGAAAGGGTCTCTGCATACTTCTTGAAAAAGAAGGCAGGTTATAGACTCTGGGCCGAAAAAACAAGGCTATAGCATCGCATTCCTGGTCACGGACCGAGAGGAAGCAGAACGCTTAGAGAAAATGGGAAGAATAAAATTGGGTTTTTCTTAGTTGCGCATTTAGGAGAAAACCTATGGTCACAAGGAGACATAGGTGCCTTGGCTATGGCTATAAAATCTCATATTGCAGACTTGAGAAAGTGTATCTGTTTCAGACGAGTCCTGGAACAGGCATAAAGAGAAGATGTTCCTAAGCGTAGTTTCACAAGGACCACCAAGGTAACAAGAAAACGCAGATAGAGGAAGTCGCTTGCTCTTGAAGCGTTTTTAGAGCGAATTGATGGTTCATCCGTGCTCTTTAGCCCACTATGTGTGGGTTAGCCGGGAGTAGACTTAAGGTCTATAATAAGGTTGTGTTTTTAGCTGGTCGGCAAGTCGCCATAACGTTTTCAGTACAGTCTACAATGTACCTGAACGTAGGTTTTTACATCCTACGTAAAAACAGCTCTATCCGTGGATTATCTGACGATTTCTAATTCATAAGGTCCAGAAGTAGACACGTTCTGATCTTTGACTGCATAATTTGAAGGGAATTCATTTATCAAGTTAAAGTTTTAGATTGGTTGCATTAAATAAACGTTACTGTACCTTCGGGAACGAACATACAAGAGACACATGCCAAACCTCCTAAAAGCATGGTCAGACATAGAACCCATCGCCTTCCTATTCTGTCCATTGCGTACCAGGTAATTACATAAGATGGTATCTCCACTATTCCACCTAAAAGTAAAGAAACATTTGTACAAATCCTATTGTCAGAGGTTCAAATAATTTAATTTGCATGATTTCTAGGATCTGTTCAGAAACATAAACACAGAGAGTTGCAGTACCGGACAAAATTGTCAGTCCACTAGAAAAATTCGTATTATAAACATGCTCTTAGTTTTTCGACGATATTTTAGTAAAAAATAAGTTTAGAGCAATTTCTAAAAACCATTGGAAAGATTATAAAATTTAGGGTAAAAAGAGCGATGATTAATAACTTTTTGTTAAATAGAGACTGTGCTGAGTGTGAGAAAGATAGTCCAATTTTCCGATTGTTTCAAGTTTCCATTATCCAAATTCAGATTTTTGCATGCTCTAAACAAGGTTAAACAAAAATTGAGAATCATACACTACTGTCGGAAATTGTTGGTCCCATCGATAAAAATGGTTTCAAAAACACAGGTCAATTCAAATCAGGATATTTTGGTCAAAAAGTTATATAGGGCTTTGGAATTAAAATATTTGGAAATTTTATAAAATTCTGCGTCAGATGGTCTACTGATACATTATTTTTTTAGCTGACTTTGAAGGAAAATATGGTTCAACGTTTTGAGCCATATTTCGAGAACCACTTAATATTTTTTAAATTTTCTTAGCACAAATTAATGCTTACAAATCAGCGAAGAAAACAATGGGAACTTCACATTTTTTATACACTTTTTGTAGATAAGGCAACGAGATAAATTTATGGAACGATATTCAAAAAATTTGGTAATTTTTATCTGAAACCCATCAATTAATATAATCACTTTGATAAGTCAAAAATAATATATTAGTAGACCATCTAATGCAGAACTTCATAAGATTTCTAAATATTTTAATCCCAAGTCCCTATCTAACTTTTTGACCAAAATGTCCTGATTTAAATTGATTTTGAAACCACTTTTATCGATGGACCAACAATTTCCGACGCGACGGTAGTGTACATAATAAAGTTTGAAATCTCCTTTTCAAATATAGACCAAGAAACTTAAAAAATATTAAGCGGTCCGCAAGATATTATAAATATTATAAAGTTCCGCAGGATCGTTCAGCGAGACATCATCCAAGAAAAACAGCCACATCACGCCTTGTAACCGGAGCTGAAATTCAATATGTTTTGAAAATTGAATTCAATAAATTTAAATTGAATTGATTGCAATTTGAACTAACTAAAATTAAATCTCATTGAAATTTCAATTTATTAATGTTGTAATTAACAGTAATTTCGTTGAATTGAATATAAAGTGAATTCAAACTTAACTTATTTTTTAAATTATAGTCAGATGTTTTTGTTTTTGTGTTAAATTGATTCAAAAATATCTACATGTGTAATAAATTAGAACTTTCATAAATTCATGAATTTCGATTGATCTTGCTTTAATTGCGGATGCACAAACTCTCGACATTTTTGCTATTAGTTTATCCATATAATTTTTGGAAATCTTTTTACAGGCATCTTGCATTTCGATCCAGAGATTTTGAACATTTGTTGCTCTTCTTTTACGGATTTCACGATCAACTTCGTCTCACATAAGTTTAATAGAATTACAATCAGGTTATTGTAAAGGGTGATCCAGTAGCTTTAATTCTTTTGCCCCTTCTTTTTTCTTAAAATAATTTGTATACAACTTTGAAGTGTCTTTTGGATCATTGTCATATTGAAAGTTAACGGATGGACCAATTATTTTGAGTCCCGATGGAACAGCGTGCCTGACTAAAATTTTGCAGTATCCTTCCTTCTTCATTATACCCTTGATTTTAAAAAGATCGCTGACTGGACCATTGCCAAAACAACTCCATACCATAATCAAACCGTTGGTGTAATACATTGTAGCATAATGCGTTCTCCCACACATCTTCAAACATAAACTCGTCATCAAAGAATTCAAATTTAGATTCGTCAGTGAACAAAACGTTTTCCCAATCATTTGGGGTCCACTTAGCGAAATTTTATAATCTTTCCAATGGTTTTTCAGAAATTTCTCTAAACTTATTTTTTACTAAATAATCGTCGAAAAAACGAAGAGCATGTTTCTGATACGAATTTTTTTAACAATTTTGGACTAACAATTTTGGCCGGTACTGTATATAAAAAGTAACCTTATGAAAAATTAAGGGAAATGCAATAAACTAAGAATAAAATTTAAAGCTATCTCAATGTAAGAGCATCATTTCGTGTTCGTTCATAAGTGGTTTTTGCGACTTGTGTCAATGATTAAAGTCAGTCTCAGATTGGTGTGAGACAGATCCATGTTATAGATGAGTGACAACTTATTGTGCTGTAGCGCGATCTAATATGTGAAGCAATTGTGCATCGTTGAGTACTCATACGAATTACAGGTCAGGAACGATTTGTTTTGAATGAACAACTGACCTTGAGAATTGAGCGTCATAATATCCGATATAGACTCAATACAAAATTTTTCTAACAATCGGCTCATTTAAGTTCATTTAAAAATAGTTTAAGAGCATCATTTTAAATTCTTAAAATACATTTTCAAGATTATAATGCATTGGAACAATTAGATTCTCTAAAAATAGTTTGCTGCTTGTATTAGGACAACTTACCAATAAAAAAAGCTAAGTAATCGGAAACGCCTAAATTTGTTGTGTTGTACGATAAACCATTATACACGACAGCATTTGCTACCCAATCGAATGCCAAAATAAAAAATTTTTTTCTAATGTTAGGATTCGTGATCAAATCCATTGGAGTAGCGGATGGTGGTGGTGGTCTATCTTCAGTCTCCATTTCCGGAGAGAATTCTCCAGAATTTTTCCCATTGCAGGAAACTCCTTGACGCTTTAAAATGTCCATCTGAAATCATTTTTTTTTTAGTCGCAGGTCTATTTAGATATCATTTATCTACCTTTCACAAAGGTTTTATTATTTTTAAAATTATATTGTATTTGGATTGTCACCTCCATTTTTCGAAGAAAGTTCGTGGGCACTGTTTTACCATTCATTTTTGCCATGTGTTGTACAATTACTTCCGCCTCGTCTATTCTGTTTTTACTGAGAAGCCATCTTGGAGATTCTGGAATTACCCAATAGTAGCTAAAGAGTAGAATAAATGGAACTGACGTAGCTAATGACAATGTGTACCAATGTCTCAGAAGGTATCCCTAAAATCAAAAATAACAAATAAATAAAAATTTTACCAATTTTTAATTAATTTATGTATAAAATAAATTGAGATAGTGAGTTTTAGATATCAATACCATTTTTGTTTGTTTTGTTTTTATTACATGACGAAATTTAGAAACTTATTTGTAATGTCTTATAGGAAGATATAATTAATAAATGTTGATTGACCAAATATGTTTGGCATACGAATGGAATGTTATGAATCCTAAAGAGGAAACCTTATTGGTTTCGAAACGTTGATTGCTATATATGAAGTTTTAAATAAAAAAGTTTTGTCTGAAGCTATCGTTTCTTATGTTCTAAAAATAACATTTGTTTCAAGAAATTATGTACTCTATGAATTAAAGAAAAAAAAATTAAATTTGAAGTTTGTAAATCATACAAAATCTAAGTACACGAATATTATAACGTTAATGTTAAATTAAATGATAAAAGAATAGAAAGTTGTGTTGTATGTTTTAACGAGAAAGTTTACAAGGACGATTGATTTATATTAATGTTTTCTAGATAAACTGTTATTTATTGCTGAAAAAAATAAACTTATAATACTCACCAATAACGCGAGAAGTGACATTGCCGATGCGAAAAACATGCAAATGACCATGCCAGCGAAGGTTCTGTACCTTGGTCCCATTAATTCGAGGGCTACAATGTAAAAGTATTTATTATTCTCAATCCAGTATAATTTTCAATTCACAATCATGTCGCTATTAAAATTAAATTTTGCACAATATAATAATAATAATAATAAATAATGTTCAACAAAGAATGTAGTCTTGAATTTGAATCAAAGGCTGCAATAATCTGTAATGTTTTTTATTTAAATTAAAAGTGCATTAAACTTAAATGAATATTGCAATGAATATAAAACAAATATTACAGTATTGAACATAAACACACGTACCGAGAATGAAGGGAATTTGATAAATAGCAGGAAAGAAGAGGCCATTGACGGTTCTGAGCGCCGTATAGATGACATAATTTGGGCTGAAACTAGTAGCTATGGAGAAGATGACCTCTAAGAAGAGAATGGCGAAAAAGGCAGTTCTTCTGCCCCATTTGTCCGCGATCCAGCCGAAGACAACATTTCCAAACAGACTCCCCACGTAGAAAAACGTTGTCGACGTGGAAGGCCACCAGCTGTTGTCGCAAACGAGATCTAGCTATGTGGATACAAAGTGCCATTAAAATTTCGAGTTATTCTCATCTTAAATTAGTTTTGAACATTGCACTATTCTAAATTTGTTGTCTGAACATTTCTAAAAATTAGTAAAATTTTTCGCAACAGACAGCAACATCAGAAAAAAGTTATAGTGTTTAGGCAATATACTAAGAAACAAATTTTCCAACAGTGCAAACTGAACAAAGTGTACAAGTTAAATCTAAATGACGACTGTTAAGCAAAATAGGACTAAAATAATATTTAAAAAAAAATGGTTTTAAGTATTTCTGTGACGGTTTTCCAGATCAGGAAGACCTCGTTACCCCCACACTCGCACCCCCCATTGCACCTAAATTTGCCTCAACTTTGCCAACCTTTCCTCAAGTTTTTTACACTTGCAGCAAACTTTCTGAAAGTTGGCGACACTTGAGGAAAGGTTGTCAAAGTTAAGAAAAGTTAAGGTGCTGTGGGGGACGAGATAACTGCAATTAACAGAGATCAGCACTTTACAAATAATAAAGTAAAATTATTCACCGAGTGATCGAATCAATCTATTTATTCTTCTGATCATACCCAATAATTTTTTGGATGATTATTGAATGTTAACTGAATTTTAGAAAGAGTTCCCTAGTATAATTCAAATTGACTTAATTGTCTAAAGCTCGGTCTAAAGTAAAATTCGACAATCATCTACTGTATTAGTATATGATTTATCGTCGATCTTTGGCTTCTTGATTGTTAAGACAAGCTCTACAACTATCCAATTCTATGATGCTTATCAATATTTTTAGTGCTGGGAATTTCCTTATCAAACTTATTAGTCACTCAAGAATTCTAATATCCAGCTTTTTGAGAAATTTTAGAAGAGAAAGGATGATAATTCAACATCTTTTGGACCGAGTTAATTGAATCTTCAATTCAGAAGAGATATTTAATTTTTTAATTTTAAATTGGATCTTCTTTTCACAAAATATTTTAGTTTCAAATAATTTCAATTTCAGGAGTTTCCCAGGAGTTTTCCAGGACTCTCCAAGAATGCCTAAGGATTTTCCAAGAATTTCCAAGGGATTCCCACAAGCTTATCAGCAATACCCAGGGATTTCCTAGAAACTTTCCAAAAACAAAAAAAATTTCAAAGGAATTCCCAGGGATTTTCCAGGAGTGTATAAAAATTTTCAAGGGATTTTCAGAAGTTTCGCAGTAATTCCCAAGTATTTCTTAAGAATTTCCCAAAAGTTTCCCAGGAATGCCCAGGGATTTCCAAAGTGTTCCCAGGAATATCCAAAAAGTCCCCAAGAGTTTTCCAGTAATTCCAAACAGTGCCGAAGGATTTTCCAAGAATTTCCAAAGAATTTCCAAGTAATTCCCACAAGTTTACCAGAAGTGCCCAGAGATTTCCTAGGAATTTTCCAAGAGTTTCCTAAGAATTCTCAGCGATATTCCAGAAGATTCTTAGAAATTCTGAGGGATTTTCAGAAGTTTCCCAAGATTTTTGAGGATTTTCCAAGAATTTCTTAATTATTCCTAGGAATTTTCACGGGTTTTCCAGGAGTTTCCTAAGGATAGTGAGCAATGTGCAGGGATTTTCTAAGGATTACCTAAGTGTTCCCTGGAATTTCCAAGGGATTCTCACGAGTTTCACAGGAATGCCCAGGAATTTCCAAAATCTTTCAAGGAATTCTCAAAAATGCCAAAGAATTTTTCAAGAATTTCCCATTAATTTAACAGAAATTTCCGAAGGGATCCCACAAGTTTACCAAAAAAAAAACCCCAGGAATTTCCAAGAAATTTTCCAAAAATTTCCCATGAATTCCCAGGAATTTTCCAGGACTTACCTTGAAATGCCGAAAGAACTTCAGTAATTTTTCAGGAATTTTTTAAATTTGCAACAGTTTTACAGGAATTCCGAGGGATTTTCTAGGATGTTTTACGAATTTACCAAGCGTTCTCAAGAATTTCTAAGGGATTCCCAGGAGTTTCCACTGGCATTCCCAGGATTTTTCCAGAATTTCCCAAGAAGGCCCAGGCATTTTCCACGAATTTTCAAATTGTTCCCTGGAAATTCCAAGGAATACCCAAGAGTTTCCTAGGAATTCTCAGGATTGCCCAGAGATTGTCTAGGAATTTCACAATAGTTTCCAAGAATTTTTAGGAATTTTTAAGGGATTCCGAGGGATTTCCAGAGGTTTTAGAGGAATTTCCAAAATTTTCTCAGAAATGAACAGGGATTTCCAAATTGTTCCCAGGAATACCCAAGAAGTTCCAAGAGAAAAATGTAGAACTTTGTAAAAATTTGTAAAATTCTCTCTTAAGAATCTTACAAGAGTTTCCCAGGGATTTTCCAGGAGCTTCCTAGAAATTCCTAGAGATTTTAAGAAGTCTTCCAGAAATTCTAAAGGATTTTTAGCAGCATACCAGGAATTCATAGGGATTTCCTAGGATATTCCATGAAAATTTAAGTGTTTCCTGGAATTTTGATGGGTTTCTCAGGAGTTTCTTAGGAATCCTCAGGAATGTTCAGGGATTTGCCAAGAGTTCCCAGGAATTTCAAAGTAATACTTAGGAGTTTCCCAGCAGTTCCCGAGAATGCCCATGGATTTTCCACTAATTTTTACAGTGTTCCATAGAATTTCCAAGGGATTCGCAGGTGTTTCCTAGAACTTCCGAGGAATGCCCAGTGATTTCCAAAGTAAGTGTTCTCCGGAAGGATTCTCATGAGTATTATAGGAATTCCCAAGAATGGTTAATGATTTTGAAGAATTTTCTAAGAATTTCCAAGTAATTTCCACAAGTTTACCAAAAATGCCCAGAGATTTCGTAGGAATTTTCTAGAAATTCGTAGAGATTTTTAGCAGTTTCCCAGGATTTTTTAAGATTTTCCACGAATTTCTTAAGTATTCTCCTAAGAATTTTTATGGATTTTGCAGAAGTTTCCTAGGAATTCTGAGGAATTTCCAAAGATTTTATAGTAATTTTTTAAGAATTTCTAAGACTTTTCAAGGGATTCCCAAGAGATTTTAGGAATTTTTTAAGAGTTACCTAAGAATTCCAGGTTTTTCAGCGATTTTCCAGGAGTTTTCTAGAAATTCGTAAGGATTTTCTGGGATTTTCCACGAATTTCTTAAGTATTCCTAGGAATTTTTATGGATTTTCCTGAAGTTTCCTAGGAATTCTAGGAAATGTCTAGGAATTTTCTTGGGAATAACCACGTGCTACCAGGAATTTCCAAGGGATTGCCACAAGTTTTCCAGGAATGCCCAGGGATTTCCAAAGTGTTCCCTAGAATATCCAAGGGGTTTCTAGGAGTTTTCTAGAAAGTTTTTGGATTTGCAGTAGCTTCCCAAAATTTTCATAGGACCACTTAAGAAATACGTGGAAAATCCTAGAAAATCCCTAGGAATTTCTGGGAAACTGCTGGAAATCCCTTGGAACTTCTGGAAAACTTCTGGGAATCTCTAGGAATTTCTAGGCAACTATTGGAAAATCCCTGGGAAACTCTTTGGAAATTCCTAGGATATCTCTGGGGATTTCTGGATAACTTGTAGAAATCCCTTGAAAATTCCTGAAAAATCCATTAAAATCGTTAGGTATTCTTGGAAATTCCTGGAAAATTCCTAAGAATCCCTTGGATATTCATGGGAACACTTTGGAAATCCGTTATCATTCGAATTCCTGAGAAACTTTTAGGAAATTCCTTTGAAATCTCTAGGAATTCCTGATAATCCCTTGATAATTCCTTAAAAATCCTAATAAATTCCTAGGAAATCCGGTGAAACTGCTGCAAATGCAAAAAATTTCTGGAAAACTCTTAGGAAACCCAAAAAAATTCATAGGAATAATTAACAAATTCGTGCAATATCCTAGAAAACCCCTATGAATTTCCGGTAAGCTGTTGAAAAACCCTGGAATTCCTGAGAACAATATGGAATCTCTGTTTATTCCTGGTAAACTCCTAGAAATTCCTTTGAAATCTATAGTAATCCCGCAAAATGCCTTAAAAATTCCCAAAAATTCTTGGGAATCCCTTGAAAATTCTTGGAAAATCCTTTTAAATCCTTGGGCATTCTTGAATATTCCTGCGAAATTTCTAAGAATTCCTTGGATATTTATGTTCCTGGTAACATTTTCGAATTACCTTATCATTCGCATTCCTGGAAAACTCTTGGGAAATTCCATTTAAATCTCTGGGAATTCATGATAATCCCTTGAAAATTCGCTAAAAATTCTTGGGAATACTTAGGAAATTTGTGAAAAATCCTAGGAAATCTCTGGCAATTACACTGAAACTGCTGCAAATCAAAATTTTTTTTTGAAAACTCGTGAGAAATCCTTGAATTTTTAAGGAAACTCCTGGGAAACCCATAAAAAATCCTAGGAATAAATAACAAATTCGTTCAAAATCCTAGAAATTTTTTGGATTTGCAGCAGTTTTAATGGATTTTCCAGGAATTTTTAAGGGATTTCTACAAGTTATCCAGAAATCCCCAGAGATTTCCTTGGAATTTCCAAAGAGTTTCCCAGGGATTTTCCAATAGTTGCCTAGAAATTCCTAGAGATTCCCAGAAGTTTTCCAGAAATTCCAAAGAATTTCCAGCAGTTTCCCAGAAATTCCTAGGGATTTCCTAGGATTTTCTACGTATTTCTTAAGTTGTCCTATGAATTTTTATGGTTTTCCCAGGAGTTTCTGAGGATTCTTCAGGAATATCCAGGGATTTCCCAAGTGTTTCCAGGAATTCCCAAGAATGACCTTGTATTTTTCACGAATTGTTAAAATGTTCCCTGATATTTCCAAGGCATTCCCAGGAGTTTCCTAGGACTTTTCCAAGTATTTCCAGGGATTTTCTAGGAATTTTCCAAGTATTTCCAGGGAATCTTAGGAATTTCTCAGAATTCCTAGACATTTCTGGTAGTTTTCAAAGAATTTCCAAAACTCCCAGAGTCTCCCAAAATTTCCAGAGTTTCCCAGAATTTCCCAAGTTTTCCCAGAAATTCGTAGGCATTTTCAAGAGTTTTCCAGGAAAACCCAAGAAATTTTTAAATTATTCCCAGGAATTTTTAAGGGATTCCCTGGAGTTAACTAGAAATTTTCAGGAATGTCCTGGGATTCTCTAGGAATTTCCAAAGAGTTCCCAGAAATTTTCAAGGGATTCCCGAGATTTTCCGGAGAATTTCCAAGGTGTTCCTAGGAATTTCCTTAAAGTTTCCTAGGAATGTCCAGGGATTTCTCAAGTCTTTCCAGGGATTTCCAGTAGTTTTCCTGGAATTTCTAAAATGACCAGTGATGTTCCACAAATTTCCTAAGTGTTCCCAGGAATTTTTAAGGGTTTCTCAGGAGTTCACAAGCGTTTCCAGAAGTTTTCCAGGAATTCCTAAGAATGCCCAGGGATTTTTCACGATTTTTCAAAAAGAAATTCTTAGGGATTCCCTGGAGTTTACTAGGAATTCTTAGGAATGTCCAAGGGATTCTCAGAATCTTCCCAGGAATTTCCAAGAATGCCTAAGGATTTGAAAAAATTTCTAAGAATTTTCAAGTGATTCCCAAGAATTTTTAGGAATTTTTAATGGACTTTGAGGGATTACCAGAGATTTCAAAGGAATTTCTAAAAGTTTACCAGGAATAAACAGGGATTTCCAAATTGTTCTCAGGAATATCCATGAAGTTCCCGAGTGTTTACAATGAATTCCAAAATGTGACGAAGGATTTCTAAGGAATTTCGAAGGGATTCCTGCAAGTTTTCCAAAAATAGGGAGAAATTGCTTAAGAATTTTACAAGAGTTCACAGGGATTTTCCAGGAGCTTCCTAGAAATTCCTAGGGATTCTACTAAGAAGTATTCCAGAAAATCTAAAGGATTTTAAGCAGCTTCCCGGGAATTCATAGGGGTATCCTAGGATATTGCAAGAATTTGTTCATTACTCCTATGAATTTTTGTGGGTTTTCCAGGAGTTTCCCAGAAATTTTTTGGATTTGAAGCAGTTTCACTGGAATTCCCAGGGATTTCCTAGGATTTTTCACGAATTTCTCAAGTGTTCCCTAGAATTTTTAAGGAATTATCAAAGGATTATCAGAAATTCCTAGATTTTTCAAAGGAATGTGCCAAAAAGTTTTCCAGGAATTCGAATTATAAAGGATTTCTAAAATGTTCCCAGGAATATCCAAGGGGTTCTTAGGAATTTCCCGGGAATTTCCAAGAATGCCTAACGATTTTAAAGGATTTTCCAGAAATTTTCAAATGATTCCTACAAGTTATCCAGAAATCTTCAGAGATTTCACAGGGATTTTCCAAGAGTTTCCTAAAAATTCCTAGGGATTCCCAGGAGTTTTCCAGAAATTCCAAAGTATTACCAGCAGTTTCCCAGAAATTCCTAGGGATTTCCTAGGATTGCCCACGTAGTTCTTTAGTGGTCCTATAAATTTTTATAGGTTTCCCAGGAGTTTCTTAGGATTCCTCAGTAATGTCCAGGGAATTCCCAAGTTTCCCAAGGAATTCTCAAGAATGACCTTGGATTTTTCATGAATCATCAAAGTGTGTCCTGGGATATTCAGGACTGCCCAGGTGTTTTCTAGGAATTTTCTAAGTATTTCCAGGGAATCTCAAGAGTTTTCCAGAATTCGTAGACATTTTTAGTACTTTTCCAAGAATTTCCAAAATACCCAGAGATTTTCCTCAAATTTCCCAAGTTTTCCCAGAAATTCCCAGGCATTTCCAAGAGTTTTTCAGATAATCCTAAGAATAATCAGGGAATTTTAACGAATTTACAAATTATTCTCAGGAATTGCTAAGGAATTCCCTGAAGTTTACGACGAATTCTTAGGAATGTCTAAGGATTCTCTAAAAATTTCCCCAGAGTTTCCAGTGATTGTCAAGGGATTCCTGAGATTTTTCAAAGAGTTTCCAAGGAGCTCCTAGGAATTTTCTAAGAGTTTCCCAGGAATGTCCAGGGATTTTCCAAGTGTTTCCAGGTATTTCCAGGAGTTTTCCAGGCATTCCTAGGCAATTCCAGTAGTTATCCTGGAATTCCTAAAATGCCCAGTAATGTTCCACGAATTTCCTAAGTGTTCTTAGGAAGTTCTAAGGGTTTCTCAGGAATTCCCAGGAATTACCAGCATTTCCAGGAGTTTCTAAAGAATTTCCTGGGGTTTAACAGAGATTTTTAGGAATGTCCAGGGATTCTTTAGGAATTTCCCAAGAGTTTCCAGGAATTTTCAAGGGATTCTCAAGATTTCCCAACGAATTCCCAGGGAATTTCTAGAAATTTCTTAAGAATTTCCCAGAAATGTGTAAGGATTTTTCAACTGTTAACAGGGATTTCCAGGAGTTTTCTAGGAATTCCGAGGCATTTCCAGTAGCGTTCATGGAATTTCTAAAATGCCCAGTGATGTTCCACGAATTTTCTAAATGATCCCAGGAATTTCTAAGGGATTCCCAGGAGTTTCTTAGGAATTATCAGGATTTACTAGGGCATTTCCATGGAATTCCCCTTGAATTTACACAGAAACTATCCCTGGGGAATCCTCAAACCGTACAGAGCTGCTATTAGGTGAAAACGCCGGACATACGGACGCCAAAATCTCGTTATAAGGGTTATGACCCTGGGCCTCGAATTCCTAAAAGCACACAAAATTGTTTTAAGTAAAGTCAATAATAACTTCGATACACAAAAATTATTTTCAAGATCCGCAAATATTTTTATCAGTGTAATAACTTAAAATTCCTTTCTTTAATTTTTAATCGGACGACAATTTTTGTGCAAAAAAAGAATTTACTTTTTTATTATTCAACGTAGTTAAATCTGAGTAGAGTTATTTATATTTTAATAGCGCAACATGCATTATGTGCCTTACGATACGTTTAACGTAATTACTCGGACAATCGGAAGACACGTTGAATTGTTGAATGACATAGCAATGTACTTGTTGCGTGGTCATCACACGTGTTGCCTGACACATCATGCGTAAGTTACAGGAATGCACATGCTGTTTTTGTTACATGTATCAAAGATATTTGTTTCATTCATTGACGGCCATGTGTACGAGATCGTTGTACCAGCACCATCTATAATCTGTGTGAGGTCATCTAGGTGTATTGAAATAATTCTATACACGGTTAGGCTAAATGTAATTGTATAGGTGGCTCCCACAGAAAGAGGTGTCCATCACCCTCAGTTGACAGGAGGAACGTGCCCCCTTTCCCTTTTGCCCCTCGTCTTCACCCTTTGCTTCACTCCACCATCCTTCTCACTGTTTAGCCAATCTCTTTTACAATCACCAGCATGACTGTTTCCCTTTCTGGGATCCATTTCATCAAGTTTTTTCAAACTTTCTTTAACATTGAAAAGATTTATCAGAAATTGACAAACGTTTGATGTGACCTGCCTCGTAATATCTTCAAACAATAAATATCATTGTTTGAAAAATTGAAAAAAATAGCTAGTTATTTCGTTTCCGATTTGAGTACACTGATGATTTGATTAGTGTACTAATTTATTCATCAATGACAAAACTTTCATCTTTGATTGCATCCTCTGCTCATTACATAAACCTAAATATTCTCCTTCTCGAATTTTGAACAACTTAGAATCCAGAAGATGTAGTTTAGTACAAAATTTTCGTGTTTAAAGAACGCGAAAATAAAGCTCCAAGCTAAGTAAAGAAAACAGCATAGTCCCTTTAATGGAACTTTTTAACGTTGATGTATCCATAGGCATGAGCGGAATGGTCGAAGGTTATTGAAATTCGCGAGGACGAGTGCAAGAGTAATTTAATAATCCAAGGGGAGAATTGGCTGATTCATCGATTCTTGTGGTTCACTGAATTTACTCATGTCCTTCCCCTTTCATTATCAGGAAATTAGATTTTTCACGGAATAACCAAATAGGATAACGATTTTATTTACGCTTTTAGAAATTTCCCAGAACATCTCAGCATTCACGTAATGATAAAATTGTAAATGGATTAGGATCATCCGTTTATGCGTACATGTATATTTTACAATTAAAAACAACAATAACCATAATGATACCAGTAAACGGCATAAAAAGTCAAAGAAACATCACTTTTAAAAGTACAATAGATGCTTGTTTGAAAGGGACGACGATTTGTCGTAAGGACTCGTGCGGTATTAATCTTATGAATGAAGTAGTAGATAGCTGTTGAAAGCCGGAGATAAGCGCATACGTGTATCGTTGGATAAGTAGATAATGTCCGTGCATATTCAATAATGCCAACATGTGTTTAGTAGGTAAGTATGTAACTACGTCACAAACCGTAGTGCTTTCTAGTTCATGCACGATTTGAGCGACGATGACGTGTGGGCGACGTACTGACTTTTGCTTCCGATCCGATGATTTATTGGGCTCGATTTAGGAGTTGCGCCTTAATCATAATCACTCCCCACTTCATCCAATCCCGGAACAGGTCATTGTCTTTTCCGTATCGGCGTCACAGACCTATATACATATATATAAATGTCTCTCTCCCTTGAAATCGGTCCATCGTTCGTGAGAAGAACAAAATTCCACTTTCTCTGCACCTTCCGCAAAAATTCCTTGCCAGCAGAAACTTTTCTTTATTGACATTTTTACGGTGCGCTTGAAACGATTTAGGGGAGACCACCCTACAATAGATAACGACAAACAGTAGATAATTTGCCTTTTCTACCAAAAGGTTTAAGAATGTAATTCAGCTTGTTATAATAAGATTTTAGAAATAAAATAAGGTAACCTTACAATGTTTTTTTGAAACAATATAAATAATTACCGTGTAGAAATGAAAAAAACCGTTTTTAAGTGGTGAGAAAAAATTAACGTGAAATATATTTTATGGCTTTTATGAAAATACAAATTTTGTGGGGATCGTAAATGAGATATTATAAAAATTAAAGGGTTAAAAAAAATAATATATGCCACCACGAAGTGTTAGTTTTTTTATTTATAATTATTTAAGCACTTTTTATTAACTAGTGTGAATTCTAACACTGGATAACACAGCCCCACACCAAAAAAAAAGGTTTCCGGATCTGGGTATAAGACCAATATTTTCCTATGTATTTTGATGCGCTGAATCCGAATCCACCATCAAAATTTTTCTAGCCGGTCTGATATTGGACCTAACCTCAAAATCAATAAAATGGTACTTTTTGTTCGATAGCGTCTAAACCTGACCTGAATTTTATATAAGTCTAGGATCAATAGAAAGCTTGATTTATTACCTTTAAAACACTTTTTTAAAAATTGTTCTACGATGATTTTTAACGAAGTTATGTTCAGGTCGGGTTTAGACGCTATCGAACAAAAAGTACCATTTTATTGATTTTGAGGTTAGGTCCAAAATCAGACCCGCTGGACCAATTATGATGGTGGATTCAGATTCAGAGCATCAAAATACATAGGAAAAAATTTTCAAAAACAATTTAGTTTAGTTTGAATATTTATATATAAACTATAACTAATTCCCTCTGCCTTAGTTGATAGGTTCGGTTAGTCGTGACAAGATTTCTTGTATTTCTAATATTTTATTTAATTATTAAAAAGTAAACAACTTTTATGTTGTTAAAAATCTATTTCACAATTTATATTTTGCAAATAAGAAAGGATTATCTACTGTTGGCAACAGGTAATTTTTCAGTAAATTTTTATCGTATTATAAAAATAATTATTATAAATAAAGTGGTTAATTTTAGGACATTTTCCTGATTGTGGTAATTAATTGAATAGATCAGCTTAATTTTAATGTTAAATATTTTATTACATACGTCAGCCTTAAATAACTACAACTGTTGGAAATTTTTACAATCTACTGTTGGGCGGTCTCCCCTAAAAAAATCTGGATATAGGAGAGACCTCCTAACTTAACAATGTTATTTTGAAAGAATGTAAAATTAAAATAATATATAATATAATATATTAAAAAATAATATATGCCACCACGAAGTGTTAGTTTTATTTATTTATAAATAATTGAGCACTTTTTATCAGCAAGTGTAAATTCCAACAATAGATAATCTCGATAATCCATTATAGAACTGTCAGAAGTTGAGGTTATGATTAAATAGAATTTTCTTGTTTTCAACAATTCTTTAATTTGGTTTGAATACTTTTATATAAAATAACCAGAATCAATTTATTATCAATAAAAAAAAATTTATAAATTTTCTATTTTCTTAGTTTCAAACTTCCCGCTGAATCCAAAGTCAGAATTGTTAGATTGGTTCTACTTTTTGAAATAACCTCAAAAAAATTTTAAAGCACAAATCAAAACAAACAAAAAATTTTTTTGTCCAAGACATTACGCTAGTGTATTTCTACGTATTTCTCTCCGCTGAATCCGAATCCAAAATCAGAATAATTAAATTGGCTAAACTTTTTGAGATAATCTCAAAAAAAAACCCAAAAAATAAAAAAAAAGTTTTTTTTGTCCGAGACAATATGCTAGTGTATTCCTACGTATTTTTCTCCGCTGATTCCGAATCCGAAATTAGAATTGCCAGATTGGTTCAAATTTTTGAGATAATATCAAAAAACTTATAAAAAACACGAAAAAATCGCTTTCTTTAGATTCTCTCAAAAAACTTATCTAATCTGATTATCTTGACTTTGAATTCGGCTTCAGCAGAGAAAAATACGAAGGAATACACTACCTGGTAAAAAGAAATTGATTTTTTCGTGTTTTTGAGCACTTTTTTAAAATTATCTCAATAATTTATAATATTTTTGTGGTCCGCATTTTTTGATTAAATTCTATTGCAATTTAGGGAAATTATTTGAGTGCCGGTTAATTTCGATGAATTAAATTTCAAATTGATTGAAATTTAAATCGAGAAAAATTCTAATATATTTACAGTTTAAGCAATTAAAGCTTGAATAGAATTAAATTTGTATATATTGAATTTTGAAGCGATTAAAATTAAAATACAAATTTGGGCAAATTGGAATTCAGAAAGATAAATAGATCAAAAAATTAAAATTTTAGTTAACTTTAATTTGAATAAACTCAATTTGGAATCACTTCAAATTTAAAACTTCGAGAATTTGGACAAATCAAAATTAAAGTAAATTCAAATACGAATAGAATTAACTTTATTAACCAAATAAAACTTACTACTTCAAAAGAATTAACTTTGGATAAATTAAAGTTCGACTTGACTGAAAATTTGAATCAACTGAAATCTGAATTAATTATAATGGCCAAATGCAAACTTGGATCATTTAAAATTTAGATTTTTAAAATTTTAAATAATTTGATTTTAGAAACGATTACCATTGTACTTAAAATTAAAAAATAGAATTAATGAAAACGTAGATCGTTTGTATTTTTATTCGAATAAAATTTGAACAGATTAAAATTTGAAAACAGTAAAATTTAGATAGATTGATACTTCGTCAAATTAACATTTATGTAAAATTAAATTGGAATAAACTCAATTTCGTATTGATTGAAATTAAAATCTATTTAAATTTGGATGAATTAAATTCCGCGGATAATTTTAAATGTGAAGAGTTTAATATTTTAATAAAGTGCAATTACGATAATTTTAAGTGTTAATAAATGGGATTTGCGCATGATAGAAATTTTACAAACATTATTTTTTGTAACTTTGGTTAATTGAAATTTGTAATTGTAATAGAATCTTGAATCGTTTAACATAAGAATATGATTAAAATTTAAAACGATTGAAAATTAAATTAATAAAATTTTATAGGAATTGAAATTAGTTAACAAATTTAATTTTTGATTTAAAATTAAGTTTTTTGTAAATGAACTTTTAGCTTAGAAATTTATACACTATGATTTGGATGAGTTAAAATCTTTCCCTCCATAACCTCGAAGTTAAAAAAAATGAAATATTTGTCAATTAGCATATTATAATAAAATTGCTTTTAAAACAAATCATTATAAAGGATCATTTTATTTGTTTTCCCTAGTTCCTAGTTGTTTACAGAATTATAATTCTGTCAAACTATTGAAAGAAAAAAGACAAGCTCTATTTTGTGTCTGTTAATATATGTATAACACTTAATGTCCGCTTAAAAACACTTCTATGATTCAAACACTGTGTATGGCTTTTTTTAAATAAGCTCCTAAACTTTACACAAAAAAATTGAGTCATTTCTATTTAAAAATACTAGGAAGCAAAAAAATAAACGACAAATTATTTCAAGCGTCAACATTTTCGGCCTTCGTCCGCCATTTTGTAACAATTATCTGATCCTTTCCTGCGCATGCGCAGAAATATATAGCGCGACATATTATGCCGTTATGGTATCTTTTGGGATTCAAATCGATAGAATTAAAACTGGAATCAATGAAAATTTGAATAAAATAAAATATATGTCTATTCTTGAGATATTTAAGAGGAAGCTTATCAATTTTCAAGCACTTTTTCCTTGAAAGAAAGTGTGGAGGCATTTTTAGTAAAAATAGAGTTGAAAGTAAAGGGTAATCGAAGAAGGGTGTAAATAATGAGGGGGCGGTTTTACGTCACTCAGTAAATGTGGATTTTATATTTACGGATAGGATATATACCCTTTGTGTAGATAGAAGCCAGAAGCGTACACGAGCGTTTGATAGCAATGTATCACATGACCGGATGCGGGGGTAGGAAAATTGGTCGTCAATTGCTGACGCCACCAGAGCTGTAACCTATCAGCACATTCTTATGCTCGTCCACCTTTTTTCACCTGTGGAATTCATTTTCGTTCACTCACCCCACGACTGCCTCTTTGTGTATATTTACACTGCTCAATTCTCTCTCAGTAGAATCATAACCTTAAACATTTCATGTTGTTGAAGGAGCATTTCTACTTTTTGGCGTTCTAATTTTGTTGTTCTATTATTGAACCAAAGAAGAAATTATCAATTTATTGATAATAAATATTGTCTTTTATATTTTGATAAAGTGTATAAAATAAAATTTTATCCAGCCTTCTGCTCAATTTCTTTCTGTCTGACCAGAGACAATCCATTTCACTGGAAGATTCACAGTATGTTCTTAAGTGTTTTATATACATATACTGATCATAACTACTTGAGATCGAAGGTCGCAAACATTTTGCTGCAAGCGGAAGTGTTACAAATTTAATTTTTCAACTGCTCATACGACAGCAGTTTAACCAATAAACTTGACATTATATAATCTAGTTTATTAAACTTTCACAGTATATTATTTTTATCACTTTATCTTCATATTTTACTCAACGGTAAATTTTGCTTTCACTATAAGTACTTGCAAAAATAGTTTTCTACATATTTGATTTATTATTTTCATGTTAATAGCTTCAAATGTCGATCAAATATCAATATAACATTCTTATTTTCTTCCTGATTCCGCTCTACCTATGGCATATAATTAACCTCAAAATATTCCAAAACGGGCAATAATGATTCCTAGATTGAATCGTTCTGGTATATTTTTCTTCTTTATGACCAAGGGTATACGGCCAATTCAGTTCGCATATAAGTTCCAAGTCACAAAAAATTCAATTCAATACAATTCATAGTTAAAATTAAACACGTTTTTTTGTGGTAAAAGCCTAACGCACAATGAATCGTAATCGCTAATCCTTAATCGTAATAATGAGAGGAAGCAGGACAGAGATATATGTCTGTCCTACTTCCTCCTATTCTTACGATTAAGGATTAGCGATTATGATTCATTGTGCTTTAGGCTTTATATGAGGGTGAAATCATATGGATGCGTCAAACGTTGTGTCGTAATGAGAGAGAGGAAGACAAAGAAATTTTTACGTCTTTCTCATTCTCATTACGACGCAACGTTTGATGGTCCCATGTGACTTCACCCTAAGTCGCTTGGGAGAAGGAAGCGCTAAACCAAAAGCAGAAAATCACAAGTGCAGGAGAGACTAGAGTTCCTATAAAGAGAGTTAGGACACGTGAGGTTCAACTTTTGATTGGCTCAGCGTAACCGGAGACGGAAGTGTATTGAAAGTTTTTTCATTGGCTGAAAAGAGCGCGCTGATTTTAAAATGCTTTCTTAACAAACATTTTTAAATTTCGCCCGCCCTTTTTAACCAATCACACAAATTACTTCATCGTCACTTCCGTCTCCGGTTTGTAAACAGGCTAGTGGAAGGGGGCACATGTCCTAACTCTCTTTATAGGAACTCTAGGAGAGACAAATAAATATGACTGTCTCTCTCACTCTCATATTTGCTGCTATCAGTTTTATAGTTACCGTCCCATGTTGACATGAAAGCGTCTTTCTCAAGGTATCATCTCATGACGGCGTAAAAGCGTCGCGTAGAAGGAAAGCGTAACCCATGTTATAGAAAGAATTCAAAATATATCACTTTCTCTCTCACTCATTTGGCTTCAGCTTTATGCCATCGCTTTTAGGCCACCATGGGACTGCACTTTTAGTCAAACGTAACCTCACCCTGACTTCAGCCTCATTTTGATCAGGGCTATTATGATCAACACACAATGACTCAGGCTACGATCCCACGTGAGCAGAAAATCCCAAGAGTGAGAGAGACAAAGTGATATCTACATCTTTCTTACTCTCATGGCTCTCTGCTGTCGATTTACGTTTTCTGCTCACATGGGATCGCACCCTCAATGCAAAAGATACGGAAAAAGGACATGAGATAGAAAAAGACAGGGATTGCTTCTATCCTTTTCTGTCTCATGTTCTATCTTTATACACATATTCATTCTACTTGGGTCTTTAGTAAATTTGGACAGTTACACCATCTACTCCTAAGATACGTAACTTACGCTAAAGCACCAACCTGAATGAAAAATATAAGATAATAGAGAAAGATGAGGTTACCTCGGTGACAAGAGTACTGTCGTAGTCTCTGGTGTCGTAATTCCATCCGTAACGACATTTGGTGACTGGCCAGTTAGGATTGCTGACTGGAGGAGGTGGAAGACGGTTTGGTGGATAAATCAAATTGGAAGACATAATAGACGATGAGAAAGTTGAGCTCTCAACTTGTGCGTCGTATGGTAAGAAACTGTGCAACCAAGACTCCACGATTGAGGTGTAATTTACATCGTACATTGTACACCTATCATACTCTCTTCTGCCATCTGACCTAATTCTATAAGGTAGTGAGAGAGCCTTACGTTCTTCCAGGCTTAGAATACTTGTTAGGTTCTCCAGTTCTGGTATTTTGCACCAGTGGTCCGGTGAAGCGCTGACAAACACCTTAAAGAAACAAAAGTAATCATTACATTATTTTCCCAATTATACGTCTCAGGTATAATCAAATAATAAGGAGATCAAGAGCAAAATTGTAGTTTTATTAAGGAAAGGATTTTGATTTTAAAAATGTTTTGCTTCTGATTAATCTATTCTATTCCCCTGAACCCTTAACCCTCCGCATGTGACTTTGGGCTAAAGATAGAAATACGGATGGTGGCAATCTTATTTCAACCGTTTTAGTATTTTCTTTTCTTTTACATGGATTTTCTATATCTCCGAATTAAACCATTATTTTGATACTGGAAAATTTTACAGAACCACGATACGTTATGTGGTGTCCAACCCCGTCGTGGGAGTCATTTCTCTTTCTGTCTCTTTTTTAACAAATTTTCAAGAAAAAAAGTCAAAATGGCTGATACAACGAGGTTATTTCTAACCTATAAGACCCGGATTATAGGAAGTAAATTATTCTACAGCATGACTTGTTATTAATTCTCCCTGATGAGAAAATTTCACGGTAATGTCTATCCAAAAGTTAATATTTATATAATGTGACTAAAATAAGAGAATCATAACGAAAAACTTATTCTTTAATGTGACAACGCTTGATCCTATATTGTCAGAGTTAACCAGAATCATTTTAATGGAGTAAAATGAGAAATTTTACTAACTTCGGTAGACGACAGTGATCTCCGATACGTAATGAGCAATAAAAGGCGCATAAATATGTACAGACGATGGATCTTCCACAGTCTTGGCGCCAGAAAAACAATTTACTCATTTAAAAGTAGCAGTTAAATGAAAGAAATATCGCTTTAACGGTTATAAAAATGGTTATTCATAAATAAGTTGGCGAAAAACAAGTGTAAAGAAGTCAATAAATTCTGAGAAAATCTATTTTTTATGATTCACATTTTTAGGTTATGTATATTAAATAACACGAATTATATTTTTCAAAATAACACTCGATACGCAGAGTAACCAAAGAAAAAATTACATCATATTCGAGATTATACAAAGTAAGCAAAAAACTAAGGATGTTATTATTTTTAATAAAAAAAATCAATGCTGAGCAGTAGGGAAGTGTAAACTGTTAACCATAGAATAACAAAATACAAAGATACTTAATGCTGCGTCGGAAATAAATTATACGTTTCTGATTGGCCCGTAATATTTCCAGAAATTTTCTAGCCAATCAAATACATGAATCCATTATTAACCCAGCGATACAAATATACGTTTTCATCTATTGATGATGTATATGATGATTATTTGTATCATTGTTACTTTTCTTAACATTAATTTCTTTTATCAATCACAATTTAAGAATCCTGATTAATTTTTATCTTATTTATAAATCCCAAAATTTAAAAATCTTGCTTTAGGCCGCCGTCCTATGTCTCCGTTTTGCGTTGCATTGTAATGAGATAGAATAGAACACACATATACTTTGTCCTTTTCTATCTCATTACAACCCAACGCTAAACGGAGTCATGGGACTGCGGCCTTACACGTTTTTTCTAAAATGTGTTGGTATCTCGGATTCGATTGGTGCTATAAAAAAAAGTAATAAATGTTGAAATTGTTTTAAGGGGTTATACCTAGTCACGATGTAAAAAGAAAATCGATTTTTTTCTTGCAGCTTCTTAAAGTATATACATTTGACTGTTGTAAAAATGTTTTATTAAGGGTGAAGTCACATGCGGAGTATTAGGAGTTCAGGGGAATAAAACTGACCAATTAGAAAATCAACGCCCCCAGTTGATAAAGAGTTTATTAAAAAGCCAGTGTAATAAAATGTTAATTTGAAAAACAGTGGAATGTCATTTTTATAATTAGTTTTGTTGGATATGTTTTCTATTAAACTGTTTGTTTAATCAAATGTCTTTTGAAGTTATGTCGTAAAATGTTAATTGAACCGAACGATGGATACACTTGTTTATTAATAATGCATTCCAATGTGACTAATTATCTGATTGGCCTATTCTATTCCTCTGATCCCCTAATCCTTCGCTTGTGACTTCGACCTAAGATTCAACAAATGTTTGCAAAGTTAGGGTGCGATCCCATGTGAGCAGAAAACGTAAACGGAAAGCAGAAAATCATGAGAGTGAGAGTGACAGACGTATATCATTGACTCTCTCACTCTCATGATTTTCTGCTTTCCGTTTACGTTTTCTGCTCACATGGGATCGCACCCTTACAAACATTCTAACAAGATTAGCCTAATGGCCTATTTACACCTTCGAAAAAAAATTTTTTTGCATGAGAGTAAAGAGGACAGATACACAGTCTGTCCTCTTCCCTCCAATGCGAAAAATTTTTTTTTCGAAGGTGTAAACAGGCCATAAAGCACAATGAATTGTAATCGCTAATCCTTAATCGTAAGAATGAGAGGAAGTAGGACAGACATATATCTCTGTCCTGCTTCCTCTCATTATTACGTTTAGCCTAACTCACAATGAATCGTAATCGCTAATCCTTAATGAGAGGAAGGAGGACAGAGATATATGTCTGTCTTCCTTCCTTTCATTCTTACGATTAAGGATTAGCGATTACGATTCATTGTGCGTTAGGCTTTTCGTGACAAAATATTTAATATTTTAAGAAAAAAGTTATGTACAAATTTTATCTATACCAGTGACGAAATTAAAAAATGTTGAAATTAAAAATTGCAACAAAATGTAATTATCGAAAAAATTAATTAACTAGATAATTAAATTACTTTAACACCTTTTTGTGGTAAGAAGATACAAGTGACGTCACTTAGCAACACGAGGCTTTAAAATTTCCAGAAAAACAATATGAATGTAAGTATAAAAAACAATGAGAAAAGTAAAATCTACTTTCTTTTGGACAAACAAAAGAAACCATCTCATATTTGCATTTTCTAGAGAGTAATATAAGAGAAAGATGAAATATGGATTTTCTGTTCAGAACGTCTGAATAAAAAACAGACAAACCACACAAACAAACAAAAAAAAGAATTGTGCCAAATATATGAAGAGACATTCGTGCAAACTCATTTGATGGATGACAATGGAATTATCATTTTGTCGAAAAGAAAGAAAAAAGTTATAACTGTACTTTCACATTAAGAACTCAAGAATTATTTTTTGAGTTTATTTATCTGAGAAAGATACGAGTATACTCGAGAAATAAGAAACAAACAATTCTAAAATGAATTCAATAACTTAAAGTGAGTAGTTTACCAGAGTTTTCATATGAGATTGAAAATAAAATTGAAACATACAGACGTCATATTGGAATAAAGTAAATCTAAAGATAAGTAAATGCGTGTAGAGGAATAAATATCAGATATGAAATATATGAAGCATAAAGTAAGAATACGGAGAAAAATTTATTAAATATTATGAACGCATGATTAATACTGTATAATGTTTATTAAATCGAAATTCTTGTGATCGGATTGTAATTTGACATAAATTTTTTAATCTCAACAAAATTCTTAATAGCATTTTTATTTATTCGAATTATAATTAAATTCCGTTATATAGATTTCAGAAAAATAGAATTGTCTTTTGACATAATTATTATTTTATTCAAAAAATATGATTTTTAAAAAAATAAAACCTAAAATTAAAAATGTTTAATTTTATAAAATTCGTTCACACGACCAAAAACATGTTTTTAAGAAAATATCTTGACAAAAAAATGTAAATTGTGATAAATGGTCGACACAAAAAGTGTAACTAGAAATCCAAAAATTGTTAATTTCTGAAGAGGTTTCTCTTAGAGAGACGAAAGCTAAGAATGTGACTTTATTTTCTTTATAAAGAAAATTCAAATAAATCCTTTAGAAACTCAGATCAGTTAAAACAAACAAAATTATTACTACCTATTACTATATATTAATACTGATCAAAAACTGAAACAACAACATTAAATAATTATTATTTTATTGAAAAATTAGCAAAATAAAACGCGCGCAAGCGCGCGATTCGTTTTTCCTACATTTTAGAAATTATAAAATACAATAATAAATATAACAAATCGGTAAATAATATTTATCTAATAAGAAGAAATAAATATTTTAAATATAACATTTAAAAATCAATTAATATAAATAAAATAAATATTTATTTAGGACAAAATTTATCATATTTTAGAATTAAAAAGAATTGCAAAGAATAATTAAAATTAAACAAAATAATTGCAAATTTTGCAAATTAATTGAAAAAAAATAATGAAATCAATTAAAAATTGAGGAAAGTAATTTAAACAATCATAAAAATGTTTTAAACACAAAGAAAATACATTAAATTTGAGAAAAATACTTGAGAATCTTAAAAGTAAATTAAAACAAAATTGAATGATAAAAAATTAGAAAAAATAATTGAAAATTAAAAAAACATGATTAAAAATTGAGATAAATTAATTAAAATTTTAAAAAAATAATTAAAATTTGAGAAAATAACTAAACAAATTACATAAAATATTTTAAATAAAGGAAAGTTAAACAAAATTTGAGAAAAATACTTAAAACTTTCAGAAGTTCATTGAAATAAAAGAAAATAATTAAAATTTAGAGATAATAAATGAAAAAAGATAAACATAATTTAAAATTGAAGAAAATAATATAAAAAATAAAGTAAATAATGAAATAATTGAAAAGTCAGATAAATAGTTTAAAAATTTTGAAATTCTGAAACACATGTAAAGAATTGAAAATTGAAGGAAATAAATTTTAAAAATAATTAAAAAATGTTTTTAAATTTAAAAACTTGACGAAAATAATTAAAATATGATACAAGCAATGATAAGTTGTAAAAAATAAATTACAATTAAGTATGGTAATTGAAAAAATTGCAGAATTTTTTTTAAATAAAAAAAAATAATTGAAATTTGAAAAATTTACTTGAAGATCTTAGAAACCAATTAAAAAAAAAGAAAATAACTAAAAAATGGAGAAAAGAATTGATAAACTAAAAATAATTGAAATTTAGATAATTAATAAAAAAATTTTGAAATTATGAAAACAAATTAAAATAATTAAAAATTGAAGAAAACAATTGAAATTTTAGAAAAAATTTTAAAAGTCTTAGAAAATGAGAATAACTAAAATTTGGAGAAAAGACTGGTAGAATGATAAAAATAATTAAAGTTTACGATAATTAATAAATCTTTTTGGAAATTATGAAAACAAAAAAAAATAATTAAAAATTGAAGAAAATAATAGAAATTAGAGAAAAGTACTTAAAAAATTTTAGAAATTAATTTTATAAAATGAGAAAATCTAAAAATAGGAGAAAAGTCTGAAAGAAAGCTAAAAATAATTGAAATTTACTATAATTTATAAAAAAAATTTAAAATTCTGATAACAAATGGAAATAATTAGAAATTGAAGAGAATAGTTGAATTTTCAGAAAAATACTTAAAAATCTTAGAAAATAATTTTAGAAAATGAGAATAATATTTAACAATCGAGGAAAATAATTAAAAAATGATAAAATTAATTCAAAATTGAAAAAAATAATTAAAATATGCTCAAAATAATTAAAGATTGAGAAAGAAAATTGAATTATGATGAAAATAATTTAAATATGAAAAATTGAAAACATTCAATAAAAATTGAGAGAAATAACTAAAAAAATCATAGAATATATGATTAAAAAAAAATAATAATTACAAAAAAACTTAAAAATTTTTAATTAAAGAGATAATTAAAAAATCGCAGAAAGAACGAAAATTCATGAAAATAATTGCAATATCGGATAAATAATTGAAATTTTTAAAAGTAATGCCAAAATTATGAATATAATTATAAATTGATGAAAATCAAGAAAAAGTGCAGAATTTATTTTTAAGCAAAAGAAAATAATTAAAAAATCGTTATATAATAGAAAATTGATAACAATAATCCAAATTTGAGAAAATAACTGAAAATTTAGGAAATTAATTGCATGTGTATATATTTTAAACTTCTTCAAAAACAATAATAAATTTTTAAAGCATTTTTCGAAGCTTCTGTTTACACAAATGACAATTAAAAACCAGCACAACACGACACTAATGAAAAAGGTTACCTTATTCTTTCAATTCAAATTTCAAAATATTCCCTGATAAAAAGAGTCAAAATCAATAAAATAACAGGGGCTAACTTCACTTCAGTTTTGAAAACCTGGACAGAAAAAGATGAATAAATATAAATACTAACTAACTTCAGGAGTTTACGGAGTTTATTATTTAGCCCCACAAAAAAAAAAGTGTCATGTACTTTTGACCGGAATACCCTAGCCCTATGTATTTTGACGCGCTGAACACGAATCCGAAGTCCATTTTGCTCCATCACGTCAGGATTTTTTTCTAACCTCAAAAAACATGTCGGATTTTGAGAGGTAGGCGATTTTTTAAACAAATTTATGGATTTACTTCAAACTTGGTATCTGGGGGTTTTTTGGGTCGCTGATTACGAATCTGAAGTTAGGTTTTCAAAATTCAAAATGGCGGATCCAATATGGCGGACGAATTTTGAAAAAATTTGAAGACTTACTTCAAACTTGGTATCTGGGGGTTTTTTGGGTCGCTGATTGCGAATCTGACGTCATATTTTCGAAATTTTTATGAAATTTGGTATCTTCAGGTTTTTAAGTTGCTGAGTGTGATTTCGAAGCGAGTTTCTCACATTTTCAAATATGACTTCTATTACAATTTTATCATAAAATATTCCTTGGTAACAGATTGGATATGTTTGGTGCAGAAGCCAAATAAGAAAGTACATTGTTCCATTCTGCATCTTATTCCTGATAAATCTTCAAATTTTTTAAAAATTCGTCTGCCATATTGGATCCGCCATTTTGAATTTTGAAAATCTAACTTCAGATTCGTAATCAGCGACCCAAAAAACCCCCAGATACCAAGTTTGAAGTAAATCTTCAAATTTTTTCAAAATTCGTCCGCCATATTGGATCCGCCATTTTGAATTTTGAAAATCTAACTTCAGATTCGTAATCAGCGACCCAAAAAACCCCCAGATACCAAGTTTGAAGTAAATCCATAAATTTGTTTAAAAAATCGCCTACCTCTCAAAATCCGACATGTTTTTTGAGGTTAGAAAAAAATCCTGACGTGATGGAGCAAAATGGACTTCGGATTCGTGTTCAGCGCGTCAAAATACATAGGGCTAAGGTATTCCGGTCAAAAGTACATGACACTTTTTTTTTTTGTGGGGCTGTGTTATTATTTAATTAATTATTCAGTATACATTTTATGTTCCTTCGTATTTTTCTTCGCTAAATCCGAATCCGAAGTCAGAATACCTAGACTGGTTCGAATTTTTTAGATAAATCTTAAAAAATAATTCGGGAAACTATACTGAATAATAAATAAAATTAAATATTAAATAATTTCTTAGCAAAATAAAAATTATATCCAGAAAGAATTTTATTAATTAAAAACTTTATTAAATTATAATTCGATTAAATGGAGTAGTCCAATATTACACACGAAAAAGCAGTGTTTATAGCACAATATATGAGAAAAAATTAATGTTGGTAAAATTATTAAAAAAAATTAATTTATTTAAATTAATGAATGTAAAAATTTTTAAATATAAAAATTTTCAATAATTATCAATAATCACAGGAGCGGTTTCTTATTCATGAACAAATTGAGTTTTCGAAGAAATGTCTATTAAGGATACTAGGAAGAGGGAATTATTATTATACGAAAAGATGACAAACGGTTTGACGAGTCTAAAAATTACGAGAAATAATTTAACAATTGGAAATGTTAATAGAGAAATACAATATTTCCCTTATCCAGAATCATTAATATAAAGATATTCTTTTATATTTAATGAAAATAAATCCTGTTAATTAAACAGTAAAAGGCCAATACAATAATTTAACTAACTCTGATCATGCATTCTTTAGAACATTATGAGAAAAATCAGAGCGGAAAAGAAAATGATGTCACGGAAAAATTGTTTGAATTAATTATGATGGATTATTCCTCTCTTAGACAAATTTAAGCAAAACGTGTGTGTCACGACAATGTAATACAACAAAAGATTTATTCAATGAAAAAGAAAAAATTGATCAATATTGATTTAGATGAATTTTATAAAGTCAAATTCAGTAAAAGCACACGCACATTCAACGTCATATCTAGCTTAACATTATATTGATTCAATTTTGAAAATTTACTTTGTAACGAAATCATGGATTTCAATTTCCATATTAATTGTTGAAATGAATATATTAAAAGCTCTCTGCAAAATTTCAATTTAGAAGGAGATTGTTTTCAAATGGTAGAATTCATTTAGCTAAATAATATTTATATTAAATTAATAAATCAACAAAAATTAAATTAAATATGGGAATAATATTGCGTTTAAATTAATCATATTCAATTTCATAATTAATAACAACAAAATAAATAAATCTAACAAATAGAGAGGAAAAAAGACAGTGATAGAAATAGACTTTTTTACAGAACAAGAACGAGGCAAAATCAGATTGATTTTTTTTTCTTTTGAAAATTCATTTAAACATCACAATTGCTTCTATCTTTCTTCTTTTATCAAATAAAACTAGGTCACTTTTAATGGGTTAATTTCCTGGATACAAATTGACCAGGAATCGAAGTTAAGGACAAGAAATCTGATACGAAATATTGACAGAAAGTGCATCAGATATTTCGAAGGTTCATATAATCGAAAATGAGAAATCTGTATTGACTTTAGTTATTCAACTAGAGCAGCAAATTTAATAAAATTGTTATTAATTCAGATAAAACTGAATTTTTAAATATAATTCAAATGTTTAACAAAGCTAATTACGTTCTAAATTAAAAAATATATTTTTCAGACCCATGATTATTTCCTTAAACTTATTAAGCAGAATCTTCAAGAGATCGAAATCAATAAAACAGAATTACATTTGATACGAATTTTCGTTTTTCCGAATTAATATTTGTCAGAATATATACATATAACAAAATTACCTTTTCACAGAATTATTAATTGTGGAAATTAGGCAGAAGAATAATTTATAATTCATCGAAATTAAAGTGGAACAAATTTTCAAAGGAGGTTCTCTCGATTTACATAACCTCAAACTAGAAAGTCGTTTTTCACCCCAAATAAAAGTATTATTCAAATTAATTTTAACAAATTTTAAAATCCATAAAAATATGTTAAATAATAATTATTATTTGACAACAACAAAAGTAGTGAAATCAATTAAAAATTGGGGAAAGCAACTTAAAAAATCATAGAAATGTTTTAAAAATGAAGAAAATAATTTAAATTTAAAAAAAATACATGAAAATCTTAAAAATAAATTAAAACAAAATTAAATGATAAAAAATTAGAGAAAATAGTTGAAAATTAAAAAAATAATAATTGAAAATAATAATAAATAATTTAAAATTGAAAAAAATAATTTAAATTTGAGAAAATAATTCAAAGAATTACACAGTATACCTATATTTTAAATAAAGGAAAGTTAAAGAAAATTTCAGAAAAATACTTAGAACTTTCAAAAGATCATTAAAAAAACAATTAAGAATTACAGAAAATTAATAAAAAAAGATAAACATAATTTAAAATTGAAGAAAATAATTTTTTATATAAAGGGAAATAATTATAAACTCTTTGAAATTATGAAAAAGAACGAAATTAATTGAAAATTGAAAAAAACAATATGAAAAATAATATAAATATTTGAAAATTGAATAAAATAATTAAAATTTCAGATAAATAGTTCAAAAATTTTGAAAATTATAAAACAAATGAAAAAAATTGAAAACTGAAGGGAATATACATTGGTAAATAATTAAAAAATGATTTTAAAATATGAACCTTGAGGAAAATAATTGAAATATGATACATATAATGATAAGTTGTGAAAAAAAATTATATTTGAGAGAAATAATTGAAAAAATTACAGATTTTTTTTTTTAATGGAAAAAATAATTAAAATTTGAGAAAAATACATGAAGATCTTAGAAATCAATTGAAAAAACGACATTAACTAAAAATTGAAAAAAAGAATTAAAGAAAGATACTAATAATTAAAATTTACTATAATTAGTAAAATTTTTTTGAAATTATGGAAACAAATGAAAATAAGTAACAATTGCAGAAATTAATTGAAATTTTAGAAAAATACTTAAAAATCTTAAAAAATAATTTCAGAAAATGAGAATAATAATTAACAATCGAGAAACATAGCTGAAAAATGATGAAAATAATTTAAAATTAAAAAAAATAATTGAAATAAAATAATTTAAGGTTGAGTAAAAAACTTAAATATGATAAAAATAATTAAAATATAAAAATTGAAAACAGTAAATAAAATTTGAGAGAAATAATTTAAAAAATCATAGAATATATGTTTAAAGAAAAGTAATTACAAAATTTCTTAAAAATTTTTAATTAAAGAGAATAATTAAAAAATCGCATAAAAATTCGAAAATTGATGAAAATAATTTAAATTTCTGATCATTAATTGAAATTTTTTAAAATTATGTTAAAATAATGCAAATAATTAGAAATTAAAGAAAAAAATATAAAAATTGCAGAATTTATTTTTAAGCAAAAGTAAATAATTGAAAAATAATGAAAACATTCCAAGAAAATAATAAAAGAAATGAAAATTAAACAAAATAATTGAAAGTAGAGACATATATTTGAAAGTTCAGAAAATTAATCCAGAAATTATGAAAATGATAAAAAATTGAAAATAATAATTGCAAAATGACAAAAGTAATGGTAAATTAGAAACATTTATTTCAGTTTACGATGAAAAATAAAAAATTTAGGAATAATAATATTTAAATTGAGCTAATGTCGAGGGAAATATAATTGAAATTGAAAAAGTGATTGAAAAAGCTAAACAAAATAATTGAATAGCTTGAAGAAGGTAAATTTAAGATTTAGGATAAACAATTTAAAAATAATTAAAAATTGCAGAAAATAATTGAAACATGATAAAAGTAGTACAAAATTGTAGTTTAAGTAATTGGAATCATAATAGAAAAAAATTATTAAAAATTGAATACATTTTTAAATCACTTTAAATTTAGTAATTAGCATATATGCGAAACGATATGATATTGGAATCATAATAGAAAAAAATTATTAAAAACTGAATACATTTTTAAATCACTTCAAATTTAGTAATTAGCATGTATGCGAAACGTGGATTAATTGAACTTTTACTCAAAGCCATTCCACATTAACTGAAATTTGTAGAAATTAAAATTACCATAATTAAAATTTTGAGAACATTTGAAAAATGTGAAATATGATTTAAAATTTTTTTAAGAAAAAAACACTAGTTAAAAATATCAGGTGTGGTCAGAATGAATAAATAAATTAAATTTGTAAATTATTATATATAATTGGGGCCTCATTTTCCATTTTTTCTCAGGGCTATTGCCCTCCCAGTTACGCCACTGAGTGTAAATCGTAAAGAAATTTCATTTATTTTATAATTTTTGTTTTATATCATTTTCTTACTCCATCTAGTTGATATACAATTTTTTTTATTCAAGTCTACTAAAAGTGATTTTTTCATTAAAACACTATTATTTTTTAATCTAATAGATTTCACTATCTTAGTTAACAGATTGCACTCAAGGCGGCTATTTGTTAAAGTCGAAAAAACAGATTGCAAACACCGACGTGCTTTCGGTTTTCTCGGTTCGTGCTATCAGATATTTTTTACAACGATTCTACTTAATAAATTTAAGGAAATCATCATGCGTCTCAAAGTCAAAAAATTTCTTTTATACTAAATTTACAAATACCTATAACACTAATTTCAAAATAATGTTTTTCTTCTCAGTGGCGTAACTGGGAGGGCATGGGCCCTAGGGCAAAAAAAAAATGGCTCCTCAATATAATGATTTAAAAGTTTAATTATTTCACTCATTCATTAATTCTGCCCACACCTGACATTTGTCACTAGATATTTTCTCTTTTAAAATTTTAAATCATAGTTCACCTTTTTAAAATGTTCCCAAATTTTAAATTTATAGTTATTTTAATTACTTCAAATTTCAGTTAATGTGAACTTGCATTGATTAAAAGTTCCATTAATCGACGTTTCAAATATATTAAATTTAAAGTGATTTAAAAATTGCTTCATTTTTTAATTATTCTTTTCTATTAAGATTCCAATTACCTTAACTGAATTTTGTACTATTTTTTATTATTTTCAAATTATTTTCTGCAATTTTTAATTATTTTTAAATTGTTTATCCCTAAATCTCAAATTTACCTTCTTCAAATTTCAAATTATTTTGTTTAGTTTTTTCAATCACTTTTTCAATTTTAATTATTTTTTCTTTGCAATTCAATCAAATCAATTATTTATTCCTAAATTTTATATTACTCATCAGGAATTTTAATTAATTTTTTTAATTTGACAATATTTTTGTAAATTTGCAATTGTTATTTTCAATTTTGAATTATTTCCATAATGTCTTAAATAATTTCCTGAACTTTCAAATATATATCTCAATTTCCAATTCTTTTGTTCTCTTTTTATTTCTTTTTATTATTTTGTAATTATTTCCTCCATCTTTTAATATTTTTATTGGTTTTCAATTAATTTCCTAAATTTAAAATTGTTATCACAAATTTAGATTATTCACGACAATTTTTTCAGCATATTTCAATTATTTTTTTCAATTTTAAATTAATTTGATTATTTTTCAATTATTTTCCAAAATTTTTAATTATTATGCTCATTTTGTAAAATTACTTTCTAAGATTTTTAAGTATTTTTCTAAAATTTTAATTATTCTTTTCAATTTATAATTATTTTAATTTGTTTTATTATTTTCAATTTTTTTATTATTAATTTTTAGCTTTCTTCAATTCTTTTCTCCAAGTCTTAGTAATTCTCAATTTTTTCAAGTAATTTCTAAGATTTTCAAGTCTTTATCTTAAATTTTAATTATTATTTTAAATACTTAAAAAAAAATTAGTGGTTTTTCCCATTATTTACTTTAAATTTCATTTATTTTATTGCAACTTATTATTGATTTTGTCATATTTCAATTATTTTCATCAAGTTTTTAATTTTAAAATAATTTTTCAATTATTTTCCTCAATTTTTAATTATTCTTATTTTTTAAAATTATTTTCTAAGATTTTTAAATGTTTTTCTCAAATTTCTTAGTATTTTTTTCAATTTTTAATTACTTTCAGCATTTTTCAATTTTTTTTTTTCAATTTTAAATTAATTTGATCATTTTTCAATTATTTTCCTTAAGGAAATGTGATGGATTATGACGTCACTGGTATAGGCAAAATTTGTCCGTAACTTTTCTCTTAAAATATTGAATATTTTTTGATGAAACTTAGTAGAATTACCGAAAATGTCATTAGGAAGGTCTCTCAGACCCGAGTTTGTTTAAATTTTGGCCCAAAATTAATTTTTGGGAATTTTCGAAAGGTTGAAATATTTTTTAAATATCAATTTTCAGCAAAAATTCAAACAAACTCAGGTCTGAGAAACCTTCCTAATGTCATTTTAAGTAATTCTACCAAGTTTTATTCTCATTTTGTAAAATTATTTTCTAAGATTTTGAAGTATTTTTCTAAAATTTTAATTATTTTCTTCAATTTTTAATTATTTTAATCTGTTTTAATAATTTCCAATTTTTTATTATTTATTTTTAGCTTTTTTCAATTCTTTTCTGCTATTTTTAGTTATTCTTAATTGTTTAATTAATTTCTCAGATTTTCAAGTCTTTTTCTCAAATTTTAATTATTATTTAGGATGCTTAAAAAAAATTAGTGTTTTTTCTATTATTTATTTCGAATTTCATTCATTTTATTGCAACTTATCATTGATTTTATCATATTTGAATTATTTTCTTCAAGTTTCCAATTTTAAAATAGTTTTTCAATTAATTTCCTCGATTTTTAATTTTTCTTATTTTTTAAAATCATTTTCTAAGATTTTTGAATGTTTTTCTCAAATTTCTTAGTATTTTCTTCAATTTTTAATTACTTTCATCATATGTCAATTATTGTTCTCAATTTTGAATGAATTTGATCATTTTTCAATTATTTTCCTCAATTGTTAATTATTATTCTCATTTTGTAAAATTATTTTCTAAGATTTTTAAGTATTTTTCTTAAATTTTAATTATTTTCTTCAATTTTCAATTATTTTCATTTGCTTTTATAATTTTAAAAATGTTTCATTAATTATCGTAAATTTTAATTATTTTTAGCTTTCTTCAATTCTTTTCTTCAATTTTTAGTTGTTCTGTTTATTTTCAATTGATTTCTAAGATCTTCAAGTAAATTTTTCAAATTTCAATTATTTTTTTTTATTTAAAAAAAATTCTGTAATTTTTTCAATTACCATACTTAAACGCTCATTTATTTTTTACAACTTATCATTGGTTGTATCATATTTTAATTATTTTCGTCAAGTTTTAAAATTTAAAAACATTTTTCAATTATTTTTTAAAATGTATTTCCTTCAATTTTCAATTCTTTACATGTGTTTCATAATTTTAAAATGTTTTAACTATTTATCTCACTTTTCAATTATTTCATTCAATTTTGAATTATTTATATTATTTTATATATATATATATATATATATATATATATTCTACAATTTTCAATTACTTTCGTTCTTTTTCTCGTTCTTTTCCATAATTTCCAAAAAGTTTATAATTATTTCTCTTTAAATAAAAGTTGTTCCCTTCAATTTTAAATTATGTTTATCTTTTTTCATTTATTTTCTCTAATTTTTAATCATTTTCTTTTATTTCCATGAACTTCTGAAATTTTTAAGTATTTTTCTGAAATTTTGTTAACTTTTCTTTATTTAAAATATTTTATGTAATTTTTTCAATTATTTTCCTAAATTTTAATTATTTTTCTTAATTTTAATTAATTTATCTCAATTTTTTTTTAATTTACATGTGAGATTTTCAAGTATTTTTTTAAAAATTTAAATTATTTTCTCTATGTTTAAAACATTCCTATGATTGTTTTAATTACATTCCCTAATTTTAAATTTATTTAATTTTTTTTTTCAATTAATTTGGAAAACTTACAACTATTTCGTTTAATTTCAATTATTTTTTGCAATTCTTTTTAACTGTAAAACATTATAACTTTTGTCCTAAATAAATATTTATTTCATTTGTATAAATTGATTTTTAATCCTTAAAGTGTAACGTGTTTTTCGGCACCCTTAAGCTGTAACGCTGGGTCACTTGTGCCTTGCGCTTTAAAAAGTGCTTTAAATTGCTCTGAAAATTTTTTAGAAAATTCATAGTCTTACATCAACTATCCTAGTATAAGGACTAATCATTATATTGCCGATATGTTCATTTGTTTAAGGCATGTGATGGATTATGACGTCACTGGTATAGGCAAAATTTGTCCGTAACATAAATCTTAAAATATTGAATATTTTTTTTTGAAACTTAGTAGAATTACCGAAAATGTCATTAGGAAGGTCTCTTAGATCCGAATTTGTTTAAATTTTGGCCCAAAATTAATTTTGAAACATTTTCGAAAAAATGCAAACTTTTATAAAAATCAATTTTGAGACAAAATTCAAACAAACTCGGGTCTGAAAGACCTTCCTAATTACATTTTAAGTAATTCTACCAAGTTTCATAAACAAATATTCAATATTTTAAGAGAAAAGTTACGGACAAATTGTGCCTATACCAATGACGTCATAATCCATCACATGCCCTTAAGCAGTACAATTGTTCAAACAAATCAAAATAGTGAACAAATTTCAATTTTTCAAGATTGGCAGGGGCACAAGTGACCCAGCATTACACTTTAAGGGTTAAATATTATATCTAAAATATTTCTAATTGTTAATAACACAAGATGTAGAAACTATAAATTACTACAATTAGTAAGGTTTTTGGAATTTTTTTTCTTTTTTTAAAGGGTCTATTAGGATTGATCAAGGGCCCCGGGGCATTGCCCCACTTTGCCCCTTAATAGTTACGCCACTGTTTCTTCCCTTATTCTTTGGTTAAAAAAAAGATCATGAATCGTACTTGCGAGAAAGCCAAAAAGGCTGCTGGCAGAGTGGCTGGTATGCAGAGAAGATAATACATAATGTTTTGATATTTTCCTTTCTCCCCCACATGTAACAGCACCTCGTCGAAGTCTATGGAGCTCATCTTTCCGCAAAAAGAAGAACTGGCTCTGACTACTCCAAGTGCTTAATTCTTGTAAAACAAGCTCGATCCTTCTCAAATCACTCGGCATGTCCTCCACTCATTCTTGAGGACGCAATGCCCTTTTTCTTATAATCCAACACTTCTATTAATTAGCACCTCAAGTAGCACTTCACTATCAATTACCTCACTATCAATTAATCCACTGTCTCAAATGATTCCACATTTATTTCCTTATTTCCACCTCACCTAATTTATTCAAAATAATTTATCAGTTCTATATTAAACTTAACAATTACATCGATCAAATTAATGTTATTACGTTTCCTAATTGTATTCATTTCTTTCATTAATGATACTATTAAAATTTGATTAATATCGATAATTTCATTAAACTGCATTGATTTTATTAAATTTACGACTAATTTGATTAATTTGACTGATTTAAAGAATTTCATTAATTACTTCAATGATTGTCAATTTCATTAATTTCATCGATTTAGTTAACTTCACTTTAATTAAAACGCGTTAACAATGGATTATTCCAGTGTGAGAAATTACAGGAATAACAATGATATAGAATAGATAAAATTCTGAAAAAAAATATATATTTCTTTTACTTGAGGAAAATTGACGTTAATTTGATTTAATTAAACTTTGAACACTTCTATTGAGATAATTACCAAAATAGTTGTACATTTGCAGAAGACACCGGTGAAATTAATGTCCTCTGCATCACATCGCGATTCACATTTCATCTCGAACGCCCTCACGTAGCTCCGCGTTTGCGTCACTAACAATCACATTTACCTTAATGAATAACCAACATCATCGCAAAAGAGTCTTTGACACTTTTCGAATCACTCGATTTGATCGACTATAATCGATCGATTTTTTTTTCTATTAATCTAGCAAAATTGGATTTTTTTTTCTTTTTTAATTCACACTAATCTGGGATAAATCACCACATTGAGGAATGTTCGTTTTTGAGTTCGAAATTTGCACGTGATCACATGTTCCCATTGTGCCACTTTTGGAATAATATTCAGCCATTTCCCGAGAAAATTTCCTCCCTTCTGCTCGTCTCCGACATTTTCCTGACTTTCGCCGTTTTTGGCTGCACTTTCTTCTGCAACAAAAAAAGAGAGAATTTTATTTGTTAAAATTGATGGTAATTGACTGAAAAAGTGCCAGAAAGGGAAATTTTCATATAAGGAATTTTAAGGTTTAAAAAAAACCATTCTCATCATTGCTACAAGTTATTTTAAACTTTAATATAGTCTGTAGCAAATTTAATACAGGGTTGCCACAAAAACATGATTTGGAAAATTCCATGACTTTTCCAGGTCAAAATATAAAATTGTTTTTAATGACTTTTTTGGTATTTACAACGAAAGAAATATAAAATACTCAAATTAAATGAACAATAAAATATCAATCAGGGTAACGAGTGACTTTTGAAGAAAATTGAAGGCATTTTAAAAAGGTTTCAAGGTCAAAAATAATTTTTGGTAAGTTTCCT
This sequence comes from Ganaspis brasiliensis, assembly GCA_037103525.1. NCBI lineage: Eukaryota > Metazoa > Arthropoda > Insecta > Hymenoptera > Figitidae > Ganaspis > Ganaspis brasiliensis. Next base: position 721,716 of record JAZKLR010000335.1, read on the forward strand.
TTTGATGTTGTATTTGTAATTTTGAGATTAAAGTCAATCAACAATTTCGTACTAAAAACGCAAAAAGAAATAATATATGCAGATTATTTTTCATCAAGTTCCAACAAAGAATCAATAGGCAACTGAAAAAATAATTGGAAAAATTAAACAAAAAATATTAAATTAAGAAATTTAGAAACAAGAAAAATTAAGAAAATTATAGGAATAATTGTTGTAAATAATTACAAATTGAACAACTGGATTAAAAATCGAAAACTGATGAATAAAATTAAAATTTAAAGAATTTAACTAAAAATTGAAAAAAGTAATTACAGGCTTCGCACTCCCCAACTAGTTACTACTTTTTGCTACTTTTTTCATGAAAGGCTACTTTTTTGATACTTTTTTCGGCCTAAAGCTACTAAAAGCTACTTTTTTAAAAATTATGGGAAAAAAAGTATTCAGTTATTAGATTATTAATTTTATAAGTGCAAAAATTTATTAATTTACAGTCAAACTTCCATATATCGAAAAAAATTTGATGTTTCCGCGGTAGAAAGGTTCGTTAAAATGCTGTTAGTGAATGAACGTTCAGGAATGTAACAACCATTTTAAATCATAGGATCTTTAAATATCAAATGGAAATTATAATAAGTATTAAGGAATAATTTATCTACACGGAAAGACTTTCGATTTTAATACTTAATATTATAGTATTTATTTTTACAAAATTTCGATAGGAAACCAGGATATATCGTTATATTTTCAGAATTTACTATTTCTATTTAATATTTACTATTTTCGATAGGAAATGTTAAAAGAAACTTGAATCGACATTTTGTTGGGAAAATTGCTATTGAGTTTTGGAATTAGTAAAATCGAGATTAATAAGTAATTCCTATAAAAAGGCAAATAAACCGATCTTAATGATTATTATATTATTATAGGTTACCTGTGGTAATTGACATTCCATATATTTTTAACACTTTTATATACATATAAACACAATTACCGACACAAACGAAATCCTAACATAACCTAAACACTAACGATAATACGCACGCACATATATATGCTTAACGAATCGCACAATACATATAATGTTTGAAGGGAAAAGTTTTCTTATATACTAATCGACATAATACATTACCACGTTTGAGAAAAATCCACAAAAATCACAAGTTTCCATCTGTGAACAATAGTTGAAGTTTGACATCCGCCAAATTCAAACTTCACTTAAAAGTTTTTACATGATATAACCGGTTTATATTGAATAAAACTATCACGTAGAAAGTATTTATTGTGTTATTTTTCACCCACTTTACGACAACGTTAATGATTTAATCGTTTCTTTTAAGAGAGAAATTATATAGTCCGAATAAGCAAATCAACAGTGACAAGACGCGCACAACGGTTAAACTGTCATGGCCGCCAATTTTCCAATAGTTAATGGAATTTCAACAAAGCATTATTTTGAAATATAATCTTTTTAATAATAAGATGTTCAACATGAACTTATTTTATTGTTGCTTCCTATTGAATATAGTAATATTTTTAACCTATTTTTGTAAATATTTTTATAAAAATTATTATTTAATAAAAATTAAATAATTTTAATTATTTTTTTTAGATTATACTTTTTCCTAGTTTCATTTTCCTTTTAAAAAAAGCAATCTTTCCAGTTTTAAATAGTAAATTTTAATTTCAAAATATATAAATATTAACTTTTAAAAAAGTATATTCTTCTAGTCCTGTAGTATAAAATACCATTTTACAGTTATATCCTGATTTACAATCGAAATTTTGTAAAAATACATATTATAATATTAACTATTAAAACCAAAAGTTCTTCCGTGTATTAATTTAGGCTGCAGTGAGAAATAAAAATTTATATAACAGTTTGCACAAGTCAGTCTTCTGTCGTTAAAATCACATGTTTGAAATCACATTATTTTTATTAATAAACTTTTCGAATTTTTCAATAGTGAAAAATTATAATTATTTTACAAATTTACAATAGGCTTAGTTGGGGTAATTCGGGACAAACTATACTTTGCTGACAATTGACAATCAAAACAGTCATATTTGCTTATAATAATTAATTATTGAATTAATGAAAACAAAATGTTGGGTGAAAAGTACTTATAAAACTTACTTGCAAAATATCACAATTTTCAGAGTTCCAATTAAAGTTTTCTATTAAGAATTCAAATATTTTAGTATTAAATATTATTTCATCTTGAGTCTTTCATAAGACGTACTAACTTTTTAATTTTATAATGGAGAAATATGAAAACTTTTACCTTAATTATTGAAATTTTGAGAAGAAGCAGTGTTTTTGAATTCTAATAACTCATCGCCAGAGGCGTGAAAAAATCCAATTTTGGTTTTAAAATTCAAGTTTGACCCTCCTTTCCACAGTATCAAAATTTGGTGTTGGAGAATCAGCTACTTTTTTACTTTTTACAATTTGAAAAATGTGCTTTCCGAGGTGCTTTGAAATACGAATTTGAAGGTTAAAATGCAAGTAGTTTTGTAAAACTGAATTTAGCTGCTGACAGATTGTGAAATTTAAATTAAAATTTTGTTACTTTGAAAATTTTGACATTTTGCAAGTAAGTTTTAAAATTAATTTTCACCTAATATTTTGTTATTTTTAATTCAATAATGTTAATTAATATATGTAAATAAGACTGTTTTTAACAATTACCAATAAGAAAATTTATGTTATCTAAATCATTAATGCGCTTTTTTATTTCATCTTACCAGTTGTCAAAATAACCTCTTTTTCTTGTAGGTCAAGTTACTAAGTCAAATTACAAAGCAATTGTAGAATTTTTTTAAAAATAATTCTCAAAAACGTATATTTGCCGACAACAAAAAATTAATTGTTTATAAACAATTTTTTTTTAAATTTTCGAGTAAGTCGAAGTCTTTTTTTTTTTTTTTTAATTCTATCCAAGGTATACTTAAATCGGAAAACTCATTTAAGAAATATAAGCTTTTATTTAAAAACTATTTAAAATTTTCATTTTGCAATCATTTTTATAATCAAAGTTTTAAAAAATGTTTCGTTTGGTAGAAACATTTTTGGAATCTAACATAATAATTTTTTTAATATTTCGATAAAAAGAAAAATCTTTTTTTTTCTATGAGAGCTGATTTCACTAATTCTGATTCCACTAGAATTTTTCGGCCCTGAATTTGATGGCACGCACACAGTCATAACTCTCAACGATATAAACCCTTCACCACTTGCCTTATGAGTTTTCGCTGTATGGAAGTTTGACTGTATTATAACAATAATTTGTTATTTCAAATACTAAATAAATCTGAAACGTGCTGTGACTAAACGAACATGTAACACATTCATGTAAAATGAAAATAATAATTAATAGAAAAAATAAATCAAACTTATCTTATTTTCTATTTGGCTACTTTTTACTACTTTTTTTAATCATGCAAGCTACTTTTTCCTACTATTTTTGAACTCTCAAAACAGTGCGAAGCCTGTAATTAAAAAAGCTGAGAATTATTTAATATAGAAAAAAAATTGAAAACTGAAGAATGAATTGAAATTTGAAGAAAATAATAAAGAAAATGAAGAAATAAATTGAAAATTTAAGAATTGAATTCAAATTTAAAAAAATAATATAATTAAAAAAAAGGTGAGCATTATTGAATATTGAATAAAATAATGAAAATTGAAAACTGCAATTTCAAATTGAAAATAATAAGAAATGAAGAAAATAATTAACAGTTGAAGAATTAAATTAAAGATTAAGGAATTAAATTAAAATTTTAGAAAAATAATTAAAAAATGAAAAAAAATTAGAAAACTGTCGAGAATAATCGACAACAGAATAAAATAATTTTAAAATTGCGGAAAAAAATAAATAATTGAAAGAAATAATTAAATAAACAGCACAGAAAGCAGGCACAATGTGCCTACAATCGAGGGTTTCGTGGCTTTCTCTTAATCTCTATTTCTCTCTCATACACTCCCAGAAAAACTTTTTTATCGATAGTCGATAATCTCTGTCTCTGTCTTTCACTATTTCCCTCTCTCTCACACACACAACCATAAATTGACAGCTATTGGTTATGAACAACGAAAGGACAGACGGACGGACGATACAAGTTTCAATATACGGTAACTTACGTAACTCACGGTAACCTACATAACTCGCGGTAACTCACGTTAACATACGTAACTTTCGTCAACTTACGTAACTCACGGTAATTCTTACGGTAACTTACGTAACTCACGGTAACTTTTACGGTAACCTACGTAACTTTCGGTAACTTACGTATCTCTGTCTCTGTCTCTCACTATCTCCCTCTCTCTCGCTCACAACCTAAAATTGACAGTTATTGGTTGTGAACGACGGACGGACGGACGGACGACAAAATCTCACTATAAGGGTTTCGGTCCCGAACCACGAAACCCTAAAACGGATAGAATAAATGAACAATTGAAAAATGACAACAATAATTGACAATTTAAAACAAAATTTTGAAAAATGACTATATTAATAGACAACAAAACAACAAAATTCAAAAAATTAAAGAATAATTATAAAATTTTAAGAGAATAACTGAAAAAATTGTAGAAAAAAATTAATCATTGACAGAAATGATTGCGAAACGACGAGAATAATAATTGGAGAAAATATTAAAAATTGAGGAAATAAATTGAAGATTGAAGAATTAAATTTAAATTGTAAGAAAATAATTGATAATTAAAAGAAAAATTACTAAATCACTAAAATAGTTCAATATTAAAAAAATACTTGACAACTGAAAAAAATTTTTTAAAAAGTTCAAAAATTAAGAGATTAATCGACAATAGAACAAAATTATTGAAAAAATTAAAGAATAATAATTATAAAATTAAAGGAAAATATTTTATAATTTGTCAATGAAAATTAAAGAAAATTATAAAAAGAATTTTAGAAAATAAATGAAAATTCAAGAAAATAATTAAAGAATTGTATTCAAATTTCAAAAAAAATATTGATAAAACAGACACACAAAAAACTCCCCTCCACCACACGGGGGTTGACATTTCAATTTTCCAAAAAAAGTCAAATAGGGTGTCTATTCCTATGTTTTTTAAGGCGCTGAAATCGAAAAATACTTCTAAAAACAAATTCCTCCCCTTCTTCGCACCCTATCACCAACTAGAAGGGGGGTTGGAATTTCGAATTTCACAAAAAGTCGAGTTCGGTGTCTATTCCTATGTTTTTCGGGGCGCTAAAACCGAAAAAGACCGCTAAAAACAAATTCCCACCTTCTTTACCACGTATTACCCCTAGGAGGGGGCTGGAATTTCGAATTTCACAAAAAGTCGAGTTCGGTGTCTATTCCTATGTTTTTTGGGGCACAAAAACCGAAAAAGATCTCTAAAAACAAATTCATCCCGTCCTTCACCCACTATTACCCCCAGGGAGGGGGTTGGAAATTCGAATTCACGAAAAGTCGAGTTCGGTGTCTATTTCTATGTTTTTCGGGGCGCTAAAACCGAAAAAGACCACTAAAAACAAATTCCTACCTTCTTTACCCCCTATTACCCCCTGGGAGGGGGTTGGAATTTCGTATTTCACAAAAAGTTGAGTTCGGTGTCTATTCCTATGTTTTTTGGGGTGCTGAAACCGAAAAGCACTTCCAAAAACAAATTTCTTCACTCCTTCACCCCTATTATCCCCTGGGAGGGGGTTGGAATTTGAAATTTCACAAAAAGTCGAGTTCAGTGTCTATTCCTATGTTTTTCGGGGCGCTAAAGCCGAAAAAGACCACTAAAAACAAATTCCCACCTTCTTTACCCCCTATTACCCTTGGGAGGGGGTTGGAATTTCGTATTTCACAAAAAGTTGAGTTCGGTGTCTATTCCTATGTTTTTTGGGGTGCTGAAACCGAAAAGCACTTTCAAAAACAAATTTTTCCCCTCCTTTACCCCCTATTATCCCTTGGGAGAGGGTTGCAATTTGAAATTTCACAAAAAGTCGAGTTCGGTGTCTATTTCTATGTTTTTTGTGGTGCTGAAACAGAAAAAGACCATAAAAATAATTTCATCCCCTCTTTTAGCCCCTATTACCCCTAGGAGGGGGTTGGAATTTCGAATTTGACAAAAAGTCGAGTTCGGTGTCTATTCCTATGTTTTTTGGGCCGCTAAAACCGAAAAAGACCTCTAAAAAGAAATTCATTCCCTCCTTCACCCCCTCCAACCCCCTGGGAGGGGGTTGGAATTTTAAATTCACAAAGTCGAGTTCGGTGTCTATTTCTATGTTTTTTGGGGTGCTGAAACAGAAAAAGACCACCAAAAATAAATTCCCACCTTTTCTTTACCTCCTATTAACCCCTGGGAAGGAATTGGAATTTCGAATTTCTAATTTTTCTAGGTATTCTAGGTTTTTCTAGACTTCCAAAAAATTCCATGACAATTCCAGGTTTCCCAGGTTTTTCAGAACCATGGCAACCCTGTAATATAATTTTTTTACATTTTGAAATTATCAATCTGAAATTTTCTCTTTTTGATCCTTTTTCCCTAAATTGTAAAATACTTTTATTTTGTAATTAATTTTCTTTCCGTATAAGTAAAGTGGATATCCTAAAATTTATAACATAAAAAACATAATTTTAAAAATGCTGTTCTTTCTAATTTAAATGTGTGAAATGGAAAAAACTTTGTCTCTTTCTTGTTCTAAATTAAACGATCTTTAAGATGATGGGTTTGATTTTTAAAACTAAATTAATTTTAAAAGTGAAAATGAAAAATTTAAGTTCATTTTTCATGACCCCCGAATCCTAAATCTTAAAATGGCCGTCTTATGGAAATTCAAGAATTTTAATGTACAGGTGCATCTAAAATACTAAAAAAAACTAATGAAAAATACTGAAAAGAGTTAAATAACATTAATTAAACAGCGTCACTTAAAATGGACGAAATTCAAGCAAATTTTGCAAGTCATTTCACAAGATAAGAATTTTAATGTTCTAAGAAGACACTTGAAAGCACTTGACTATATAATTATGTAAACGTTCTATTATATGTAAACAATCGCAATGATTTAAAAAGATAAAATTACTATTGAAAGCTTATCAGTAATTAAAATTGAAATTAATTCGTGAATAAGAAGTATTAAAAATAAAATAATTATAGTTGATTTCGTACTTTTAATTGCACACAGTTTATTAAAATTGGATACAAAAGTTTTTCATTTGATTTTTCAGCAAGTAATTTGATAAATCTTGAATCTTGCAAATTTTTAGCAATTTAACTAAAGCAATTGAAGATTATTTTTTTTATCGACTTGAAATTCTCGTTAAAATAATTACAAAAAGAAATACGTTAAATATTGTATAACTTGTTTCCTTCAAGAGGATAAAACTATAGCTTTTTTTACATAATCTTATCGAAGTAAATTTATTTTGTTCATTTTTCCACTAAAAAAAAATAATAATAATTAACAAAAGTATAATGACCTTTTATGAATCGTAAGATTTCTTCGACATTTCTATTTATATATTACAGAATTCCAATTAAAAAATAAACGTTTTAGTTATATATAAACAGAAAATATTTTATGAAAATTAAAATGTCAATTTTTTTCTTGTTCTAAATTAAATTGAAGAACAAGATTATTTATTCTGAAACAATATTAATTACCATTCACTTTTTTCAATGTTTTTCGCCAATAAATATTACGCCCGTCACAGTGCCTGACTAGGCAATTAATAAATACTCCGATAGGTCTCGGGATGAATAAATAATTAATACTCCGGTAATGAATTTTAACTCTATTTCGAAGCAGTTGGAAATTGAGTGACGAGTATCGAGAAAATGAAACCAATTATTTAATACCGGATCGCTCAAGGATGGCAGAAATCTTATTTCATTTTTAATAGTTTATTGGTAATTTATCACAAATAGGAAATTTACTTTCAACGAAGCAATTTATTCACTTTATACTTGATTATAAAATCGACATTTAAATTCTCGTTAAGCTTTCTAAAATTGAAATTATTTACAATTTGTATTAAAAGAGTATGCCTCCAAACGATTTTATTGTATTTAATTAATAATGAATTTACTTTCTTCTCAAATTGTTTAGTTTTTTTCATTTTATCAATTAATTATCGGATAATTGTTAATCAATTTTTCATTAATGATTACTTTATTACTGCAATGAACTATATCTACAAATATAATTAAATATGAGACACGATATGAAGAAAGAGACCTACTAAGCAGAAAAAAATTTTAGGTTATGTTCAATGATAGTTTTACCTTGATTAAAAGTCGCTTTTTAATAATGTGTAAAATTAAAATCAGTTTTTATTGAATATTATGGACAGAATGAAGATTAAGACATTTGTATTGAGAATTTGATCTTCTTTGTGTATTATCATTCCAAAAACATAACCTAAAATTTTTTCTGCTTAGATTCCTTTTTTTATAATGCGTCACTTATATTGAAATCAAAATATGAAAAATATTAGGAATCATCAAACAGTTTATTTATAAAATTTAACTAATTTGAATTTCGCGCTTGATTTCACAACGCTTTCAAAATTTTCGTCTGCTACAGATTGTAAAATTCACATTTATTTATTTCTTAAATATGTTCTATTTAACGAAAAGTATTTAATTGCTTATGACATTTAAATTTAAACATTTTTATTATCATTTTCTTTCGTTTGATAAGTAAAAAATTAATTGCTAATTAAGAAATTAAGAAATGACCGATTGCGTCCGCCCTTGTCCAGGTAAAACTTTACAAAAATGGGAAAAATGCAAACTTAAAAAAATTGGTGAGTCTGCTGAAGTAAAAACAATTTCCTATTATTATTTTTATAAGTATTAATATTATGTTACAATTTGGGTATATTATGAACGCGTAAAAACAAAAATATCAAAACAGAGTGATTTTTATTAAAGCTAGCAGACGACAGCTTTGTTTGCTTGTGGATACATAACCTTACTTTTGCATTGTTTTGTATATTTTTGTGTGGAGTTTTACTATTTAGGAGACAGTGAATTTTACAATTATAAAGCCTACGGACATTTTTAAACAACATTTTAACAGACAGAAAAAAGGCAAATAATTTAAATTTGAAAAAAATACTTCTAAATCTTAGGAGTAAAATGAAATAAAAAATTAGAATAATGGAAAATTGGAGAAAAAAAATTGAAAAAATTACATAATACATTTTAAATAAAGAAACGTTCAAGAAAATTTCAAAAAAATACTTGAAACTTTCAGAAGTTCATTATTGAAAAAAATAAAATAATTATGAAAAAAACGTAAATAATTGAAAGTTGAAGAAAATAATAAAAAAATATTATAAATAATTTAAAATTGAATTAAATAATTAACATATCAGATAAATAATTTAAATTTTGGAAATTATAAACTCAATTGAAAATTGAAAAAATTAATTTAAAATATTAGAACAAATTTTAAAAAATAAGAATAGTAAAAAATTGGAGAAAATAATTGTAAAAAGATTAAAAATTTTGAAACTTGAAGAAAATAATTAAAATATCATAAAAACAATTGTAAGTTGAAAAAAATAAATGAAATTTGAAATAAATAATTTAAAAAATTGCAAAATTTGTTCATAATTTAAAAAAAAATTTAATTTTTGAAAATTATGCCAAAAGAATTAAAATAATTAAAAATTGGAGAATATAATTTAAAAATTACAGAATTTATTTTTAAACAAAAGAAAATAATTAAAAAATTGTTTAAAAAATTAAAAATTGAAGACAATAATTCAAATTTGAGATAATAATTTAATAACTGAATATTTAGGAAAATAACTGAAAAATAATTAAAATAAATAAAATATAAAGAAAATAATTGCAAAATGATAAAATTAAATTTTTTCTCTAAATCTTAAATTTACATTCTTCAAATTTCAATTATTTTGTTTAGCTTTTTCAATCACTTTTTCAAATTTAATTAATTTTCCCTTGACATTAAATCAATTTAATTATTTATTTCTAAATTTTATATTATTCATCGGAAATTTAAATAAATTTTTCTAATTCCCGATTACTTTCGTCATTTTGCAATTATTATTTTCAATTTTTTATCATTTTCATAATTTCTGAATTATTTTCCTGAACTTTCAAATATATGTCTCAATTTTCGATTATTCTATTTAATTCTCATTTCTTTTTATTATTTTTCAATTATATTTTTTCAATCTTTTAATATTTTCATTATTTTTGCATAATTTTCAAAAATTTCAATTATTTTCATCAATATTTAATTATTTCTGCAATTTTTTAATTATTCTCTTTAGTTAAAATTTTTAAAGAAATTTCGTAATTATTTTATTTTTTTAAAAGTGTATTTCATTATTTTATTAATTATTTTTCTCAAATTTTATTTACTGTTTTCAAATTTTCATATTTCAATTATTTTTTTAATATTTTAAGTTTTTTTCTTAATCTTGAATTAATTTCAGCTATTTTCAATTATTTTTTTCAATTTTGTATTAATTTTATCATTTTTTAATTATGTTTCTCGGTTGTTAATTATTATTCTCATTTTCTAAAATTATTTTCTATAATTTTTAATTATTTTCATTTGTTTCGATAATTTCCCAAAAATGTTATTAAACATCGTAGATTTTAATTGCTTTAAGCTTTCTTTAATTCTATTTTCTTATTTTTAGTTAATCACATTTTTTTAAATTGATTTCTAAGATCTTCATGTATTTTTCCCAAAATTCAATTATTTTTTTATTTAAAAAAATTCTGTATTTTTTTCAATTATTTCCCTCAAATTATTATTTCCCTCATTTATTTTTCACAACTAATCATTGTTTGTATCATATTTCAATTATTTTCTTGAAGGTTCAAATTTTAAAATATTTTTTCAATTATTTTCCAAAATATATTCCTTTCATTTTTTTTCATGTTTTATAATTTTTAAAACGTTAATCTATTTGTCTGACGTTTCAATGACCTATTAACTCAAATTTAGACTATTTTATTCAATTTTCAATTTTTAAACGATTTTTCAATTATTTTCTCCAATTTCTAATTATTCTCATTCTTTTGGCACAATTTTAAAAAATGTATTTATTTTTTTTATATCTTCGGCAATTTTTTCAATTATTTATTTCAAATTTCATTTTTTTCAACTTATCATTGTTTTTATCATATTTCAATTATTTCCCACAATTTTTAATTATTCTTATTTTATAAAATTATTTTCTAAGATTTTAAAATTATTTAAAAAACAATTTTTTATTTCCAAAAATGTATACTATAATTATTTGATATTTCAATTATTTCATTCAATTTTAAATTATTTATATTAGGTTTTTATTATTTTTTTCAGTTTTTAATAACTTAAGTTCTTTTTCATAATTCACAAAAAGTTTTCAACTATTTATCTGAAATTTCCATTATTTTATTCAATTTTGAATTGCATCTATGATGTTCTTGTATTTTATGTATATTACAAATTATTCTCTTCAAATTTAAATTATGTTTAAATCTTTTTTATTTATTTTCTCTAATTTTTAATTATTTTCTTTTTTTTTTTCAATAAACACTCTAAAAGCTCCAAATATTTTTTTGAAATTTTCTTTAACGTTTCATTATTTAAAAAATATTACGTAATTTTTTCAATTATTTTCTCCAATTTTCCGTTATTCTAATTTTTTTCAATTTTTCTCAAATTCAAAATATTTGCTTTTTTCTGTCAGTTAAAATGTTGTTTAAAAATGTCCATAGGCTTTATAATTGTAAAATTCACCTAAATAGTAAAACTTAGGGTTGGAAAGTTTCATGAAACTTTCCTAATTGAAATGTTTCATGAAAGTTTCAATGCTTCATGAAACATTTCAAAGTTTCAATATGGCGCAAATACATGGGCAAACTAACCTTACCTTACTTGACAAATAAATTTGAAGGCGCGAGATTTAAATTCTATCCCCTCCACTCAAAGTTTCATGAAACTTTGAAACTTTCGTCCATGAAACATTGAAAGTTTCAATGAAAGTTTCAATGTTTCAATGAAACGATTCACAGCTTACAACCCTAGTAAAACTCACACAAAAATATGCAAAACAATGCAAAAGTAAGGTTATGTATCCATAAACAAACAAAGCTGTCGTCTGCTAGCTTTAATAAAAATCACTCTTTTTTGTTATTTTTATTTTTACGCATTCATAATATACCCAAATTGTAACATAATCTGAATTCTAATTGAAACAATAATAGGAAAATTGTTTTTACTTCAGCAAAATCACCAAATATTTCAAGTTTGCATTATTAGCCTAAAGCACAATGAATCGTAATCGCTAATCCTTAATCGTAAAGGCACACTCTCATCTCGGTGTCTGTCTGCATGCGCATGCAATCGACATGCTCCCACTAAGTGGGAGCGTACCTTAAAAATGAGATGAGGAAGTAGGACAGACATATATCTCTGTCCTGCTTCCTCTCATTATTACGATTAAGGATTAGGGCCTAATACGGATACGGGACCAGAGCATGAGACAGAAAAGGACAGAAATAGTCTCCGTCCTTTATTATCTCATGCCCTGCTCCCGTAACCGTATTCATTGTGCGTTGGGCTTTAGCGATTACGATTCATTGTGCGGGTTTACCAGTGAGATAATTACTTACATTTTCGTATTTGACACAAGCCCATCACTAAGGGTGAAATCACATGAATGCGTCAAACATTGCGTCGTAATAAGAGAGAGGGAGACAAAGATATATTTACGTCTTTCTCTTTCTTATTAGGTCGTAATGAGAGAGAAAGAGACAAAGTCACAATATATATATTTACGTATTTCTGTTTCTCATTACGACGCAGCGTTCATTACGTCGTAATGATAAAGACATAGATATATCTTTATCTCTCTCTCTCTCATAACTACCAGTGATGGGCTTCTCAGCGTTTTTGAGTAAATGACAGGTAAAATACATAGTATTTTACATAGGTAAAATATGTAATTTACCCACTCCACTAAAAAATACATTGGTGTATAAAACTTATGAGGTAAAATACATGGTAAATTACCGTAAACAACTGAGTAAAATACCTGAGGTAATTTACTTGCCCAACACTGATTACGACGTAATGTGTGACGCATTTATATGATTTCACCCTAAGCCTGAAATAATTACATTTGTTCGTAATCGTAAATCGAACATTAAACCGATTCTCGAGTTTTGTTTCACAGTAAATAGAATAATTAAAGAAATTGACAGTAAATCTGAAAATGACTATAGCCTAACGCACAATGAATCGTAATCGCTAATCGTTAATCGTAAGATTGAGAGGAAGGAGGACAGACATATATCTCTGTCCTCCTTCCTCTCATTCTTACGATTAACGATTACGATTCATTGTGCGTTAGGGCGCAATTACATGTCTGCGTCGAACGCTGCGTTTTTGCGTTGAATAATGAGAGAGAGGAGGAGAGAAATATAGTCACATCTTTGTCACTTTCAACATTCAACGCAAAAACGCAGCGTTCGACGCTGACATGTAATTGCGCCCTTAGGCTTATCTCGTGGATAGGGATTGGAAAATCGAAATCGAATACTATCTTCCGATTAATGGCAATCGATTCTTAAGTCTGCATAAAGTCGATTAATAAGCGATTAAAATCGAATAAATTCGATTTTCTTAGGCTAAAAACTCGATCGATTAATCGATATTCGATTTTACGTCTTCGGTTCGAATCCCTACTCGTGGTAAATTAATCCAAAATTAAATAGATTTTATTATAAATCTTTGTATATTAAAAAGAATAAGTTGAAGATTCCTGATCCTTGACACTTAAGTAATCCTAAACTCTTGCCAGTTGAAATGCAGATAGGTGAGTTTGCGAAGTGAGTACGTACGCACTCGTGTGCTTCTCTCATTGTTAGTTACAATTACTAGTGACGTCACGAGTGCAAACAATGTCATCTCATTTCGCACGCCTTCGCCCTCGAGACTCATCTTGTTTACGCCATCTGTAACACTTCTTTAGCGACTCGTTTTCGACCTATTGTCCCTTACTCTACTCTTCTTTTCTCGTTTCTTTGAAAAATCAATGCAAAGAGCCCTCTTTTGAAATAAAAGGAAGAGGTGATACTAAATACTGCCCTGATGAGAGGAAATTCTATTTAGTTCAAGAGGTATCAGTTCGAGTTAAGAGGAATCTGCTCGAACCACGAGAAACGCTGGCAAAAATTTCATTCTTAAAATACATTTTACCACGTTTTAATCATTCATCTCACATTTTTTTATACAAAAAGAAAACAATAAATTTAACACAAAATTATTTCAAAATGCACTTTCCATTTAAATATCAGTTTAATTATTAATATTTTATCTCTTGGAGAGATTTTTAATTCACTTTTCTTTCTTTTACGGTTTTAATATTATATGCTTGAGTTTTGAATTACGAAAACTTGCACAAACTGACGTTTTCTCGTTAGAGGTAGAAATGGAAAAAAGGTATATTCCGCTTTTTAAAATAATTAAAAAATTAGTTAAAATAATCTTAAAATGGTTTTTGTTAAATTTAATCATAAAATAATTAATTAATGCGAATAAATGAAATGGCAAATATTTCCTATTATTAATATTAATATAATATTAATATTATTAATCTATTAAATTTAATTACTGAAATAATGGTAACTTGAGTACTTTTTCAAAAATTGATAAATCCACATTTTGCTATTTGGAGAAAATTAAACAAGGGTAATTTTGCACCTAACCTCTAAAGTTAATTCTAAAGTAGAAAAACTATACGAAATTATTTATATAGAAATGTTTTTTGAACTTGAAGAGATTTATTTTTAATTAAAAAGTTTATAATAATTAATTAGGGTATTTTTAAAGGTTTTTGTAATTTTTTCAAGAATTAAAAATTTAAATCATCCTGGTTAAATGAGTCCAGATTTTTGTAAATTGAATACTCTTCGTTAATAATTTTTTTTCTTAAACTTAATAGTTACAGATCGATTTGTAAGGTTCTAAATATGTTAAATTTGTGATTATCTCTAATTTTTTGAAAAAAATAAAATAAAATTTTTAAAAAAAAATTATTTAAATAATCAAAAGTATAAAAATGTAGTAAAGATTGTTCAATAATGAAGAAGGTAATTTAAAAGTCTTAAAAAAAGTCTAATTATAGATAATATAATACGATTTTTATGTATTTGTAAAATGAAACACAATAACATTCAACAGTTCAAAACATTTTTTAAATTTACTAATTTAATTGGTAACTGTGATTGACAAGATTCCATCACAAGAGGATATTTACTTTTTATTTCAAGAAATAATGTTATTTTAAAAACTAGAGAAATTTAATTTCAGCTTTATATCAATATTTCCGTCTACTTATACTCTTCTTTAAAATCGAGTTTAATGTTGCACATTTAAATATCATATTAAGTTTAGATACATTTTTACGAATTTTATTTCACAATTTTTTATAATTTAACTTTTATAGTATATTTTTATAAAATAATACTAATATTAATAATATAGATATTATTATAGATTATTAATTTTTTCAATTAATGATACTAAAGACAATAAAATTCCACATCTCGAATTATTATTATTATTATTTATCTCTTTACTATTATTTTTATATTATTGCAATTATTCTAACAAATATATTGTTATTTTCTTATTATTAATCATAGTTTTGGTTACAAAAGTTGAACTTTTAGAGTCTTTATATAAGATCAAATTTTCTTATAAGAAAATAATTCAATTTTTATTAAATTGCAAAAATTACTAAAAATTTTCAAATTAAATCCCTATCCATTGTTTAAATAAGTCTTTAAAAATGGTAAAAATTTAAAATAAATAAAATAATTTGAAAATCATGGAAAGTAATGTACCTACAAATCGTACATTATAATAAAACTTAGTTTTTATTTATTGTAAAATGTAATTTTCTTTAATTTCAAACTTTTCACATTTATTAAATAGAAAATCAAGAGTAAAATAATTTTTTTAGAGTAAAATGTGGAAATAATAAAATAAATTTTTAAATAAAATATGAAAATAAAAATGAAAAGTGCTGTAATATTGGAAAAACTTTATATTTTGTCAAAAGCATTTTATTATTTTTATATCTATCACATTGTTATAATTCACTTATTCCTCTCGATAATTTTTCTTAAAAAATTACACTTTTAAAAATTTTAAGTAAAAATAAAAATGCAATATGATATAATAGGATTTTATTTTATTCTTAATTAAAAATTGTTTATTTTAATTTTTTTTCTTTTTTTTTTTTTGTAATATTTTCTTATTTTATCAAATTATTATTTTGTGTTCTGTTCATGTCGTATTTTAGTTAGAAAATTAAATCATATTTTTAAAATCTTTTCACTATACAAAACTAGTGTCAATCTTAAAAATTAAATTTTTCTCTTTAATTTTATCAGAATAAAATATACTCTCTAAATCTGAATTAGTTAAAAATAACTAATTATTAGTAAAATCGTGGCTGAGTTTTTGTTTTAGCAATAAGTGAAAAATGACTAATTATTAGTCAAACACAACTAATTATTAGTACAAAAAATAACTAAAAAAATGGTTAAAATTTGACTAATTGAATTAGTAAACAGAATTTTACTAAAATATTAGTTATTTTGACATAACCTAAAAATGAATTTGACTTATTTTATGATTGTTATTTTATTATATCAACCAATCATGTCATAAGGTCAATAAATTTATATTTTAATCAAAATCTTAATATTACTAAAGTATAATATTTATATTATTATTATTATCTTCACATAAAAAAATTTTAATTTTTGCTTATTTTTAAAGACCGTGATGAAAACGACTTAATTATAGATTGAAAATAGTGAATAATTAAAATTAATAATTAATGTTAATAATTAAAATTGGTAACAATTTCCACTAATTTCAGTCACTTTTTATAAACACTCAAATTTAAAAAAAAGATCTAATTCCACTGAACGTTGTGTAATTTTACCAAAAATAACTGGACATTTTTTTAATCTGAATTAGTACACTGAAAAAAATTAAATTTGCTTGAGTTTTAAGTAATATTTATTTTGTTACTCATGTAATGCAAATAAATTAAAAAATATTGTAAAACCATTTTTACTGACTATACTAAGAAGAAAAAATGTCACTCTTGAATCAAATTTGACGTTTTGCATTTAAAGCGAATATTTGAAGTAATTAAAGAAAATTAAACAACAGATTAATATGTAAATGCAACTTTTCTACTTACTTTTAATTATATTTCCATTATTAAATCTTCCGGAATATAATACAAATTTGACTTTGACACAAAACGTCGCTTCAAAAGTTCCCCTTTTTCCCCTTAGAAAACAAAGTAAAAATTACCTAGTTTCGCAGCAATTTTTAATCCGCAAAAAAGTAAATATTACTTAAACCTCAAGCAAATTTAAAATTTTTTTTTTTTAGTTTGAACTCTCTAAATCCAAATTAGTGATTTTTTACTAATGAATTAGCGAGAAATCAGCTACTATTAAATAGTGAAAATTGTCACCATTTTTTAGTAAAAAACTACTAATTTTGAAGTGAAATATCTAATAATTGTACACGGGCAGAAAATTAATTACAAATTTTACATAAGTATTTTACAATTTATGGAAAATGGATCGAAAAGAGAAAATTTCAAACTTTGGAAAAATTATATTAAATTTGCTAGAGACTATATTAAAGTTTAAAGTAACTTAGTAATAATTCTAATCGTTTTTCTAAACCTTAAAATTCCTGTATGAAAATTTCACTTTCTGGCACTTTTTCCCAAAATTATAAAGCATTTTAATGCAATTTATAATTAATCTTCTTTCCGTGTAATACTAAAACTTTACTTTTTCAAATAGTAGATATTTCACTTTCAAATTACTAAGTTCTCTACTAAAAATTAGTGAAATTTTTACTATTTAATAGCAACCGATTTCTCGACAATTCATTAGTAGAAAATCACTAATTCAGATTTAGAGACTTTTTAGCCTAAACAACTGAAGTTAATTAACTAAAGAAATTTCTGGTTTACTTTTTAGCATCTGAAGAAGAAGAAGGAGAAAAAAACATTAAATTGAATCCCAGCTCACCGTGAATTTATCCTTTCTTCTTGGTTGTAATTGTTAAATCCAGAAGTCGGAAAGTCATTTTTCTTAAGTAGAAAACTTTGTGGCTAATTTTACACCAAGTTTTAACTAAAAAAAAAGAGAGAGAAAACCCGATTGGATGCGAAAAAAAGAAGGCTTGCAGCACACGCGGGAGTTACAGGCCTACAACGAACACGGCACTCGGAAGTTCGCTGGAAGCCACGGGCACTCTTGAACGAATCAGTGGAATCACTGCACCAACCTACATCCGGTCTCCTTCACTTCTGATACCACTGCCGGCCGTACTTCTTCTGATAGTGCGTCTGAGCCAAATCATTCTTCAAGTACACCAAGAGAAATTGGTCGTGTCGGAAAAGCGCGCAATCTCAACTCACTAGATTATTCGATTCAGTGTCCCTCCTTTTTCCAACTTTTCTTTTCACCAGTTTCACCTCCATCTTTATAAATTTATATATATATGGATACTTTTCGAGAAAACAAAAATTATAAAAGCTCCTCTTTAATTTTCATGAATTTTTCCCCCCTTTTATTTGAGCTTCTCTTGCATTGTTTTTTTTTTTTGTTTTGTCTGCTCTTTCTCTACTTTTAATCTTCACTGAACACTACTTTCCGCTTTCACTTTGTTTCAAACCCTTTCTCTTTTATTCTGTTTAGAATCTACTTGTCTGTTATTCTGCTTTGAATCATTTTCCATAATGTGCAGCTTTTTGGAAATTATTCCTAAAAACTTTTTGGGTTGTTTTTTCTAGGTATCGTCGAGTTATTTTGTATAAAAAACTGCTTTTTTCCACTCTATGCTTTATTAAAATTAAATATATTTATTAATTATTAAAATTAAATTAATTTATTAATTATTAAAATTAAATAAACTAATGTTATTTACAAGATACGGTGTATGAGTTGTTTAAAAACTTATATTGGACATACTTATTTAAAAGATGTGATAAATACCAAAAAAAATGTTAATTTGAATCCAAAGTATCATAATGTTATCTCACAACAAGTCGAGCATAAAATTAATGATTGTTTTACTCACGAGTTTGATTTTATAATATTAAAATTTTACATAAAGAAGATAATGAATGTAAAAGATTAGTAGGTGAAATGTTTCTTTTTAAACAGAAAATAGTTTAAATGTAATTACTGATTTAAAAAACTATCATTGTTTATATAATGTGTTTTTAGATAATTTTTAGCATAACATCTGTTCTTGTTTTCCTTTTGAAAATTTTATGAAACATAAATTAGAAGTTAGACTGTAATATAGAATTTTTCAAAATAAAATGTTGGTATGACAGTGTCCTATGTAACCTGACGAAATTGAATTTAACCTCAAAATTTTAAACAAGTTGACTCAGATAAATTGTTGTGTCTTTGTCTGTATTTATTATGTGACGTATTTTTTGTGACTTCTGTTGTTGAATTTTATTTGATTAACAATGGATTTAGGTTTATATTTATTGATTGTAATATTATTATTGAATAATATTACAATTTTATATAAAGAAAATAATGAATATAAAAGATTAATAGGTGAACTGTTTTTTATTAAAAAAGAAAATAGTTTAAATTTAATTACTAATTTAAAAAAACTATAAGGGTTTATATAATGTGTTTTTAGATAATTTTTAGCATAACATCTGTTCTTGTTTTCCTTTTGAAAATTTTATGAAACATAAATTAGAAGTTGGACTGTAATATAGAATTTTTCAAAATAAAATGTTGGTATGGCAGTGTCCTATGTAACCTGACGAAATTGAATTTAACCTCAGAATTTTAAACACGTTGACTCAGATAAATTGTTGTGTTTTTGCCTGTATTTATTATGTGACGTATTTTTTGTGACTTCTGTTGTTGAATTTTATTTGATTAACAATGGATTTAGGTTTATATTTATTGATTGTAATATTATTATTGAATAATATTACAATTTTATATAAAGAAAATAATGAATATAAAAGATTAGTATAGGTGAAATGTTTTTTATTAAAAAAGAAAATAGTTTAAATTTAATTACTGATTTAAAAAACTATAAGGGTTTATATAATGTGTTTTTAGATAATTTTTAGCATAAAATCTGTTCTTGCTTTCCTTTTGAAAATTTTATGAAACATAAATTAGAAGTTGGACTGTAATATAGGATTTTTCAAAATAAAATGTTGGTATGGCAGTGTCCTATGTAACCTGACGAAATTGAATTTAACCTCAAAATTTTAAACAAGTTGACTCAGATGAATTGTTGTGTCTTTGTCTGTATTATTCTTTTTGCTGTATAAAGTATTTTTTTTAGATTTTCTAGAATAAAGAAAACCAAAGCTTTTTCTTAAGAGAAAAAGTTTCTTCACTAACTTCAAAAGCATGTAAGGAGCCATTTATAAATTACGTAAGACATTGGGGGGTGGGGGTCTAAAACACTTACGAATTCTTACGGAAGGGGGAGGGAGTTTATCTGAATCTTACGTAAGATTCTCTAAATCTGAATTACTTACAAATAACTAATTTGAAAGTAAAAACTCTGTTACAAATATAAATAGTTAGACTTCTACTAATCATTCAGTAAAAAATGACTAATTATTAGTGCAATTCATTTTAAAGTTTTTTCAAAATAACTAATATTTTTAAAAAATTATGTTTATTAATTCAATTATAATCAAATTTTAACTACTTTTTAATTATTTTTGCTTCCTCATAGAAGAAGCTTTGTGATTGTTAAGATTTTCGATTTTCCAAAAATAGTCTGAATCGACACATTTTATCTAAAAAGCGTAAATTTTCATTTTTAATCAAATGTTCAGATGTGGGCATGTATGTGTGTATAACGCTTTTACCTAATCAAATTTTTTTTATCGAAAAAAAATTTTTGTTGTTCACTCTTTTTTCTTAAAATATGCAATAAAAATTTAGGTCATCACGTATACATCATTACCAGTAAATTATTAACAATTACTATCATTAATACTTTTCGAAACACTTTTAAACTTTCGGAGATCTGAAAAGAAGATTGAGAGCATTTAAAAATTTGAGCTTGATTTCCAAAGACTTTACGAATTTTTTGTTTACCAGCGAGCGTGTAGCAGAGTGGTTAAAGCGTTGTGACTTAAACCCAGGGGTCGCGCGTTCGAGACCTCTCAGCGTAAAATATTTTTAATTTATAAATTGAGTGTTAGTATTAAGTAATGTATGTTGTATTCATCAACATAATATAGAAAATGTTATAAAACAGTATCAGCAATAAATAACAAATATTCTTGATACTAGACAAATAAAAAAAGTTCCACATCACATACAACCAGCGATACAGGTGGTTGTAATTAAATTTATCAAAAAGGTTGTGTATTTTTACCAAAATCTTTTTAGGTAATTTTTCCTAATAAAACTTCAGTTAAAGTTACCAAAAAGCTTGTGTATTTTTACCTAAATATTATTGGGTATTTTTTCAAAAAGCTTGAGGCTAAAAAACCAAAAATCTTTCTAAAACATTTTTTGTAAAATTACCCAAGGAATTTTTTATAGTACACTTTATTCTGCCTTGAATCCTCGTATATTTTATTCCGCTTTGAATTCTCTTGTATTTTATTTGCTTTTTTTTAATTTGTTAAACTAACCAAATAAATGGTACGAGGATTGCTAATTTTGTTGATTCGAATTTCGCATTAAAGAAAGAATTATTTTTCAGTTATAACCGGTTTTTAGGTTTTCTATGTTTTATTCATTGTTCACTTTATCATATTTGATTGTCTACTTTTAATTTGCATACTAATCTTTCCTGAAAGTTTACTGTTTTCTTGATATCTTTGAGTCAAACTGGCGATATTTTCTCACTCTTTATCAATCATTACAATTGCTTATAAATATGGAAATCTTATGAAATGTTAGTGACTTTATTAGCTTTATTATGTTTTTTTTTATTTTACTTACAACTATTTATATTTCTTAATAGTTTATTGTTACCTATAAATAAAAGATAAATTATTCTGCAAATAATATTCATAACATAATTATGTGTAAAGATTTAGTAAAAATTTTTAGCCAAATTCTCTGTGCGAATTCCCATTTGGGATCCGACTCATTTTGCTGGTGGAAAAAGTTTCAACTTCCGACTTAAGTAGAAAAGATGTCCATTTATATTTCCGTTACTAAAATTTGACAATTTTAGTTACTAATTTTCTGTGTTCTTTTTCCTTTAATTATTTAGTATTTACTGATATTCTTCCCGTTTGGTGAATTTTTTTTCCTTAAGTCAATAAACTTCATTTCCCTTGAATTATTTTCCCTTTACTCATTTTTTCCATTCAGTCAAATATCTTCTACAATTACTTTCTTTAATTATTAAAATACTTTTTCTATTAGTTCCTTTTCCTCCATTCTTCCTAATAATTATTCCTATTCCCTTAAGTTAAAAATTCTCTTTTCCGTTTAGCCAAATAGTTCCTTCACCCATTAGTTATTAGGCAACGTTTTTTTTTAGTATTGAAAATTTCCTTTCCTTTTTAATTATTGATTACCCTTTTCTTAACTTTTTAATTTTTTTATTAATTTAGTTAATTTTCATTCCCGTTTAATTCATTACTTTCTCCTTCCTTTAGTCAAGAATGTTCACTTCCTTAAAGTTATTTAAGTACCAGAGTAACAACTAGGATAAAGGATCAAAAATAATTTTCTATATAACATCTATTTTTTTAAAAAATTTTTTCCCCATAATCAATTATATTTCATTCACACTTTAATTATATTATTAAGAAAAGTTTCCTTTGAGTTTAAAATTTTTTATTTCCTTTAATCATTAATTACTTTTACCATTTAGTTATTAATTTTCCTTTACTTTTCTTTCCCGTTTATTTAATTATTTCCATTTTTCTTTGGGTATTAATTTCCATTTCCTAAAAATTAATTAATTGCCTTTTCGTTATTAATTTACTACCCCCTATTTAGTCCCTTATTTCCTTTACCCTCTATTGATTAATATTTTCTTCCTTTAGTTGATAATATATTTATTCTTTTAGTCATTAATTTCCCTTGCCCTTTAGTTATTAATTTTCTTTTCCCTTTAGTTAATTATTTCCTTCTTCCTTTAGTTATTAACCTTTACCTTCTAAAAGTTACTTAATTATTTTTTTGTTTTTAAATTCCTTTCCAATTTAGTCAATTATTTCCTTCACTCTTTAATTATTAAGAAACTTTTCCTTTTAGACTCAAATCCCTTATTTTCTTTATTTATTAATTTTCCCATTTATTTCCCGTTTAATTAATTATTTTCATTTTCCTTTATTTAATAATTACCGTTTTGTTATAGTTATTTGTTTTTTCGTTATTAATTTTCTCCCCCATTTAGTCCCTTAATTCCTTTACCTTTTATTGATCAAGATTCTTTTCCTTTCAGTTGATAATTTCTTTTTTTATTCAGTCATTTATTTCACTTAACCTTTAGTTATTAATTTCATTTTCCCTTTAGTTAATTTTCTTTCCCGTTTGGTTAATTATTTTCTTCTTCCTTTTGTCATCAATGCTTACCTCCTTTACCTTACATAATTATTTTTTCGTTAATAAATTTCTTTCCCATTTAGTCATTTATTTCTTTCACCCATTAATTATTAAGAAACTTTTCTTTTTAGTTTCAAATCTCTTATTCCTTTTAGTCATTATTCACCTTCTCCATTTAGTTATTAATTTCCTCTTTCCTTTAATTCAATTTCTTTCATTTCCACTTTTCTTTATTTGTTACTTTCTGTTTCCTTATAGTAATTTAATTATTTTTTCGTTATTAATTTTCTTCCCCGTTTAGTCCCCTATTTCCTTTACCTTTATTGATAACGATTCTTTCCCGTTTGGTTAATTATTTCCTTCTTCCTTTAGTCTTTAATGTTCACCTCCTTTAAATTACTTAATTATTTTTTCTTTATTGAATTTCTTTCCCATTAAGTCAGCTATTTCCTTTACCCTTTAATTATTAAGAAACTTTTCCTTTAAGTTTCAAATTTCTCATCCCCTTTAGTCATTAATTACCTTTTCCACTTAGTTATTATTTTCCCCTTTTCTTATGTTAAATTTCTATCTCGCTTAGTTAATTATTTCCATTTTTCTTTATTTATTAATGTCCATTTCCATTTCAAGTTTATTAATTATTTTTCCGTTATTAATTTTTTTCACCGTTTAGTCTCTTATTTCCTTTTCCCCATTATTGGTTAAGATTTTCTTTCTTTTAATTGATAATTTCTTCTTTCCCTTAGGCATTAATTTCCCTTGACAATTAGTTATTAATTTCTTTTTCCATTTTCTTAATTTTCCTTCCTGTTTGAATCATTATTTTCTTTATAGTTATAAAAATTATTTTCCTTTTAATTATTAATTTCCGTTTCCCTAATTTTATATTGCTTTTAGTTATAAATTCCCTTTCCTTTTTGGTTATTTATCATATTTTTTCTTTATTTATTAATTGCTTTCTACTTTCAGTCAGGTATTTTCTTTTCCTTTATACACATTAATTTCCAACTCCCTTTAGTAATTAATTTTTTTTTCCGTTTGTTTATTAATTATCTTTTTCCTTCAATCACAAATTACTTTCTCTTTACTTAGGTACTAATTTTTTCAGCCTTTAATTAATAATTTATTTCCCTTTAAACTTTAACGACCTTTACTTATTTTCTGTACCCTTAAATTAATAATTCTCTCTCCGTATTCTTCCTCTTCTTGATACTATTCTGTCCCTTTTTTATCCCCTACTTTTTTTTATTCCTACTTCTATTTCCTATCCCTCACTTTTTCTTTTTAACTCTAAAGCCTTCTTTCTTTCACCAACTTCCTTTAATTTTCCGTAATTTCTCAAATTTCTATTTTCTTTTATCCTTCATTTCCTATTCCTAATAGTAATATCCATTTTCTAAAAATATTTCTAATAACTCTTTAATGTTTCCCGTTCCTTTTTCAGTTTTTTCACCATTTTTTAACAACATTTACATTAAACCATTGTCCGCTTCTTAAAATAATTTTAATTCTCCATTCCCATACGTATTTTCTCTTTCTAATTCATTCCCTTTATCTCTCCCAATTCTTTTCACACTTTCCCCGCATTTTTCATCCGCTTTCTTAATTCTTTTTCTCCCTCATCTTTTCTTCTCCAGTTGACCTTTTCTTCATCAATTATCCCTTTCAAAATTCAACTTTTTGTTCCCCATTTTTTCCCTGACCTCTCATTATCCCTCTCCCTTAAACTATAATTCCTCAATGATTGTTCAGTCTCGTTCCTTTTATTCCTCTTCCCTCTACTTATCTAATTTCGCCTCTTTGTTTCTCTATCTCATATTCTTCCTTTTCTTGTTTTCATTTCCTTTTGTTCTTCATTGTGTCTCGCTTCTTTTTATTGTACTACTCTCTTCCTCTATTTACTGCAACTTTTATCTTCTTCTTCGGCTTGTAGATTTTTCTCTATCCTTGTCTATCCATCAATCGAAATACCAGTACTCCAGGCGGAGTATGTAGCCTCCATCGCGAGCTGAAACTGAAACACAACGTATACACATAGTACAGGGGGCCACTGTATCCTATCCCGTCCTCCTATCTATTATTTTGAAGCCCCCCTCTAGTCCCCCAACGAACAACGACTCATCTTGTCGCTCTTTGCAGCCTCCTCTATCTCTCTCTCTCTCTCTCCCTCTTTCATCCAGGCCCTCGATCATCACCGTCACAGTCAGTCGACTATTAATAAAAAAAGGGGTTCCTCGACACTACACGCGGTAATTGTGCGTGCTTCGCGTTTTATTTGCCGATTTATTTTTTTAGATACGGCGCACCCAGATTTTATCACATTAACTTAAAATTCATTCCGTTTTCTTGAAATAAACTTTTCTTTCAATTTTTTCACCCAAATTAGAGACGTGATTATTAGGGTGGTCTAAAAAAAGTAAAGTCGGAATTTTAATGCTCTCATCCCCTAGGATTGTTCTATATCGAAAAAATACCCCTGTTTTTTTCCAAATCAAAAAATATTTAGAGGTCGCTCAAAGGGCTCATTTCTCATGTAAAATGCATGAGGAAAAAAAATTTTCGTAGAATTGGTATAGAATCCTTGAAACTAAATATTTCTCATTTGGCAATTACTATTTTTCTTCAAGAGACTTCAAAGAATAATATTTTTTAAAATTAATTTTTTTAGGGCTTTATAAAAGCCCCATAAATTTCAAAATTACGAAAAAATTGTTATAAAATATTTTTTACTATTTTTATGAAAGATTTTTCCAAGGTTTCGAATAAGTAACATAAATATTAATTATTAATCGTTATTTCATGTAACTGATAATTTGTTTAAATTAATTATTATTGTTTATTTATATCTTTATATCAAATAGAGCTAAAGAGTTGCGATTTTTTTCACAATTTTGCAACTTTTCTGGACGAATATAACTAGTTATTAACAACAAAGTAAGAATAATAATTTTACCATTTGTTTAAACAAATTACTATTGTTTAATTTGAACTTTCTGTCAAATTGAGTTACATAGTTGCAATTTTTTCTTAATTTGGCAAATTTTTCAAGTAAAATGTAGCTAAGTACTTATAACAAACTAAAGATAAACAAACTAAGAATAAAAATTTAACCCTTTGATTAAACAACTTACTATTGTTTACTTTCAACTTTTGTCAAATTTAGCTACAGAATTGCAGTTTTTTCTTAATTTGGCAAAGTTTTCAAGATAAATGTAACCAATAACTGACAGCAAACTAAAAATATCAATTTTACTAATTGTTTAAACAAATTATTATTGTCTAACTTTAACTTTTTATCAAATTGAGCAACAGAGTTGCGGTTTTTTTTACTTTTTGCAACTTTTCAAGCCGAAGGTAACTAGTTACTAAACTAGTACTAAGAATAACAATTTTACCAATTGTTTAAACAAACTATTATTGTTTAACTTCTGCGTATTAGAATTAATAACAAGTTTGCTTTAGAGTTGCAATTTTTCTACATTTTGCAACTTTGCAAGCTGACCGTAACCAGTTTCTAACAGCAATATAAGAAAAATAATTTTACCAATTGTTTAAACAAATTACTATTGTTTAATTTCAACTTTTTATCAAACTGAGCTACAGAGTTGAAACTTTTTCTTAATTTGACAACAATTCAAGACAAATGTAAACAATCAGTAACAAAAATCTAAGAACAATAATTTTATCATTTGTTTAAACAACTTACTATTGTTTACTTTCAACTTTTTGTCAAATTCAGCTACAGAATTGCAGTTTTTTCTTAATTTGGAAAATTTTTAAGATAAATGTGTCCAATAACTGATAGCAAACTAAAAATAACAATTTTACTAATTGTTTAAACAAATTATTATTGTCTAACTTTAACTTTTTATAAAATTGAATTACAGAGTTTAGATTTTTCTATTTTTTGCAACTTTTCAGGCCGAATCTAACCAGTTACTAACAAAGTACAAAGAATAACAATTTTAACAATTGTTTAAACAGATTATAATGGTTTATTTTAAAATTTTTATCAAATTAAGCTACCGAGTTGTATCTTTTTCTGAATTTGGCAACTTTTCAATACGAATGTAACCAATTACTAGGAACAGAATAAAAAAAATAATTTTACTAATTGTTTAAACAAATTATTATTATCTATTTACAACTTTTTATCACATGGATCTATAGAGTTGCAATTTTTTTGAATTTTGCAATTTTTTAAGTCAAATGTAACCAGTAACTAACAAAAATTTAAGAATAACAATTTTACTAATTGTTTAAAAAAATTATTTTTTTTTTTTAACAACTTTTTAACAATTTTTTTTATCTAATTTGTTTAAACAAATTTTTTTTTTATTTACAACTTTTTATCAAATTGAGCAACAGAGTTCCGACTTTTTCTCAATTTTGCAACTTTTCAGGCTAAATGTAACCAGTTATTAACAATAAACTAAAAATAATAATTTTATTATTTGTTTAAACAAATTATTACTGCTTAATTTCAAATTTTTATAAAATTCAGCAACAGATATGCAATTTTTTCTTAATTTGGTAATTTTTTAAGATAAATGTAGCCTATTACTCACAGAAAAATAAAAATAACAATTTTACTAATTGTTTAAACAAATTATTAATGTCTAACTTTAACTTTTTATCAAATTGAGCTACAGGGTTTAGATTTTTTTTCTATTTTTTGCAACTTTTTAGGCCGAATTTAACCAGTTACAAACAAAGTACTAAGAATAACAATTTTAACAATTGTTTAAACAAATTATTATTGTTTATTTTCAAATTTTTATTAAATTAAGATACCGAGTTGTATCTTTTTCTCAATTTGGTAACTTTTCAAGACGAATGTAACCAATTACTAGGAACAGAATAAAAATCATAATTTTCTAATTGTTTAAACAAATTATTATTGTCTATTTACAACTTTTTATCACATGGATCTATAGAGTTGCAATTTTTCTGAATTTTGCAATTTTTTAGGGCAAATGTAACCAGTAACTAACATTAATTTAAGAATAACAATTTTACTGATTGTTTAAACAAATTAATATTTATTAACTTCTACTCTTTATCAAATTGAGCTACAGAGTTGAAACTTTTTTCCAATTTAGCAACTTATCTAGACGAATATAAACAATTACTAACAAAAATATAAGAATAACAATTTTACCAATTGTTTAAACAAATTACTATTGTTTAATTTCAACTTTTTGTCACATTGAGCTACAAAGTTGCAATATTTTCTTAATTTGGCAATTTTTCAAGACAAATGTAAACAATTACTAACAACAAACTAAAAATAATAATTTTACTAATTGTTTAAACAAATCATTATTGTTTATTTACAACTTTTTATCAAGTGGAGCTACAGAGTTGCAATTTTTTCCTTTTTGCAATTTTTCAGGTCAAATGTAACTAGTTACTAACAAAAATTTAAGAATAACAATTTTACTGATTGTTTAAACAAATTAATATTATTTAACTTTCTACTCTTTATCGAATTGAGCCACAGTGTTGCAATTTTTTTTTCAATTTTGCAATTTTTTAAGCAGAATATAGCCAATTATTAGCAAACAAACTAAAAATAATAATTTTACCAATTGTTTAAACAAATTACTATTGTTTAATTTTAACTGTTTGTCAAATTGAGGTACAGCGTTTCAATTTTTTATACATTTTGCACGTTTCTAAACCGAATATAGGCAGTTACTAATAACAATCTAGGAATCACAATTTTACCAATTGTTTTAACAAATTACCATTGTTTACGTTCTACTTTTTTTAAATTGTCCTTCAGAGTTGCAATTTTTTCTCAATTGCAAATTTCTTTTCTTTGACTGAGGTAAAATTTATTGTAAGTCGTAATTATCGAGAGAAATTGTAAACAATTAGTATTATGTCTGTTTATTACAATCTGGGAACCGCTAACTTTAATCTTTAGTAACTTGCAGTAAATACTGCTTCTATTCCTCGTCCATGGTATTTAATTTATTAAAACCAGAAATTAATTTGACAAACCTTTGCGTGACATCTTATATTTTTGTTTGATACTGCTTAAATTCGGCTAGAAAACTTGAAAAATTGAAAAAAAAACTGCAACTCTGTAGCTCAATTTTATGAAAAGAAGTAAATAAACAATATTAATTTGTTTAAACAATTGGTAAAAATGTTATTTATTGTCTGTTGAGAGTTAGTTTTTTACATTTGACTTTAAAAGTTGCAAAATGTATAAAAATTTCAACTCTGTAGCTCAATTTGATAAAGAATAAAAGTTAAACAACAGTAATTTGTTTAAACAATTGGTAGAATTTTTGTTCTTAGATTTTTCTTAGTCACTGATAACATTCGGCTTGAAAAATTGCAAATTCTAGACAAAATTACAATTCTGTAGCTTAATTTTAATTTGGCACCTTGAAAAGATGCCACATTGGGAAAAAGTTTCAACTCTGTAGCTCAATTTGATAAAAAGTTGAAATTAAACAATAGTAACTTGTCTAAACAATTGGTAAAATAATTCATGATTTTTGTTGGTTTTGGTTAGTTAATTGGTTCTTAGATTTTTGTTAGTGACTGGTAACATTCGGATTAAAAAATTCCAAAATGTAGAAAGGATTACAATTCTGTAGCTCAATTTTATAAAGAATAGAAGTTAAACAATAGTAATTTGTTCAAATAATTGGTTTAATCGTTATTCTGATACTTTTGTTAGAATAAATGTTTACATTTGTCTTGAAAAGATGCCAAATTAAGGAAAAGTTACAACTCTGTAGCTCAATTTGATAAAAAGTTGATATTAAACAATAGTAATTTGTTTAAACAACTCGTTAAATTATTATTCTTATATTTTTGTTAGTGATTATTCACATTTATCTTGAATTGTTGTCAAATTAAGAAAAAGTTTCAACTCTGTAGCTCAGTTTGATAAAAAGTTGAAATTAAACAATAGTAATTTTTTTAAACAATTGGTAAAATTATTTTTCTTATATTGTTGTTAGAAACTTGTTACTTTCGGCTTAAAAAATTTCAAAATGTAGAAAAAATTGCAACTGCGAAGCAAATTTGATAAAAAGTTTAAGTTAAAAAATAGTAATTTGTTTAAACAATTGGTAAAATTATTTTTCTTACATTGTTGTTAAAAACTGGTTACTTTCGGCTTGCAAAATTGCAAAATGTAGAAAAAATTGCAACTCTGAAGCAAATTTGATAAAAATTTTAAGTTAAACAACAGTAATTTGTTTAAACAATTGGTAAAATTGTTATTCTAAGATTGTTGTTATAGTAACTGGTTACATTGGGCTTGAAAAGTTGCAAAATCTGGACAAAATTACAATTCTGTAGCTCAATTTGATAAAGAATAGAAGTTAAACAATAGTAATTTGTTTAAATAATAGGTAAAAATGTTATTCTAATATTTTTGTTAGTAATGGTTTACATTCGTCTTGAAGATGCCACATTAAGAAATGTTACAACTCAGTAGCTCAATTTGATAAAAAATTGAAATTAAACAATAGTTATTTGTTTTAACAACTGTTATAATTATTGTTCTTAGATTTTTGTTAGTGACTGGTAACATTCGGATTGAAAAATTGCAAAATGTAGAACGAATTACAATTCTGTACCTCAATTTGATAAAGAAAAAAGAATAGAAGTTAAACAATAGTAATTTGTTTAAATAATTTATTAAATCGTTATTCTGATATTTTTGTTAGTAATTGTTTACATTCGTCTTCAAGATGCCAAATTAAAAAAAAGTTACAACTCTGTAGCTCAATTTGATAAAAAGTTGATATTAAACAATAGTAATTTGTTTAAACAATTGGTTAAATTATTATTCTTATATTTTTGTTAGTGATTATTCCCATTTGTCTTGAAATGTTGTCAAATTAAGAAAAAGGTTCAACTCTGTAGCTCAGTTTGATAAAAAGTTGAAATTAAAAAATAGTAATTTGTTTAAACAATTGGTAAAATTATTTTTCTTACATTGTTGTTAAAAACTGGTTACTTTCGGCTTGCAAAATTGCAAAATGTAGAAAAAATTGCAACTCTGAAGCAAATTTGATAAAAATTTTAAGTTAAACAACAGTAATTTGTTTAAACAATTGGTAAAATTGTTATTCTTAGATTGTTGTTAGTAACTGGTTACATTCGGCTTGAAAAGTTGCAAAATGTAAAAAAAATTGCAACTTTGTAGCTTAATTTGTTAAATAGTAGAAGGTAAACAATAGCAAATTGTTTAAACAATTGATAAAATTATTATTCTTAATTTGTAGGTAGTAACTGGTTACATTTGGCCTGAAAAGTTGCAAAATTGAGAAAAAGTTACAACCCCTGTAGCTTAATTTGATTATTTGATAAAAAGTTGTAAATAACAATATTAATTTTTTTAAACAAATTCACAATTACATAGGAATATGATCAAAATTCAATATGAATGTTATTTGTTTAAAAACTAGGAAAAAACTTTTATAAAAATAGTGAAAATTATTTTTAAACGATTTTTTCGTAATTTTGTAATTTATGGGGTTTTATTTGGGACACCATAATAATAGTTAATACTAAACAATGATTAAATAAACAATTAAGCCTTGTTTTTTTAAGTCTTCTGAATTGAAACAAAGTTTTAGTTTTTAAACTCTTAGTTCGCTCGTACTGAAATAAAAGTTCATTAAAAAAATAAATAGAAAGAAATTTGTTTGAATTAATTGTTTAAATAATTAACTAAAATTTTTGAAATACCCTTGTAAAAAACCGCTAGCTTCAAATGTTTTCATTTTTATACTAAATGAAGCTACAAATGTGTTTTACATATCCTGTAAGTTTCATCCTGGGAAAGCCAGTGCGCGGGATTACATTTTATTTTTTTTCTCAAAAACTATTGGCTTTCCCATGATGAAACTTACAGGATATGTAAAACACATACATTTGTAGCTTCATTTAGTACAAAACTGAAAAAAGTTGGTGCCAGCGGTTTTTTATAAGAGCGTTTCAAAAATTTTGATTAATTATTTAAACAATTAATTCAAACAAATTTCTTTCTATTTATTTCTTTAATGAACTTTTATTTCAGTGCGAGCAAACTAAGAGTTTGAAAACTAAAATCGATCAATTAGGAACTAAAGATATCACTTTTTCAAAAAAAAAGGTACGAAAAAATTCAATGAATCAGCAAATTTTTGGAATTTTTCAAAAATACTTATGGATTTTATTTTTTACAACTATTTTATTCAATTTTCAATTATTTTCATTATTTTTCAATTTCAACGTTATGTTTTCAATTCACTTTCCGCAAATTTCAATTTGTTTTTCAATTTACCATTATTTTTATCATAATACAATTATTTTCTTCAATTTTTGCTTCCTCATAGAGAAGCTTTGTAATACAATTTTCGATTTTCCAAAAATAGTCTTAAAAAAAGTCCATAAAATAGACACAATTTTCACCTAATTTAAATTATTTTTTGGAATTTAAATATATTTTTCAATTTTTTCAGTTATTTCTCTCAAACCTTAATTAATTTTAAATGATTTTTCATTCTTTTACTTCTTATAATATGAGCAATAAACAGACACAAGTTTGCTTCTGTTAATTTAATTTCTACATTTTAAAACCTTCAATCATAAAAATCGACAGTTTTATCTATTATAATATTATAATTTGCAATTTTTGTAAATTTATCATTTTCAGCATTTGATTTAAATGTTTTGCAATCATGAAAAAAAAATTAATAGCACAAGTGTATTTAAATTAATTTCCTGACAAAAAATTAAAGTACTTTGATAAGAAAAATTAAAGCGATTATTAATGATATGCAAAATTTTTTTTCACGTTTTTTCTCAAGATTCATAAAACTATAAAAATGTAACAAATGATTGATAAGTCAACGACTTTTTTTTCATTGATTGTTTACTTCAATCGCCTCTTATTTTTCAGATTTTTAATTTTAAAATTAATATTTCAACAACTTTAAATCAAACTGACATTGTAACAAATACGTGCAATAGTTGATCAATTAATTTTTTTTTTTACAAAATTTATCTTCATAGATCAATAAACATATCTGAAACGTTCATAAATTTTTTTGCGAAACGAATTTTTCAGTAATTGAAAATACTTGAAAATTGAAAGAGTTATTGAATTTGCATGAAAGATGCATATATTTATCTGGTGATTTATTTTCATTGCTTCAGACGTAAACGAAGTGTTTTCCTTAATCTCTAGAATCTTTGCTCAATGTGAATTTACTACAGAAGCTAAAATCAAATAAAGATAAGCTTTATGTAAATTTTCTCCGTCTCAGGAAAAAATGGTATTTTTTTCCAATAAAATCAATTAATATTCTCCTTTCAGAGTCGGTTTCTTTAAACTATTACTAATATAATAAAAAATGTTATATGAAAAACAATTTTTTTTTGTAGTGATAAAATTTTCGTTGTACAAATTATGTAAGAAAGTTAAATTTAATTTGATTTTTTTTTTAAATAACAGTAAATATTTTAATACAAATTATTCAATGTTCTACATTTTATAAAGAATATATGATTAGAAAGAATATAAACTTTTACCAACTTTAAATGATTGGATAATTTAAATTCTAAAGTCGTTTTATCATCAAGGAACAATTTCAAAACTTTGATTAAATTTAGGATCCATCGATAAACTTCAGAAGCTTTAATTTAAAACTAGCTAAACTTTAATCGTAAAGAACCGTTTTTCACGTTTTTTCTACAAGCAGGATTCAATTTTAATCACACAACAAATTGAAATTGAAATTTAAAAAAATGTTTAAACATTTTACTGTAGACGAGTCAAATAAAGTTAAAATTAAATAAAATAATAATTTGACAATTTAGGATATAAAAATCACAATAGTTCAAAATTGAAGAAAAATTAATTTCAACAAAAGAGTAGTAGAAATAAATCAAAATCATACATTTTAATTGAAAGAGACGAATTAAAAGGAAAAAATTTAAATGTAAAAATTTACCGAAAAAGAAATTAGAGAAGGAGAAAATAATAAATATGAACTGAAGAAAATCTTTAAAAATAAAGTTTTTAAAAAAGCTTTAAACCAAAACAATTAACATTCATGGAAATACATAAAAAAAAGGGGAGAAAAAAATTAACAATGTAAAAAATAATTGAAATAAAAAAATTATAAATAAAAAAAAAAATAAATAAATAAATAAAGAATATAATAAAAAGTTGAAATTGAGATAAACAATTTAAATTTTAGGATATTAATTCAGAAACAATAAAACTAATTAAAAATGGAAAAAAATAATGAAAAATACTATAAATAATTTAAAATTGAAGAAAATAATTGAAAAAATTACGTATAATATATTTTGAAAAAAGGAAAGTTAAAGAAAATTTCAGTAAAATACTTGAATTTTTTATCAGTTCATTAAAAAATATAAAGAAAAAAATTACAAACTAGAGATAATAAATGAAGAAAGATAAACATAATTTAAAATTGAAGAGAACGATTTTTCATTTAAGGGAAATTATTGCAAAAAATACAGAATATAATAATAAATAAAATCCAAGAAAATCATGGATACAATTGAAAATAGAATAAAGAAATGGGAATTTTATATAAATAATTCAAAACTTTTTGGGAATAAAAAAAAAAAAATAAGTAATTGAAATTCGAAAAAAATAATAAAAATAAGTGATTTAAAACTTTGGAAATTTTTAAATAAAATTAAAACTAATTAAAGAAAATAGTGGAAAATTTGAGATAAATATTTAAGTCTTAGAAAATAATTTTAAAAAGTAAGAACAATTAAAAATTGGGGAAAATATTTTAAAACTTACTTTAAATTTTGAAACTTGAAGAAAATAGTTAAAGTTTGATGAAATGAATGATAAACTGAAAAAAAATTGATATAAATAATTGAAAAAATTGAAGAATTTTTTTTATAAAAAAAGAATAATTGACATTTGAGAAAAATACTTGAAAATATGAGAATAATTAAAAATTGAAGAAAAGAATTGAAGGAGGCTAAAAATAATTTAAATTTAATGTAATTAATAAAAAAGTTTTGGAAATATATGAAAACAAATAAAAAGAGTTAAAAATTGAAGAAAATAATTGATAATAATCAATGGAGAGAACATCCTTAATGTTCGCACTTTTTCTTATTCAGACTATTTCGAATGTTTTAAAATTATTTTCAAATTTTACATATTCTGACTTTTTTGTCAGTCATACTTACTTATTCGTAGAAGTTTTTAACGGATTCTCAAATAGCTTCAGGTATTTAATTATGTAATCTTATTTTATTTTTTGTAAACTTTTCACATTGTTTTTACTATTTTTTTTTTTTATAGTTTTTTAGTGTATATTTCATAGTTTATATAAACACTAATTTCTATATAATATATTTTTTTTTGCATATTTACAATTTCTAAACAGAATGAATGAAACTCGACGATTTTAATAGTTCATAAATTAGACGATAATATTAATAATGTTAAATAAAAATTCAATAAATATTGATGTCTTAAAATAATAAATGTATTTCGAAAATTATACAAACTGGATCCTTCAAACATCCATTAAAATCA
Source organism: Ganaspis brasiliensis (assembly GCA_037103525.1). Taxonomy (NCBI): domain Eukaryota; kingdom Metazoa; phylum Arthropoda; class Insecta; order Hymenoptera; family Figitidae; genus Ganaspis; species Ganaspis brasiliensis. The sequence continues at coordinate 757,877 of JAZKLR010000335.1, forward strand.
ATCACATTAATTTTTATTTTTAATCAAAAACCACGTTTTAGATTAAGTTTCCTTTTTATTCTTAAAAAAAATTAAAGCCCAAAGGCCACAAAAAATCGTTCTAATTATTTCTGTAAAAAAGTCTACAATATATTCAGGGGCGGCGACATAGAGCAAAAAAGTCGCCTTGTGGAATTCCATATGGCAAAATTACAGAAAAAAAATAAATTTCTTAAGAAGAATGTGGATAAATAAATTTACAATTCGAAAAAAATGATTAAAATTAAAAGTAAAAATAAAAATAATTGAAAAATTACGAAAGAAGTTGAAAATTAATTAATAAATAATTTAACTAATTTGTTATTAAAGGAAATAATTAAAACTGAAAGTTTTATTAAAAAAAATTACAAAAAAGAATTAGAACTTACGGAAATTGAATTTAAAGTGAAAAAATTAATAGAAATAATTATAAATTGACATTTTTTTGAGAAAATTGATACAAAATAGTTGACAATTGTAGCAAATAATTAAGATCATAAAAGAAAAGAATTTTTAAAAATTTAAGAAAGTTTTAAATAATTTTAAATTTACTATTCTCAAAGATTAAAGAAAAGAATTGAAACTTGGAAAATAAAATTTAAAAATGAAAGGAAAAATGAAAAATAATGAAAATAAAATAAATTTTTTTTTGAAAAATGATGAAAATAGTTGAGAATTGTAGCAAATAATTAAAATCATAAAAGAAAATAATTCTTAAAAATTGAAGGTATTTTTAAAAATAATTTTAAATATACTATTTTCAAAGAGTGGATTAATTAAATTTTTAATCAATTAAATTTTAAATTAATTGAAGTTCGAAGAATTATAATATATAATTGTAATTGTAGTCTTGTTTATCTCAAATATATTCTTTAATTTTTACAAATTTTTATTATTTTCTTCAATTTACAATTATTTCTATGAGTTATTTTATTATTAAATTTAATTTTCAATTAATTTCAATTAGGTACTTTTTGTCATTTTCAATTATTTTTTGATTAATTTTCTAATTTTTTTATTATTTATCTAAAATTTTAGTTATTTTTTCAATTTAAAAATATTGTCATCATTCTGCAATTATTTTCTTATATTACAAATATATGTTGAAATTTTTTTAATTATTTTCTATAAACTAAATTTATTTTCTTCAATTTTTAATTACTTTTATTACTTTACAAATATTTTCTCCATTTTTTTATTATTTTCATTAATTTTTAATTAATTTCCTAGATTTTAAAATATTTTTCTCAAATTTTAATAATTTACTTCATATTTCAAATATTATTGTTATAATTGTGCAATCAATTTCTTCAATTTTTAATTATTTATCTCATTTTTCAAACATTTTTTTTTCAATTTTCATTATTTTTTATATTACTGCAATTCTTTTCTCCCTCTTTTAATTAAATATATTAATTATTTTTCAATTGAATTTCTAAATTTTTGTTTATTATCTCAAATCTAAGTTACTGTATCCACGTTTCAATTTAATATAAAAAATTTCAATTTTTTATCTCAAATTTTCAATATCTTCTTCAATTTACGATTATTTCTATCATTTTTCCATTACTTTTTGTCATATTCAATTATTTTTTAACTAATTTTCAATTTTTATATAATTTATCGCAACTTCCACTTATTTTTTCAATGTGCAATTATTTTTATCATTCTGCAATTATTTTCTTTTATTATAAACATATGTTGCAAATTTTTCAATTATTTCTCAAAAAATACAATTATTTTCTTCAATTTCTAATTATTTTTTATTAATTTGCAAAAATTGTTTCGAATTTATTATTATTTTCATTAGTCTTCAATTAATTTCTTAGATTTTAAAATACATTTCTTAAATTTTAATAATTTTCTTCAATTTACAATTATTAATATTATTATTTTGCAATCATTTCTAAATTTTTAATTATTTTTTATTACTTTGCAAATATCGTGTCGAATTTTTTTTCTTTCATTACTCTTCAATTAATTTCCTAGATTTTGAAACATATTTCTCAAATTTTAATAATTTTTTTCAATTTTTAATTATTTTTATTACTTTGCAAATATTGTCTCAAATTTTTTATTAGTTTCATTACTCTTCAATTAATTTCCTAGATTTTAAAATATTTTTCTCAAATTTTAATAATTTTCTTCAATTTCTAATTATTTTTGTTATCATTTTGCAATCAATTTCTTTAATTTTTATTTATTATCTCAAATCTAAGTTACTGTATTCACGTTTCAATATTTTAATCAATCTTTAATTATTTTTCTCAAATTATTTCTTTAATTTTCATTTTCTTCTATCCATTCGCAAATATTCTCCACCTTTTAACTAGATATATTAATTATTTTTCAATTAATTTCCTAAACTTTTAATTATTATCTCAAATCTAAGTGTTATCTCGTCCTCACTTTTCAAAATGTTTTAATCAATCTTTAATTATTTTTCTTCAATTTTAACTACGTTCGTCAATTTTTATTTATTTTTTTTTCATTTGCAAAGATTTTCACAAATTTTATACATTTTTTTAATATTTGTTGATTAATTCCGAAAATTTCAATTATTTATCTTAAATTTCCATTATTTTCTTCAAATTCTTGAAATTGTGTTGTAATAAGGTACTTTCCCCCACAGCACCGAAAATTTCCTGAAAATTTATTAAAGATTTATTTGCAAACTTCGGAATATTTAGGTGCAAAGCTTAGCGAAAATTGTGTAAAGATTTAAATGTCCCGATTAAATAAATGTTTAGCGTAAAAGTTGACTGAACATTTAAATTTACATTTTCGTAAAATTTTCGTCGCGAAAGTTTCCTGAACATTTAAATTTACATTTTCGTGAAATGTTCGTCGTGAAAGTTGACTGAAGATTTAAATTAAATCTTCGTGAAATGTTTGTCGCAAAAGTTGATTCAACATTTAAATTAAATCTTCGTGAAATTTTCGTAGTGAAATTTGACTGAACATTTAAACTGAATATTTGTGAAATGTTTGTCGCAAAAGTGAATTAAACATTTAAGTGAATATTTGCTAAATGTTGAGCGGAAAGTTGACCGAATAAAAAAATTATATTAAATAGAAGGGGAACAAGTAAATTAAACAGTAATTAAATTAATATAAACACATTTATTGAATACAATTTTGAAGATTCTGTAACGTTTTACAAATCCTTAATCTAATACAATCTTTCAACTTACAATTTCCTGTGTGTTCTATTTAATATAATTTTTTTTATTTGGTCAACTTTCCGCTCAACATTTAACAAATATTCACTTAAATGTTTAATTCACTTTTGCGACAAACATTTCACAAATATGCAGTTTAAATGTTCAGTCAAATTTCACTACGAAAATTTCACGAAAATTTAATTTAAATGTTGAATCAACTTTTGCGACAAACATTTCACGAAAATTTAATTTAAATGTTGAATCAACTTTTGCGACAAACTTTTCACGAAAATTTAATTTAAATCTTCAGTCAACTTTCACGACGAACATTTCACGAAAATGTAAATTTAAATGTTCAGGAAACTTTCGCGACGAAAATTTCACGAAAATGTAAATTTAAATGTTCAGGAAACTTTCGCGACGAAAATTTTACGAAAATGTAAATTTAAATGTTCAGTCAACTTTTACGCTAAACATTTATTTAATCGGGACATTTAAATCTTTACACAATTTTCGCTAAGCTTTGCACCTAAATATTCCGAAGTTTGCAAATAAATCTTTAATAAATTTTCAGGAAATTTTCGGTGCTGTGGGGGTATTCTTTTACTTCACAAATATTTTGTATTTTTTAATTTTTTTTTTTTTAAATTGGAACTAATATCTACAAATTTCAACTATTTTTATCACTTTCAAAAATTTTTCTTCAAGGATTTTCATTATTTTTCAATTTTTCCCCTAAATTTTAAATATAATTTCCGTAAATTTAAATATATTTTTTTCATTTTTTCAAATAAAACTTTATCAGTTTTAATTATTTCCTTCAATATCAAATTAGTTTCATGATGGGTCAAACCATTGACTTTCGTCTGAGGGCTGTCGCTGACATATTTTTTAAAAAAAAAAGTTTCATAAAATATGAAACTTCAAACTTTTCGGAATCCAATAACCATAATTTTATTGTGGAAATTCTATTTTTTTTAAGAGTTATTATTAATCAAATGTAGGAGGTTTACGATGTGATTTCGTAACCTTAAATTTGTCACTTTTTAAAAACACGTTATATTTAAAAAATTATTAAATTTTAGAAATCAAAACTTACCAGAAATATAAATCCCATTATTTTGATCCTAAAAATGATAGAAATCTTATTAAAATACATTATTTTAAAATAATAATATAATTTGAAAATTTTGTACTTGTGAAAATTTTTAAGATTTTATAAAGCATCTAACTTTTTTTTGGGAGCTCCCAATAATTTGAGGATTTGAATATATATTATTATTAATATAACTTACTTGCTATTAAAATTTGGCGAAGGCGTTTTGCTTTATTTAGAAAATATTAAATTTAAAAATTTTCTATACAAAAAGGTTAAAATTTAATGTAAATAGATGAATGTGAAATTGTTTTGTTTACTTCAAGTACCAGAATTAACCTTTTTAAATAGACAATTTTCAATTTTAATTTATTCCAGAACGAAGCAAAACGCCTTCGCCAAATTTTAATAGCAAGTAAGTTATATTAATAATTATAATTAATATTAATATTTATATTAATAATTAAAATCCTCAAATTATTGGGAGATCCCAAAAAAAAGTTACATGCTTTATAAAATCTTAAAAATTTTCACAAGTACAAAATTTTCAAATTATATTATTATTTTAAAATAATGTATTTTAATAAGATTTCTATCATTTTTAGGATCAAAATAACGGGATTTATATTTCTGGTAAGTTTTGATTTCTAATATTTAATAATTTTTTAAATATATGTAAAGTGTTTTTAAAAAGTGACAAATTTAAGGTTACGAAATCACATCGTAAACCTCCTACGTTTGATTAATAATAACTCTTAAAAAAAAATAAAATTTCCACAATAACATTATGGTTATTAGATTCAGAAAGGTTTGAAGTTTCATATTTTCTGAAACTTTTTTTTTTTTTAAAATATGTTAGCGACAACCCTCAGACGAAAGTCAATGGTTTGACTAGAGTTGCAACCCGTACTATTTAATATAGTATTGTACTATATTTTGAGTAAACGTACTTTATATTAGATGACTGTTATATAGTACGCTGAAAGTACTATATTTCAAATGTGAAAAACATTTCTTTAACCTTGTCAAAAATTGTATTTTTCAATGCAATTAATAAATCAATAAAATGTTTAGAGGGCAACTTTACATAACAATATTGGATGTTTATAATATAATGAATATTCCTAAAAATGCTTTGAAACAAAGAAAACACTAAAAAACGATATTCTTCCTTTAGGAATTTTTCCTGCTCCCATTTAAGAATAAAATATTCTTAAAACTTGTAAGAAAATATTCTTAATTCAAGAATATATTCTTAAAACTTTTAAGAAAATATTCTTAATCTAAGAGAATATTCTTAATTTAAAAATATTCTTAATTTAAGAGAATATTCTCAATCTAAGAAGTATTTTTTTATTCTGAGAATATTTTATTCTTAAATACGCGCCAAGAATAATTCTTAAAAAAAAGAATACTGTTTTTTCAGTGAAGAAGATTTTAAATTTTCTTTACTGAAAACCTGGAAAGCCTGGAAAAGTCATGAATTTTATAAAATGTTTTTTTTTTAAATTAATTTAATTAACTTCTATTTTTTTAAGCATTTGTTGGTATTTTTTTTTGTCAATTGTCAATTATTTTCCTAATTTCTAAATTGTTTTCTTTAATCGTCATTTTGTAATTTTTATTTTAATTATCAATTATTTTCTTTAAATTTCAATTACATTTGTCAATTTTCAATTATTTTGTTCAATATTTAATAATTCTCGTTTTTTTTTCAATTATCAATTATATTGTTAAATTTCAATACAATTCTTCAATTATTTTCTTCAATTTTCATACATTTCCTACGATTTTTTCTATAATTTTCTTTAGTTTTCAATTGACAATTTAATTTTCTCTACAATTTTATAATTATTCTTTAATTTTTTCAATAATCTTGTTCTATTGTCGATTCTTCTCGCCATTTATCGATTTTTTTCAACTGTCAAGTATTTTTCTTAACATTTAATTATTTTCGTCATTTTGTAATTTCTCCTTCAATTATCAATTATTATCTTAAAAACTCAATTTATTTCTTCATTTTTCATTATTTTCTTCAATTTTCATGTATTTTGTTCAAACATAAAAAATTGTTTTAAACTTTCAATTCAATTCTTCAATTCTACAACTAAATTATATTCTTCAAATTTCAATTCCATTTTTTAATTTTCAATTATTTTCTTTAATATTAAACAATTTTCGCCTTTTGTCAATTATTTCTTTCGATTATCAATGTTTCCTGAAATTTATATTGAATAGTTTAATTATTTCATTCGATTTGCAATTACTTTCACCAATTATTCGTATAATATCCTCAATTCTTTAATTTTCAATTATTTAGTTTTAATTTAATATTTAATGTTCAATTTTTTTAATTAGTTTTACCAATTATATATTAATTTAGTTATTTTTGTTTTCAATTATCAAATATTTACGTTATTTTTTTAGATATTTTTTTCCAATTTTGCCATCATGCTCATTATTTTTTCAATTATTTTTTTAAATCATATGATTTAAAAAAATAATTAATATTAAGAAAATAATATTAATTATTTTCTTCAATTTTCAATTATTTCCTACAATTTTGTGAATTCTTGTGTACTCTTTTTAATTTCATAATTAATCATTACTTTTCAATTATTTCGTCTTGTCGAATATTCTCGCTAGTTTTCGAATTTTATTTTTAATTATAAATTATTTTCTTCAATATTTTATTTATTTTCGTCAATTTGTAATCTTTTGTTTATTTTCTTAAAATTTCCATTATATTCGTTAATTTTCCATTTATTCCTTCAATTTTTAATTATTTTCTTCAATTATCAATTATTTTCTTCAATTATGAATTATTTTTTTCAAATTTGAATTTCATTTGTCAATTTTCAATTATTTTCTAAAATATTAAAAACATTTTCGCCTTTTTAAAATTATTTTTTTTTTGCTATCAATAAGTTTCTTTAATTTTAAATTCAATTGTTCACTTATTAAAAATCAATTTTTTTCAAATTTCAATTATTTTCTTCTTCATTCAATAATTCTCGCTATTTTTCAATTACTCTTTTCAATTTTTAATTATATTTATTAAATTTCAATTCCATTATTCAATTTTTAATTACTTTCTTCAATTTTTAATTATTTTTTTTTTTTTTATTTTCAATGGAGCTGTTAAATGTGCGAATATTTCCAACAATTATTTCTATAATTTTCTTAATTTTTCAATATGTAATTATTTTCTTTAAATTTAATATTTCTTGTTTAATTTTTCAATTATTTTTTTCAATTATTAATTATTTTCTACAATTTCTAATTATTTCCTACAATCTTTTCAATTATTTTGTTTTGTTGTCTATTAATCTAGTCATTTTTCAATTTTTTTTTTTTCATTTGTTCATTATTCTCGTCATTTTTCAGATATTTTCTTCCACTTTTCATTTATTCTCATAATTTTTCAATTATTTCTTTTAATTATTCATTTTTTCCCTTAATTTCCCATTATTTTCTACAATTTTTTCAATATACAATTATTTTTCTTAAATTTTATATTTAGATATTTTTTAAGTTTTTTCAATTATTTTGTTCTGTAGTCGATTATTTTTGCCAGTTTTCGAATTTTTCGTCAATTGTCAATTATTTTTTTAAAAGTTTTATTTATTTCTTAAATCTTCAATTTATTTCTTTAATTCACATTTTTTTTTCTATTTTAAATTACATTCTTCAGTTATCTATTATTTTATTCTAAATCCATTCAATAAATCTCGGCTTTTTTCAATTACTTGTATCAATGTTTAATTTTATTTTTCAAATTTCAATTCCATTCTACAATTTTTATTATTTATTTCGATTTTCAATCTAGTTATTCAATGTACATTTAATTACAATTATTCCTATAATTTTCTTAATTTTTCAATTTGCAATTATTTTCTTTAAATTTAATATTTCTTGTTTAATTTTTTCAATTATTTTTTCCAGTTGTCTATTAATCTAGTCATTTTTCCAATTTTGTTTTCAATTGTCAAATATTTTCGTCATTTTTGAGATATTTTCGTCAATTTTTCAATTATTCTCGTCATTCTTTAATTATTATTTTCAATTATTAATTATTTTCCGGAATTTTTCAATTATTTCTTGCATTTTTTTCAATTTTCAGTCATGCTTTTAAAATTTTATAATTATTCTTTAATTTTTCCAATTTTTTTCAAATGTTAATTATTTTCGTCATTTTTCAGATATTTTCTTCAATTTTGTAATTATTCTCGTAATCTTCATTATTTGCATTTGCAAAAATTTACAGTTTTAAAATGATCAACAACAGTGCAAAGTTTCTTGCGCCCTTAGGCGTTCGTTAAAATTGCTAGTTATTTTATATTTGGTTATGAAATTTTAAGAAAAATGGTCTGGAAAACCTGGAAAAGTCATGGAATTTTGAAATTTTTAAAACGTAGCAACCCTGATTTATTTTTTGGTTATGAAACAGGAATAAAGAAACTAAAAGCACTTTTTGTAAAGTCACCAAAAATCCACAAAAAAACTATTGAAGATTTTACTCATTTTACTGACTAAGCCTTATTTTATTTAGGGAAATATTTTGATTTTAACGATTCAAATTGGTTATTTTCGTCTAATAACTTAGACTTAGAAACTTCTTTGAACTATGAACACTTTGTTAATGTTATCGAACATTTAAAGCTTGATAAACTTAGTTCAAACTATAAAAATATATATGTATGAAAAAAATAAGTGAGTTGATGTGTACTTTATTTTTTTCCTGCGTACTTTATTTTTCTGCCTTAAAAGTTAAATTATACTATATTTGGAATTCAAGAAGGTGGCAACCCTAGGTTTGACCCTGATTTATTACCTTTTAAATTCTTTTGACATTTTTCAATTATTTTTAAAAATATATGTTTTCTGTTCTTCAAATTTTCAATGTTTTAATCATTTTGCTATTCTTTTTTTCTCAAATTTCAATTAAGTCTGTCAATTTTTAATTTTTTTCTTTAACTTGCAATGATTTTTACAAATTTTATATTACTTTTGATTATTTGGTTATTAATACCAAAAATGTACTCGAAATGAAATAAAATTGTCAACTTTATTGCGTTACAATAATTACGCTATTTAAGAAACTCTTTAATTTAATATTGTTTTATTTCTCTCCATCCCCCCCCCCCACTCTACCCCTCAGTCAATATTAAATTTGCTGATGACAAAAATTTACAAGTCTCCGCCCCTGAATATATTTCCAAATAAAAAATAACAAAATCCATGGAAAAATTCATTTCAAATCATATGTCGTTGTCATGGAAACGGCAAGATGGCGGATCTGCGCGCGCAGAATTTCATGCGTGACTGCACGTGTAAATAGTGTTTACACTCGTTTGATTTCTAAAAATATCACAACATTGAAAATAATCCTCGAATTGTGAAAAAAAATCTCTCAAAACTCCTCTTCCAATCAATTCCAAACAAAAAACAAACAATACCAACTTGTCCGCATTTTTGCCCCTGTGCGTGAACACCTTCCGCGAGATGTTGAAAAACAAAGCCTGTCACTCGCATCGTAATTTCGTTCGTGAATTGAAAATAACGTAATTTACAATAAAACAACACCCGTGTCATTCTTTTATTTCGAGTAAAAGATTACTTTCTCACGTCAATAAACTGCGCCAGGAAGTGCGACATCGCTCTCGATGTTCCCCCGTCATTGTCGACCACCGACTGTTCACGAACACCAGGATTTCGTCGTTGGTGTGTGAAAAATCGTGCCCGAACATTCAAGAGGTATGTCAGACAAATTATATTCCCCGTCGTTTAAATGTCAACTGGCAAGAAATCATTCCCTCGCCATGGCAAACTAAAAGTCACCAAACTCAAAGCAGCAAAGAGATTAAATTTCGATCAGAGGTTAGGTTCTAACCTTAAAACTTCCCACAGTGAAAGCAAAGAGTCAGTGAATGAAATTTTACCAGAAATCAATCAAATTTCACCAGTGAATAGAACCCTTCCACAAGAATCAGTGATTAAAACATCACCCAAAACCCCCGTGAATAAAACTAATTCCGTTAACAGAAAATTGTTTGTGAAAGAGTGGCTAGAAAAAAACCGCGAAAATCTTTCCGATCATAGTAATTCGGTTTATCTTCACGAGCCATGCTCGCCAATTTTGAGTTCTTCCTTTACAAAACGCTCGTCAACCTCGCCGATAATCGGAAATAGCAGTAAACGATCGCGACAAAATTTGGCGCCAAAAAATAATAGTTTAGAGGAGAGAAATTCCGCAGAGCCCGGTCCCTCGAAATCGAAGAATGAGTCTTATTTTGAGATTCTTGCGGAAAATCGGGAGAAAAGTGCGGAAAAAAATGAACAAGAGACGATTAGATCATCGCCGGGAAGTCATGTCAGTAAATCGCCAATTCTTGGTGGAACAATTCTCTCACGAAAACTCGAGAGAAAGAGACTGGCGCGGGAAAAGAGGAAAAGGGAGAAAGAGACTTTGAAGGCGGGAAAAAGTCGGGAAGTTTGCGAAAAATTCGAAAATAGTCGAAAATCCGAGAACAACACGACAATTCAAAATTCAATAAAGCCGAATATTTCCGTGACAACTTCATTTCCGGATTATAAATCAAGTCCTTCGATAATCGATGACGAGACTTTTTTCGAGGAGACATTACTTGTGAAAGAATCTTTAGATTTGAAACAAGAAGAGGTGATTTTCGAGGAAACGGAAAAAGAGGATTTTAACCTATCGGGAAAAATCGAGGAAGTTAATGATTTTCAATTGAAGAAGGAAATTGAAAATTCGGGTGATAATTGTCAGGTTGAGGAGGAAATTGTTGGAGAAATTAAAGACAATGATAGTACGTTTATTGATGATAAAACCGATTCGGAAGAGACTGCAAGTATTGTTATTGAAGATGTTGACACACCCGGTTTATTAGTAAATTTGGTTCATAAAGAGCCAGAAATTGAGCAAAATAGTGAGTCAATTTCGAAATCCTCTGCTAGAGATTCAGAAGATACTTTTTTCCCGGAAGCGGAGAGCAGGAGTTTCGAGAATATTCCAATTTCTCAGAAAATTTCTCACGTTTCATCTTCAAATTTCGCCGATTGCAGAAGTTCACAAAATATTGTCATTTCTCAGGTATCGTCGAAAATTAATTGCAACAATTCGAGTGATGTTCAGAATATTGCAACTTCTGGAACTTCGACGTCTAAACCGATAACTGAGAATAATGTTTTGAAAATTGAAAAGAAGAAGCGAAGATTTAAAAAGTAAGTTTTTGTATTTGTATGCTTTTTTTGTAAAATTTAAATTATTTTTAAATAGATTAGTTTCTTAAAGGGTTATCGACAATTATAAATATTTAAATTATGATATTTAAAAGTAAATGGAATTTGTTTTATTTGTATGGGAGAAAAATTATAAAATTTGAGAATTAAAAAAAATTGAATTTAGAAAAATAATTTTAATTTTTGCAAATTAATTGAAAGAAAATCATTAAAACAGGGCTGATAAAAATCATGATTTTTTTTAAAAAATCGGATTTATTTGATTTAAATTAAAAATTGATTTTTTAAAAAATATAATCAGTATATAAAATCTGCAAATGTTTATTTGCAAGTAGTTTATTAAAGAATTGAAGAAAAAATTTTTAAAAAAAACACAATAATGAAACAGTGACATAATTATATATAAAAAAGTAGAAACTCTTTTAAAAAAATACAACTATTTAGGAACTTTTTTTAAAATTAAAATAATAAATAATAATAAATAATCTATCGAAAAATAGTGCTTTTATTGAACGTTAAAATATATTACTAAAGAGAACAGGAATTTTAAAATTAGAAATTTAGAGAATTATTTTACAAATTTAATAAAAAAAAATGAATAAAATTTTGTAAAATTTAAAAGAAAAAAAATTTCATGAAATACACGAACGCGATGTTCAATTGAGAATATTTAGTACAAGATTAAATTCACATAATATAAAATAAAAGAATAAAAGCTTTAAAAAAAAGTAGAAAATTGGGAAATTTAAAAAATGTAGATAAAAGCACCAAATAAATGTTTTCAAAAATTCGTAATTATAAGAAAAACTAAACAATTGAAAAGAAGGAAAATGCTTTCTAAAAATAGAAAAATGATGCCAAAAATTAAAGAATTAATTAAAACTCAAGGAAACACTCAAAAAAATAGTGAAACATCAAAAAAATTAAATAAATAGGAAGAAAATTGAGAAATCTTCTTTTCCTTAATCTAACAAAATAAAAAAATGTAAAAAGTACAAAAAATAAAATTAAAAAATGTATATATCAAGATAAATAAAAAAAAGTCCACAAAAGAAACTTAAAAATCCTTTAAGAATAAAAAAGTTAAAACATATTAAACCAAACACATTTTTTTATTATTACACTTAAAATAAGTCCAACAATAAATTTAAAAAAATAAAGAAAATCTAAAAACTTTGAAAAAACTTGAATAAACTTACAAAAAAAATTAGAGTATTTATTTTTAAAAAAATGGAAATAATTATGAAAATAAACGAAATAAAAAGTTTAGTGAATGTTGTAATAACGAAATTGTGTAAAATAATATTAAATAATTTGCATAAAAAAAGAAAAATTAAAGAAAATCCTAAAATAAAAAGACAAAAAAAAATATCCAAAGTAAAAGTAGAAAAAAACTTAAATTTTTGTAAAATTAAGTAATTACCTATAAGATAAAAATTAAACAGTTTTGAAAAATTGAAATCTCTTAGAAATCTTGTAAGAATATTAAAAAAAAAGAATTGTTGTGATTATATATGTAATACCAAAAATTTGTAAATTTAAATTTTTTTTTTAATTTGTTATTTTGATCATGATTATGTATTAGCACAATGTTTTAAATTTTACGAAGATTAAAATATTAAAATTGAATTTTTTAAGATTTATCCACAAATTTTTGGGTCTTGTTTATAGCTTGCAAGGTTTTACATTCAGTATTAGACATCCGGAGAATTGTAAAGTTTTTTTGATTTAAATCATGATTTTAATGCAAAATTTCCAATGATTTAAATCACGATTTAAATCAAAGTGATTTAAATCAATAACAGCCCTGCATTAAAACAATTAAAAATAGGCGAAAGTAATTAAAAAACGTAAAAAAATGGTTTAAAATTGAAGAAAATAATTTAAATTTCAGAAAAATACTTGAAAGTCATTGAAAGAAATTAAAAAAAATTAGAGTAATAAAAAATTGTAGAAGAAAATTAAAGATTGAAATTGAGAGAAATAATTTAAAATTGAAGAAAATAATTGAAAAAATTACATTTATTATTATTTTCAATAAAGGAAGAACATTTCAGAAAAATACTTGAAAAATATAAAGAAAATAATAAAAATTAGAGAAACTAAATGAAAAAAGATAAACATAATTATGAAAAAAACATAAGTAATTGAAAATTGAAGAAAATAATTAAAAATTAAAAAAGTAATGGAAATTTGAGATAAATATTTCAAATTGTTAAAAAATAATTTTGAAAAATAAGAATTAAAAATTGGGTAAAATAATTGAAGTGTAATAAAAACAATGATGAGTTGAAAAAAGAAAATAAAATTTAAAGAAAATAATTAAAAAAATTGCATTTACTATTATATTAAATAAAAAAAAACTTAAAGAACATTTCAGAAAAATACTTGAAACTTTTAGAAGTTTAATAAAAAATATAAAGAAAATAATTAAAAATTGAAAATTAAGATAAATAATTAAAAATTTAGGACATTAATTCAGAAATGATGGAAATGATTAAAAATTGAAGAAAAAAAATATATAAATAATTTAAAATTGAAGAAAATAATTACTGAAAAATTAAATTTGTATTATTTTAAATAAAGAAAAGTTAAAGAACATTTCAGAAAAATACTTTAATTTTGTAGTAGTTCATTGAAAAAATATAAAGATAAAAATTAAAAATTAAGAAAATAAATCAAAAAAGATAAACATAATTATGAAAAAACGTAAGTAATTAAAAATTTAAGAAAAAAAATAAAAAATTGAAAACTTTGGAAATGATGAAAAAAAAAATTGAAAAAATAATGGAAAAATTGAAGAAAAATATTTAAAAGTCTGGTAAAATAATTTTGAAAAATAAGAATAATTAAAAATTGGGGAAAATAATTTACAAATTATTTTAAAATTTGTAACTAGAGGAAAATAATTGAAGTGTAATAAAAACAATGATTAGTTGAAAAAACTAAATAAAATTTGAAAAAATAATTGAAAAAATTACATTTATAAATATTTTATAATAATACTTGAAACTTTTAGAAGTTCAATTAAAAATATAAAGAAAATAGTTAAAAATTGAAATTGAGATAAATAATTACATCTTTTTAGAATATTAATTCAGAAATAGTAAAAATGATTAAAAATTGAAGAAAATAGAGAAAAAAAATATAAATAATTTTAAACTGAAGAAAATAATTGAAAAATTATATTTATATTATTTTAAATAAAGGAAAGTTAAAGAACATTTCAGAAAAATACTTGAAACTTTTAGAAGTTCAATGAAAACTATAAAGAAAAAAATAAAAATTAGAGAAAATAAATGAAAAAAGATAAACATAATTAAGAAAAAAAACATAAGTAATTAAAAATTAAAGAAAATAAAATAAATAATTGAAAACTTTGGAAATTATGAAAAAAAATTGCAAATAATTAAGAATAGAAAAAATAATGGAAAAATTGATAAATTTAAATGTGTTAGAAAATAATTTTGAAAAATAAATATAATTAAAAATTAGGGAAAATAATTTACAAATTATTTTAAATTTTGTAACAAGAAGAAAATAATTGAAGTGTAATAAAAACAATAACAAGTTGAAAAAAGTAAATAAAATTTGAAGAAAATAATTGAAAAAATTACGTTTATTATTATTTTAAATAATAAAAACTTGAAGAATATTTCAGAAAAATACTTGAAACTTTTAAAAGTTCAATGAAAAATATAAAGAAAATAATTAAAAGTTGAAATTGAAATAAAGAAGTATAAATTTAGGATATTAATTAAGAAATAGTGAAAATTATTAAAAATTGAAGAAAATAATTGAAAAATTACGTTTATATTATTTTAAATAAAGGAAAGTTAAAAAACATTTCAGAAAAATACTTGAAACATTTAGAAGTCCAATGAAAAATATAAAGAAAATAATAAAAATTAGAGAAAATAAAGAAAAAATGATAAACATAATTATGAAAAAAAACATAAGTAATTAAAAATTGAAGAAAATAAAATAAATAATTGAAAACTTTGGAAACTATGAAAAAAAATTGAAAATAATTGAAAAATTGAGAAATTTAAATTTCTTAGAAAATTGTCTCAGAAAATAATTTTGAAAAATAAGAATAATTAAAAATTGGGGATAATAATTTACAAATTATTTCTAAATTTGTAACTAGATGAAAATAATTGAAATGTAATAAAAACAATGATAAGTTGAAAAAAGTAAATAAATAATTGAAAAAATTCCAGAATTTTTTTTCAATATAAAAACAATAATTGACATTTCAGAAGAATATTTGAAAATCTTTGAAATAAATTGAAAAAATTTAGAGTAATGAAAAATTGGAGAACATAATTGAAGATTTCAATTAATAATTGAAATTGAGATAAATAATTAAAATTTTAGGATATTAATTCAGAAATAATGTAAATAATTAAAAATTGAAGAAAATAAAGAAAAATAATATAAATAATTGAAAATTAAAAAAAATAATTAAAATTTGAGAAAATAATTGAAAAACTTACATAATATATTTTAAATAAAGTAAAGTTAAAGAACATTTAAGAAAAATACTTGAATCTTTTAGAAGTTCATTAAAAACTATAAAAAAATAATTCAAAACTAGAGATAATAAATGAAAAAAGATAAACATAATTTAAAATTGAAGAGTACAATTTTTAATGAAAGGGAAATTATTGCAAAAAATAAACAATATACATAAAATTCAAGAAAATCATAGATATAATTGAAGGTAGAATAAAATAATGGGAATTTCAGATCAAAATAATTCAAAACTATTTAAAAATTATGAAGAAAACGTAAGTAATTGAAAATTGAAGAAAATAATGAAAATAAAATATTTTAAAACTTTGGAAATTATGAAAAAAATTGAAAATAATTAAAAATTGAAAAAGTAATGGAAATTTGAATTAAATATTTAAAAGTCTTAGAAAATAATTTTAAAAAATAAGAATAATTAAAATTTGGGGGAAATAATGTAAAAGTTATATTGAAATTTGAAACTTGAAGAAAATAATTGAATTGTGATAAAAAGAATGAGCTAAAAAAAAGTGAAATAAACCATTGAAAATAAAGTTTTAAAATTGTTTTTAGTTTTTTATATAGCTAATATAATTTACAAAAATTTTGTTCGTTTTTCAGAAACATTGCGCACTTCCGCGTCATAAAAATTTTGAAAATTTATTAAATTAATTAAAAATATGAGAATAATTATAAATTGAAGAAAAGAATTGAAGGATGCTAAAAAGAAATGAAATTTAAGATAAGATAAGATAATATTTTAGATAATTAATTGCAATTTTTCAAAATTATGTTAAAAGAATGGAAATAATTAGAAATTAGAGAAAATTATAGAAAAATTACAGATTTTATTTTTAAGGGCATTTGATGGATTGTGACGTCACTGATATAGGCAAAATTTGTCTGTAACTTTTCTCTTAAAATATTGAATAATTTGTCACGAAACTTGGTAAAATTTCAACAATTATAAATATTTTAATTATAATATTTGAAAATAAATAAAACAAGTTTTAATTATATTCGACAAAATTTAAAAAAAATTATTCCAAATTTTGCAAATTAGTTGAAAAAAATAATGAAAACGATTTAAAGTTGGTGAAAGTAATTTAAATAAATCACAGAAATATTTTAAAATTCAAGAAAATAATTTAAATTTAAGAAAAATACTTGAAAATCTTAGAAATAAATTGAACAAAATTAGAGTAATGAAAAATTGGAGAACATAATTGAAGCTTGAAAAAAATTATTGAAATTGAGATAAATAATTAAAAAATTAGAATTTTAATTCAGAAATAATGATAATAATTAAAAATGGAAGAAAATAATTAACAAAATTACGTTTATTATTATTTTAAATAAAGAAAACTTGAACACTTCAGAAAAATTCTTGAAACTTTTAGAAGTTCAATGATAAATATAAACAAGATAATTAATAATTGAAATTGAAATAGATAATTACAAATTTAAAAAAAAATATATATATATATATTATAATGGAAAATTTGAGAACAATATTTAAAAGTCTTAAAAAATAAATTTCAAAAAAATTTTAAATTTGAAACTTGAAGAAAATAATTGACGTGTTGTAAAAACATGATAATCGAAAAAATTGCAGAATTTTTTTTAAATAAAAAAAGAATAATTGACTTTTGAAAAAAAATACTTGAAAATTTGAGAAATTAATTGAAAAAATGAGATTAATTATAAATTAAAGAAAATAATTGAAGAAGGCTAAGAATAATTTAAATTTAAGATAATTAATATAGTTTTTTTGGATATTATGAAACTAAATGAAAATAATTTTACAAAATGAGCATAATAATTAAAAATTGACGGAAATAATTGAAAAATGATAAAAATAATAATTTAAAATTGATGAAAATGATTAAAAATGGAAGAAAATAATTAAAATTTGAGAAAAATATTGAAAAAATAATTGAAAAAATTATCTACATAATATACTTTGAACAAAGGAAAGTTAAAGAACATTTCAAAAAAATACTCGAAACTTTTAGAAGTTTATTGGAAAGTATATAAAGAAAATAATTAAAAATTAGAAAAGATAAATGACAAAAGATAAACATAATTTAAAATTGAAGAGAACATTTTTTAATTTAAGAGAAATAATTGCATAAATACAGAATATACATAAAATACATGAAAATCATAGATATATTGAAAATTAAATTAAAAAATGGAAATTTTAGATAAATAATTCAAAACTTTTTGGAAATTATATAAAAAAAAAAATTAATTGAAATTCGAAAAAAATAATAAAAATAAATGATTTAAAACTTAAGAAATTATGAATGAAATTGAAAATAATTGAAAAAATTGAAGAAAATAATAGAAAATTGAGAAAAATAATTTAAAAATTATTTTTAAAATTTGAAACTTGAAGAAAATAATTTTATTGTAATAAAAATAATAATATATTCTGATAACAAAATTAAAGTAAATGATTAAAAAAATTGCAGAATTTTTTTTAAATAAAAAAAAATTGACATTTGAGAAAAGTACTTGAAAATCTGAGGAATTAATTGGAAACATGAAAATAATTAAAAATTGACGAATGAATAAAGGTTAAAAATAATTGAAATTTAAGATAATTAATAAAGTCTTTTGGAAATTATGAAATCAAATGAAAATAATAAAAAATTGAAGATAATAATTGAATTTTGAAAAAAATACTTAAAAATCTTAAAAAATAATTTTACAAAAATGAGTATAATAATTAAAAATTGTAGGAAATAATTAAAAAATAATTGAAAATTGAAAAGAAAATTGAAATATGATAAAAATAATTAAAATTTTTGATAGTTAATTGAAATTATTGAAAATTATGCCAAAAGAAAGAAAATAATTATAAATTCGAGAAAATAATAGAAAAATTACAGAATTTATTTTTAAGCAAAAGAAAACAGTTGGTAATTCGATTAAAAAATTGAAAATTGAAGACAATAAACTAAATTAGGATAAACTGAAAATTTAGAAAATTATTGCAAAAATAATTAAAATAATTAAAAGATAAAACTCCGATTAATTCAAAAAAAAAAAAATTGAATAAAAATTGTTATGTTTTA
Source organism: Ganaspis brasiliensis (assembly GCA_037103525.1). Taxonomy (NCBI): domain Eukaryota; kingdom Metazoa; phylum Arthropoda; class Insecta; order Hymenoptera; family Figitidae; genus Ganaspis; species Ganaspis brasiliensis. Next base: position 777,019 of record JAZKLR010000335.1, read on the forward strand.
TGTGATTCATGTCATTAGTAAAGATAATTTTTTAATTTAGTTTTTTAAAAAAATATTTAACAAATAAGTTATCACACGTATTTTTTGTATTGAAAAATTGAATTAATTACTAATTTTAAAAAATTGAAAAGTTTGAATCAGTCTTTTTGTGAAGAAACTTTGAAAATTAATTTTATGACAAAAAATTCTTCTCAATTAAAAATTACAAGTCTTCTGTTTTCTAAAATTGTTCTTTTAATTAAGGAGGTTCTTTCCATTTACATAACCTCAAACTAGATGGTCATTTTTCACCCCAAATAAAAATATTTTTTAAATCAATTTCCTCAAATTCTGATAGATCTAATTGTACATTTTTCAGAAAAATTTAGGTGAAGCTAAAATTTGTTGTCAAATACTCATTATTTTATATTTTACGTTTTTTCTTTCAAACTAGTTAAAATCTGTATTTTTTATTCAATTTTAACAAATAATAGTTAATAGCTCATTTTCTTGTTGAAATATTCTCTGCAATTTTATTTGTTGGATTTTATTAAATATTATTTTGTTTTAACAATACGTATAAAAAACAAATTTTATTTGTTTAATGATTTTTAAACAAAATATTATTAAACAAAACCCAACAAATAAAATTGAAAAAAATGTTTCAACTAGAAAAATGAACTATAATTTGTTAAAATTGGATGTAAATCACAGATTTTAACTAGATTAAAAGAAAAAGCATTAAATGTTAAATAATAATTTTAATTACAAATTTTAGTAAAATTAATTTTAATAATATTTTTATTTGATGGGAAAGGACATATTTTAGATTGAGGTTATGTCAATGGTGAGAACCTTCTTAAGATTTTATCGTCAAATTGATCCTAAATATTTTTTCAAATTTCAAAATTCAATCTTTCGAAAAATGAGAAAATGACTAATTTTTCTTTTCTTTCTGCATTAACCATTTTTAAGATAAATAATTAAATATTCATAAATATTAATATTACTATTTTCTCTATTTTTGAATGAAATATAAATACCTTTTTTCTTATAAATTTCTTTTTTACAGAGGCGGTTTTACGACAAGACTACAATCACTAGTGAGCAGAGAAATATCATTTTTAAGAATGTGGAAGCACGAAGCCAAGCAGTCAAATTCTCATAATTTAAACACTCAATTCTTCGAGTTATGTGTCAAAAAGTTTTATAACGCCTACAGCAGACAATTTGCAGAATGTTGTGTTATTTCTGATAAAGCTAATCTTCTCAAAGATCTTTTTAAATCCGAAACTGAAGAAGATGTTAATAGCAATGGAGTGATTAACAAAATTCTAACGATAATGACTGTTCCTGAAATTGTAGGGGAACTAAAACTACAAAAAGGAGTTTCTTTAAAAGTTTATTCTCCCTGGGAGATTCTTGATCGAAAAAATTTAATTCTCAGAATTATGCGCTTCAATATACATGAAAAAGTTTCGCTGGAAACTCGTGAGGAAAAAGTTGTCAAAGAAGTAATTCCTAAAAAAATCGAGAGATTCGACTGTCCTTGCGTCCAACAGGGAAAAGTAGTCGAAAATTGTAGTTTAAGGTTTAAGAATAAGAAACCAAATGTGATACACGAGATATTTAAAAGCTCTTAATTGTTACTAAAAAAATAGTAGTTAAGTTTTTATTTGGATACAGCAAGTCTAGATTCCGTAAACAAAACAACTCTTTCTTCTATTTTTCTTTTCCTAATCGTAATTCAAAACTTTTTTTAAAAAGAAGAGAATAATTTGCGATCTGAAATTAATTTATGTTATTTATTAGATAAAATGTGTAGAATTTTGATATACATTTAGTTAGTTTATTTAGAAAAATTATTTAAATATGACAACAGAATTACTGTGTATATAATTACTAAGTAAATCTATTATATTAAAAAAATACTTGTATTCATAAAACTTTTATGTCAAGATGTAAATTTTGTAAATGATAATTTATAAGCGCCATTGAAATACAAAGTTTTATGCTTAAAGGAAAATTGTGACCTGAGTAGTTTTAATAAAAACTTTTTTCATTGCTGGCACCAATTTTACAAAAAGAGTTGAATATTGTCAACTTTTCGAACTTTTATCTCGAGAAGTGAAAATAATTTCTGATCTCAAAATAATACCTTGCAATTGAAGTAAATGAAAAATTATTTCAAAGCTGAATTGAAAAAATTAAGTTTTATATGCAAAAGATAGCAAAAAAGGTGCAAGAGTGTAAGATATGTAAATTTAAAATATTTTTAAAAATGAACAACTTAGCAAAAATTCCTTGTATTGTATTTTTAATACTAATTTAATAGAAAAATGTGTAATTAAGGTTAATTTTCAATAAATTTTTTTCATAGTTTATATGTACATTGTAACAAAGATTTTTAATCGACAATAAATATAAATTTTCTTAAGTTTTAATACTCATCACAATATTCAAATTATTTATCCAGGTTCTAATAGCAAAATATATTTAACCGGGAATTAAGAGACCAAAATTCTAATCGAAAATTTATGAGAATTTAGGTTTTTTATTTATTTATCAAATTAACTCAAAATTTCTCAATCAATGTACGAAAATAGAATCTCTATATAGTGTCATTCTAATTAGTAATAATTTGAATTTAAATGACGAAAATAATTGTCAATTGAAAACAAAATTCGAAAAATGACTAGATTAATAGACAAAATGAAAAAAAAAATTGAAATTGAAAATTGATGAAATAAATGAATAATTTAGGAATTAAATTAAAATTTGAATGAATAATTGATAATAGAAAAAAAATTACAAAATGATGAAAATAATTGACAATTGAAAACAAAATTCCAAAAATGGCCAGATTAATACACAACGGAACAAAATAATTCAAAAAATCAAAGAATAATTATAAATTTTCAGATAATAATTGAACATTGAAAAAATTGTAGAAAATAATTGAAAATTGCGGAAAACAATTAATAATTGAAAGAAATAAGTGAAAAATGACGAGAATAATTGAAAAATTGAAGAAAATATGTAAAAAATAACGAAAATAATTGTCAATTGAAAACAAAATTCGAAAAATGACTAGATTAATAGACAACTGAAAAAAATAATTTAAAAAATTAAACAAGAAATATTAAATTCAAATAAAATAATTGAAAAATGTAGAAAATTATAGAAATAGTTGCTCGAAATTAATTGCACATTTAACAACTGGATGAAAAATCGAAAAGAAAAGAGAAAATTGAAAAATGGAATTGAAATTTAAGTATATTTAAAAATTAAATTTATTAATTGAAAAAATCGAGAATTAATAATTATAGAAGAAAACAATTGAAGATTAAAGAAAATAATTAATAATAATAATCGCACACTTCATTCTTTCATTCTTTCATTCTGTCCACACCTGAAGTTTGGCTCTATAGATGTTTTTATGTTTTAAATCAATAACTTTTGAAAAAATGTATTTTTATATTAATTATAAGATTTCTAATTTTATTTATTTAATTATTGATTCTCCTGATTCTAAATTTTAAATCAATTGACAAATTTATATAGTTTATTTTCAATAATATTAATGTATTACAATACAAAACGTGTCTTATTTCAAGCTACTTTACAGATTTTAATAAAGATTCAACGAATTTTAAATTTAATATGAAAATTAATGAATATTTTATGTTATAATTTATAATAATATATGAATAATTTTCATAATAATATTTCGTTTTTTTAATTACTTCTAAAAAAGACAATATAAATAAGAATACAGAATGAAATATCATGATATAATTGGAAAAAAGCGAGCACTGTTTTCAAATATTTATTAAGATTTTTAAATCCCTTCTTTATTATTTATTCCTCTTTTAATCATTTCTTTTTTTAAATTGAAATCTTCTTCTCTATTTTAAATAAAAATACATACCAACTTTAATTTCTCGAAATAAATGTTGTATTTTTTATCTCAAAATGCTTATTTTTTATTGGTAAATTATTAAACTTATTTAATTTATAATTTTATTATAGGTTTCAAATTAGGATCAATTATAATTTTAATCAGTTCAATTGTAAAAACAAAAAATAAGATTGACTGAAATATATTTTTCACTATATTATAGATTTGCCAAGCCCGTCAGGCTAAAAATTCATTAAAATCAAGATCAAGATCCCAAAATTTTCACAAAAAAAGCGCTGATCACAAAAATCAAATATCTAAAATAATTTCATAAAATTAAAGAAAAATAACTATTTATTAATAGAAGTTTGAATTAATAAAAGAATTTAGAATCGATAAATTGAAATATTAATTGATTTAAATAATATTAAAGTTTGGATCGATTTAAAATTTCCAAAAGTTCTTTAAATTCTTATAATTATATGGGTTTAAGTTTGAAACACCTAAAATATGCATTGTTAGAATTTGAAAATATTTGAAGTTCATAATAGGTCTAGCATGAATTAATCAAATTCGAACAATTAAAAGTTTTAAGTAATTTAAGTTTAATATTACTAAAATTTTAAAAATTCAAAGTTCTTATACTAATTATTAGAGTTTGAAGCAATTAAAATTCGTATTAATAAAATCAAGTTTAAAATTTGTAATTTAATTTAATTTGTAAAGGTAAAAGATTGGAATAATTGTTCCCATGGATTAAATTAAAAAAAAGTTATACATTTTAAAACTTTAGTTATATTTCAATTTTGATTAATTCAAGTTTGAAATATTTTCAATTTGAATCGATAGAAGTTGTGAATTTTTTAATTTCGAGGAATGAAAAAATATTGATAAAAATTTTGAAGAATGGTTTGTTATTAATTGAATTTTGTAAAAAAAAATTTAAAATAAGGAATTCTTATTATCAAAAGATGTTTGGAATAAATTAAGTTTGCATAAAAGTTTAAATATATTTTGTTCACAGCACTATTGAAAGAGAAATATTCTTACTTTTTGTAACATACAATAATTTTTTTTATTTTTAACTAGGGAAGAAAATCTGATTTATTTTTTAAAATTTATTTCTATTTATTAATTTGTAACAAATTTTAATAAATCAAAATTAATTCACAAAATTTAATTTCATAATATATAATTAATTTTATCTAAATAAGTTTATAGTTTATTTGTTGTATTTAAACTATATATTAGCCAATAAAAAATGCAATTTTCGCGTTCTTCTTTTGCTTAGTAATAATAATAATCCCAAACTTTATTCATTCATTCTTTCATTCTGTTCACATCTATTCATGTTTTTCTGTTTTAAATCAATAACTTTTGAAAAACTGTATTTTTATATATGATTTCTAATTTTACTTATTTATTTATTAATTCTCCTGAATTTTAAATTTAAATTAAGTAATAAATTTATATTTTATTTTTAACAATAGTGTATTAAAATATAAATGCATGTTTCACTTTAATCTACTTTACAGTTTTTAATAAAGATTGACACCACTTTAAACATAATATGAAGATTAATGAAAAAATATGTAGATATAAATAATTTAAAATAATTTAATGTTTCCAATATATTCAACGATTTGATTATAATTTTATTGAATACAACATAAATAAGAATAGAAATGAATATCATAAAATTAAATTGAAGAAAGCGTGCACAGTTTTTCAATATTTTTTAAGGCTTTTAAATGCCGTCTTTATAATTTATTGCTTTTTTTGGTAAACTTACATTTGTTAAACTAAATATATTTTTGGTTGATATAAAAATTCCTTAAAATTTAAAGCGTAGAAGTTTAAATTGAATGATATTTAAATTTTTGGAAATAAGATTTTAAATTGTTTTAAATGATTCTTAGGAAGAGAAGTCTGCGTAAATAAAAAATTTAGAATCGGTAAATTCAAGTATTAATTAATTAAAGTTTGAATTAAGTATAAGTTTGAATTTGATTTGAAATTTCCAAATTTCTATAAGTTGAAATTAATAGTTTTTATATTTGCAAATGATTTCAGGTTGCACTGTTTCCAATTTTTTAAAATATTTTTAGACTTAAATAGTGGAAATTGTAATCATAAAGTTTGGATTAATTTAAGTTCTAATATTAAAATTCACATTTTTTATAATTTAAAGATTTTAATATTGGCTGAAGTTTGAAATTCCTAATTTAAATATGCACTGTTAAAATTAAAAAATATTTATAAGTTTATAATAGTTTTAACATGAATTGATTAAAGCTTGAACCATTAAAAGTTTTAAATAATAATTGAAGTTTATTATTATTCAAATTTGAATAATTCATAATTCCTACATATATTATTTGAATACACTTTTTGCGCCTCAGATACAATAAAGATACCATAATATTATAGTTTAAGACACTTTCGAGACACTTGTTTTTAGAGTAAACTAATTAAAATTTGAAACAATTTGCATTCATATTAATAAAATCAAGTTTAAAATTTTTAATATAATTTAATTTGTGAAAGTTAAAGATTGAAATAAAATAAAATGAACTCATTTTTATTTTAATTTCTAAAAAACACAAATTATTTCAATCTTTCACTTTTACAAATTGAATTAAATTAACCCTCAACTGCTAAACTGGGTCTGACAGACCCGGTAGACCTTTTCCGCTCTCTCCTACACCAGACTGTAGATTGAAAATACTGAAAAAATGGCTCTAAAAACCCGGGTTTGTCAGACCCAATCTAGCAGTTGAGTGTTAAAAATCTTAAACTTGATTTATAAATCTTAAAAATTTGGTTATATTGCAATTTTGATTATAATTGAAGTTTGAAATAATTTAAATTAATAGAAGTTAAGAATTTTTTAATTTGGAAAAATTAAAATTTATATCGATAGAAATTTTTGAGAATGGTTTGTTCCTAATCAAATTTCGTATTGTTTAAAGAAAATTTAAAAATAAAGATTTCATATCAGTAGAAGTTTGGAATAAAATAAATTTGTATAGAAAATTGTATTAATAAAAAATATTTTGTTCAAAAAACTTTTTAAAAAAATATTCTAATTTTTTTTTAACGTACTATAAAAACTTTTTAATTTTAACTTAGGAAGAAAATCGAAATTATTCTCTAAAATTTCTTTGTATTTATTAATTTATAACACATTTTAATAAATAAAAATTAATTCACAAAATTTAGTTTGATAGTAAAATTAATTTAGTCTAAATAAGTTCAATTTATTTTTTGTATTGAAACTATACTAGCCAACAAAAAATGCAATTCTCGCGCGCTGTACCCTTACGAAAGTTTATGACATAAAATGTATGTCATACGCGCTTGACGTAAATTACATGACGTTTTTTCGCGACGTCAAGTAAATCACGTCAGAAAAATTACGTCAAAAAAAAATGCCACAAATCGCTAAAATAAATGATTTTTTAAGAAATAAACGATTCTAAACAGCAAAATACAAAAAACAATGAACAGCTTGGGTTGTAAACTACACATAAAGGTTATGTGTAGCTTAAAATTAATAAAAGTTATATTTCAGTTAATAAATACAATTTTTAAATTTAATAAATTAAAAAAGAATTTTAAAAATACAAATTACTATAAAAGTGAACGAATTAAGATTAATTGTTGCTACAATTAACTGCGAGAACCTCACATAATGAGGATATTTTTTAAAAACAAATTTGGGAGGACAGGGAATCGAACCCGGGTTCGCCGCACGCAACTAACTAAAACCTAACGCCTAACCAACTGAGCTATCTCGATTAACTTCTAAACAAACAACAAATCTTTTTCTTAAACTGCAAGTCCATATTATGTGTTTTGCTGGAAAATATGTAAAAAAGCAAAAATCTAAATTCCTAAACGACTTATTATGATAAAACTTATTGTTTTAAAGAAGCCAGACAATATACAAAGAAATAAATAGTTTATTTCTAAAAGAAAACATAAAGAACTGAATTCCGTCAACCCAAAGCAAAACAACAATATAAAATGAGTTCAAAATTATTGCAAATGATTAATGGATGCCTCCTCAATCAGATTGCACTTGCACAATCTTTAAAAATTGGCAAATTAATAATAAAAATAGCGAAAACAAGTAAGTTGTTTAAGCCAACTAATCTGCACAGATTGACCACCAATCAGAGGAGGTCACGTGCTTTTCCGCACGAAAATCAAATCACTCTTGTTGACTTAAAGAATATATCAGTACAAAAATCAAAAGTTTAAACAAAAATAATTGATTAATCAATTCTGATCATTATTGAAAGCATAATTATTTCATTTCTTAAGAACAAAATGTTAAAATTAATAAAATTAAATTTAAAAGTAAACTAATTAAATCCAAACAAAAATAAAATATTTATCTACCACAAAATTAACAATTAAAAAAATAAAACTTTAATTACACAAAAAAAAATTAAGATATTAAGATAACAAAATTTAAAATGTACGACAGGTAGTAGCAGAAAGGGGCACAACAAGCAATTTGCACAAAAAAATCTAATCAAAATCTAAAATGGTTGATCATACTCAAAAATATACAATTTAATTATTTGAATTAATAAAAAAAATGATCAACCCATGAAAACCACCCTAAAGGATGATATTCTGACAAAATTATTAAAAAAATAAAAATTCGTTCAAAAAAAAATCTAATCACAATCTGAAAGAGTAAAACATACTCAGAAATATACACCCTAACGTTGTAAATTAATAACAAAAAATATCAACACCTGAAAACCACCCCTAATAAAAACATTCGGATAAAATTAAAAAGGAAAATATCAATTTACGCAAAAAAATTGTAAAAAAAATTTGAAATGCTAAAACATTACCTATATCTGAAACAATAATTTTGTCCGTTTATTATACATATGGGAACATTCCTTCATAATTATGCCTTGCCAGAAATTATTGGCAAAATACAGTAAAAAATTTTCAGCCAAATATCAATTTTTTCCGTGTTTCTAGATCTAATTTCAAACTTTTTCATATATTACCAAACAAAATTGTACAAAAATTAATCGACTGCGCATTAGTTTAAACTTGACAAAAAATTAAAATTCCATCAATTTTCGCCTCGCAAGAAAAAATTTGCAAAAAACACTAAAAAATTTTCAGTCAAATATCAGTTATTTTCCGTGTTTCTAGATCAAATTTCAAACTTTTTTATATATTAACGAACAAAATTGTACAAAAATGAAACGACTGCGCGTTACATTCAAATAGTCAAAAAAGGAATATTTAGTCAATTTTTGCCTTGCCAGAAAAATTTGGCAAAATACAGTAAAAAATTTTCAGCCAAATATCAATTATTTTCCGTGTTTCTAGATCAAATTTCAAACTTTTTTATATATTAACGAATTAAATTGTACAAAAATTAAGCGACTGCGCGTTACATTCAAATTTTAAATAAATGAATATTTAGTCAATTTTTACCTTGCCAGAAAAATTTGGCAAAATACAGTAAAAAATTTTCAGCCAAATATCAATTTTTTTCCGTGTTTCTAGATCTAATTTCAAACTTTTTCATATACTACCAAACAAAATTGTATAAAAATTAATCGACTGCGCATTAGTTTCAACTTGACAAAAAATTAAAATTCCATCAATTTTCGCCTCGCAAGAAAAAATTTGCAAAAAACACTAAAAAATTTTCAGTCAAATATCAGTTATTTTCCGTGTTTCTAGATCAAATTTCAAACTTTTTTATATATTAACGAACAAAATTGTACAAAAATGAAACGACTGCGCGTTACATTCAAATAGTCAAAAAATGAATATTTAGTCAATTTTTGCCTTGCCAGAAAAATTTGGCAAAATACAGTAAAAAATTTTCAGCCAAATATCAATTATTTTGCGTGTTTCTAGATCAAATTTCAAACTTTTTTATATATTTACGAACAAAATTGTACAAAAATTAAGCGACTGCGCGTTACATTCAAATTGTCAAAAATTGAATATTTAGTCAATTTTTAACTTGCCAGAAAAATTTAGCAAAATACAGTAAAAAATTTTCAGCCTAATATCAATTATTTTCCGTGTTTTAAGATCTAATTTTAAACTTTTTCATATATTAACGAACAAAATTGTACAAAAATTAAGCGACTGCGCGTGACATTCAAATTGTCAAAAAATGACAAGTTAGTCAATTTTTGCCTTGCCAGAAAATTTTAGCAAAATACACTAAAAATTTTCAGCCAAATATCAATTATTTTCCGTGTTTTAAGATCTAATTTTAAACTTTTTCATATATTAACGAACAAAATTGTACAAAAATTAAGCGACTGCGCGTTACATTCAAATTGTCAAAAAATGAAAAGTTAGTCAATTTTTGCCTTGCCAGAAAATTTTAGCAAAAAACAGTAAAAAATTTTCAGCCAAATATCAATTTTTTTCCGTGTTTCTAGATCTAATTTCAAACTTTTTCATATACTACCAAACAAAATTGTATAAAAATTAATCGACTGCGCATTAGTTTAAACTTGACAAAAAATTAAAATTCCATCAATTTTCGCCTCGCCAGAAAAAATTTGCAAATAACGCTAAAAAATTTTTAGCCAAATATCAATTATTTTCCGTGTTTCTAGATCTAATTTCAAACTGTTTCATATATTAACGAACAAAATTGTACAAAAATTAAGCGACTGCGCGTTACATTCAAATTGTCAAAAAATGAAAATTTAGTCAATTTTTGCCTTGCCAGAAAAATTTGTCAAAATACAGTAAAAATTTTTCAGCCAAATATCATTTATTTTCCGTACTTCTAGATCTAATTTCAAACTTTTTCATATATTACCAAACAAAATTGTACAAAAATTAACCCAGTGCGCATTAGTTTCAACTTGTCAAAAAATGAAAATTCGATCAATTTTTGCCTCGCCAGAAAAATTTGGCAAAATACACTAAAAAATTTCCAGCCATATATTAGTTATTTTTCATATTTCTAGACCTAATTTCAAACTTTTTTAGCTATTAACAAACAAAATTGATCCAAAATTAACCTACTGCGCATTGGTTTCAGCTTGTTAAAGTTGCTCAATTTATGTTCAATTTTGTTCGTTAATATATGAAAAAGTTGGAAATTAGATCTAGAAACGCGGAAAATAATTGATATTTGGCTGAAAATTTTTTAGTGTATTTTGCCAAATTTTTCTGGCAAGGCAAAAATTGACTAAATTTTCATTTTTTGACAATTTGAATGTAACGCGCAGTCGCTTATTTTCTGTACAATATGGTTCGTTAATATATGAAAAAGTTTGAAATTAGATCTAGAAACACGGAAAATACTTGATATTTGGCTGAAAATTTTTTAGTGTATTTTGCCATATTTTTCAGGCAAGGCAAAAATTGACTAAATATTCATTTTTTGACAATTTGAATGTAACGCGCACTGGGTTAATTTTTGTACAATTTTGTTCGTTAATATATGAAAAAGTTTGAAATTAGATCTAGAAACGCGGAAAATAATTGATATTTGGCTGAAAATTTTTTAGTGTATTTTGCCAAATTTTTCTGGCAAGGCAAAAATTGACTAAATTTTCATTTTTTGACAATTTGAATGTAACGCGCAGTCGCTTAATTTTTGTACAATTTTGTTCGTAAATATATAAAAAAGTTTGAAATTTGATTTAGAAACACGGAAAATAACTGATATTTGACTGAAAATTTTTAAGTGTATTTTGCTAAAAATTTCCTGGTGAGGAGAAAATTAATGAAATTTTAATTTTTTGTCAAGTTTAAACTAATGCGCAGTCGATTAATTTTTGTACAATTTTGTTTGGTAATATATGAAAAAGTTTGAAATTAGATCTAGAAACACGGAAAATAATTGATATTTGGCTAATAATTTTTTAGCGTTTTTTGCAAATTTTTTCTGGCGAGGCGAAAATTGATGGAATTTTAATTTTTTGTCAAGTTGAAACTAATGCGCAGTCGATTAATTTTTATGCAATTTTGTTTGGTAGTATATGAAAAAGTTTGAAATTAGATCTAGAAACACGGAAAAAAATTGATATTTGGCTGAAAATTTTTTACTGTATTTTGCCAAATTTTTCTGGCAAGGTAAAAATTGACTAAATATTCATTTATTTAAAATTTGAATGTAACGCGCAGTCGCTTAATTTTTGTACAATTTAATTCGTTAATATATAAAAAAGTTTGAAATTTGATCTAGAAACACGGAAAATAATTGATATTTGGCTGAAAATTTTTTACTGTATTTTGCCAAATTTTTCTGGCAAGGCAAAAATTGACTAAATATTCATTTTTTGACTATTTGAATGTAACGCGCAGTCGTTTCATTTTTGTACAATTTTGTTCGTTAATATATAAAAAAGTTTGAAATTTGATCTAGAAACACGGAAAATAACTGATATTTGACTGAAAATTTTTTAGTGTTTTTTGCAAATTTTTTCTTGCGAGGCGAAAATTGATGGAATTTTAATTTTTTGTCAAGTTTAAACTAATGCGCAGTCGATTAATTTTTGTACAATTTTGTTTGGTAATATATGAAAAAGTTTGAAATTAGATCTAGAAACACGGAAAAAAATTGATATTTGGCTGAAAATTTTTTACTGTATTTTGCCAAATTTTTCTGGCAAGGTAAAAATTGACTAAATTTTCATTTTTTGACAATTTGAATGTAACGCGCAGTCGCTTAATTTTTGTACAATTTAATTCGTTAATATATAAAAAAGTTTGAAATTTGATCTAGAAACACGGAAAATAATTGATATTTGGCTGAAAATTTTTTACTGTATTTTGCCAAATTTTTCTGGCAAGGCAAAAATTGACTAAATATTCATTTTTTGACTATTTGAATGTAACGCGCAGTCGTTTCATTTTTGTACAATTTTGTTCGTTAATATATAAAAAAGTTTGAAATTTGATCTAGAAACACGGAAAATAACTGATATTTGACTGAAAATTTTTTAGTGTTTTTTGCAAATTTTTTCTTGCGAGGCGAAAATTGATGGAATTTTAATTTTTTGTCAAGTTTAAACTAATGCGCAGTCGATTAATTTTTGTACAATTTTGTTTGGTAATATATGAAAAAGTTTGAAATTAGATCTAGAAACACGGAAAAAAATTGATATTTGGCTGAAAATTTTTTACTGTATTTTGCCAAATTTTTCTGGCAAGGTAAAAATTGACTAAATTTTCATTTTTTGACAATTTGAATGTAACGCGCAGTCACTTAATTTTTGTACAATTTTGTTCGTTTATATATAAAAAAGTTTGAAATTTGATCTAGAAACACGGAAAATAACTGATATTTAACTGAAAATTTTTTAGTGTTTTTTGCAAATTTTTTCTTGCGAGGCGAAAATTGATGGAATTTTAATTTTTTGTCAAGTTTAAACTAATGCGCAGTCGATTAATTTTTGTACAATTTTGTTCGTTTCTATATAAAAAAGTTTGAAATTTGATCTAGAAACACGGAAAATAACTGATATTTGACTGAAAATTTTTTAGTGTATTTTGCTAAAATTTTCTGGCAAGGCAAAAATTGACTAAATTTTCATTTTTTGACAATTTGAATGTAACGCGCAGTCGCTTAATTTTTGTACAATTTTGTCCGTTAATATATGAAAAAGTTTAAAATTAGATCTTAAAACACGGAAAATAATTGATATTTGGCTGAAAATTTTTTACTGTATTTTGCTAAATTTTTCTGGCAAGTTAAAAATTGACTAAATATTCAATTTTTAACAATTTGAATGTAACGCGCAGTCGCTTAATTTTTGTACAATTTTGTTCGTAAATATATAAAAAAGTTTGAAATTTGATCTAGAAACACGGAAAATAACTGATATTTGACTGAAAATTTTTAAGTGCATTTTGCTAAAATTTTCTGGTGAGGCGAAAATTGATGGAATTTTAATTTTTTGTCAAGTTTAAACTAATGCGCAGTCGATTAATTTTTGTACAATTTTGTTTGGTAATATATGAAAAAGTTTGAAATTAGATCTAGAAACACGGAAAAAAATTGATATTTGGCTGAAAATTTTTTACTGTATTTTGCCAAATTTTTCTGGCAAGGTAAAAATTGACTAAATTTTCATTTTTTGACAATTTGAATGTAACGCGCAGTCGCTTAATTTTTGTACAATTTTGTTCGTTTATATATAAAAAAGTTTGAAATTTGATCTAGAAACACGGAAAATAACTGATATTTGACTGAAAATTTTTTAGTGTTTTTTGCAAATTTTTTCTTGCGAGGCGAAAATTGATGGAATTTTAATTTTTTGTCAAGTTTAAACTAATGCGCAGTCGATTAATTTTTGTACAATTTTGTTTGGTAATATATGAAAAAGTTTGAAATTAGATCTAGAAACACGGAAAAAAATTGATATTTGGCTGAAAATTTTTTACTGTATTTTGCCAAATTTTTCTGGCAAGGTAAAAATTGACTAAATTTTCATTTTTTGACAATTTGAATGTAACGCGCAGTCGCTTAATTTTTGTACAATTTTGTTCGTTTATATATAAAAAAGTTTGAAATTTGATCTAGAAACACGGAAAATAACTGATATTTGACTGAAAATTTTTTAGTGTTTTTTGCAAATTTTTTCTTGCGAGGCGAAAATTGATGGAATTTTAATTTTTTGTCAAGTTTAAACTAATGCGCAGTCGATTAATTTTTGTACAATTTTGTTTGGTAATATATGAAAAAGTTTGAAATTAGATCTAGAAACACGGAAAAAATTGATATTTGGCTGAAAATTTTTTACTGTATTTTGCCAATAATTTCTGGCAAGGCATAATTATGAAGGAATGTTCCCATATGTATAATAAACGGACAAAATTATTGTTTCAGATATAGGTAATGTTTTAGCATTTCAAATTTTTTTTACAATTTTTTTCGTAAATTGATATTTTCCTTTTTAATTTTATCCGAATGTTTTTATTAGGGGTGGTTTTCAGGTGTTGATATTTTTTGTTATTAATTTACAACGTTAGGGTGTATATTTCTGAGTATGTTTTACTCTTTCAGATTATGATTAGATTTTTTTTTGAACGAATTTTTATTTTTTTAATAATTTTGTCAGAATATCATCCTTTAGGGTGGTTTTCATGGGTTGATCATTTTTTTTATTAATTCAAATAATTAAATTGTATATTTTTGAGTATGATCAACCATTTTAGATTTTGATTAGATTTTTTTGTGCAAATTGATTGTTGTGCCCCTTTCTGCTACTACCTGTCGTACATTTTAAATTTTGTTATCTTAATATCTCAATTTTTTTTTGTGTAATTAAAGTTTTATTTTTTTAATTGTTAATTTTGTGGTAGATAAATATTTTATTTTTGTTTGGATTTAATTAGTTTACTTTTAAATTTAATTTTATTAATTAAACATTTTGTTCTTAAGAAATGAAATAATTATGCTTTCAATAATGATCAGAATTGATTAATCAATTATTTTTGTTTAAACTTTTGATTTTTGTACTGATATATTCTTTAAGTCAACAAGAGTGATTTGATTTTCGTGCGGAAAAGCACGTGACCTCCTCTGATTGGTGGTCAATCTGTGCAGATTAGTTGGCTTAAACAACTTACTTGTTTTCGCTATTTTTATTATTAATTTGCCAATTTTTAAAGATTGTGCAAGTGCAATCTGATTGAGGAGGCATCTATTAATCATTTGCAATAATTTTGAACTCATTTTATATTGTTGTTTTGCTTTGGGTTGACGGAATTCAGTTCTTTATGTTTTCTTTTAGAAATAAACTATTTATTTCTTTGTATATTGTCTGGCTTCTTTAAAACAATAAGTTTTATCATAATAAGTCGTTTAGGAATTTAGATTTTTGCTTTTTTACATATTTTCCAGCAAAACACATAATATGGACTTGCAGTTTAAGAAAAAGATTTGTTGTTTGTATAGAAGTTAATCGAGATAGCTCAGTTGGTTAGGCGTTAGGTTTTAGTTAGTTGCGTGCGGCGAACCCGGGTTCGATTCCCTGTCTCCCCAAATTTGTTTTTAAAAAATATCCTCATTATGTGAGGTTCTCGCAGTTAATTGTAGCAACAATTAATCTTAATTCGTTCACTTTTATAGTAATTTGTATTTTTAAAATTCTTTTTTAATTTATTAAATTTAAAAATTATATTTATTAACTGAAATATAACTTTTATTAATTTTAAGCTACACATAACCTTTATGTGTAGTTTACAACCCAAGCTGTTCATTGTTTTTTGTATTTTGCTGTTTAGAATCGTTTATTTCTTAAAAAATCATTTATTTTAGCGATTTGTGGCATTTTTTTTTTGACGTAATTTTTCTGACGTGATTTACTTGACGTCGCGAAAAAACGTCATGTAATTTACGTCAAGCGCGTATGACATACATTTTATGTCATAAACTTTCGTAAGGGATAGCGCGCGTATTTTGGCTAGTTGAACAATAATTGTATCTAAAATTAAAGAAACTTAATGATCATCGAAAAAAGTAATAGAAAATTGGCAATAATTTTTTAATATTAAAGAAAATAATTGAAAACTAAAAAGTGGAATTTAAATTTGAAGAAAATAACTGAGAATTGAAAAGAATAGTTGTAGAATTGAATAATTGAATTCAAATTTTAAAACAATCTTTATGAGTGCAAAATAGAATTGAATATATATCCGAGAATTATTAAATATTTAGGAATTAATTTAAAAACGATAAAAATAATTAAAAATTTAAGAAAATATTAGAGAATTGAAGAAAATAATTAATTATTTTAGAGCAAACTATATTTTTTATTAATCTTAATTTCTGTATATTCAGTAAAATTGACTCTCATCAAAATATGCTCTAATTTAAATTGATCTCTTTTATCTAATTTTTAATTAGGAATTAAATAAGTTCAATAATAATTTGCTCATGTAAAAAAAAAAGATTCATTTTGAGATCTAAAATAGAATATTCATTTTAAAAAATTTAATTTAGTAGGTTTTTTAAATAAAAATAACAGAAGTTTTGAAACAAAAAAAATTTTAATCATTAAGAAATGGAAAAATTAATTTAGAAAGATGTTTAAGACAGTTAGGTATAAAATATTTAAAAGTGTTGCTTGTTTTTTTTCAATGATATAATAATTTACGATTTTTCCTTACTTAATATTCTACTTCAATATGATAAAAGGCAATTAATATAATTAGATACACAAAATAAAAACTCATATTATTTATCCCAAAATGAAATTAATTTTTTTAATTCACCATTATTATTTTCATTTTGCAATTATTAACTTCAATTTTTAATTATTTTCATTCTTTCTGAATTAATATTCTGGACTTCCAAATATATCTCAATTTTCAATTATTTTGTTCAATATTTATTTCTTTTTATCATTTTGCAAAATTATCTCCATTTTTTAATTATTTAAATTATTTTTCAATTAATTTCCTAAACTTTTAGTTATTATCTCAAATTTAGATTATTTATTTTAATTAATTTATCTGAAATTTTAATTATTTTTATTGCCCTAAATTCTTAATCATTATTCTCATTTTGTAAAATTATTTTTTAAGATTTTTGTAAGTATTTTTCTCAAATTTTAATTATTTTCTTTAATTTTTCATAATTTACAAAAAATTTTATTAATTATTTTGAGTTTCAATTATTTTTAGCCTTCTTCAATTATTTTCTTCAATTTTTAATTATTATCATTTTTTTCAATTAATTTCTCAGATTTTCAAGTATATTTCTCAAATTTCAAAATTTTTTTCTATTTTATTGATTTATTTTTATTTATTTCATAAAATTTTATTAATTTGGTTACACGCAACATACATTTGGGCCTTTGAAACAGACAAACGGATCTGTTAAAAATTTTGAAAATATTCTGCAATTTATTCAATTACTTCTTTCAAATTTCATTAATATTTTTCAACTTTTTATCATATTTCAATTATTCTCTTCAAGTTTCAAAATTTAAAATCATATTTCAATTATTTTACTCAATTTTTAATTATTCTTATTTTTTAAATTATTTTCTAAAATTTTTAAATATTTTTCTCCAATTTCCCATTATTTTCTTCCATTTTTAATCATTTTCAATTCTTTCCATAAGTTCCAAAATTTAATCTATTTAAGTATCTGAAATTTCAATTATTTAATTCAATTTCATGATATATTCTGTATTTTTTGCAATTACCCTTAAATTAAAAATTGTTCATTTCAATTTTAAATTACCCACACAGCACCAGAAATTCCCTGAATTTCCCCTGAATATTGGTCCACATTTCCCGAATATTCGAACCTAATATGCAGGGAAGTTTCGTGGAAGCATCAAAATGTCCGCCATAAAGAATATTGGACGCTAAATTTCCCTGAAAATGTATTTCTAATTTTCAGGGAATTTCCGCATCTAATATCCCTTCAATATTCACAGTATTCGTAAACCTTCTGTACATGATGCGCAATGGTCGAACTTGGTTTCTGTGACACTTACGGCTGCGCAGTAGTTTTTAATGTTCTAGAATCCTACGGGTGCCAAATATGACATACAATTTTTATCAATTACCAGATCAAAAAAATTTTGGAAATTTTTTTTAACTTTCCCTGAATATTCTAGGAATATTAGATGCGGAAATTTCCTGAAAATTAGAAATACATTTTCAGGGAAATTTAGCGTTCAATATTCTTTATGGCGGACATTTTGATGCTTCCACGAAACTTCCCTGAATATTAGGTTCGAATATTCGGGAAATGTGGACCAATATTCAGGGGAAATTCAGGGAATTTTTGGTGCTGTGTGGGTATGTTTATCTTTTCTTATTTATTTTCTCTAAATTTTAATTTATTCCATTTTTTATTTTTTTGCAATGAACTTCTAAAAGTTTCAAGTATTTTTCTGAAATTTTCTTTTATTTAAAATATATTATGTACTTTTTTCAATTATTTTCTCAAATTGTAATTATTTTTTTCAATTTTAAATTATTTATATTATTTTTTTTATTATTTTCTTAAAATTTTAATTATTCATATCATTTCTGAATCAATTCGCTAAATTTTTAATTATTTATCTCAATTTCAATCATGTTTTTTAATTTTTAGTTATTTTCTCCAATTTTGCATTATTCTAATTTTTTTCATTTTTTTCTAAGATTTTGCAGTACTTTTCCGAAATTTAAATTATTTTCTTTGATTTTATAAATTAATTTATAATTAATTTAAATTTATTTTTATCATTTCTGAATTAATTCTCTAAATTTTTAATTATTTATCTCAATTTCAGTCATTTCTTTCAATTTTCAATTATTTTCTCCAATTTTTCATTATTGAAATTTTTTTCAATTTATTTCTAAGATTTTGCAGTATTTTTCCCAAATTTAAATTATTTTCTTTAATTTTAAAACATTTCTATGATTTTATAAATTAATTCCGACAATTTTAATCGTTATTATTATTATTATTTTTTTTCAATTAGTATGCAGAATTCAACATTTTGTTTCACATTTCTTATAGCTAATTTATAATGATAATTATTTTGTTATTTATCCATTGTTATTTCAATAAATTGTTTGTGTTTTAAAATTCAAACATGTGTTGATTCAAACATTGAAAATTCTCATAAATTCTCCGACAGTAGAATATTCTCGGTTATATTCTCGAGAATTTTTGCAACTTTAACGAAAATCCTCTTTTCGACAGATGATAAAACAGTTTTTCCCCACCTGGTAACAAGTTCCGAAATTCACCACCAGGTGAATAAAAGAAATTGTCATAACAATGATTGCTTGTTTTTTTGTCGACTATTTGACGGAAATATATAAATGTTAATAAATTAATTAATTGAGTGTAAATTGCCATTTATTTCAAGACTGCAACAGTAAATTTATTTAAGGGTAAGTAGCCTTGGAAAATTTTTTTAGTTTTGAAAAACTGACGTTTGAGAATGGATGAGTCACTTGTCAGTGCTATCACAAATAAAGGGAAAACTTTTCATCTGATCTCGTATCGTAAATATAATCTATTGACTTTTTTTTCACAATTTACTGGGAAATTGAAAAAATAACTTTGCTGTTAATTAATTCACGTATTAATCTTTTGTATGTAAACATAACCTACAATGTTTTTTTAGTATATTCTAATTATTTTCCTGTATATGTATAATTAACGCGTAATAAAAAATAGAAAATATTTTGTTTTTCTTTTTTGTTAAATTAATTTGATCAAAGCTTCAATTTATTCGGAATTTAAGTCGAGCTAATTGTTAATTTATATACAAATTTTTAATTTCTATTGATTCAAAACTCAGTTAATTCTATCTCCACTTTTTAATTAATTACATTTTCAGTCAATTTTTATTGTCAAAAATTTATATTGTTGACAATTTTACTCGATTGTAAATTTATTTAATTGAAATTTCAATTGAGTTTAATTTCTTTTTTTTTTACTAGATACAGTTATTTAATTCACAATTCGAAAACTAGTTTATTTTTACTTATTTTTAAAAAATATTCTCCATAGTTTATATTTGGTTTGAATAATCTATTTTTATTATGATTTTAGGTGATAATGTCGATAACACAGGATCGACCCGAGTTGTACGAAGAAGTGAAATTATATAAAAATGCGAGAGAAAGAGAAAAATATGATAATCAAGCTGATTTATATGCCGTTGTTAATACACTGCAACATCTTGAAAAAGCCTATATCAGAGATTGTGTTACACCAAAAGAATATACAGCAGCTTGCAGTAAATTATTAGTGCAATATAGAGCAGCTTTTAAACAGGTAAAATCCAGAGCTGTTATTGATTTAAATCGAGATTTAAATCAATGGAAAATTAATTCAAATCTAAATTCATATTAATTAGTGCAAAATAATTAAATAATATAAATTATTTTCCATATATTTACAATAATCCTTTTTTTAATTCTTCAAGATCTCTAAGAAATTTTTCGAAACTGTTTAATTTTTATCTTAAAATTTATTATTTTTACAAAATTTTTAGATTTTTTCTACTTTTACCATTGAAAGTTTTACAATTCTTTCTTTTTTTTTTGTAATTGTCTTTTTGTTTTAGAATTTTCTTTAATTATCTTCATTTTATGCAAATTATTTAATATTATTTTAAACAATTTTGTTATTATAACATCAGGGTTGTCACAGGTCAGAGAAATCAGGGAAAAGTCAGGGAAACTGAAATTGGTCAGGGAAGTCAGGGATTTTCATCAAAACTACTGGAAAAATGCAAAAATCTCTAAATCGGATGAAAAATTATATTTTTCTGAAATTTACGAAGTATAAAAATTTACTAAACAAATTTTTGGAAGTCATATTTTAAACATTACTAAAAATAATTAATGTTTGCAATCTGAAAAATAATTATCTTTCACAATTTTATAGTAAATATACAAAAAAATTAGTTTTAGGAATTCAAAAAAGGTCAGGGGAAAAAAAATTGGTCTAGAAATCAGGGAAAAGTTTGGGAAAATTGTAATAAAATATTTGAGGCAATCCTGAACATTCACTAAACTTTTTATTTTGTTGATTTTCATAATTCTGTGGCTGAAAGGTAAAACAGCACAAGCGCCATTTTATCAAATTTGAGATAACATCAGATTCATATACATTTAGACATGCTTTTTAAAGTTTAATACTTGTAAAATGAGTAAAACATTTATTTACAGAGAAAATAATGAATAATATAATAACACAAGTCCATTTTTGTCGTCGATAGTATAGTATAACGACACAACTCCATTCAGGCTGAGAAAAACAATTGACGCTTTAAAAAAATCACTGATTTTACAAAATGTTTTTTAAGTTATTGATTAAATTGACTTATCATTATGTATTTATATAATATACAATAATTATAACATATAATAAAAATATATATAAACCTAAAAATGGCTTATTTAAGCAAGAGTTTAAGAGAAAGAAAATCATAACCATTTTTTGAAAATGACATTTAAAAACAAATTGAAGTTAGTTAGATATTACAATTTAAAGTTAAAACGACACAACTCCAACAAAATATAATGTTACGGTGAAAAAATATTAAATTTCTTGAAAATCGAAGCGTTTTATTAAATTTGATAAACGTATTTAAAAAATCCATTAAATAATAAGACTTAATGCAAAACACCAAAAACATTTGTTGATTTTTCGATTTCACAGAACTAAGAAAAAATTAAAACTCGTTTATCTCGAAACCATAAAAATGGAGTTGTGCTCTTTTACCTTTCAGCCACAGAATTGTTTCCATATTTTTAAAAATAAATACGTTCATTTTTTTTGGAAGTTTATTCAATTTTTTTTTACATCTTGCCTATTTTTTGCGAGAGTTTTTGCAAACTTACCTATTCTTTCATAAAATAGTTAGAATTTCTTTATTTTTCTAAATTTATTGTACATAAATACAGGAATTGGTCAATCCACACATTTTTTAAGGTTTGAGAAGCAACTTTAAACGTACAAAGTGCAAATATTAAAATTTTTCTGTCTTTATTTTCTTAAAGTAAATAACATTTTGAGGAAGATCAGACCTGAGTAAAGTGATTTAGTCAATTTTTCATTGAAATATGTTTAAAAAAAGTAGAATTTTTAATATTTCACAAAAATTCAAATTACTCTCGAAATAATTATGGGTTTTTAAAGTTCCTATTCTCGTTTTAAAGGAAATTTTCTGAAGAATAAGACTGTTGTATAAGCATTGAAGTGACATTTTTTTCTTAGAATATGTTAGGCTCAAATTTGAACCAAAAAATTGATAAAATTTTGAAGACATTGTTTTGACATAAAACTAATTTTTAAAATTTCAATAAATATATAATGTTACTTTTCTCCGAAAGTTGTTGAAAATTACAACGTTGGTATATTTTATATAGCTGTATTTGATAGTAAAAGATTGTTAAATATATAAAATTAGTAAATAAAACTTTCAAATGTTTATTTGTAAGAAGTTTATTTTTTAAACTGAGAATATTTAATAAGAAATAATGAAGTATAAAACATTTAATAACAATCAAAAAACTAATGTCGAAAAATGAGAAGATTTCAAAAAAATATCTTTAAATTTATCTGATCGCAGAATTAAGAAAATTTGGTAAAAGCAACGATTAATAATAAATTTTAAAAAAAAACGTAAAAAGATGAAAAATCAGTTTATTAAAGAAATCAGAAAATTCTTTTAAAGAAGAAAGTCTTGGACCCATATTAAAGAAATAAAGAAATAAAGAAAAATTAAAAGACAAGAAACACAAGAATGAAACATAAAAATGAGACATAAAAATATGTATATAAAAAGTAGAAACTCTTTAAAAAAAATTAAACTATTTATACGGACATTTAAAAAAAATTAAGAAGAAGATAATTAAAAAAGCGTTAAAATATATTATTAAAGAGAAAACATTTTTAAATTAGAAAAATTAGAGAATTATTTTAAAAATTGAAAAAAAAGAGTGAATACAATTTTAAAAGAAACAAAATTCTATGAAATATAGAAGAACGATTTAAAATGAGAATATTTAAGGAGTACAATATTAAATTTACATAAAAATATAAAATAAAATATTAAAAGTCTTCAAAAAAGTAGAAAATTGAGTAATTTAAAAAATGTAGATACAAGCTTCGAATAAATGTTTTAAAAAAATCGTAATTACAAGATAAAAACTAAACAATTATAATTTAAAAGAAGGAAAATAAAACAGGAACAGAAAAATGGTGACAAAAATTGAATTAATTAAAATGTAACTATATAAATAGATACATAAAATGCAAGAAAGGAAAAAAAAGTGAAACAACAAGAAAATTAAAAAAATAGAAAGGAAATGGAGAATGCTTTTTTTTAATCTAACAGACTGTAAAAAAATGTAAAAATTACAAAAAATAACAAAAATTGGTAAGAATCTACTAAAAAATAAGAATATTAATAAAAATAAAATAAAAAAATATATGTAAAGTTAAATAAAAAGCCCAAAAAAGAAATTTAAAAATAAAAAAGTGTAGGAAAATTAAATCAAAAATAATTTTATAATATTACACTTAGAACAAGTCCAAAGATAAATTTAGAAAAAAAAAGAAAATCTAAAAATTTTATGAAAGAATAAGTAAGATTGCAAAATAGAAAAGACGTGAAAAGAAATTGAATAAATTTACAAAAAAATGGGCGTTTTTATTTTTAAATATATGGAAATAATTATGAAAATCAACGAAATAAAAAGTTTAGTGAATGTTATAATAACAAAATTGTGTAAAATAATACTAAATAATTTGCATAAAAAGAAGAAAATTCTAAAAAAAAATATAAAAAGTAAAAGAAGACAAACTTTTAAAATTTTGTCAAAATAAGAAATTATAAGATAAAAATTAAACAGTTTCGAAAACTTTCTTAGAGATCTTGTAAGAATTAAAAAGAGGATTATTGTGAATATGAAAAATAATTAATATGTAATTAAATTTTAATGAATAAATGTTTTTAAATAATTAGAAAAAAAAGAATAATAAAGCAATATTTTGGTAAACTTCTTAATAATTTTAACAAACTATGTGAAAATTTACAAAATCTTTAAAAAATAATAAAAAATATGAAAATTGTAGAAAATGAACAAAACAAAAAATAAGAAAGAGTAAAAAGATAAGTAAAATGTCTACAAAAGGAATAACAAATTTCATTAAAAATAATAAAAGTTCTGGAAATTATTCACAAAATAAAGAAAATTAAAAAAAAAATACGAAAACACTTTTTAAAAAAGAAGAAAGTCTCAAAACATTATGTATATTTTTATAACAATTGTAAAAAAAATTTTTTTTAAAGAATCTAGATTTTATTATTCTTTAAAATTTTTTTTTTTAATGAAAGAATAAATACATTTGTAAAAAAATAGACAAAATCGAAAGAAAATGAAATAAATTTCATAAATAAAGCGAGCGAATCTAAAAAATCGGAAAATTGAAGACTTGAAAGCAAAAAAAAAGAAAAATCTTTAAAAGATAATAAAAAATAAAAAAGAGTGTAAAAATACTAAAAACATTAAAAAAAAAAGAAATTATGTAAGAAAAAAGTTTAATATTTCGAGAAAGTATTAATGGACCTTTTTATTTCAAACCGTTACACCTAAAAAAGACGATTGCAAAAAAGGTTCTTTTTAAATAAAATTAATTTAATAAATTTTCAAATTTTCTTGAAATTTATGTGAAAAGAAAGCTAAGATTTTATATTTTCTAATTTCTTTAAATTTATTATTTATATAAAATATATGTTTTTGAAAAATCTGACACGAAGTCAAGTTGAATTTACCTAAACCAGATTCGATGTTTCTTATTTTTAAATTAAAAAAAAAATACAACATGTATTTTTCTAAATAATTTATTTTTTTATTTGAAAAATAACTTGGAAATTCATTTGTTAGAATCATTTTAAAGTATATTTTAAACTATTAAAATAATAAACAATTATTCTTGTCTGAAAGATTTTTTAGAAAAGTTTTTCATGAAAGTTAAATAATAATCGTATTTTCTTTCAAAATTTAAAAACAAAAGACAACCAAATTTGACTCTGGCTTAGATAAGTTCAACTTCACTTTATGTCAGATTTTTCAAAAATACAAATTTTATATAATTTTTATCTATTAATCCTCTAAGATATCCATAATAAATTTAAAGGAATTAGAAACTATAAAACCTTAACTTTTTTTCCACATTGGTTTCAAGAAAATTGGAGAAGAGGTGTTTTGAGATATCAAGAGTTTTAGATTTTGAATAGGAATTTCCTTGTGAAATTTAGGAAAAAACTTTTTAAATTTAAACACAAATCGAAAATGCATTAAATTCTCTTTCAAAATAATCAACGATTTAATTTTCATTAAATTAATTTTATTTAAGAAGAACTTTTTTTGTGATTGCCTTTTGTAGGTTTAACGATTTGAAATGAAATGCCCCTAATATTTCTTAAAAATTTCTCGAAAATAAAAACATGATTAGTAATTTTAAAAATTCATTAAAAATCAGAGATTAATAAAAAAAATAATAAAAAAATAATGCATGAAGGAGAAAATCTTTTAGGAAAGATAGAAAATTAGAAAAAAGTTGGAGTTTAAATTAAATTAAATCTCAATAAAATGCAAATAATTAATTTTTGATTATTAAAATTTGGATTAAATAAAATTTTAAAGTTTCCTCGACTTTTTAATTTCCATACTTATTCACAAAGTTTTAAAATTTTCTTTGTATTTTATTTAAAGCTGCGCGTAGAATCTAACTTTTCTTTTGACAAATTTTACCGAAATAGAATAGTTTTTAAACATCTTGAAAAATGAAAAATTAACATCCAATAAGGAAAAATATAAATGTTTTCACAATTTTTTTTCTTAAATTAAACTAAAATATTAGAGAAATCAATGATATTATATTTTCATTTTATTCCCATTTTAAAACGTCCAAAACCATTGTTTAAAATTTTTTCTCACGTTATAAATAAACAAACGAGAAATCAATGGATTATTCGAATGGAATGTTTGTCCTTTTTGTGTGTTCAAATAAGCTTTTTTTAATACACTTTTTTTTTAAATTCCAGGTACAAAGCGATCAATATCCAACTATTGATGCTTTTGCCAGAGCTTTTCGACTCGATTGTCCAGCGGCTCTCGAAAGAATCAAAGAGGACAGACCAATAACGATAAAGGACGACAAAGGCAATACTTCAAAATGCATCGCAGACATAGTTTCTTTATTCATCACTCTAATGGACAAACTTCGTTTGGAAATAAAAGCTATGGACCAATTGCATCCGGACCTTCGCGATCTTATGGATACGATGAATCGTCTCAGCATCCTTCCCAGCGATTTCGAGGGAAAGGAAAAAGTCGCCGAGTGGCTCCAAACTCTCAACAATATGTCGGCCTCTGATGAACTTTCCGACAATCAAGTTCGGCAATTGATCTTTGATCTTGAAACTTCATATAACGCTTTTAACAAAGTTCTCCACAATTCGTAATTTTTAATCTAATCCATATATAAATTAAGGCGTGAATAATAATTGTTCGTTATTAGGTCAAATTCGATTTCGCTTGTCGGAGATTGATTTGTCAACTCCGCTGGAATTATTGACGATTAAATCTTTATTTTCTATGGAAAAAAATGTAGTTTTAAGTAGATAGCGAGTGCACACATGTAACTGTTTATATTTGATATCTGATACTTTTATGCTCACAATTTGTTTATTGCAACATCTCTCTAGCGATACAATAAAGTTACTAAAAGTTGGACGATAAACTGTTTCTAGTTTCTACTTAGATATTTTTTTGTTTTAAATCAGTTACGTTTGAAAAAATGTATCTTTAAATTAAAATTGGAGTCTGCTTTGATAAGAATTTATTTAACTGTATTGACAGAAAATAAATTAATTAAAATATAGTTTATCCTAAAATATTGAATTGGAATTTCTATACAGTAATATTTTTAGTAAAATAAAATTTAATTCTATCAATATAAATTAACTTGAAATGTTCTTGAGATTAAATAAATTGATATTTAGATGATTGTAAATTGAGATCATTAAAATTTTGAAATAATTAATTTTAATGAAAATCTAAATTAAAAGTTTAAAATAACTGAAGTTTATTAATATTAGAATATGAGTAACTTTGTAATTTCTATACTAATTAAAGTTTAAATTAATTTAAAATCGTATAAATAAAATTAAGTTTATATATGTTAGTTTGTAAATGTAGGAGATTAAAATAATTAGGTAGGTATTTAAAAAAATATTAAATATAAATCTTTTTGAATTAAGGGCATGTGATGGATTATGACGTCACTGGTATAGGCAAAATTTGTCCGTAACTTTTCTCTTAAAATATTGCATTTTTTGTCATGAAACTTGGTAGAATTACTTAAAATATTATTAGGAAGGTCTCTTTGACCCAAGTTTGTTTGAATTTTGGCTCAAAATTAATTTTTGGAAATTTTTCGAAAAATAGCAAACTTTTTAAAAATTACTTTTGACCTAAAATTAAAAAAACTCGGATAAGAGAGACCTTCCTAATGACATGTTAAGTAATTCTACCAAGTTTCGTGACAAAATATTTAATATTTTAAGAGAAAAGTTATGGACAAATTTTGCCTATACCAGTGACGTCATAATTCATCACATGCCCTTAATGGAAGTTAAAATAAATTTGAGTCAACATTTCGTTGAAACTGTTTTAAGTTCGAGAGTATTTTAAATTTGAAAAAATTAAAACTTGAGTTATTAGAACTTTTGAAGAATAGAAATAATCATCAATATTTTGTAATGTTAAATGTATCTACCTACGGTATTTTCTCCTTTTATTTATTTTTTTTTATTCCTTTTTCTTTTTAAACATAAAATTGGAAAATTCGTGCTCTTTTAAAACATTTTTTTTTACTTATAAATATTTGTCTATTTCTTGAAGTCGACAGCGATTTTATTTTGAATAGAATGAAAGTTACATTTATTTAAAATATTAAGTTTATTTGAATAACGAATTTAATTAAATTATTAATCTTCTTTGTATTTGCAAAAATTTATAGTTGTAAATGACCAGAAACACTTTAATGTTTTTCAATGTTTATGTTGCTATAATTTTTAACAGTTTTCAATATACAATTATTCTCTTGAAATTTTATAATAATTCTTTAATTTTTTTTTATTTTTATTTCCTCATTTCTAAATTATTTTCTTTAATATTTCATTATTTTAGTCATTTTGTTAATTTTCTTTCAATTATCAATTATTTTATTAAAATTTCAATACAATTCTTCAATTTTTATTTATTTTCTACAATTTTTTCCATAATTTTCATCAGTTTTTAATTGACAATCTATATCCTCCTTTAATTTTATGATTATTCATTAATTAAAAAAAAAATTTCTAATCCCGATTATTCTCACCATTTTTCGATTCTTTTCAATTGTTAATTTGCTTTTTTTAATAATTATTTATTTTCGTCACATTGTAATTTTATTTTTTAATTATGAATTATTTTCTTGATATTTCCATTCAATTATTTAATTTTCAGTTTATTTCTTCAATTTTCAATTATTTTAATCGATTTTTCATTAATTCCTCAATTTAATTCTATAATCTTCAATTTTTAATTATTTTATTCAATATTCAGTACTTCTCGTCCTTTTTCAATTACCAATCAATTTTTGAAATTTCAATACAATTTTTTAATTATCTTCTTCAATTTTCATTTATTTTCTAAAACTTTCTCTATAATTTTCTTCAGTTTTTAATTGACAACTTAATATTCTTCTTTAATTTTATAATTTTTCTTTAATTTTTTAAATATTTTGTTCTTTTGCCGATTATTCTCGACACATTTAAAATTTTTCTTCCGATTGTCAATTGTTTTCCTCATTTCTAAATTATTTTCTTTAATATTTCATTATTTTAGTCATTTTGTAAATTTTCTTTCAATTATCAATTATTGTATTGAATTTTCAATACAATTCTTTAATTTTCATTTATTTTCTACAATTTTATCCATAATTTTCATCAGTTTTTAATTGACAATTTATTATCCTCCTTCAATTTTATGATTATTCATTAATTAAAAAAAAAATTTCTAATCCCGATTATTCTCACCATCTTTCGATTTTTTTCAATTGTTAATTTTTTCTTAATAGTTAATTATTTTCGTCATATTGTAATTTTATTTTTTAATTATCAATTATTTTCTTGATATTTCCATTTAATTATTTTTATAGTTTTCTTAATTTTTCTTGTTTCTTAATTTAATTTTTTAAATTATTTTCTTTTGTTTATTAATCTAATCATTTGTCAAATTTTGTTTTTAATTGTCAATTGTTTTTGTCATTTTTTAAATATTTTCTTTAATTTTTCAATAATTCTCGTTATTTTTCATTTATTTCATACAATTATTAATAATTTTCTTTAATTTTCAATAATCTTGACATTTTTTTAATTTGGTTTTTAATTGTTTATTATTTTCGTCAATGTTCAGATATTTTTTTCAATTTTGTCATTATTCTCGTAAATTTAATTATTTATTGCATTTGCAAAAATTTATAGTTTTAAATGACTATTTGTTATTTTTTAAAATTATTTTAAAAATGTGTCTGATGATAAAAAATTGTGTTCCTTTTATTTTGTTAAGTTATTTACAACTTCTTTTTAGATTTTCTTCATTTTCAATGTATTGCTTAATTTTTATTTTATTTTATTTTATGAATATTAATTAGTTCCAATTAACTAATAATCTGAACTTAAATTTATCCAATTCTCTATCGATCCAAATTCCCATTCTTTTTCAGAATTTTTTTTAGCTTTTTTATGAAATAGGATAAAAAATTAAGTTTTCATTCCTATTACTTTTAAAATTGTTTTTCATTCATTTTAAAATAAGAAGTCCACTAAATTTCTTTTTAACCTACTTTTTTTTAAAAGAATTCAATTTTAACAGAATCCTTATTATGTAAAAATTAAGTAAGTCGAATTTTTATATGTTAGAATATCCATTTCACAGAATCATCATTTGTCCGACATTTTATTTGCATCATTTATTGTTATTTATTTATTTTTCGATTAAAAACAAATTTGAATAATGATAATTCGTCTAGAAAAAAATTCTATCTAATACAATTCTGAAAAATAAAAATAACAAACTAATGAGTTTTAGAACTTAATTTTGCTTCCTAATTTCTTTGCTTTTCTAAAAAAATTAGTTTGTTCACATTCAAACTACATCGGCAATTTCTTAATTACACTCTACAAATACTTAATTTCTACATCTCTTTTTAATTATTTATGTTATTTTTAAAGTACTTTTTGTCAGCTTTAAACCATTTTTGTCAATTTTCAATTTTTTTTGCGATTTTAAATTGAATTTCCTCAAATATTAATTATTTACTTCAGTCTTTAAATTATTGTAATAAATGTTTAAATTTATAACACAAGTTTTTATTTATTTTTGTCATTTTTCAATTATTTTCTTAAAATTTCAATTGTGTTCTTCAATCTTTAAATTATTCACAGAAATATTTAAATTCTCTACATAAGTTTCAATTTACTTTTGTTATTTTTCAATTATTTTCTTCAAATTTCAATTACTTTTGCCTTGTATTCAAGAATTTTTGTCGTTTTCCAATTATTTTCTTTATATTTCTATTATTTTTGCGATTTTAAAAGTATTTTCTACAAATTTTAATTATTTTAATCCTTTTTTTTATTATCATGAATTTTTAAATTTCTTATTACGCAAGTTTTCAATTATTTTTTTAAATTTTAATCATTTTCTTCAGATTTTTTAATTACTGCCACGAATTTATTAATTTTTTACACCTTCTTCAATTATTTTCTTTAAACTTTATTTACTTCTTTAATATTTAAATTTTTTGGCCACTATTGAATTATTCTCTTTAAATTTCAATTAATTTCTTCAACTTTCAATTATTTTCCTCAAAATTCTAATATTTTTTTCAATTTTTCAATTATTGCCTATAAACTTTTCATTTTAACATCGGTTTTCAACTATTTTGTCATTATTCAATTATTTTCTTAACATTTCAATTGTTTCGTCAATTTTTCATGTATTTTAGAAATTATTAATTTTTTACATCAGTTATCAATTATTTTTATCATTTCTCAATTATTTTTTTCGAATTACAATTATTTTTGACAATATTAAAATATTTTTGCCATTTTGGAATTACTTTCTTTAATCTTTTTATTATTGTCATGAATTTATTAACTGTTCCACCAGTTTTCAATTATTTATATCATTATTCAATTCATTTCTTCACATTTTAATTATTCGTTACTTTTTCAATTATATTTTTACTCTACTTTTAAATTATATATTTCTCATTATTTATTAATTTTTTTATAAATTACGATTTTTTTGTCATTTTTTAATTATTTTCTTGAAATTTCTATTATTTTTTTCAATTTTTCAACTACTGTTTAAAACGTTTTGTTTATACTCCAATCGTCAATTATTATTCGTCATTATTCAATTAGTTTTTTCACATTTTAATTATTTCGTTAATATCTCAATTATTGTATTCAAAATTTTAATTTTTTACATCTGTCTCAATTTTTTTTTTCAAATTTTAATTATTTGATTAATTCTTCAATTATTTTCCTCAAATTTCAATTATTTCGTTTCAATTTTTGTCTTCATTTTTTTATTCTTAATCAATTTTGCAATTAATTTTAGTCATCTTACAATTGTTTTTTTTTTCAAATTGGAATTATTATTATTTTATAATAGGTATATTTTAAATTATATTATTATTTATTTTATTTTCTGAAGAGGGAACAACTTGTATTCAGGAAAATTTTTGATATCTAGTGTATTTTTTGAATAAAATTTTCCTTTAAAAAAATACTTTTTCAGTTTTTTTTTAGATTTAAAATTTTTTTCTTTCTACAACTACTCTAATTTTTGTTTTTTAACCATAGTTCTTTAGAAACAATATTTCAGATTAGAAAACAAACTAATTGATCTACATAAAGTATATATTTCCCCGGAAATATTTTTTTAGTAGATTTTCTCAGCTTTTCTTATTTTTGCATTCATTGATAAGGTTTGAAATATGTTTTTACATATTTATCAAATTGAGCGTGATTTAATAAAGAAAAATATATTAAAAAGAATAGACTTCCGTTTGGTTACTGGAATAGCGTGCACGCGTTGCTGTGTAGTGTCCGATATTTTGAGATCTTTTTACGGGAATTTGATTTATTTGAGAGTTGGAAAGGTGTTTGCAGAGAAGTGGAGGAAGGGGTTCGGGTCTGACAGTGTTTGTGGAAGGTTTTTTGATAGGCTTCAGCCGAAATAACTGAAAAGTGGAAGTGTGTTTTTCACAAAATAATTGAGGCTATGGCGGACAAATGTGTCGAGGGCGCAGGCGCGGGAGACAACGGGAAACAACTTACGGGTTTGAATTTGGAAGGTGGCGACGCACACCGGGATTCGAATGCAAATGAAAAGAGAAAGAGGGGGAGACCGCTCAAGAATTCCAAGATGGCAGAAACTGATTTAAAGAGTGCGCAGGTTATGCAAAAATTTTTGGAAAATGGCAACGAAGACTTTACGCAGGGTAACTTAAAAGATTGGGCATTTAACAAAAGTAAGAAGACTAATAGATCTACAGAATCTTTGGTAAACGAAGGGTTAGGTGATACAAGTGATGGGAAATTAGATTTTGATAAAAGTGATGGTAAAGTAGAAACAGAAAAAGAAAAAAAGTCAGAAATCAGAAAAGAAATACATGAAAAAGACAGTGAAAACCAAAAAGTTGAAGCATTAAGTTCAGAAAAAGTGAAGTACAGTGGGGAAATGCATAAAGATGAGTGTTTGGGACAAATTATTGAAGAAACCATGAATAATTGGTGGGAAAACAAAGTTAAACGGGAAATAAGTGTTATGTTGGATGAAGTCAAAAAAGATTGCAGGGAGGATAGTGAAATAAGAGAAATAAGAATAGAAAGGGAAATAGCAGCAGAAGTGGCGTTAGAAAAGGCCAGAGAACGCGAAAGAACATGGGTGCAAGAAAAAAGCAATCTAATAGAGACAATAAATGTTTTAAGGCAAGAGTTGGAGGTGTGGAAATTAAAAAGTGAAGAATCAGGGATACAACGAATAGAAGAAATAAATGAAATTAACAACGGGCTTGAAAATGTACCAAACGGGACAGAAAAATCTGTAGAAAAAAATAAAAAACCAGACTGGTTGAAAAAAGGTGAATTAGAAAGAGAATGGCAGGAAAGAGAAAATAGAAAACTGTGGGTATTAGTGAGAGGATTCCGTACTGTTGGGGGGGGAAATTGTTAAACGAGAAATACAAAACACGATGTGGAACAAAATAAGGGTAAGAATAAATATAACAGAGATGAGAGTGATTGGGGGAGGAATTTTTATTAAATTAGATTGTTTTGAATCGAAGAAAGAGTTGATGAGAAAAAAGAAAAATCTTAAAGGCACGGCTATTCTAATAGAAAATGATTGGACAAATAGGGAGAAGGAAGTCATGGAATGGATTGAAAATGAAGTGGAACAGGCGAGGAAAAATTCAAGGGTGGCCAGCAAAAGATATATGACGTGGTGGATCGACGACTGTGAGTACTTCTGGGACGAAGAAAAAAGAGAAGTGTCAAGTGGGAATTTTCGTCAGAAACAGCAGAAAGATTAAAGGATTATCGTGGAACATCGCAGGGGGATACAAGATGGAACAAACGGAAAAATTCTGGAAGGGTTACGATTTAATACTAATACAAGAGACATGGTGGGAAGAAGATAAAGCTCAAGAATTTAAGAAGAAACTAAACGGTAATTATGAGTGGACTATAAAAGTAGCGGAAAGGGAAAAGAAGAAAGGTAGATCTAAAGGAGGACATTTGATAGGAATAAGAAAGGAGGTGAGTGAGGGAGTGAAAGTGTCAGAATGGGAGTATGGTTTGATTGTTTCAGGATGGAAATTAAATGGTAAGAATATTAAGATTGTATCATTGTATAATAACGTAGGTATAAATGTAATAAAAGATAAATTATCAAAAATTGTACAAGAAGCATCGAAGAATGGGGATGAGTTAATAGTAATTGGGGATTGGAATGCTAGGATAGGAGAAGCAAAGGGAGGGGGAGAGGAAGAAAGGGGAAAACCTTGTAAGGGGTATCGACTTGAAAGAAAATCTGAGGATAAGAAATTAGACACGGAAGGTAAAAAGATGTTAAAATTCTGCGAGGAGCAAGGGCTTTTAGTTTTAAATGGCAGATTGAAAGGGGATGCGGAAGGCAAGTGGACCCATGTCGATGGAAACGGAGGCTCGGTTCTAGACTACATAGTGATATTAGAGAATGAAAATGATTGTTTGATAGAGGAAATTGAAATCGGAACTAGGATAGAATCGGACCACCTTCCTGTAGGGTTTTGCTTTGAAATAAAAAAAGTCAAAAAGGGTAAGGTAGAAAAGAGAAAAGTGGAAAAGATAGGTGAGAAAAGACTAAAATGGGATAATAGTAAAGAGGAGGAATTCAGTAATCAGATGGAGCAACAATGGGACGAAAATATTAAAGAAGGAATCTCATGGGATAAAAGGTGGGAAAATATCGTAAACAATATCTGGGAAGCAGCAGAAAAAGTAGGATTAATCACAGGGGAACGAAAAGTAAATAATAGAAGGGGTAGGATGAGTTTTTGGTTTGAAAAGGATTGCAGGGAACAGAGGAAAAAAGTCTGGAAATGTTTAAGAAAATATCTAAAAAACAAAAGCGAAGAGAACGGGGGAAATTTGAAGGAAGAAAGAAAAACCCTGAAAAAACTATATAAAAAAAAGAAAAAGGAAATAAATAATAAAAAATGGGAGGAAGTAGAAAAGAGCAGGACAATGGGTAGTTTCTGGAAAGCGATAGGGAACTTTAGACCGAGAAAGAATAAGAAAAAAGGAGAAAAAATAGAAAATAGCAAATGGGTAGAACACTTTAAAAATTTATTAGAAGCAGAGGTAGAAGGGGAATGCTCGGAATCAGAAAGGGAAAAAAGGGTTAATAATGAAAGGGAAGAAAGGGTAATGGAGAGGGAAGATGAGGAACTAGAAAAATTAAATAAAGATATTTCCTTCGAAGAAATAGTAAAAAGCATAAAGAAAATGAAGAAGGGAAAAGCTCCAGGGGAAGATGGAATTTCGATAGAATTTATTAAGGGTTTACCTAAAATTTGGGCAGAAGAACTACATAGGGTGATTAACGGCTTTTGGGTATCAGGAAAATTAGGAACAGGATGGGAAAAAGCAGGGATTGTACCGATATTTAAAGGGGGGGATGAAAATGATACGGGCAATTATAGGGGAGTTTCTTTGCTTGACATAGGGTATAAAATCCTTACATCCATAATGGACGAACGAATTAGGGATTGGATGGAAAGAAACAGGTTATATAAGGAAAGTCAAGCTGGTTTTAGAAAGAAAAGGTCTACAAGGGACCACATATTTGTTTTGAACTCTCTTATAAACAATAAATTGAAAAGAGAAAGAGGGAAGTTATATGTGGCCTTTGTAGATTTTAGAAAAGCTTTCGACACGGTTAACAGAGAGAAAATGTTTCAAAAATTACAAAAGATGGGAATAACAGGGAGAATGTTCAAAATGATAAAAGAAATATATAGGGAAACAATTAATCAAGTGATAACAGGGAAAGGTGCGACGGAAGGGTTTGAAACAAACAGGGGTGTAAGACAGGGTTGCCCTTTAAGTCCAACGTTATTTAATTTATTTATTGAGGACATGGACGAAATATGGGAAAAGAAAAACGAAGGGGGAACAGTAATAGGAAAAAAGAAAGTTTTTGCATTAAAATTCGCGGATGATTTGGCGGTTGTAGCAGATTTCCCGGAAGGACTGGAAAGTATGCTAAAGTCTTTAGAAAAATACGTTTTAAAAAATAAACTCGAAATTAACACTGAAAAATCTAAGATCATGATTTTCAAGAAAGGGGGGAGAAGGGCACAAGGAGAAAAATGGAAACTTTTTAACACAGAATTGGAAATAGTCGACAGATATAAATATTTAGGTTTTTGGTTTTCGGAAGGGGGAACATACAAAAAGCATATAAAGGTCATGGAGGCGAAAATGCAAAAAGCAATGAACGCGACTTGGGGGGGTTATGGCTAGAGCAAGACTAAACGATTTAGACAGAAGATTGTATTTAATGGACATTTTGGTAAAATCAGGAGGAGTATACGGGGTAGAAATTTGGGGAAGTAAAAGATGGGAGGAAATAGAAAGGGCTCAAAGTAAATTTATTAAAATGGCTATGGGGTTGGATAAAAACACTCCAGGGTACATTTGGAGGATGGAGACAGGAAGAAAGAGTTTAGAGATAGAGACAAAGGAAAGGGTTTTTAGATACATCTGCGAAGTATTAGAAATGGAGGATGAAAGACTCCCAAAAATTTGCCTGAAAGAGGAACTGAGAGGGATAAGAAACAATAATCCTACTACCTGGGGAGAGTCTTTAGTAAAATCTCTAAAAGAAGTTGGTGATGGGGAAACATTGATATGGATAGAAACAGGAGTAGAGAGTAAAAAATGTTACGAAAATCTGAGAAAAGGGTTAAGTATTAAAAGGGATCAAGAAATACAAGGAGATTGGGAAAAAATAGAAAATTCAATGTATTGTAGAAACTATAAGGCAATAAAGAAAGAAATGGGAATGGAAAAATATTGGAGAAATAAGAAGCTTAGTTATGGGGAGAAAACGGAATGGGCTAGGTTAAGATGCGGGAACGTGGGCAAGGCTGGAAACAAAGGGTTTAAGGATGTAAAATGCAGGCTCTGCAGGAAGGAGGAAGAGAACCTGACTCACATATGGTTTTGTGAAACAGCAAAGGAGAAAATTGACAACGAATGGGTTAAAATAGTAGAGGAGTGGGCTGGCGATATAAATGAACGAGAAATAGAAAGAAAATTAATAAAAACATTAAATGGGGAGCCAAGCCTCGGTCTCTGTAGATACGGGAGCCAATTTGAAAAATTAGCTAGAGAAAGAGTAGAATGGAATAGGGATAGAGAAGAGTCAGATGTGGAGGAATGAAGGAGGGTGTATTTATATTGTAAGGTATGGAAGAATGCAAATGAAATAGTACTAATGTGTCAATAATTTTAGAGCGGTAAGGAAAACATTCGTGTAAAACATTTGTATTATAAATTGTAAACGCCTGAAAGGGCATACAAAAGAAATAAATTGAATTAATTATTATATTAAAAAGAATAAAAGCAAATTTGACTTGGATGAATAATATTCATTTATGTCAATAATACGAAAATGGAATGAAATCTTCGGTAATGAGGAATAGAATATGATTTTCTTTGATCTGTTAAAAAGAAAGTTTTGAGAGTTGTATTTGCGTGAATAGGAAGTATGTAAATAAGGAAAAGCACCCTTCATCTCACTGGCCAGATATAGGATGTGAAATACAATAACGGTTTAACTATTGACCAAACTAAACTAAATTAAACTGAACTGAACTAACAACTAACCCCTTCGGGCCCTCGCAGGTTCGACTCTCGTTTATAAACTGACGAGCCACGAATTTGCATGTAATAGAGATGCCATTCGGCGGTCGAAAGGAACGAAAATCACCCCCTTGTTGCGAGACATCACTTTAACAACAAACTGGAGAGTATAAATTGATCAAGTTCCAAAACTTTGTGGCTAGTTATGTCTCAATCCAATAAGAACCGATGAATTTCATACAACTCCTATCATTTATTAAGAGCTCTTATCTCAAAACTCAAACCACTTTAAAGTAACTTAAATATCAAAGTTTATAATTTCATTAATTATAATTGCCTCTCTTCCTTTTAATCTCAAGTAGACCAAAATTTCCTAATAAATTAATTAATCTGAGAGGTTTGCTTTCAATTGCTTTTAAAAATACCGATAAATAGATGTTTCTTCATTTAGGAAAATTTATGAAAGGTTTGTCATTTACGAATGTGTTAACTTGTGAAATACTTGTGTAAAATTATTTAAAGTATCGTGAATTACCCTGAAGTATCTTGAACTACTTTGAAGTATCTTGAATTATCTGAAGTATCTTAAATTATCTGAAGCATCTTGAATTATCTGAGGTATCTTAAATTAACTGAAATATATTGAATTATACAAAGTATCTTAAATTATCTTGAAGCACCTTGAATTATATGAAGTACCTTGAATTATCTGAAGTGACGTGCATTATCTTCAAGTATTTTGAATTATTGAGAAATATCTTTAATTATCTGAAGTATTTTAAATTATCTGAAGAATCTTGAATTACCCTGAAGTATCTTGAAGTATTGTGAAGTATCTAAAATTATCTGTAGTACCTTATAATTATCTAATGTATCTTAAATTATTTGAGGTATCTTGAATTACTGTAAAGTATTTCGAATTATCCTGATGTATCTTGAACTACTCTGAATTATATCGTGATATACATGAAGTATCCCGAACTTTCTGGTGTATCGTGAATTACCTGAACTATCTTGAATTACTGTGCAGAATTTTGAACTATCTCAAATATGTTGAATTATCTAAAGTTTCTTGAATTATCTGAAGTATCTTACATTATCTGAAGTATCTTGAATTATCGTGAATTACCGTAAAGTATTTTCTGATATTGTAAATTATCTTCAATTATCTGAAGTATTTTAAAATATCTGAAGTATTTTAAATTATCTTAAGTATCCCGAATTACTGTGAAGCATTTCGAATTATCCTGATGTATCTTGAATTAACCTAAATTATCTTGAAGTGCATGAAGTATCCCGAACTATCTGAAGTACCGTGAATAACCCTAAAGTATTTTCAAATATTGTAAAGTATCTTCAATTATCTGAAGTATTTTAAATTACCTGAAGTATCTTGCTTTACTCTAAAGTATTTTGAATTATCCGAAGTATATTGGATAATCTAAAATCTGAAGTTTCAGATATCTAAAATCTGAAGTATCGTGAATTATCTTAAATTACTGTGAAGCATTTTTAATTATCTAAAGTATCTTGAATTATTTAGAGTATTTTAAATTATCTGCAGTAACTTAAATTATCTAAAGTATCTTGAATTATTTTAAGTATCTTAGATTATCTAAAGTATATTGAATTAAAAAAAGAATTTTAAAATGTCCTGAACTATCTTTAAGTACCTACATAAAGTATCCTGAATTATCTGAAGAATCGTGAATTACCCTAAAGTATTTTCAAATATTGTAAAGTATCTTCAATTATCTAAAGTATCGTGAATTATCTTAAATTACTATAAAGCATTTTTAATTATGTATCTTACATTATCTGAAGTATAATGAATTATCTTAAATAACTGTATAGAATTTGGAATTATCTAAAGTATCTTGAATTATCTGAAGTATTTTAAATTATCTGTAGTATCTTGATTTATTTGAAGTACATTGTATTATCTGAAGTATATTGAATTATCTAAAGTATCTTAAATAATCCTGAAATATCTTAAAGTACAGGAAATATCCCAAATCATTTGAAGTATCGTAAATTATTGTAAAGTATCTTCAATTATCTGAAGTATTTTAAATTATCTAAAGTATTTTAAATTATCTGAAGTATCTTGGATTTCTGTAAAGTATTTTGACTTATCGAAAGTATCTTCAAATATCTGAAGTATTTTAAATTATCTAAGGTATCTTGAATTATCCGAATTATATTAAACAATCTAAAGTATCTAAAATTATCCTGAATTATCTTAAGGTACATGAAGTATCCTGAATTATCTGAAGTATCGTGAATTACCTCGAAGAATATTGAATTATTGTGAAGTATTTTCAAATATCTGAAGTATCTTAAATTATTTAAAGTATATTGAGTTATCAAAAGTATTTTAAAATTTGCTGAAATATCTTAAAGTACGTAAAGCATTCTGAAGTATCGTGAATTACCCTAAAGTATTTTCAAATATTGTAAAGTATCTTCAATTATCTGAAGTATTTTAAATTATCTGAAGTATCTTGCTTTACTCTGAATTATCTTGAATTATCCGAAGTATATTGGATAATCTAAAGTCTGAAGTATCAGATATCTGAAATCTGATTATCTCGGAGAATACTGAATTATTGTGAAATATCTTCAAATATCTGAAGCATTTTAAATTAACTGAAGTATCTTGAATTACCCAGAATTATCTTGAAGTACAGGAAGTATCCCGAAATATCTGAAGTATCGTGAATTACCCTAAATTATTTTTAAATATTGTGAAGTATTTTTTAATATATATCTTGAATTAAGCTGAAGTATCTTCAATTATTGTGAAGTATCTTGAACTATCTGTAGAATCTTGAATTATCTAAATTATCTTGAATTATCTTAAGTATCTTAGATTATCTAAAGTATATTGAATTATCAAAAGTATTTTAAAATATCCTGAAATATCTTAAGGTAAGTAAAGCATTCTGAAGTATCGTGAATAAGCCTATTATTATTTTTTATTATTATTAAGAGAAGGGGAATGGTTGTATAACCAACGGCGCTTGGGTAATCCCTTTACGCCCCCCCCCAAAAACGAGCCATCTAATCCTAAGCCCAGAGCCCCCTCCACAAGGAGAGAACCCGAGCCGGAGTCATGGCCGCGATATCTGCTTCCTCAAGGAATGGTTTTCCTATGAGGTGAAGTCGTTCGCTAGTTAGCGAAGGGCAATGGCAGAGAACATGAGTAGAGGTTTCATCCTCCATCCCACACTTCCGACACTCGGCTCGTTTCAGCTCGTTTCAGGTTGATAGTGTTACCAAGGAGTGACTTAGCCTATCTGCCACTAGCATAGCCATTCCACTCCTTTTGGTGTTCTGCGCGTAGCCATTGTTTGAATACTAAGGCCAACACTGCATTAGAGACATTTACAGGTGGGTCAGAGCCAACAGTACGACTCCTGCTACCCGCCTTTGCAAGTCGATCCGCCATCTCGTTACCCCTAATTCCAGAGTGACCTGGGACCCATAGGAGCGTGACGAGGTTAGTCTCAGCTAGTTGATTTAGTGCACAGTGGCACTCCCAAACTAGATGAGACGTTGTTGAGTAATGATTCAAGGACAGTAAGGCCGCCTTGCTATCCGAGAGGAAAAATATGTTCCTACCACGACAGATCTCCACGGTCTCACCGGCCGCATAGAGCAGAGCCGTTATCTCGGCTTGTAAAACAGTTACAGTGGACCCAAGCTTAAATGCCGAGCCCTCCATAGTTGTTTCATGATATAGACCTGCACCCGCAGCCACTTCCCCTTTGGCTCCATCCGTAAACCAGATGTCACCATCAGTGGGGAGGACCACGAGTCCATTTTTCCAGTCCTCTTTTTCTGGTAAACTAATTTTATATTTCTTGTCAAAGAGGTATTGCGGAGAAATTCTATCCCTTCTCATTTTGAAGATAGATTTTTCCGCCAAACTAGCGGGAAGTGTCACGTAACCCTTTCCCCTGACATACTTCCGCCCAAGTCCATCATTTATTCTCAGGGCAGATTTAACCGCCTCTGCTTTGATGGTAAGGTGTAGTGGTTCCAGCCCTAAAAGTGCACCCAGGGACATTATAGGTGTGGTACCCAACGCCCCCGTTATGCACCTCAGGACCATTCCCCTTACACTTTCAAGTCGATCGATAGTAGATCGATAGTCATCCGCGTATCCAATCACATGGAAGCCTTTTTCTGTGAGTAACTTTAGCAGCTCATCAACCACCAGGCACCACAGCAGAGGTGAGATGACTCCTCCCCGCGGACAGCCAGAATCAACGACCCCCCGCAGGGTAGTATCACCTTTACTCGTTATAAGGTTCCTATTGCCTAACATGTGGCAGGTCCAGTCAATTAGATGCACAGCTCTAGTTAAGGCTGTTTCAGTAGAGCGTCCTGCTCTATAGGCATGTTGATCTCTGTGAAGCGGATGTCTAGACAGGATCTCACAGCGGATATATCTATCCACCAATCTTTCTACTGTTTTTAAGACGAAAGATGTTAGGCTGATCGGTCGAAAGTCCTTCGGTGAGGTGTAACCAATTCTGCCTGCTTTAGGTATGAAAACCACTTTCGTACCCCTCCATATCTCTGGAACATATCCCAGAGTCAAACTTGCCCTAGCAAGCCTTACCAACGGGCCGACTACACTTTCGCCCGCCCTTTGTAAGAGAACGGGAGAGATGCCGTCCGGTCCGGGAGACTTGTAGGGACTAAAGGATATTCAATGGCCCACCTGATCCCGTCTGCCGTCACGATCCTGTTAGCCAACCCTCTACGAGGACCATAATTAGCCCTCGGGAGATCAGCCGTAGGCCAGGATACGGGATCACCACTACCAGACCTTGTGAAGCCCGGAAAGTGTGTCCGGATCAGGTGCACCAATGTCACCTCGTCCGACTCGGAGAAAGTTCCATCGGGTAATTTCATAGTGCCCATGATTGAGTCAGGGTTTTTAGAAAGCAACTTATCCAATCTGGACGCGTCCCTTCCCTTGTTTATATTGGAGCAAAAGGAAGCCCAGCTATCTTGCTTAGCCTTCCTAATTGCATCCCTATAGTTGTTCCTTGTCTTGGAATAGATGGCCCAACTTACCTCCGTGCGACTTGATCTAGCACGTCTAAACAACCTCCTAGTTTCCTTACGGAGGTTGTCCAAATAATTATTCCACCAACAGATGATAGTAGCCCTATGAGTTTTAGTTGGAACACAACTACACTCAAAGGCCGTTTGAAAGGCTTTTGTAAAAATCTCCACCGCCCTATCAAGAGTCTCAGTATCCCTGATCTTCTTTGGAAATCCAAACAGCGCTTTCTTAAGCTCAGTCCCATAGCCAGCCCAATCCGTTTTTCTGGGATTACGGAACCATTTAGGTGTGGAGCTAACCGTGGTCATCAGCTCGAAGGTTATCTGTAAATGATCAGAAAGTGAAGGTTCATCCGATACTCTCCACTTTCTTATCTTATTGGATATGGAATCAGAGCCGAGTGTAATATCTAAAACCTCCTCTCTGTTCTTAGTCCTGAAAGTCGGTGTTGAACCTGTATTTAGGATGTCTAAGTTAGTATTAATTAGATAGTCCAACAAATTCAAACCTCTTTGATTAATATTAGAGCTCCCCCATAGTGTGTGGTGCGAATTAATATCGCACCCCAACACCAGGGGGAGCCCCCTTACCGTACAGTAATCAACCAGTTTTACATCCTCTACTGGTGGATTGGTCCTGCCGTCGTAGGGGAAGTAAGCCGATCCAATGACGGTCCTTCCAATTCCCTTAAAGTCAGTGATCACCGCCAACACAGCACCAGAAATTCCCTGAATTTCCCCTGAATATTGGTCCACATTTCCCGAATATTCGAACCTAATATTCAGGGAAGTTTCGTGGAAGCATCAAAATGTCCGCCATAAAGAATATTGGACGCTAAATTTCCCTGAAAATGTATTTCTAATTTTCAGGGAATTTCCGCATCTAATATCCCTTCAATATTCACAGTATTCGTAAATCTTCTGTACATGATGCGCAATGGTCGAACTTGGTTTCTGTGACACTTACGGCTGCGCAGTAGTTTTTAATGTTCTAGAATCCTACGGGTGCCAAATATGACATACAATTTTTATCAATTACCAGATCAAAAAAATTTTGGAAATTTTTTTTAACTTTCCCTGAATATT
Organism: Ganaspis brasiliensis; assembly: GCA_037103525.1. Classification (NCBI taxonomy): domain Eukaryota; kingdom Metazoa; phylum Arthropoda; class Insecta; order Hymenoptera; family Figitidae; genus Ganaspis; species Ganaspis brasiliensis. The sequence goes on from JAZKLR010000335.1 coordinate 821,059, forward strand.
CTAGGAATATTAGATGCGGAAATTCCTTGAAAATTAGAAATACATTTTCAGGGAAATTTAGCGTCCAATATTCTTTATGGCGGACATTTTGATGCTTCCACGAAACTTCCCTGAATATTAGGTTCGAATATTCGGGAAATTTGGACCAATATTCAGGGGAAATTCAGGGAATTTCTGGTGCTGTGTGGGTAACTGATACACCTTTCACCAGGATGCACGCTCTTGGTCTCTTAGCCTTGGGGTCCCTGTAACAAATGAAACTCTTTCCCCGAAGCCCTCTAATGGTATCTCGTACAACTTAAGGTTCTTGGATCAACGATATACCTGTGTGCATCTTTGCCATACCCCTCATCAGTACTGCTGAAGCGTCTTTGCAATGATGCAAGTTAGTTTGAGTAAATGTGAGTGCATCAGTTGCCATTACGGTAGCTGATCACTTCTTTCACTCGTCCCGGGCTCATTCTCCACCCGGCCAGTGACTTTAAAAGTCACTCTGCACAGGTGGTAGAATGGCCTGTAGTCGAGGACTGCTAGAGCCCTTTAGTGAAGGGTTGTACTCCTCCAGTGCCTTTAGTACCTCCTTCACTTCTTCCGGCTCGCCCGGAATCCATGAAGTGGCCTTCAGCATCCTTTAGAGTACCTCCACCCCAATAACACGAAGCGTCGCCCCTTCCCAGGGCTTCAGACCTTCCACCGCACTGGTGAGCCAGTCCTTAGCCGCTGGGTTGGAAGCAACGAAAATAAAGACTCCTCCCCTGCAGAAGGAAGCCTCAAACCTCGGCAATCTTTCAGCCGTTTCTCTTACAAGGAGCGGCATTACGGCCCTTCTAAAGAGCCCGAATTGCTCCCCAGTAAGAGCAACGTCGGGATAGCCGACATCAGAGACCACCATCGTCAGGGGATTTGCCCTGATGGCCGCACTAATACCTCCCTGTGTCTCTTGAGAGACAGCAGTTTGGCCTTGTTTTGGTCTTTTAGAGACCGCTAGTTCCCCCGGGGGAGACGAGTCAGGTCCCTTTTTCCTCTTTGTAGACTCCGATCCGTCTGGTTTACCCAAACCCGGATCACCATCCACCCCAGAAGCGGAACCGCCCGAATCACCGGAGGGACCAGCTGTCTCTCGTTTCTAGGCATGTGCATGCTTTAATCTCCTCCACCGTCTCTTTACAGAACCGGGGAGGTTTTTCTTTCCGAAAGGCCTTCCAGCCAAGTCAGTAGGCTTAGTTGAATTATCACCCGGCTCAGCAGACCCCAAGAGCCCGAAGTTCCAGGTGATGGGACAGTACCAGCTGCCGGGATAGGGACCTTTGAACTATCAGCCCCAGATGGAACCTTAGCCTCAGCCGCCATATCCTTTCGGCTGGTCTCAAGATTTAAATTTTTTATATTTAACTTGTTTGGGTCCGTCATTTTGTTCCCACGAGAAGCTAGGGAAAAGAATTCGGCCCCTGCAGAGCCCCGCTTGCAGGGGTAGGATTAGATAGTACTGGGAGTTCGCCCGGTGTCCCAGAGTCCCCGTGCGCGACACCTCCAGACACTTCACTGACGAGAGCCGCGCGTTCGGCGCCCAGGCCCCAGCTTTTCTTCTGGGTTGGACCCCTTCCGCGCCACCCTCTTCAGCTCCGCTTCGGATTGAATTAGCCTAAAGTATTTTCAAATATTGTAAAGTATCTTCAATTATCTGAAGTATTTTAAATTATCTGAAGTATCTGGAATTATCCGAAGTATATTGGATAATCTAATGTCTGAAGTATCAGATATCTGAAGTATCGTGAGTTATCTCGAAGAATACTGAATTATTGTGAAATATCTTCAAATATCTGAAGCATTTTAAATTAACTGAAGTATCTTGAATTACCCTGAATTATCTTGAAGTACATGAAGTATCCCGAAATATCTAAAGTATCGTGAATTACCCTAAAGTATTTTCAAATATTGTGAAGTATCTTTCAATATATATCTTGAATTAAGCTAAAGTATCTTCAATTATTGTGAAGTATCTGGAATTATCTGTAGAATTTTGAATTATATGATGTATCTTAAATTATCTGAAGTATCCTGAATTATCGTAAATTATCTTTAATTACTGTGAAGCATTTTTCATTATCTAAAGTATCTTGAATTATCTGAAGTATTTTAAATAATCTGTAGTATCTTGATTTATTTAAAGTACCTTGTATTATCTGAAGTATCTTAAATTGTCTGAAGTATATAAAGTCAGTACATTATTATCTGAAGTATATTGAATTATCTAAAGTATCTTAAATTATCCTGAAATATCTTGAAGTACATGCAGTATCCTAAATCATCTGAATTACCTTGAAGTATCGTGAATTATTGTGAAGTATCTTCAATTATCTGAAGTATTTTAAATTATCTGAAGTATTTAAAATTATCTGAAGTATCTTGGATTTCTGTAAAGTTTTTTGACTTATCGAAACTATCTTGAATTATCTGAAATGTCTTCAATTATCTGAAGTATTTTAAATTATCTCAAGTATATTGAATTATCTTAAGTATTGTAATTTATCTGAAGTATTTTGAATTACAGTCGAATATTTTGAATTATTTGAAGTTCCTTGAATTATCTGAAGTATCTTGAATTACTCTAGTATTCTGAATTATCTGAAGTACCGTGAATTTTCTTGAAATATCTTGAATTTCATGAAGTATTTTGAATTATCTGAAGTGTCTGGAATTATCGGAGGTATTTTAAATTATCTGAAATATTTTCAATTAACTGAAGTATTATGAATTATTTTAAGTATCTTGAATTACAGTTGAGTATTTTGAAGTATTTGAAGTAGCTTGAAGTACATGAGTTATCGTGAATATTACTCGGAATTGTCTTGAATTACTGTGAATTATTTGGAATTATCTGAAGTTTCTAATTATCTGTAGTATTTTAAATTACCCGAAGTCTCTTGAATTATCTGAAGAATTATGATTTACTTTGAAATTTCTTGAATTATTATCCCTAAATAACTTGCATTATTCTATACATCTGAAGTACTTTAAAACACATAATCTATGTTGATTTACTTGAACCTTGCTGAAATTGAAAAGATAAAAATGGGTAGAAATTATGGGATAGAAATTTACTATTCCTCGCAAGTACATATAAAAAAGTATACTTTAATCTTTTCCTATTCGTGCCTGTCCTTAATATCTATCTCTGTCTTATCATCGTGGATACAAATTATTTATTATCTCTTTTTATATATACACACTTATTCATGTATATATGTTAATTGAATTTCTATCCATTTGAATTTTTCCCAAAAATATTTGTGACTCTTTCTGTCCATTATATACTCTTTCAATATTAATTCCTTTGAATCTTTCCTCAAAATATTCTTATCTGTTTAATCTATGATAACAAATTTCCAATTCATTTTTAAATCTTTTTTAAAAATATTCCATATATAATTAATTATTTTAATTTGTATCCATTTGAATATTTCCGAAATATTCATATCTCTTTCTATACCCACGTAATAGGAAAGAGAAAATAAATTTGGATAGAAAATAAAAAGATGAGAATAATATCCTGTTTCATAGATTCAAATAAAATATAACAATTGATTTCGGTGTGATTCAAAATAATTTATTTGGATGTGAAAAAGAAAAATAAAAAAGTATTGGTTGCTATTCAGATTTGAAAGGGATAATAAAAAATTGAAATGGATATTTTTCGTAGTTTTAAAGGGGATAGAAAAAGGTTTAAGTGGGATTCAAAATGATTTATTCGGATTGACTGAAACAGATTGGTTGTTATTCAGATTTGGAAAAGATAAAAAAAAAGATTAAACTGAATAAACTTTTTGGTTTTAAACTTGCCAGAAAAAGATTTAGGTGGGATTCAAGATGATTTATTTATGAATATCAAAAGGCGGGTTTAAAAAAAGATTGGTTCTTACTAAGTTTTGAAAGGGATAAAGAAAATATTAGGTTTTGAATTCCCCACTCAGGAATTTGATGTCAATTTCAAAATACAAAATGTGTGTCTTAAAACTTGCCAAAAATTAGTCTGTTTTAGTATCAAAGTCAAAATTTTCAATTCGGTTATTCTGTACCAATCAATTTAATTATAATAAAAATCATATTAAATAAACCCTAAACATCAATTAATTTAAATTTAAATGAATTAAAAATTTTCAAATTTTCATTTTGTATTATTTCATTTATTCTAGATTCGCACATCAGTTTGTAAATTGTCTCTAATTATTTTTCATGTTTTCTACATTTCGAAAATTTATTTGACTCTTTCATCAAATTTGTGGTATGTTTCGTCTCAATTTTTGTTTCTTAACCTTAATAAGATTTCTTCTAAAAATTTGTCTAATGTTTTAAGACTTTTTTGTTTTGTTTAAAGTTGTTTTTATCCTTTTTAAATTTTCTCCTTTTTTTAAATTCAAGTGCCGAATATTTTTCATTGCACCTTTTCAACTAAATTAACCCTATAGACCAAAAATTATCTCTATAGAAATAAAAAACAACAGAGTTTGTAATGGTAAAACAAAGCCCTAATTATACATAATCGAAATAACAACAAAACTAAAAATTCTCAATTTTTGTTTAATCGGCATTTTTTTTAAATTTATTTTAAAATATTTCAATTTGTAGATTCTGATTCGAGAAATAATCGGATATTAAAACTGTCAAGTTTAAAAAGATGGATTTAAAGTTTTCATTTGGGATAAAAAAAAAATAGTGGAAAATTGCAATATTCCACCTGTGTAAAGGAGATTAACATGTCTCTGGCTTGAATGGAGATACGCCAGGTGATATTTCACGGAAGAGCTTTCCTTGGATTTATGGCCCTGTCCATCGTTTCGTTCCAGCGATTCTTAGGAAAACGAGAAACTTTCTTTATGAGCACTCTGCATATGTACAACAGAAACTCCGAACCAAGAAATTGAGATCCCGACATTGGCAGTTTTTGTAATCGAACTTAAATTTACTGGCACGATGCCATATCTTGTCAAAGTTAAACTTATAAAAGATCCCACGCAACATTTTTTAAATTTAGTGCATTCGTTTATGCGTAAGAATGAAATCTGCTCGTGGCATCTGTCTAGACGCTTTATTCACATACTTTTTTTCTTGGAATAATGGAAAAACCTTTATGAAAATTTATTTTTTTTATTAATATGGTCTGAAGTTGTTAAAAACAAAGTGATGACAACTTTACTGTTTGGGAAAAATTGCAATTTCCGTCACTAGGGGTGAAAAAGACTATTTATATCACTAGTGGGAAAAATGGTAATTTCCGTCCTTAGTAGAGAAAATGACCATTTTTTACACTAGCAGGACTGTCAGTGAATTAGTTTGTTTATATTCTAATTACACTGTCAATTTTTTAATTACAGTCTACAAATATTTAACTTCTACACTTTTTTAAAGTTTTGTTTTTGTCATTTTTTAAGTACTTTTGTCAACTTTAAAGTATTTTTTGCAGTTTTCAAGTATTTTTGCCATTTTTAATTTAATTTTTTTAACTGTCACTTATTTCTTCAGTTTTAAATTATTTTTGTGATTTTTCAATTATTTTCTTTAATCTTTAAATTATTTAACCGGGAATTTTCCGGGATTTTAGTTCGACCGGGAAATTGCCGGGAAAAAGAATTATATCCGGGAATTTCTAAAAATTTTAGCTAATTCGTTTTCATAATTCTTTAAATTTGCTTGAAACTTCTCGTTTTCGAAGTCTCTGATTGTGAAAACGATATCAGATTTACCAATTTTTCAACATTTAAAATGGCGGGTCCAATATGGCAGACATATTTTGCAAAATTGCTCAAATTCACTTCAAACGTGTTACTCGGTGGTAATCCATGTTCCTGGTTACTAATTTGAAGTTAAATTTTCAAAATAGTAAAAAGTGTAACAAGTTTCAAGCGAATTTGAGCATTTTCAGTGCTGCCAGTCACTTACTTTTCTCATTTTTATTCATATTTTTTTTAAATCACTCACTATTACTCACTTTAAAAAAAATCACTTTTCTCACTTTCTTAGTAAAATAATAATAATTATTATTATTATTATATACTTTTTGATATTCTTCAAATATCAATAATATTGAAATTAATATTGAAATCTCCTTAAATTTTTTAATTAATGTCTACAAGTTTTTAATTTTTAAACCAGTATTGTCAATTACTTTCGTCGTCTTTCAATTATTTTTTATCATTTTTCAAGTATTTTCTGCATATTTCTATTAGTTTTAACATTTAAAAATTATTTTCATCAAATTTTAATATTTTTTTTATGGTCATCAATTTCTCAATTTATTACACAGTTTTCAATTTTTTCTTACGATTCAATTCTTTTCCTCAAATTTCAGCAATTTTATTTAATAATTTTATTATTATGTATCAATAATTTTTAAATACTTTACACAAATTGCCAATTATTTTTTACAAGTTTAATTTTTTTTCAATCTTACATTCTTTTAATTATTTACATCAGTTATCAATTATTCATGTCATTATTCAATTATTTATCTTCAATTTGTATTATTTTTGGTATTTTTCATGTATTACCTTAAAATTAAAATTTTTGTTGTAATTTTTCAATTTATTTTCTTCAAATTTCAATTATTTATTTTTGTTATTTCTCGATTATTTTTTCCTATTATAATTATTTTTCTCATTTTTTAATTGATTTTAAAATTTTCAATTAATTTAGTCATTTCTCAATTATTGTCAATATTTTCGACGTTGTTTTATTACTTTCTCAAAATTTTATACTTATTTTCTTATATCTTTAAATTATTGTCATGAATTTTTTAATTTCTTACTTCAATTTTTATTTATTTTCGTCAATTCTCAATTTTTTTTCAAATTTTAATTAATTTTATCATTTTTCAAGTCTTTTCTTCAAATTTTTTATTTTTTAATTAATTTTTAATTAGTTTTGTCACTTTTCAATTATTTGTCTGAAATTGTTATTATGTTTGTTATTTTTTACATATTACCTTCAAATTTAAATTTTTTGTGATTTTTCAATTATTTTCTTCAAATTTTTGTTATTTTTGTTATTTCTCGATTATTTTTTCCTATTATAATTATTTTTCTCATTTTTTAATTGATTTTAAAATTTTCAATTAATTTAGTCATTTCTCAAGTATTATCAATATTTTCGACATTTTTTTATTACTTTCTCCAAATTTTACTTATTTTCTTACACCTTTAAATTATTGTCATGGATTCCTTAATTTCTTACTTTAATTTACATTTAATTTTTTTAATTTTTTATTTTTAATTTGAATTATTTTTATCATTTTTCAAGTATTTTCTTCAAATTTCAAATTTTTTGGGATTTTGCAATTATTTTGTCATTACTTAATTATTTTTTTAAGCGTCAATTTTTATCTCCAATTTTTCATTTATTGATTTCTAATTTTTATGTTGTTTCCCCAAATTTTCAATTATTTATGTCATTTTTTACGTCTTTTTTTGAAATCATAAATTTTTTACATAATTTTAAATTAGTTTTATCATCTTTTATTTTTTTTCAAGGTACAATTATTTTTGTCATTTCTCAATTGTTTTTTTTCCTAATTTTAATTATTTTTATCATTTTTTAAGTATTTTTTTCAAATTTCTATCAATTTTATGATTTTTCAATTATTTAATTATTTTCTTTAATGGTCAATTTTTTTCTCCAATTTTTTAATTATGAATTGACATGAAATTTTTATTTTGTGTTTCTATTTTTCAATTATTTATGTCATTATTCAATTAGTTTCTTCACATTTCAATTATATTATACAATTTTTCAATAAATGTATTACATTTTTTATTGTTTACTTCATTTTTAAATTATATTTCTCATTTTTCATTAATTTTTTTCTAAATTTAAGTTTTTTTGGTTATTGTTCATTTGTTTTCTATATTTATAAATTTAAATTGCCATTTTTACCTTATTTTCTTCAAATTTTATTTTCTTGAAACTTCTATTATTTTTTTCAATTTTACAACTATTGTCTAAAAAGTTATATTTCTTTACCAGCTGCTAATTACACCAAATTTTTATTTATGTCATTATCCAACAATTAGTTTTTTTACATTTTAATTATTTCGTCATTATCTCAATTATTGTACTCAAAATTTTAAATTTTTTCCACAAGTCTCAATTATATGTTCCAAATTTTAATTATTTTTGTCTTTCTTCAATTATTTCCTTGCAATTACATTTATTTTTGAAACTTTTAAATTATTTTCTTCAAATTTCCATTATGTTGTTCAATCAATATTTAAATTATTGTCAGAAATATTTAAATTTCCTACACAAATTTTAATTTACTTTTGTTTTTTTTTAAATTATTTTTTTAAAATTTCAATGGCTTTTGTCATTATTCAAGTAATTTTGTAATTTTCCAATAATTTTCTTCATATTTTTATTAATTTTGCCATTTTTGATTTATTTTAAAGAAATATCAATTATTTTATTAAATTTTTTTTATTGTTATGAATGTTAAAATATCTGACACCAGTTTTTAATTATCTTCTTCAAATTTCAATCATTTTTGTCATTCTTTTTATTATTGTTTAGAATTTATTAATTTTTTACACCATTTTCAAATATTTTCTACATATTTGAATTATTTTCGTCAAACTTCTAGTATTTTTTCCAATTTTCCAATTATTGTTTAAAAAATTTTGATTCTTACACCAGTTTTCAATTATTTATGTCATTATTTAATTAGTATCTCAACATTTCAACTGTTTTGTCATTTTTTCAAGTACTGTATCCAAATTTGTAATTTTTTACACAAGTTATCAATTACATTTGTTATTTCTCCATTATTTTTTTACAATTACAATTATTTTTGTCATTATTCAAATATTTTTGACATTTTGGAAATTAAAATTATTTTCTTTAAATGTCATTTTCTTCAATCTTTTTATTATTGTCATGAATTTATTAATTTTGTACACCTTTTTCAATTATTTTATTGAATTTTTTTTTATTGTCATGAATTTTTAAATTTTCTGCACAAGTTTTAATTTACTATTGTTAATCTTGTTTTTTTCTTAATTATTTTCTTCTATTTTCAATTAATTTAGTCATTATTGAATTATTTTGTCATTTTCCAGTTATTTTCTTCAAATTTGAATGATGCTCTTTAATCTTTAAATTATTGTCAGGAATATTTAAATTTTCTCCACAAGTTTCAATTTGCTATTGTTAATTTTTTTATTTTTCAAATATTTTCTTCAAATTTCAATCATTTTCTTCTGTCTTTTTATTATTATCAGGAATTTATGATTTTTTTCACTTTTTTCAATTATTTTCTACTAATTCGAAATATCTTTTTCAAACTTTAATTACTTACTTCATATTTAAATTTTTTTTGCTTTTTATAAATTATTCTCTTCAAATTTCAATTATTTTCCTCAAACTTCTAATATTTTTTTTCAATTTTTCAATTATTGTTTATAAATTTTTAATTTTTATACCAGCTTTCAATTATTTATGTCATTATTCAATTGTTTTCTTAACATTTCAATTGTTTCGACAATTTTTCATGTATTTTTAAAAATTTTTAATTTTCTACACCAGTTATCAATTATTTTTGTCATTTCTTAATTGTTTTTTCCAAATTACAAATATTTTTGTCAATATTTAAATATTTTTGACATATTTGAGTGATTTTCTTTAAAAGTCATTTTCTTTAATATTTTTATTATTGTTATGAATTTATTAACTTTTGAACACAAATTATCAATTATTTAAATCATTATTCAATTTGTTTCTTCACATTTTAATCATTCGTCAATTTTTTAATTTTCAATTTTCAAATAGAGTAAAAAAAAAATTTTTAATTTTTTTATTTCAAAAATTTTTTACTCTATTTTTTAATGATATATTTCTAATTATTTATTAATTTTCCTCTAAATTTTAGTTATTTTTGTCGTTTTTTAAATGTTTTCTAAATATATAATTTTTTTGACATTTTTTAATTATTTTAAATTTCATTATTCTAAATTATTTAAATAATCATTATTTTAAATTTGAATTTAATTTTAAATTTATTTTCTTCAAGTTTCAATTATTTTCTTCAAACTTCTATTAATTTTTTTTTTTAATTTTCAACTATTGTTTAAACAGCTTACTTTTACATCAGCTTTCAATTATTTATGTCATTATTTAATTAGTTTCTTCACATTTTAATTATGTCGTCAATATCACAATTATTGTATTCAAAACTTTCATTTTTTACGACAGTCTCAATTTATTTCTCCAGATTTCAATTATTTTATTAATTCTTCAATTATTTTCTTGTAACTTCAATTATTTTCCTCAAATTTCAATTATTTTCTTCAAACTTTAATTACTGTCTTCATATTTAAATTTTTTTGCCATTTGTGAACTATTCTCTTCAAATTTATTTTCTTCAAACTACAATAATTTCTTCCACTTTCAATTATTTTCCTCAAATATCTAATACATTTTTTTATTTTTCGATTATTGTTTATAAATTTTTAATTCTTACAACAGTTTTCAATTATTTATGTCATTATTCAATTAGTATCTTAAAATTTCAATTGTTCCGTGAATATTTCAAGTATTGTCTCCACATTTTAAATTTTTTACACCAGTTATTTCTTATTTTTGTCATTTCTTAATTATTTTTTCCGAATTACAATTATTTTTGTCATTATTCAAATATTTTTGACAATTTGGAATTATGCTTTTTAAATGTCATTTTCTTCAATCTTTTTATTATTATCATGAATTTATTTCATTTTACGCCAGTTTTAATGTATATATGTCATTATTCAATTAGTTTCTTCAAATTTCAATAATATCGTTACTTTTTCAATTATTTCATTTATTTTTTTCAAAATTTCAGTTATTTTTGTCATTTTTCAATTGTTTTTTAAATTTTTTTCTTTAAATTTAAATTATTTTTGGAATTTTCTCGTATTTTTTTAACTTCCCAACTATTGTCTGAAAATCTTTATTTTTACAACAGCTGTCAATTATTTATGTCATTATTCAATTATTTTCTTCACATTTTAATTATTTTGTCAATAAGATCTCAATTATTGTACTCAAATTTTAAAATTTTTACACCAGTCTCAAATTATTTTTTCATTCTTTTATTATTTTCTTATTTTAATTTCAATTATTTTTAGAACTTTTTAATTATTTTCTTCAAATTTCAAGTATTTCGTTTCAATTTTTCAATTTTTATCTTCATCTTTTTTCACTTAATTCATTTTGAATGTTTTATTTTTAATTATATGTCGAAATTTTGGCAACAAATTTTTTTAAAATTTTTATTTTGAAAGGACATTTTAGTATAAATTATGTAATATATATTTTATTATAGATACATAATTATTATTTAACATATATTTTTATAAACTTTACTTGAGTTTCTTTGTCTGGCGCAGAAAATGAATTTTATAGAAAGCTGACTTCTTGAAAAAATGAAGATATCGTCACAGTTGTCCTGCAAATACGATCGATTTCTTTACCTTTTTGTAAAAAAAGAGACCATTGGCGAGAAAGATGCTTACACTGAATTCGAAACATGAAACGAAGCTTCACGACATGAATTTTATGAGGACTTTGTTCAAGTTCAAGACAAGAATATTGAACAGTACTGTTTAGATAAGAAAATTCAGGTCTAAAATGTTCCTAGACCCTCTTAAAAATTCAACACACTTTTTTCCTAGAGACTATCGAAAATCGAAAAATTTGTAAAATACTAGTTCACAGTTTCTCTCGATATTTTATATTTTTTTTATACCTTAAGTGTGACATATTTTTTCCTAAATATATTAAAAACTGAAATTTTCGAAGAAATATTGACAAAAACTTAAAGAAAAAAATTATATTAACAATGTATAATCCCTTTTTTATTTGAACTATTTCATTGATTTAAAATTTAGATTAAATTGGATTAAAAATTGGATTTATTTAATTGAAACGCTTGTTTAAATAGAAAAGTGGAGGACATTTGAGTAAAAAAAAAAAAAAATAATAATAAAAAGATAGTAAAAGAGTTTGAAAATTGAGATTCAGTCTTCGTATGGAAGTTTAACGAAAGAATGAACTTCAGACTGATATATAAAAATTCACGGAAAATTCAGAGTGTAGAAGGCATGCCAGGATTTTTATCACAGGGCAGAATCCGTCGGTCGTTTCACTCGAATAGTTTTCAAGAAGACGTACTGAGAAGCATAAGGCTTGAGAGATGTATCTTAAATTGATCCGACTGGCGAATAGGAAAGCGTGCAGCATAAAAATCAGATATCTTCCTATTTTTCTTCAAGACTAGATTTCTCCCGGTAGCTTGAAAATATTATACTATTCAGCTAAAGTTCTGCTTCATTGTTCCTTTGCACACTAAAACATTGAACTGCGTTTACTCCTTCCAGAAATAAGACTTGAATTTAATTCTACACGTTTCATGGAACATTTACTACTTCCAGATCAATTGATAAAACGGAAAGTATTTAACTTCCCTGTTGAAAAATCGGACATCAGAAATGTCATAAGAAATTATTTTAGAAATGATATCATTTTTAGTCCCAAAATCAGATGTCATTTCTGATATCATTTTTTATGTCATTTTTCATATCATTTCTGATGTAATTTCCTATGTAATTTCTTATAACATTTCTGATGTCAGAATTGACATTATTTTCTACGTCAATTCCGATCAATTATTTATCTAAAAAAAGAAACTAGAACATGTCGTCAATTTCGTAAATGCAATAATTAAATGCAATAAATAAATAAAATAAATTTTAAAAATTATATCAGAAATGACATCGGAAATTATATCAGAAATAATATCAGAAATGACATCAGAAATAATATCAGAAATGACATCAGAAATAATATCAGAAATCACATCAGAAATTATATCAGAAATGATATCATTTCTAGTCCTAAAATCAGATGTCATTTCTGATGTCATTTCTGATATCATTTCTGATACTCGATTTTTCAACAGGGTTGTAAGCTATTTCACTTAAACTTCTGTAAAAAGAATCTATCCACTTTTATCAGGGCTGCTAGGGGGCTTACAGATAGAAAATAGTAAAAAAGGAAATAATTGAAAAAAAAATAATAATTCATATTTGAAAAAAAATAATAAAATGAGAAAACTACCTGAAAAATTGATTAAAAATTAAAAAAGACAAAGATTGAAAAATTGAAACGAAATAATTGAAACTTGAATAAAATAAATGAAATAACAAGAAAATAATTGAAGAAAGACAAAAATAATTAAAATTTGAAAAAAATGAATTTGAGACTGGTGTAAAAAATTTTAATTTTGAGTAGAATAATTGAGATATTGACAAGATAATTAAAATACTAAGAAGCTAATTGAGTGACATAAATAATAATTGAAAGCTAGTGTAAAAATTTAACTTTTTAGAAAATATTTGAAAAATTTAAAAAAAATTATAGAAGATTGAAGAAAATAATTAAAATATGTCAAAAAAATTTATATATTAAAGAGCAGTTGAACAATGACAAAAATAACTACAATTTGGAAAAGAGTTAATGAAAAATGAGAAATATACTTAAAAAGTGAAGTAAAATAATGTGATACATTAATTGAAAAATTGTATAAAATAATTGAAATATTAACGATATAATTAATATGTGCGGAAACAAATTGAATAAAGACATAAATAATCGAAAACTGGTGAAAAAATTAAAAATTCAATTATTTATAGACATTAATTGAGAAATTGAAAAAAATATTAGACGTTAGAGAAAAATAATTGAAAGTTAAAGAAAATAATCAAAGTTTGAAAAAAATAATTAAAATTTGAAAAGAATAATTTAAATTTAATAATGACATAAATAGTTGAAAACTAGTGAAAGAATTTAAAAAATTTATAGACAATAATTGAAAAATTGAAAAAAATAATTATTAGAAGTTATAGGAAAGTAATTGACATTTGAAGAAAATAATTGAGGTTGGTGCAGAAACCGCACAAGTCCACAAATCGTAATTGTTCAGGAATCAATAAAAACTGTTTTTCTTGTAAATGTGAGAATTTTGTTTAATTCTGCGTTTTATATTATCTTCTACTAACCTATAAGTTTAAAAATTCAATATCATTGATTTATATTTTAATTAATATAGGGTATAAAAGAAATAAATTAACTTTTGGACTTGTGTGGTTTCTGCACAAAATGAAATGGAATACACAGAAAATGTATTGAATCAAGTAAAGTATCACAGTTTTAGTAAATTTTTAGTAACATTTATTAAAAATTTTTAATTTGGATAATTTTTATTAGCATTTTATAAATAATAAACATTTTTTAAAAATCACTTTCCAATATTTTCTTAACAATTATCACATAATTCACTATTATTGTTTTCTGCCTCACTTTCAGTGCATTTTATTTATAATATAGACTATTTTATATAAATTATCTAACAACGTCTAAAACACGTTAAAAATATCACAAATAAATATTATTTCATCCATTGCGCATCTTTGTGCGCAGCTTGGAATCATGGACTTGTGCTGTTTCTGCACAAAACGAAAATTTATTTATTTATTTAAAAGGGTTTAGAGTTTAGTAACATATGTACTATTTTACTAGATCGTAGAGCTTCATTTAAAGATAAATTTTCCATAAAAAAGTGATTTTCGAAAAAAAGTGGACTTGTGCGGTTTCTGCACCAACTGCCTCAATTGCAAAATGTCAAAAAAATTTATATATTAAGAAGCAGTTGAAAAATGACAAAAATAACTACAATTTGAAAAAGAATATTTGAAAAATGAGAAATATACTTAAAAAATGGAGTAAAGAAATGTAATACATTAATTAAAAATTTGTATAAAATAATTGCAAAATTAACGATAGATTTGAAATATAAAGAAACTAATTGAAGAAAGACATAAATAATTGAAAACTGGTGAAAAAATTACTTTATAGACAATCAATGAGAAATTGAAAAAAAGATTAGACGTTAGAAAGAATAAGTAAAAGTTAAAGAAAATAATCGAAGTTTAAAGAAAATAATTAAAATTTGAAAAGAATAATTTAAATTTAATAAAGGCATTAATAATTGAAAAATGGTGACAAAACTAAAACTTTATAGACTATAATTGAAAAATTGAAAAAAATATTAGAAGTTATAGGAAAATAATTAAAAGTTGAAATAATTGAAGTATGAAGAAAATAATTCAAATTTTGAAAAGAATAACTTAAATTAAATAATGAAATAAATAATTGAAAACTGGTTACAAAATTAAATAATTTATAGACAATAATTGAAAAATTAAAAAAAATATTAGAAGTTATAGGAAAATTATTGAAAGTTGAAGAAAATAATTAAAGTTTAAAAAAAATAATTAAAATTTGAGGAGAACAATTCAATTTTGACACTGACATAAATAATTGAAAACTGGTGAAGAAATTCAAAATTTATAGACAATAATTGAAAAATTGAAAAAATTATTAGAAGTTATAGGAAATAATTGAATGTTGATAAAAATAATTGAAGTTTGAAGAAAATAATTTAAATTTGAAGAGAATAATTCAAATTAAATACTAACATAAATAATTGAAAACTGGTGAAAAAATTAAAAATTTATAAACAATAATTGAAAAATTGAAAAAATATTAGAAATTTGAGGAAAATAATTGAAATTTGAAGAAAATAATTAAAATTTGAAGAGAATAATTACAAATTAAATAACGACATAAATAGGGGAGAGTCGGGTAGCCCCGGACAGCGGGCAGCCCCGGACATACGTGAAATAGAATAAACCAATTACTTTCTAAGTCTAAAATCACATTTGTATCGTTTAAAATGTTCATCAAATGTAATTTTGAAAATATGGTCTATTATCATTAATGGGATTAATAGAAAATCGTATTTTTATGTTCACTCCTTTCAAATCAATGACTTTTTAAGAATTTAAGACCATATTTAATGTACAATTTTTACTTCAAAATGTCAAATATAATCTTCTTTCTTTTCAGCAATGCCTAAATGTACTTTCAGACAATGAAATCTGTTAATATTGTTTGTTCATTTAAAGTTTCTTTCTTTTTATAGCAAATTTACTGAAATATATCATCGTCGGGTAGCCACGGACATTTTTTGTCGTATACTACCAGACATAATTTACATAGTAGAAGTCACTTGTTTCTGTCAGAATAAAATTTTAATGTTTATATTTGGTTAATTGCGAAATATATAAGATTAAGAAGAAGTGTTTAATCCATAATAAAAGTATAGGAAATGTATAAATAATAGTTAAAAATCAGGTATTCTACTTCAAAAGTACTTTTTAAAATTTTTAATTAACAATTTTCTGAGTGTCCGGAGCTACCCGACACTTTTTTTTATAACCATTTTTAGCGTAATATATTTCCTTAATTTTATTAATTCCTATATGTTTATTTTTTAAATTTGCTTTTTAGAAGTGTTACTAATGATGTTAAACTTATAAAAAACCTGAAACATTAGTTTTATGAACATTATTTTACAATTTATAACTAAAAAAGCTTAAGTGTCCGGGGCTATCCGACTCTCCCCTAATTGAAAACTGGTGAAGACATTAAAAAATTTATAGACAATAATTGAAAAAGTGACAAAAATATTAGAAGTATAAGGAAGTAATTGAAAGTTGAAGAAAATAATTTAAGTTTGAAAAAAATAATTAAAATTTGAGGAGAACAATTCAAATTGGACACTGACATAAATAATTGAAAATTGGTGAAGAGATTCAAAATGTATAGACAATAATTGAAAAATTGAAAAACTATTAGAAGTTATAGGAAATAATTGAAAGTTGATAAAAATAATTGAAGTTTGAAGACAATAATTTAAATTTGAAGAGAATAATTCAAATTAAATAGTAACATAAATAATTGAAAACTGGTGAAAAAAGTAAAAATTTATAAACAATAATTAAAAAATATTAGAAATTTGAGGAAATAGATAGATTATTTATTATTTTTAAATAATTGCATAGATTATTTATTGATTGTTATTATCTATTTGTTGGATTGTGCCATATATATATTTCATTGTACACTTTTTTTATTATTAGTACTTATAGTACAAAAGGGCCTTATTATGCCCGTTTATGTATTAAATAAATAAATAAATAAATAAAATAATTAAAATTTGAAGAGTAAAATTCAAATTAAACAATGACATATTAATTGAAAACTGGTGAAGAAATAAAAAATTTATAGACAATAATTAAAAATTGAAAAAAATATTAGAAGTTTGAGGAAAGTAATTGAAAGTTTAAGAAAATAATTGAAGCTTGAAAAAAATAATTTAAATTTGAAGATAATAATTCAAATTGAATAATGACATAAATAATTAAAAACGGGTGAAAAAATTAAAAACTTATAGACAATAATTGAAAAATTGAAAAAAATATTGGAAGTTTGAGGAAAATAATTAAAAGTTGAAGAAAATAATTCAAGTGGGAAGAAAATAATTAAAATTTGAAGAGAATAATTCAAATTGAATAATAACATAAATAATTGAAAACTGCTGAAAAAATTACAAATTTATAGACAATAATTGAAAAATTGAAAAAGATATTAGAAGTTTGAAGAAAAGAATTGAAAGTTGAAGAAAATAATTAAAATTTGATGAGAATAATTCAAATTAAATAATGACAGAAATAATTGAAAACTGGTGAAGAAATTAAAAATTTATAAACAATAATTGAAAAAGTGAAAAAAATATTAGGATTTTAAGGAAAATACCTAAGGTATGAAAAAAATAATTAAAATTTGAAGAGAATAATTCAATTTAAATAATGACATAAATAATTGAAAACTGGTGAAGAAATTACAAATTTATAGACAATAATTGAAAAATTGAAAAAGATATTAGAAGTTTGAAGAAAATAATTGAAAGTTGAAGAAAATAATTAAAATTTGAAGAGAATAATTCAAATTAAATAATGACATAAATAATTAAAGACTGGTGAAGAAATTAAAAAATTTATAGACAATAATTGAAAAATTGAAAACAATGTTAGAAGTTGGAGGAAAATAATTGAAAGTTGAAGAATATAATTAAAGTTTCTCAAAAATAATTTAAATTTGAAGATAATAATTCAAATTGAATAATGAGATAAATAATTGAAAGCTTGTGAAAAAATTAAAAACTTATAGACAATAATTGAAAAATTGAAAAAATTATTAGAAGTTTCAGGAAAACATAAATTCAAACATAAATTATTTATTTTTGAGGAAAATAATAATAAAATTTGAAAAGAATAATTCAAAAATGTCAAAAACATTTGAATATAAAGAAAGTAATGAAAGTTTTAATAAAACAATTATTGAAATTTCTAGAAAATAATTGAAAAAGGTGTAAAAAATTAATAAATTTATAACAATAATAAAAAGACTGATGAATCTTAAATTGTCTGAAGCATCTTGAATTATCTGAAGTATCTTGCATTACTGGGCTATGTTGAATATTATTTTAAATTATCATGAATTATCTGAAGTATCGTGTATTACCCTCAAGTATGTTGTATTTTTTTGAATTATTATGAATTGTCTGAAGTATCTTGAATTATCTTAAAGTGAATCCTTATTAATACCAACTTTCAACATTTATTTTTTCCTAATCTTTAAAGATATTTTACCATAGGATTAAATATAGAATAAAAAAAATTAATTTTCTAATTTTGGCATTATGAAAAGGACTGGAAAATAGTCCCAAATTTAAAGTGGTGTCACTTTCGATTCATTTCACAGAGAAATTGTGCTCTATATTTGGATACAAATAAACAGGAAAAGAAAAGTATTAAATAGGATTGAATAGAAATTTTAAAAATTCAAAATGGCGTATCCAATACAGCCAACGATTTTTTAAGTAGTGATCGAATTACTTTGAAATTTGTGATCCGGGTTTTTTTTAGGATAGCTGATTATAAATACTACGTCAGTTTTTTAAAATTCAAAATGACGGATCCAATATGGCGGACGATTTTTTTAAAAAGTGATCGAATTACCTTGAAATTTGTGACCCGGGGATTTTTGAGGTCGCTGATTACGAATATGACGTCAGTTTTTAAAAATTCAAAATGGCGGATCCAATATGTCGGACGAAATTTTGAAAAATTATTTGTGGATTCGCTTCAAACTTGTTATTTGTAGTTTTTTGGGGTCGCTGATTACGAATCCGACATTAGTTTTCAGAAATTCAAAATGGCGGATAGAATATGGCTTATTTTTTTTACAAAGTTATCTAATTGCCTTTAAACTTGTTATACTGGAGTTTTTGAGGTCGCCATTTACGAATCCGATATTAGTTTTCAAAAATTAAAAATGGCGTGTCTAATATGGCCGATAAATTTTTAAAAATTGATCGAATCTCTTTGAAATTCGTTACTCCGTGGTTTTTGGGGTCGTTTTTTACGAATCCGACATTAGATTTTAAAAAAATTCAAGACGGTAACTCCAAAATGGAGGATATACATATTTTTGAAAAATTGAAAAGATTCGCTTGAGACTCTTTACTCGGGGGTTTTTGCGATTACTAAAATCGAATATTAAATTTGAAAATTTTAACCACGGGTCAAAAATTCTTAAAATCAACCTAAAATTGCTGTTTTTCAAGATCGTCAAAATCAAATTTTTTCCAAAACTAAACGAGCCCAGAAATCTTATTGTTGTAAAAAAAAAATAAATAAATAAAAACAAATACAAAAATTTAGTAGCTATTAAGTTTTGCGACATTTTACCCATAAATTCTCTTTTTTCCAAAACAAAATTTAGTATATTTCAAACTAAATGAAAGTGGATGTGCTGAAAATAATAAAGGGAGATTGTAATCTTTTTTTTTTTCAAGAGTGATGTACCGATGCTGTGTTAACAAGATTATCGGCACTGTAGCATATTCTGGTTTGAAAAAGCGATAACAGATGTAAAGTTGGAAAATCAAGCACGCAGTGCGGTGCAGTGCTGTGTGGTTTGAATAATAGTTTGGCATTAACGAACATGTAGAGATATGGACGTTTGGTGTCGATGATCGAATACGATCGATTGCAATGTCTCTACCAAGCGGTAAGCATCTCCTGGGGGCAAATTTCACCCTGATCAAATCCCAGGAGACCCATTTGTATGAAACAGGCCCCTACACCACACTCAGAATGTCCCTTTTAACGGGTAGCTACCCGGAAACGTGCCTCCGGGGAAAACTCGATGCTCTGCCAAACCTTTGCTCTATCTGTAAATCTAAAGCGCGATTTTGATGATTCATGACCCTTATAGTCTCATTAATGATCTCTAATTATTCCGTCTCTTTATCCTAAAGATTATTCTCTCCATAAATTTTAACGATTTCTGTCTCTGATTAATAAATTACATTTTTCTTCATTGAAATAAAAAAAAATAAAATAAAAAGATACCGAAAAAAAGCAAAAAACTATTTTATGTAAAAAATTGAAGAAATAAGAAATACCGGATTGATTTAATTGTAACTAAAAGGGAGATGAGAATTTTTTATTCTAACCTAAAGTTTATTCGCTATGAATTTTAAAAAGAATTATTTTGAATAAATTTAATTTAATTAGTTTTTTGAAGGTTTTCGAGGTTAAAAATAAATAATGTCAAAAGGTTTGCTTCTTAATAATTGAATCAAAAATTGATTATACTTTTAAGCTGGAGAAAATAATTAGAAAGATAAAAGAAAATAATTGAAATTCAAGAAAAAAATTGATAAAAGCAGGATATGAATTACAAATTGAAGAAAAAAGTGAAAAAATAATTTTAACTTGTTAATATTAATGAAAATAAAAGAAAAATACAGTAGAAGCTAAAATCTTATTGAAAATTGAAAAAAGTAGTAGAAATTAAAAAAGAATTTAAAATTGAAACAAATAAAAAAACAAATTTAAAA
Organism: Ganaspis brasiliensis; assembly: GCA_037103525.1. Classification (NCBI taxonomy): domain Eukaryota; kingdom Metazoa; phylum Arthropoda; class Insecta; order Hymenoptera; family Figitidae; genus Ganaspis; species Ganaspis brasiliensis. Next base: position 841,955 of record JAZKLR010000335.1, read on the forward strand.
AGTTTTAAACCGACTATAGTTAATGAAAGAAAAATAAAATAAAAGTGAATAAAAGAGCGACATTTACCGAAACAAATTTAAAAATCGATGAAAAAATTGCAAACATGTAAAACATGAAAATTTAAAAACATGTAATTCAATAATTAATTCTTTCGTAAATTTTATAGATTGAACATATTTTTAAGAAGAATTAATTTTTAATTTAATTTATATCTTTTTAGTTGTAAAATTAAAATTTCAAAAAGGATTGAATTTTGATAAAATTATTAAAAAAACCTATGTGTATACAATATTAAAAAATATTTATTAAAATTTGCGGAGACAATTAAAAATTGAAAAAATTAATTGAAGGAAGAAGAAAATAATTTAAAAATTACGAGGCTCATTAATAAATATTAGAAACAATTATCTAGAGAAAACGTTAATTAAAATATTTTAAAATTAAAGAAAATAATTGAGAAATGATGAAAGAAATATTGAAAATGGAAGACAACAAGTGATAAATGAAAAAGTTAATTTAACATTAAAGAAGAACATTTAAGAATTATAGAATATAATTAAAAATTGATTACAACGTTACCACAAATTATGTATTTTCATTTCAATTAATTTTTTCCTCATTTCTGGTCAAAATTTATTTTACTTTTTTCTGACATTTTTCGACTTTTTAAGAGCACATTTTTACAGATTTACTACTAAATTGTGACGAATGAAATTTTTTGTCCAAATTCTATTTCTTCTCTTAACAAATTTTGAAAACATGTAATTCAGTTAATTATTTCGTAGATTTTTATAATATATTAAACATATTTAAGAATAATTTTTTTTATTTAATTTTCATCTTTTTAGATGTTTTAGAAAATAATTAAAAATTGAAGAAAATCATTAAAAAATGACTAAAATCGTTTCAAATTAGAAAACTAGCATTGACATTTCAAGAAAATAAATAAATAATCACTATAAATAATCAAAATTTATATAAAATAATTTAAAAAGTAGAATATATGTATTTGAAATAGACAAAAATAATTGAAAATCTAAAAATATCATTTAAAAAATTAAAAAATATATTTAACTTTTCAAGAAAATTTATAAAAGTTTTATATAATAATTGAAACCAAATCAATACTTTTTAACTTAAAAATGAATATAAATATTTATTATTAATTGAAACAAACAAAAAAACAGTTCACTTATTACACAATGAAAAAAAATTTAATTTGCAGAAAATAATTAAAATTTGAAGAAATTAATTGTAAAAAGAAGAGAATATTTTTTAAATTTAGGAATTTAGGAAGCATATAATAAATGTTAAAATAATGTAAAAATCTGGAGTTTTCATTTATTATCTGCTTCCTAAATCGAGCAAAGTTTTCAATTAATATATTTAAGGAAGGATTAAATTAAAGAATGCAATTGTAATTTGAATAAACTAATAATTTAAAAATGAATAAAGAAATTTAAAATGAAGAACAATAATCGACTAATAAAAGAGAAGGTTCAATATTAAAAAAAAAAAAACAATTGAAATTGAAGAAAATAATTAAAATGTAAAACTAATTGAAGATTGAAAAAAAATTGCATAAATCATAAACTATATTTTAAATAGAAAAAAATAATGGGAAAGCTAAGAACATCGTTGATAAATTTAAAATCGCCAGAAAATGATTATAAAAACTTAAAAAAATAATTGAAAAAGAAAAAAAGATTGAAATTTAAAAATGAAAAAAATTTAATACAATGAAAATTCTTCAGGAATTCTTGAAAAAAATTAATAATTAAGAATGACAATAATTGAAACATACTTGAAATTAGCATGAAAATAAATAAAAATTGAATAAATTACTTTAAAAAAGTAGGTAATAGAAAATAATGTAGCTAATAAAAAATAATAAAAGTAATTGAATATTAAAGCAAGTACTTGAAAAATTTAAGAATATAATTTATAATTTGAAGAAAATAATTTTAAATATATACATATATATGTATGTATGAAATTGATGTTTTAAAATAAATAATAAAATTAGAAATGAAAAAAATAATTGACATTTAAAAAAAAATAGATTTAATATTGAAGAAGCTTACGGAAAGTGATTTAAAATCTAGAATATTTTTTCTAAATGAACTAGGATTAAAAAATAAAAATTGGAAAAAGAAGAATAAAAAAAATGTGAATTACCTATTATAGGAATTTTTATAAACTTTATATAGATCAACATTAGATTCGTTTTGAGACGAGGAATATGATATTTTTTTATTTATCAAGTTGCATGGCGAGTATAAATAACGTTTTTAACAAAAACGGTATTTTTAGATAGAAAAAAACTCTTAACAATATTTGATTGGGTATTTTCGAAAATCCCTGTGCATAAATTTAGATATTTATGAGTTTAACAAGCCTATCAAATTTTATTGAAATCCGTTAAAAAGTCATCTGGATATTCTGTCGACAAAAAAAATTACAACACACACACACACACACACACACACACACATATGGACATTTGCTCAAGAATGAAAATTTATACGTTTAAATGGAAAATGGAAATGAGACGATGAAACTTATTTTTGGAAAATCGAAAAGGAGGAATCGGATACGTATTAAAACATTTCAGAACTTCTTGAAATTTTGAGGCTTAGTTTTTTTTGATGATGTATAAAGCAGTTCACAAAATTTCAGAATATTTGTTTGATTAGTTTAAAAGTTATTAATTTAACATTGTCTCTTATGGAGAATCCAAGTTCTCAGATTTTCACAAGTAAAAAAATGGTCAAATTTTTTTGTCTTAAAAATATATATTGAAGGTCAAAATGTATCAGCTTCAATAAATAATTAAGGCTGATTCCAGAAAAAAGTCGAAAATGACTTTACCAAGTTAATCAATTTTTTTAAACTCATTATTGAATTCTTTTTTTCTCCAGTCGTAGTTTATGTCTTATTTGATTAAAATATTATAATCGTCCCCAAATTTTTTGAGTTTGAATTTTTGAATGGAATATAAAGGTAAAATTTATGTGAGGGAATGACGAATCGAAACAAAATAACCATATAACCTTAGAAACATAACCTTACTTCGCTATGCACTGTGAGCAATGCGATATAAGTATACGGGAAACATATATGCAAACACACAATGATTATTAAATAAAAAAGTGCCTATCCATTTATAAATCAACATCAGGAAATGACGTAAAGAAATGTATTTTTTAAAAATCTCATTGATAAATTAGTTTTAACAAAATATCCTTTCTACAAACGTTCACTGCAGTACAGGTTGTCAATAACAATGTTGCCAACTTTCAAAAAATTAAGGCGGGACGTAGGCATTTAAATTTTGCTCCAATCACACTGTTTCAAAGCGGTGAGGGAATGATAAACTTTTCAAGGAAAAATTTTGAAGTATATTTAAAAATATTTCCATTCGCTGTTTTTAAATTATAAACTCGTGTATAGTTAAAGTCGATATACTATATTATATAAATAAAAAATAAAATAACAAACAATTAGAAAGAAATTTTACGCTTTGAGTTAATGATTCTCTTCGAATTCAGCAGTTGGGACATAGTGAGGGAATGATTTTCAGGGTACTCTCTTGGACATATCTTGTTTATTTATCATAATAAGAAATAAATATTAGTTTCATAAATTCGTACATCTAGTATAGTAGTATTATTGAAAAAAAAAACTTTTCATAGTCGACAATCCTGATTTACACAATTTCGATTTTTTTCTGGAATCAGCCTTAACTTTTTATATACTTACTAATTAGTTTCAAATAAAATAATTAAAATAAAAGTAGAAAACTACAAGTTATAAAGAAAATTCAGACTGTCGGTAAAAAAGATCGCTATTATGTCAAATCCAAATCTTTGATTAAAGGGCGCCAAATTGAAAAAAAAAATACAATAGGCACATTCTCACTGTTTTTTTTTCTTTTCCCCAAGTGACTTCTTACTTATATATTTTCTTAGTAATAAATTAACCCTTATTCCATCGATAAATTTTTCTCTGAGTTGTACTTGAGTACAAAACACTGCTACCAACATTTAAAAAACAAAGTTATGATTACAACCTTGCCACTTTTCTAAGCCAATTAAAACCTTTTATAAATAAACAATTACAATAATAAAAAATGTTTATAGAGCATAATATGCTGTAATTTTACTAACAAATCTTTCAAGTATATTCACATAAGATTTACTAATAGATTAGAAATTATTTTACCGTAATTTTTTTTTAGGTTATACAACTTCGTACAGTCACTTCTAAAAGTTTTGTTTCATAGTATTAAAAAATGTTAATATCTGTTAAAAAAACATTATTATTGATAGTTTTTAGTCATAATTAGTGACCAAGTTTTTCAATATTTAAACTTTCCTGTCGTTAATTTCAAAATAAAGATTTTCTCTAAATCTCATAAAATTTTTGCCAGATTCTGTATCCGATTCCATATAATGATTACAAAGCTTTCTTTATTATTTTGAATTTTCACTAATGACTGAATATTATCTCAATTATAATATAACTATATTGCAAACTTGGAAGAGGTAAATATTTTTCATCAGAACAAGTAGTTGTTTCAATCTTATCTTTTTTTAAAATTAGCCGAGCTTCAAGAAACATCTGCCTTTACTGGGAATTTTTATCTAATTACAAGCGTTCCTTCATTTAATCTCTCCCCTTTAATCCTTCATCTTGACGGCTTTCCTTCGAGCTCGCCAATCTGCTGCTTTTCCATGTAACTTAATAATTTTTAAGAAGTCACTTCGCGCGCCCCTTTGAATTATTGTAGTTGCCTCGTAAATCATTTAGACTTTCTAACTGAATGGGTATTTTCTCATAAATTAAAATTTTAATTTGCACATATTCTTTAGCCAGAGAAAACATTTTTTCATTTTTTCTTTAGAATAAAAATACCCTTTATTCTCTATTTTTCATATCTTTTCAGTCTTAACTTGTTGTTTTTTTTATTTCACTTCACAGCATAAAAAGTACAAAAAAAAACATAATAAATTATATCCAATGCTTTATAAAAGCCGCAAATTGAAAAAGTTGAATTTTGGAAATTGCAGCAATAAAAACAAACTTGTATTAAAGAAAGAATTGTAAATAGCACTCAGAAAATCACTAGAAACAGAGAAGAGCGAGTAAGCCATAATAATGCTACAAAATATAAACTGGGAAGAAAATCCGTATAAAGAAAACGAGATTCTTCGTCAAGATAAATCGCCAACTTTGCTCGAGACCGTCTTAAATCTTAGAAATGATTTTTAAATCCGAAAATTTTCTATTGATTTTTTAAAACCAATGTGAAAACAAAAAAAAATTCAAGAACTGTTCGCAATTTGTTTCAAATGAATTCCATTTTTCTGTTAAATTACATTTTTAATCCAGGAATTCATGAATGAAATTAAATTACAAGCTTGAGTAATGGAAGCTCGAGATTCGTGAGAGATTTTTCAAAAGAATTTTTTATTATAAAATAGCGATCGAAGCGAGGAAGATGGAAGTCTGTAATTTTGCGTATTGAGTGTCTTTTATTAAAATCCGGATGTAATAGTCGATGCTGATTCCGCGGTGTCGTTCGTCTTGGAATTGGAAACATTTGTCGGTGATTGGAAGAATTTACTAGCTTTCCTTACGACTTCTCCTAAGGAAGACTTTTACCCTCGAATTCTTGATCTTGATTCGCTTCCTTTTGCCATTAAATCACTTTCCCTACTGCTGCGGATTCAATATAACATCAATATTCCCGACAGGAAATCAAAAGGATACGCAAACCACGACTAATGTCAAGTTTCTTTCGCCAACGCTTGAATGTCGATACTGACATTTGCGTTCGATTTGCAATTTTTACCCTATACATTCCATCAGACGTTATGTCGATAGCATTTCAAATATTTCAAAATCCTCTTCTGAGTCTTATAATATTCTAAAACATGTATATTCTTTCGTGATTTCTTGTCTCTTTTATTATACCTTCTTTTTAAACTTTCATGTCTCATTTTCGAGTAAAATATTATGGAAATTGGACACGATTTATGTGTGTGATTTTTATTTATATAATTGTCTTATAATTCTTGAAGACGTTGTCTGGTAATGATTAATTTGCATAGTGAGAGGGAATTTTTTTTCATCTTTTCCTGTAGAAATATGTCGAAGTATGGAAACTTTAAAAAAATAAAAAACCGTTTGAAAGAGAAAAACAGATAAAAATAGAAGAAAGTACAATACCTATAAAGAAAAAGCACTTGAAAGTAAACATTTTTTTTTTAAATAAAAAAAAGTAACTTAGGGAGAGTTGCAAGACTTGCAGATTGAAAAGAATGAAATATGAAGAAAATAATTGAAAAATTGATTATAAATCAAAAAATGAAGGCAAAAATTGGAAAATTAAAAAGAGATAATGGAAATTTTAAAAAAATAATTGAAATTAAAATAAGAAAATAATTAAAGAATGAAAAAACAAATAAAATTTGAAAAACAAAATTGTGACTGGTGTAAAGAATTAAAATTTTGAGGTATTGATAATTAAGATATTGACGAAATAATTAAAATGTGAACAAACTAATTAAATAATGATAAAAATAATTGAAAGCTGGTGTAAACATTAAAAATTTATAAACAATTGAAAATTGAAAAAAAAAAAATTAGAAGTTTAACGAAACTAATTAAAATTTGAAGAAATAAATTGAAGTTTGAAGAAAATAATTGAAATTTGAAGAGAATAATTCACAAATCTCAAACAAAATTAAATATGAAAAAAGTGATTAAAGTTTGAAAAAAATATTTGGAATTTGTAGAAAATAATTGTAAACGTGAAAAAAATTCATAAATTCCTGATAATAATAAAAAGACAGAAGAAAATGATTAGAATTTGAAGAAAATAATTGAAGAATGGAAAAAAACTGTAAATATGAAGAAAGTTGTTTAAAGAAAAGAAGATGTTAAAGAAAATAATTTAAAAAAGTGTCAAAAATTCATAAATTCATGGCAATAATAAAAAGAAAGAAGAAAATGATTAAAATTTAAAGAAAATAATTTAAAGCTGGTGTAAGAAATTGAAAATTTATAGGCAACAATTGAAAAATTGAAAAAACTATTAGAAGCTTAAGAAAAATAATTGAAAATTAAAGAAATTAATTAAAGTTTAAAGAATGTAATTGAAATTCCAAGAGAATAATTCACAAATGTCAAACAAACATAAATATGAAAAAGTAATTAAAGTTTGAAGAAAATAATTGAAATTCGTAAAATATAATTGCAAAAGGTGTAAAAAAATTAATAAATTCATGACAATAATAAAAAAAATGAAGAAAATGATTGAAATTTGAAGAAAATAATAATTGAAAAGTGTTGTAAGAAATTTAAAAATTGATAACAATAAAAAAAATTAAATGAAATAATTGAAATTTGCAGAAAATAATTCGAAAATTTAAAAAATAATTAAAGTTACAAGAAACCTATTGAATAATGACAAAAATAATCTAAATTTAAAAATAAATTGTAAAATGATAAAAGTTATTGAAAAATTGATTAAAAATCAAAAAATGAAGACAAAAATTGAAAAATTGAAACGAAATTATTGGAATTTTAAGAAAATAATTGAAAAGTTTAAAAAATAATTTAAATTAAAATAAGAAAATAATTAAAAAATGAAAAAAAGAATTGAAATTTGAAAAAAATAAATTGAAACTGGTGTAAAGAATTAAAATCTTTTTTACAATAATTGAGCTATTGACGAAATAATTGAAATGTGAACAAACTAAATGAATAATCATATAAATAATTGAAAGCTGGTGTAAAAATAAAACTTTTTAGACGATAGTTGAAAAATTGAATAAAATAATAGAAGTTTCAAGAAAAAAAGTTGAAACTTGAAGAAAATAATTAAAAAACGTGAATAATAACTGATATTTGGAAAAAAAATTAATGAAAAATGAGAAATATAATTCAAAAATGGAATGAAAAATAAGAAATTTAAAACATTAATTGAAAAAATGTATACAATAAATGAAAAACTAACGATATAATTAAACTGTGAATAAACTGATTGAATAATGACATAAATAATTAAAATCTGTAGTAAAAGATAATAAATTCATGGCAATAAAATAAACAGATTGGAGAAAATGGCATTTAAACAAAAATAATTCAAAGATGTTAAAAATATTTGAATAATGACAAAAATAATTGTGATTTGAAAAAAATAATTATGAAATGACAAAAATATTTAATAACTGGTGTAAAAAATCGAAAGTTTGAAGACAATATTTAAAAAATTGACGAAATAATGGAAATGTTAAGAAACTAATTCAATAATGACATAAATAACTGAAAGCTGCTGTAAAAATTAAAAAATTATAGACAATAATTAAAAAAGTGAGAAAAAATATTAGAAGTTTAACAAAAATAATTAAACGTTGAAAAAATTAATTGAAGTTTGCAGAAAATAATTCACAAATGGCAAAAATTTTAAATATGAAGAAAGTAATTAAAGTTTGAAGAAAATAATTGGAATTTGTAGAAAATAATTGAAATATGTGTAAAAAATTCATAAATTCGTGAGAATAATAAAAATATTGAAAAAACGGATTGAAATTTGAAGAAAATAATTGGAAACTGGTATGTGAGAATTTGAAAAATTTATGACAATAAAAAAAACCGAGTAAAATAATTGAAATTTGTAGAAAATAATTCTAAAATGGCAAAAATAATAGAAATGTGAAGAAACTAAGTGGAAAATGACAAAATACTTGAATAATAACTAAGATAATTGCAATTTGAAGAAAATAATTGAAAAATGACGAAAATAAATGAAAACTTGTGTAATAAATTTAAATATTCATGAGAATTATTTAAAGACTGACAATAATTAATATTTGAAAAAGTTGATTAAAAAATCGTAAAAATACTTAAAAATTGACAAAATTACTTTGAAAATGAAAAAAATATGTAGGGGAGAGTGGCTATCAATGTACCGGGTTTTTTTCAAGGTCATAGTACTTATTGAATTTCACCAATTTCAAGCACTTCTTTGCATCAATATAAAACTACAACACTTATCTAGGTAATGCACACATATTTTACACGATTTATTTTGATTAAATAATAAAATTTATGATTTTTCTAAAGTAACAAGCTTTTTTCATTTTCAACAACCTGGGTACACAATGAACCACCTCTATAAAAATACTAAAAATGTTCAACAATAATAATATTGCAATTTTCACTTTGTAAAAAAACTTATTTTCTATCAAATACTATAAAAAATTGTTACTTAACACTTTTTAATTGATAATGTATAACATAAATATACCTCAAATTTAAGTTAACTAGCTAAAATGGCATTTTAGTTTTGCTATGTTGAGAAAAGTACTGATAACAATCGCTGTAACATACTGTACGCATGCCTAGTTTTATAATCAACCATACCACTCTGGAAATCGAAAATACACTGAAATTCCAGGTGGTTCATTGTTCCCCGGTACATTGAATCAACATGACATTTGCAACAAAATTGGTTTTTTATCATTTAATCCAATATTTCAAAATCTTTATCTCATTAGAATATTGTAGTTAAGACCCAAAACAAAATAAATCGTAAGTACATTTATTTTTAAATGGCCTTATTTCAATTAAAAAACGTGTTTGTATTTTAGGTAAATTTTTTCTTCAGTACATCAAAAACAGTTTTTTCCAGTTTTCTCTGTAAAGAATAAATCCACACGTCTCAAATTTATGGACGTAGTGTATTTACGCAAACTTAATTTATATTTTAAATTAGGAGAATTTTTATTTAATTGTTTCTGAGAAAATTGGAATGGTTTATTGAAAAAACTGGTACATTGATGGCCACTCTCCCCTACAGAATAGATAAAATACAGAATAACCAGAAAGCAAAGAAGCAACTATAAATTGTTTTAAAAAATCTAGAAATTGTTTTTGAAATTAAAAAAAAGAACAATTAAAAATTTATTTAAGCTACTTCTACTTATCAAAAAAGGTTATAAACAGTATTTTTCAATTCCTAATTGAGTGTACTTTTAAGTAATCAAATAAAAAAAAATCATTTTTTTAGTCCTTTTTCCACTTAGGATGTTCACTTCATGAACATTTTTCTTCCATTTCAGCAGAAAAGTTTACTTTCTCATGGAGGAAGCAGAAAATTACGTTAAAAAAACTGAAAATTTTATTTTTTTATAAAATTGAAAATTGCGATTTATTCTATAAAATTTTGACAAAATATGAACTTTATATACAGTTTAATCGAAATATGTTTTGAAGCAAGGAATATAGAATCTGTTTAAAAAAGTGAAAAGTTAAATTAATTTAAAATGTTCTGATTGTTTTTTAAAGAAATTAAGAAGTGATGATATTTACTGCTTCTGTTCGTCGTAGGTATTGTAAAATTTCCAAATGTTATTAATTAGTTATTAACACTGGAGAAAAATTAGAAGATTGATTCATTATTAATTATTAATATTTGATTAAAAATTTACATATACCAAGAAATTAAAACAGAAAATCTAAGTAGAAGCTAAAGTATTTTATTAATTATTGATAGAAGAAAAAACTTGTAATACACCACGCTGAACATATCATAGCTCATTCGTAATCGTCATAATACGAATTTTCTCTGTGTCCATAATTACTGGTATTCTTAGCAAGTGCTCCTATTATGAGGGCTAATAACGTAGGTGATGCTTCTGGGTACCAAGATTTGTACTCCTCTGACTCGATTACTTGCCTAATATTCCTCTTAATAAAGTCAATTGTATCTTTTTTTAAAGTTTCATCATTACACTGATCAGCAAGAACAAGCACTTGTAGACAGTCATTCGTTTCTAAAGATTCAAATAATTTTGTAGAACACAACTTTTTTAGCTCTAACACATTGTACTTATCTGCAGCTTTATAAAGTTCATAAGCGTGAATTTCTATATCTTCAACAGATTGTGTGTAAATGTACCTCAAAAGTTCTTTAAAAACCTGGGGTTTTATATCAGTAATAGAACCTTTATTTTCCTGCACTTCTTTCATGTTTGCTGTAAACATTGCAAGGAAAACAGTAGATTTAGCAGCAAGAATTTGTGTGTGAACTCGAAATTCTTGTTTCTTAATATAAAATGTAAAATCGGACAATGCTTCATTCTCAAAAAGCAGTGAACCTGAGGTATTCTCCTGCAATGAAAAATATAAATACATAAAAATGTAAGTATAGGATTATAAATGAAAAAATGAATTAAAATATAATGTATAATTAAAAACTTATACATTAATACCTTACCTCGATTATTGTTGAATTTACTTTATTTGTATTAAATGATGAGAATAATGTTCCATTATTTCTTCTTGAAGATCTACTTGACATGACAATAGTTTGTACCACCCGGCCGGCCCTAGATTATTTAATAGGTATAAAATAAAAATTTTCTGAACACATTTCTTTGGCTTATTTTAAAGTTAAAAGTTCAAGGTTTTATTTTATTATTTAGCTTAATTTCAAATTTTTTCAATTACTTTTCTAGAAAATGCAACTCATCAAACTTGAAGAATGAAAATTTAGAAAAAAATTCACCTTTCTTTATCACATTGAATCTCCGTTTCTATTAATCGAAAAAGCTTTTAAATAGGACCATTTAACGGCAAATTTAATAAGCTTTCCAATCGTCTAAAAAAAATTTTATTTCGCTAATATCTGACAGAGTTATCAACATTTTACTACGGTCACGTTTTTAATCCCATTTTTGTAAGTAGTCCCACTATTTTAGTCGGTAGTGTATAATGGGAGCAAAAATGAGTTAATTATGTTACAGCATAAAGACAAATTATAATTAAGTAAGTACGAAGAAAAAAAATCGCTTGATGCGCTTCAAGTTACGAGATGTCCTTCTATTCTGTTTTCGCCCTCAGTCCAAATTTGTTTCGTTTTTACGAATACTTTAAATTTTTGTTATTTTACTCGAAGATATTTAATTTAAAAATATGGGCCAACATTTTTCAAATGTACTTTCCTTAGGATTAAAAATTTTTTGTTTCAATCGCTCTACGCGTTGATATAAGTTCTTTCAAAAAACTTTTAATATCGAAATTTCATTACACTTCCCTGGCGAAAATATCGGATTGAATTCCAATCAGTTTGAATAAGTTTTAATCAGTATTCTTCCGGGGCATTCCGAAATTTATTTCCGAGCCAATCAGTTTTTATCCGAATCTAAAAATGGATGTAACTTGACGAAAAATTATTTCCGAAATAATCTGTTTTATTCTGAAGCTAAATTTTAATCCGTTTAAATCCCGTTATTTCATTCCGAATCAATCCGTTCTAATTTTAGTCGGGTTTATTCGAATATGAAACGGATTGATTCGGAATGAAATAACGTGATTTAAACGGATTAAAATTTAGCTTCGGAATGAAACGGATTAATTCGGAATGATTCGAAAATAATTTTTCGTCAAGTTAAATCCATTTTTAGATTCGTTAAAAATCTGATTGGCTCGGAAACAAATTTCTGATCTGATTGAAATTCAATCCAATACTTTTGTCAGGGTTCAAACTCTTGCTTCTTAGAATCTAAAATGAATATTTGAAGAAACTTGTTTAACAAAATTTTTTTAAGACTCAAATTAAAAAAAATCTGTTGGGTAAATACGTTATGTTATTAAAAACTTGCGTTTTTCTATTATACCACAAAAAAGTTTTTATATATAAGCTCTGAAACAAATGTTTGATTTAATATATAATAATTAGCAAAATGTTGATTCCAATTTTAAAACTCAATATTATTATTTAGCTTTCGGTTTGAATATTATTAACTAAATAGGTACATAATATTTTTATGTAAAATTCTTCATTTTAATTTTTTTTAAATGTGCCTTACTTAAAATCAACAGTTATTGTTTTATACTAAAAAAAAAAATAAAATATATATCAGAGGGAAAAGTTTCATATTCTGATAAAAGCAAAAGTATTTCCCAATCAAGAAAAAATTAGTTTTAATAATAATTATAATCTTGTATTTAATTTGTGTGTAATAAAAAGTGAATATCTTTTTCCGTTTCTCTAAAAAAGTGATTAATTATGTTAAAAACAAGTGACTAATAAGTATTTTGACGTTAGAAATTACTTAAGAGGGTACATTTTTGGAAACCGTTTTTTATTTATTTAAAATTTAAATAATTTAAAAGACAAATTGAAAATTTGTGATAAAGAGTTTTTGCAAGACATTAAAAGAAGATTGATGAATATTTGTTTATTTTTTATTTAGTTATAAATTACTTTTTTTAAAAAGCTGTTTTAATCCGATCATTTAGAATAAGAATAAGAGGAATATAATATAAATAGAAAAAGCTATTCGTGAAAGCATCTTAAAAAACTATATTAAACAATGAAATTACGTGAAATTACTTGACTTTTTCTGAATGTCTTATATCTTAAACAAATAAGACACATGTTTTTATAGTGTAATTAAAGCGGAATCAAAAATGAATTAAAATTTTAGTTCGAGCAAAAATGGAAAAAAAATTGTAACATGTTTTTGCGCTCAGTGAAATCTTTACCCCGTTTTTGCTATTTGACAACTTTATACTTACGTTCCGAACTTTTTAAAAGGTAGATTGTACAGTTCAATAAGAGTTCAAATTACTGCAAATTTTCGATTTTTAATAATAATTTTAACATTACTTTTAGACAATTAATTATATGTTTAAGGCATGAAGACTAGAATAAGGAGGTGAAATAAGTGGAGTGGGGGTGTCCACAGAAGCAGGCTAGCCAGTAGGCGCCTCTTTTCGGTTCGGGCTTTGCTCAGTAACGAATTTGAGTTTTCTGCGCACGAAGAGGGAGAAGGGAGAAGCAGCTGTTGATCAGCTCTCTTTTCCCTTCTCTTGTTTCTCCCTCTTACGTGCGCAGAAAACTAAAATTCGTTACTGAGCAAAGCCCGAACCAAAAAGAGGCGCCTACTGGCTAGCCTGTTTGCCGCGCCACCGTTCCCTGTGGTAAAACTATCTAATTTCACCTCCTTATTCTAGTCTTCATGGTTTAAGGCTTAAGCAGATAGAAATACGGTTACGGGGCCAGAGCATAAGACAGAAAAGGTCAGAAACAGTCTCTGTCCTTTATTATCTCATGTCCTGCTCCCGTAACCGTATTCGTTGTGCTTTGGGCTTTATACTACGATTGCATGCAGGGATGGAAAAGTAATTTACTTGACACAATACATTTTCGGCAGGGTTGTGTACGTACACCCCTGAAATAGGATTCCGTTCTGCGTTGCGTTGTAATGAGATAGAAAAAGACCAAGTATATGTGTGTCCTATTCTTTCTCATATTACAACGCAACGCAAAGCGGAGTCATGTGACGCCGGCCTGAGTCAGAAAAGGACAGAAACAGTCTCTGTCCTTTAATAGTCTAAGGGCGCAGTCCCATGATGTAGAATAGTAGAATACAGGCAAACCTGTCATGAGAGAACCTGCCATGAGACAATTTTCCCCTATCGCGACCCCCTTCCACGAGTCATATATTTAAACTTGCGCCATGCGCAGTCGTGCCATAATTGCTGACCAATCACTGCGCAACAATTTCTCCTCACGTGAAAAACCTGTAATGAGAGAAACCCCCACTACATTTCTCTCATGACAGGTTTGCCTGTAGTGGAAAAGATTTCTGCCAATCAAAATTTAGTCTCTATCAGAAAACATTACTTTACCGCCAGAGACTAAATTTTGATTGGCTGAAATCTATTCCACATTACCGGACTGCGGCCCCTAACGCACAATGAATCGTAATCGCTAATCCTTAATCGTAAGAATGAGAGGAAGCAGGACAGATATATGTCTGTCCTACTTCCTCTCATTCTTACGATTAAGGCCGTTGGAGACACAGAGTCCGCAGAGAATCTGTAGGGGGGAGCAGTGGTTCTCAAAGACTGTCCCCATGCGTTTTGAAGACTTAGGAATTTTTCGCGACAAAGTCCAACACTTTTCCCACAAAAGAACATCGTACTGCAAATTCTATTGAAATAAAGATTCAGAAAAATACTTACTTTTGAAAAATCAAGTATTTCCTGAGCTTTAGTGTCTCGAGGAAATTCGTGTGATGAAAACAACCTCCAATGATGTTCCATGTTTGGCAATTTTTTCCAATAAAACCAGACACTTTTTCCGAAAATGAAAATCGTAGTGAAAATTTAAATTTAATTAGCATTTTTTCACTTATTTTGTTTTTGGCATATGAGTTTTTAAATCGCGTCAGTCTCTCGAGGAAATACAAAATCACTTGACACTTCACTCACTGATTCCCACTTTGACAATTTTTTTCGGCAAAACCAGACACTTTTTCCGAAAATGAAAATCGTAGTGAAAATTTAAATTTAATTATCACTTTTTCACTTATTTTGTTTTTGGCATTTGAGTTTTTAAACCGCGTCAATCTCTCGAGGAAATACAAAATCACTTGACACTTCACTCACTGATTCCCACTTTGACAATTTTTTTCGGCAAAACCAGACACTTTTTCCGAAAATGAAAATCGTAGTGAAAATTTAAATTTAATTAGCACTTTTTAACTTTTTTTGTTTTTGGTATTTGAGTTTTTAAATCGCGTCAATCTCTCGAGAAAAGTAAATTTTTTTCAATTTCATCAATGAAAATGTCAAACAATGTAGCAGAATATAGTTTGTCGTGCGCTGTTCTGATACGGCATTTTCGGGTACTATAATTCACACGGCGCCGCCTTTGAAATTATAGACAGGCGTACATTATATTCATTATATTAATCAACCTATTTATAAAATTCAATGTTTAGATATTAATTGTAAAAATTTAATATAAAAAATTAATGTCAAGTTCCAAACATAATTTTGCTAACTTTGTACAAAAAATAAAAGTTGTTTGTTATTTGAAGTGTAATTAGCTCTATTGAAAAGACGCATTTAAAATAATTTAAACCATTCAAATGCAACAAGTACATTATTTACTGTAAATCATGCATTAATAATTTCTAAACAATTTAAATATTTTTTAAAATCTAAGAGTTGAAGGAAAAATAGTAGAGCTTATTTAGTTTATCAGAAGAATGCAACCCGACTTACAGAGGAGATGGGAAATAGATATTGTATAGGAACTGAAATAAGTGTTTCTTTTAATTTTTTAAAATTAAATAAACAGAGCATTCGATAAATATTTTATACATAACGTAAAAATTAAAGAAATAATTAAAACGCAAGAAAGGACTAAAAAAATAGTGTAATATCAAAAAAATTAAATGAACAGGAAGAAAATGGAGAAATGTTTTTTTCTTAATCTAACAAACTGTAAAAAATGTAAAAAGTAAAAAAGAATAAGTAAGTAAGTTTGTAAAAAAACTCTCAAGAAATAGACAAGATGTGAAAAGAAATTGAATAAATTTACAAAAAAATAAGTGTATTTACTTTTAAAAGTATAGAAATAATTATTAAAATTAACGTAATAAAAAGTTTAATGAATGTATAAATAAGAAAACTGTGTAATATAATATTAAATAATTTTTATAAAAAGAAGAAAATTAAAGAAAATCCTAAAAAGAACAGAGACAAATACCAAAAAAAAAAATATCAAAAATACCTAAACGGAGAAAAAATTTTAAAAATGTTGTAAAAATAATAAATTATAATATAAAAATGAAAGTAAAATCTCTTAAAAATCTTGTAAGAATATTACCAAAGGAAGGATTATTGTGAATATGGAAATTAATTAATATTAATGAATTAAGATGCATTGAAATTTAAATTAATTTAAATTTAAAAGTTGGTACAAATTGAAATATGAGTTCATTGACGTTTGGAATTTATATAACTTTTAATGACTTGAAGATATACAAATCTAATATTATTTTTTGATAACTTGATACCAAAAATTTGTAAATTGTTGGTATTTTGATCATCTGTATTAATACAATTTTTTAAATTTTATAACGAATAACCCTGGTAGATGGCCGGAACCGTGGGAGAACGAATCTGGGTTCTTTCAGAGTACTCGTTCGTTCCCGTAGGGTTCTTTGTTGAATATTGGCAAAATATAATAAAAATTGGGCAAAAGGGTTATTATTAGGATAAAGTGTGACTTTCTTAATAAGATTGATAAGGTTTTGGGTGGCAAAATAATGTTTTTAAACAAAAAAATAGAAAATTCTAAAATTGATACTTTAAAGGTGTTTCCACACACGGCACGTGTCAACTTTTGATAGAGTTCGCATCAGATTTAAATATGTCCATCTGATTTGGAAAATTGAAGAGTTAAAAACGTGTACATTTCTATAGAAATGTGCATTTAATTAGAAATGAAAATGTGTAATTTGACGAAGGAAGATAAAAAAGTGAATTTTTAAGTTAGAAATAATAAAGTGTAGCAACATATCCTGGCAACTTAGCCTAAAAACAAATAATGTTTTTTTCCTAAAATAATTGGTATTTAATTAGTTAATTTATTATTTCATAACTATTTTCCTATTTTTTCTTTGAATCTTATCCTTTTTTCCCACTTCAAGTATAATAAGAAAATATACACATTAAATATAACCTCAAAGTGTCACATATTGTTTTTTATATCTCTCCCTAATGTAAATAAAAGTTAATATAAACAAATTAGAATTTTCCAAGTAAAATTAAGAGACATGTGTCTTTTCGATTTATAAAAGAAATCATTTATACACGAAATTTTAAGTATTTCAACTTTTTCTAAAAAAAAAACCATTTTCAATTTGACTTTTGTGACATTTGAGACTTTTGTGTGTCATTTATTGTCAAATTATGAAAATCAATTTTCTTTTCTTGATTCTTGTTAGATACTATAAGGTTCTTTAAAAATCCTTATAAACTTTCTGAACATCTTAAAAATTAAAAAAGTCTCGACTAATTTTCCAAAACTAAAACAAAACAATTTTCTCGTAAACACCACCTACGACTCATTTTGCTCAAGATTTAATATTTCTGGTATATTATCTTTCTCTAGTTTATTATTATTTTTTTGTAATTTACCTGACAAAAAACAACAAGTTTACAAAAATAAAAACTCTAAATTTTTTCAAGATTTTCCAATTTTTCTTCAAAATTGTTACAATAATGAACTTTAATCCAAATTTTATCGTTTTCATTTCTAATAATTGTTTCGAGCTCTACAAAATAAAGTCAAATTATCGTCATATTGTGACAATTTTAAAGATCAGAAAGCTCAAATCTTTTAAAAATTTCTAGTTTTTTATAAATAGGTATTTTTCTAAAATATTATTTATAATAAACTCGAAATTTTTAAAAGATTTGAGCTTTCTGATCTTTAAAATTGTCACAATATGACGATAAATTGACTTTATTTTGTAGAGCTCAAAATAAATATTAAAAATGAAAAAAAATAAAATTTGTATTAAAGTTCATTAGGGTAATATTTTTGAAAAAAAATTAAAAAATCATAAAATCTTGAAAACCAGTTTCTTCTTTTCTGGTGAGCAAAATATTTGATTTACAGTTTTTTTCGCAGGTAAATTACAAGAAAATTATAAGAAACTTGAAGAAATTAATTTTTTAGAAAAATACTTATTTATAAAAAACTCGAAATTTTTAAAAAGATTTGAGATTTTTAATATTTGGAATTAACATAATATGACGATAATTTGATTGTATTTTGTAGAGCTTAAAATAAATATTAAACATGAAAATTAATTAAAGTTTATTATGATATTATTTTTTAAGAAAAATTGAAAAATCTCGAAAACCAGATTTTTGTTTTCTGGTGACCAAAGTATTGTATTTAGAATTTTTTAATTTTGTGCACTTGTTTTTTGTCAGGTAAATTACAAAAAAATAATAATAAACTAGAGAAAGATAATATACCAGAAATATTAAATCTTGAGCAAAATGAGTCGTAGGTGGTGTTTACGAGAAAATTGTTTTGTTTTAGTTTTGGAAAATTAGTCGAGACTTTTTTAATTTTTAAGATGTTCAGAAAGTTTATAAGGATTTTTAAAGAACCTTATAGTATCTAACAAGAATCAAGAAAAGAAAATTGATTTTCATAATTTGACAATAAATGACACACAAAAGTCTCAAATGTCACAAAAGTCAAATTGAAAATGGTTTTTTTTTAGAAAAAGTTGAAATACTTAAAATTTCGTGTATAAATGATTTCTTTTATAAATCGAAAAGACACATGTCTCTTAATTTTACTTGGAAAATTCTAATTTGTTTATATTAACTTTTATTTACATTAGGGAGAGATATAAAAAACAATATGTGACACTTTGAGGTTATATTTAATGTGTATATTTTCTTATTATACTTGAAGTGGGAAAAAAGGATAAGATTCAAAGAAAAAATAGGAAAATAGTTATGAAATAATAAATTAACTAATTAAATACCAATTATTTTAGGAAAAAAACATTATTTGTTTTTAGGCTATGTTGCCAGGATATGTTGCTACACTTTATTATTTCTAACTTAAAAATTCACTTTTTTATCTTCCTTCGTCAAATTACACATTTTCATTTCTAATTAAATGCACATTTCTATAGAAATGTACACGTTTTTAACTCTTAAATTTTCCAAATCAGATGGACATATTTAAATCTGCCGCGAACTCTATCAAAAGTTGACACGTGCCGTGTGTGGAAACACCTTTAAAGTATCAATTTTAGAATTTTCTATTTTTTTGTTTAAAAACATTATTTTGCCACCCAAAACCTTATCAATCTTATTAAGAAAGTTACACTTTATCCTAATAATAACCCTTTTGCCCAATTTTTATTATATTTTGCCAACATTCAACAAAGAACCCTACGGGAACGAACGAGTACTCTGAAAGAACCCAGATTCGTTCTCCCACGGTTCCGGCCATCTACCAGGGAAAATATTAAAATTTTCAAGATTTATCCACAAATTTCTGTTTTTTTTATGATTTGCGATACTTTACATGCAATATTGGACATCCGGAGAATTGAAAATTTTTTTTTCCATTTAAATCAATAACAGCCCTGTTTATAGATTACATTTATTTTATTTATTTCAAGCAATCTATACATATATCTTTGATGAATAATTTGATCTCTGTTTCCGAACTTCTATGTAAGTCGGGTTGCCTTCTTTCTCTGCACTAAATAAACCATAAGGATTTATGATGTAACTCTTAGTATTAAAGAAATAATTTAGCAAAAAAAAGATAAAATTTTTTCCTACATAAATTTTAATTTGTTAATTTTAAATTATGCAATTCTTTATTACAATATTAAATATAATAAACAAATTAATAATGTTCTAAAACAAGTATTAAAGTAAATTTCTTATTTCTTCAAAATAAAAGGGAGAATGTTTGTTACATAATATAAATATTATATAATTTTTTTTTAATATATTGAATGTTTTAAAAATAAAATAAATTAGTTCAAAAATGATATTAGATTAAACTACATATCTTTTAAAAATAAAATGTAAGAAACTACTTGGTAAATAAATTATATTTACTTATTTAATTTTAAATCATACATTTTTTAAACCACGTTTTTTTTTCTTATAAAAAAAGAGATATACATTTGTCTGTGTAGCATAAAATATATACAATTTATTGACAACATTTTCAGAAAAAGCTGTCTCAAATTCGACCAATGCAGATGAAAATTCTAAACATGACAGTTAAATTTCAAAAATATTTGTTAACATGCCCAAGTTATTAAATATTTAACAAAAAAGATCTATAAAAACGATTTAGCTTTCAAGAAAGTGCAACATTCGCAGTTTACAAAATTTTTTCCACGACATTTGTAGAAAAGTTTAATTTTTGCTTCAGTCAGTAAGCACAAAGTTTCTTATTTCTGATCTAAATTTGTTAAATATTTGATAACATGACCAAGTTATTAAATATTTAACAAATTAGACCAATAAGAACGATTAACCTATCGTGAAAGTGAAAAATTCACATTTTACAAAACTTTTTCCACGACATTTGTAGAAAAATTTAATTTTTGCTTCGGTCAATAAGCACAAAGTTTCTTATTTCTGATCTAAATTTGTTAAATATTCGATAACATGACCAAGTTATTAAATATTTAAAAAATTAAATCTATAAACACGTTTTAGCTTACGAGAAAGTAGAAAATTCGCAGTTTACAAAATTCTTTACACGATATTTGTAGAAAAATTTAATTTTTGCTTCAGTCAATAAGCACAAAGTTTCTTATTTCTGATCTAAATTTGTTAAATATTCAATAACTTGTGCATGTTATCAAATATTTAACAAATTTAGATCAGAAATAAGAAACTTTGTGCTTATTGACTGAAGCAAAAATTAAATTTTTCTACAAATATCGTGTAAAGAATTTTGTAAACTGCGAATTTTCTACTTTCTCCTAAGCTAAAACGTTTTTATAGATTTAATTTTTTAAATATTTAATAACTTGGTCATGTTATCGAATATTTAACAAATTTAGATCAGAAATAAGAAACTTTGTGCTTGTTGACCGAAGCAAAAATTAAATTTTTCTACAAATATGGTGTAAAAAATTTTGTAAACTGCGAATTTTCCACTTTCTCGTAAGCTAAAACGTTTTTATAGATCTATTTTGTTAAATATTCAATAACTTGTGCATGTTATCAAATATTTAACAAATTTAGATGAGAAATAAGAAACTTTGTGCTTATTGACTGAAGCAAAAATTAAATTTTTCTACAAATATCGTGTAAAGAATTTTGTAAACTGCGAATTTTCTACTTTCTCGTAAGCTAAAACGTGTTTATAGATTTAATTTTTTAAATATTTAATAACTTGGTCATGTTATCGAATATTTAACAAATTTAGATCAGAAATAAGAAACTTTGTGCTTATTGACCGAAGCAAAAATTAAATTTTTCTACAAATATCGTGTAAAGAATTTTGTAAACTGCGAATTTTCTACTTTCTCGTAAGCTAAAACGTGTTTATAGATTTAATTTTTTAAATATTTAATAACTTGGTCATGTTATCGAATATTTAACAAATTTAGATCAGAAATAAGAAACTTTGTGCTTATTGACCGAAGCAAAAATTAAATTTTTCTACAAATGTCGTGGAAAAAGTTTTGTAAAATGTGAATTTTTCACTTTCACGATAGGTTAATCGTTCTTATTGGTCTAATTTGTTAAATATTTAATAACTTGGTCATGTTATCAAATATTTAACAAATTTAGATCAGAAATAAGAAACTTTGTGCTTACTGACTGAAGCAAAAATTAAACTTTTCTACAAATGTCGTGGAAAAAATTTTGTAAACTGCGAATGTTACACTTTCTTGAAAGCTAAATCGTTTTTATAGATCTTTTTTGTTAAATATTTAATAACTTGGGCATGTTAACAAATATTTTTGAAATTTAACTGTCATGTTTAGAATTTTCATCTGCATTGGTCGAATTTGAGACAGTTTTTTCTGAAAATGTTGTCAATAAATTGTATATATTTTATGCTACACAGATAAATGTATATCTCTTTTTTTATAAGAAAAAAAACGTGGTTTAAAAAATGTATGATTTAAAATTAAATAAGTAAATATAATTTATTTACCAAGTAGTTTCTTACATTTTATTTTTAAAAGATATGTAGTTTAATCTAATATCATTTTTGAACTAATTTATTTTATTTTTAAAACATTCAATATATTAAAAAAAAATTATATAATATTTATATTATGTAACAAAAATTCTCCCTTTTATTTTGAAGAAATAAGAAATTTACTTTAATACTTGTTTTAGAACATTATTAATTTGTTTATTATATTTAATATTGTTATAAAGAATTGCATAATTTAAAATTAACAAATTAAAATTTATGTAGGAAAAAATTTTATCTTTTTTTTGCTAAATTATTTCTTAAATACTAAGAGTTACATCATAAATCCTTATGGTTTATTTAGTGCAGAGAAAGAAGGCAACCCGACTTACATAGAAGTTCGGAAACAGAGATCAAATTATTCATCAAAGATATATGTATAGATTGCTTGAAATAAATAAAATAAATGTAATCTATAAACAGGGCTGTTATTGATTTAAATGGAAAAAAAAATTTTCAATTCTCCGGATGTCCAATATTGCATGTAAAGTATCGCAAATCATAAAAAAAACAGAAATTTGTGGATAAATCTTGAAAATTTTAATATTTTATTCGTTATAAAATTTAAAAAATTGTATTAATACAGATGATCAAAATACCTACAATTTACAAATTTTTGGTATCAAGTTATCAAAAAATAATATTAGATTTGTATATCTTCAAGTCATTAAAAGTTATATAAATTCTAAACGTCAATGAACTCATATTCCAATTTGTACCAACTTTTAAATTTAAATTAATTTAAATTTCAATGCATCTTAATTCAATAATATTAATTAATTTCCATATTCACAATAATCCTTCCTTTGGTAATATTCTTATAAGATTTTTAAGAGATTTTACTTTCATTTTTATATTATAATTTATTATTTTTACAACATTTTTAAAATTTTTTCTCCGTTTAGGTATTTTTGATATTTTTTTTTTTGATATTTGTCTCTGTTCTTTTTAGGATTTTCTTTAATTTTCTTCTTTTTATAAAAATTATTTAATATTATATTACACAGTTTTCTTATTTATACATTCATTAAACTTTTTATTACGTTAATTTTAATAATTATTTCTATACTTTTAAAAGTAAATACACTTATTTTTTTGTAAATTTATTCAATTTCTTTTCACATCTTGTCTATTTCTTGAGAGTTTTTTTACAAACTTACTTACTTATTCTTTTTTACTTTTTACATTTTTTACAGTTTGTTAGATTAAGAAAAAAACATTTCTCCATTTTCTTCCTGTTCATTTAATTTTTTTGATATTACACTATTTTTTTAGTCCTTTCTTGCGTTTTAATTATTTCTTTAATTTTTACGTTATGTATAAAATATTTATCGAATGCTCTGTTTATTTAATTTTAAAAAATTAAAAGAAACACTTATTTCAGTTCCTATACAATATCTATTTCCCATCTCCTCTGTAAGTCGGGTTGCATTCTTCTGATAAACTAAATAAGCTCTACTATTTTTCCTTCAACTCTTAGATTTTAAAAAATATTTAAATTGTTTAGAAATTATTAATGCATGATTTACAATAAATAATGTACTTGTTGCATTTGAATGGTTTAAATTATTTTAAATGCGTCTTTTCAATAGAGCTAATTACACTTCAAATAACAAACAACTTTTATTTTTTGTACAAAGTTAGCAAAATTATGTTTGGAACTTGACGTTAATTTTTTATATTAAATTTTTACAATTAATATCTAAACATTGAATTTTATAAATAGGTTGATTAATATAATGAATATAATGTACGCCTGTCTATAATTTCAAAGGCGGCGCCGTGTGAATTATAGTACCCGAAAATGCCGTATCAGAACAGCGCACGACAAACTATATTCTGCTACATTGTTTGACATTTTCATTGATGAAATTGAAAAAAATTTACTTTTCTCGAGAGATTGACGCGATTTAAAAACTCAAATACCAAAAACAAAAAAAGTTAAAAAGTGCTAATTAAATTTAAATTTTCACTACGATTTTCATTTTCGGAAAAAGTGTCTGGTTTTGCCGAAAAAAATTGTCAAAGTGGGAATCAGTGAGTGAAGTGTCAAGTGATTTTGTATTTCCTCGAGAGATTGACGCGGTTTAAAAACTCAAATGCCAAAAACAAAAAAAGTGAAAAAGTGCTAATTAAATTTAAATTTTCACTACGATTTTCATTTTCGGAAAAAGTGTCTGGTTTTGCCGAAAAAAATTGTCAAAGTGGGAATCAGTGAGTGAAGTGTCAAGTGATTTTGTATTTCCTCGAGAGATTGACGCGGTTTAAAAACTCAAATGCCAAAAACAAAATAAGTGAAAAAGTGATAATTAAATTTAAATTTTCACTACGATTTTCATTTTCGGAAAAAGTGTCTGGTTTTGCCGAAAAAAATTGTCAAAGTGGGAATCAGTGAGTGAAGTGTCAAGTGATTTTGTATTTCCTCGAGAGACTGACGCGATTTAAAAACTCATATGCCAAAAACAAAATAAGTGAAAAAGTGCTAATTAAATTTAAATTTTCACTACGATTTTCATTTTCGGAAAAAGTGTCTGGTTTTGCCGAAAAAAATTGTCAAAGTGGGAATCAGTGAGTGAAGTGTCAAGTGATTTTGTATTTCCTCGAGAGACTGACGCGATTTAAAAACTCATATGCCAAAAACAAAATAAGTGAAAAAGTGCTAATTAAATTTAAATTTTCACTACGATTTTCATTTTCGGAAAAAGTGTCTGGTTTTATTGGAAAAAATTGCCAAACATGAAACATCATTGGAGGTTGTTTTCATCACACGAATTTCCTCGAGACACTAAAGCTCAGGAAATACTTGATTTATCAAAAGTAAGTATTTTTCTGAATCTTTATTTCAATAGAATTTGCAGTACGATGTTCTTTTGTGGGAAAAGTGTTGGACTTTGTCGCGAAAAATTCCTAAGTCTTCAAAACGCATGGGGACAGTCTTTGAGAACCACTGCTCCCCCCTACAGATTCTCTGCGGACTCTGTGTCTCCAACGGCCTTAAGGATTAGCGATTACGATTCAATGTGCGTTAGGCCATTATCTCATGACCTGCTCCCGTAACCGTATTCATTGCAGGATCAGATCACCAAGCTGCAATGCATTGAGGTTGAACACTGGATAACTCTTCCGCCCAACCGGTGGCGGCGCCACGAGTCCGCACATTCTGTTGTGTGTACACGCAAAAACTTTACATGTATTAGTTTAAGGGTTGGTGCGCAATTATTCGCAATCATTGCGTACCAGCCTTTAAACTTTAAACATGTAAAGTTTGTGCGTGTACACACAACAGAATGTGAATGTGTTGCGGACTCGTGGCGCCGCGACCGGTTGGGCGGAAGAGTTATCCAGTGTTCAACCTCAATGCATTGCAGCTTGGGGACCCTGATTCTATGTGCGTTGGACTTAGGGTGCGATCCCATGTGAGCAGAAAACGTAAACGGAAAGCAGAAAATCATGAGAGTGAGAGTGACAGACGTATATCATTGACTCTCTCACTCTCATGATTTTCTGCTTTCCGTTTACGTTTTCTGCTCACATGGGATCGCACCCTTAACCTTGAGTTTTTACAGAAACTACGTGCGTTCTTTACGTTTGTAATTCAGGCAAATCTCTCCCACGATGCGGTGAAATCAAATGGATTAGTCAAACGTTGTGTTGTAATGAGAAAGACGTAAATGTATCTTTGTCTCCCTCTCTCTCATTACGACGCATCGTTTAAAGGAACCAAGTGATTTCACCCTTAAGTTTATGCTAAACGATAAATAAAGCTAAGGGTAACATCCCATGTGGGTAGAAAGCGTTGAACCGAAAGCAGAAATCATGAGAGTGAGAGAGGTAGGTAGATATCACTATCTCTCTCACTCTCATGATTTTCTGCTTTCGGTTTTGCGCTTTCTGCTCACATGGGATTTTACCCTCAAGGTACGGCCACACCTCGGGAGGCAAGGAGCCGGCAGAAGTACTTTTGTCCTTCTTACTCTAACTTACGGGAAGGAAGCTGGCTCCTTGCCTCCCGAGGTGTAGCCGTACCTTCAGGCATTTGTCACTTCTTCCATCCTGAGTTTTTTCAATGTGACAGAAAAGGACAGAAATACTGTCTGTCTTTTTCTATCCCATTGCACAAATTCAGGATGTAAAAGAAAAACATTAGCCTGTGTTACATGCAAAAAGGATTAGAGGATTAATAAAATAGAATAAACCAATCAAAAATATATTCCAATGTGACAAATTACTTGATTCATCTATTTTATTCCACTAATCCTCCAATCCACTGCAGTTGACATTAACTTCACTCTAAATATATTAATGTATATTAGTATCCCAGTAAGAAGAGAGTAATTAAAAAATATTAAAAAATGTTAATATTTTTGAATACGTTTTCTGTCCAATACATTTGTATCCGGTGATAGCACCTACTTTTACCCGAAAATCAATCCTTATGAATATAGGTTTAAAAAATTTGTCAATCCAAATGAATCCCTTTATAATGGAAAAAAAATAAAATGAATATTTTTTAATATCTGCAGTTCAGGTTATTGAATACAAATGAATCTCTTTATAATAAAAATGCAATTAAAATAAAATGAAAATTTATCCGAATGAATACCCTTATAATTGAAAAATATAAAATGAACATTTTAAATACTCACGATTCAGTTTTATTTAATCCAAATAAATACCATTATAATGAAAAAAGAAATGAAAATTTGAAAACACATAGTTCAGATTATTCAATCCAAATTAATCTCTTTATAATTTAAATAAATAAAACCAAATCCATTGTTCTAAATACTCATCTCTTTAAAAATAAATCAGTGAAAAGTCACTGAAGAAATTCAAATTAATATACATTTCTACTAATTTTTTTAAATTCTTTACTAAAGTTTTAGTGGAAATTGACTGAAAATAAGTAAAAAGTTCCACTAATTCGAATTAGTGACCGTTTTTCACTAATTCAGATTAAAAGAGCACATTTGAAATCACTGTAAGGTGTAAACAAAGAAGTAACAAAGAATTTCAATTTTTGAAATTAATTTCATTAATTTCGATTTATAGGGTTATAAACAACTCCCATAAATGGGGGGTATTTATACACAATTTATGTAATTATTAATTTATAACTAATATCCAAATGAACCTAGCGAGTTGTAGTCTTTTCTTATTTAACTATTTTTTTATATTTTCAAAACAATAACTTATTCAGTCAAATTAACCACAACAACCAATTGCAATTGTTATAAACAAATTATTGTTTATAATGATTAATTACTCACAAATTCACCTGGAAAGACACAACTTTTTCCTAATTTTACAAATTAATGGCCTATGGTTAGAAAAATAAAAATTGTTGACTGTCAATTATTATTTACTAGCAACATTAACGCGCGCTCAAGCGCGCGACAAACTTTACATTATTGGTCATTTAAAAACATAAATTTTTGCAAATTCAAATAATGAAACTTACGAAATTGAAGAATATATTTGAAAAATGACAAAAATACATTGACATTTGAAAACAAATGTCGAAAAATAGCTACATAATTACACAATTGAAAAGAATAGTTTAAAAATTTTAACAATAAATTTTAATTTTAAACAAAAGAGTTGAAAAATTATAGGAATAACTGTTGGAAATACCTAATTGTAAATTGAACAACTGTATTGAAAATCGATAAAAATAATTGAAATTGAAGAAAATAATAAAAATTGAGGAAATAAATTGAAAATTTGAAAAAAATAATTGATAATAAACAACAAAATTACAAAATGGCAAAAATAATTGACAATTGAAAACAAAATTCAAAAGATGGCTAGATTAATACACAACCGATCAAAATAACTTAAAAAATCGAAGAATAGTTATAAAATTTTAAGATAATAATTGCAAATTGAAAAATTGTAGGAAATAAATGAAAACTGCGGAAAATGATTAATAATATTGAAGGAAATAGTTGAAAAATGACGAAAATAATTGTCAATTGAAAACAAAAATCGAAAAATAACTAGATTAATAGACAACTGAAAAAATAATTGAAAAAATTAAACAAGAAATATTAAATTTAAAGAAAATAATTGCAAATTGAAAAATTAAGAAAATTGTAGGAATAATTGCAATTTTAAAACAATTTTTATGAGTGTACAAAATAATTGAAAAAGTCCAAGAATTATAGGAAATTGAGGAATTAATTGAAAATCGATCAAAATAATTTAAAATTAAAGAAAATATTTGAGAATTGAAGAAAATAATTAAAAATTGAAGAAATAAATTGAAAATTAAAGAATTGAGGAAATAAATTGAGAACTGAAGAAATACATCGAAAATTTAAGAATTAAATTAAAATTTTAAAAAATAATAATTAATAACTGAAAAAAAAATTAGAAAATGACGAAAATAAATGACAACTGAAAACACAATTCAAAATATGGCTAGATTAACACGCAACTCAACAAAATCTATATAAATAAAATCAACATTTTGTCTGTACATTGCGCCAAACTCAAAAAATTTTACATACTTTTTCGTTTTAAGTATTAGAGTGTCACTCTACTTAGATTTATAAAAAAAAAAATTTTAGAAAATATTATTAAAAGCTGAGATATACAACTAAGTCACATTTTCACATACACGTACATACATACACATAAACATGCATACATACACACACATATACACACAAACACATACTCACATATACACACACTTTTCACTATGATATTTGTAAACAGCGGATCAAATTACGTAAGCATACGAAGTATCAAAAAGATTTGAGGTTTAAGCTGCGAAGTACACCCAAATTTGTTTCAAACACCTGCATGAAAATAATTTTTGTCAAAAAATACTTTCTGTCGGAAAATGCATGCTTTAAAAAATACTTTCAGTCAGAGAATATTTTTGGTCAAAAAATACTGTTGATGGCACGCCACTAGATTTCGATGCCCGCCGAAGGCGGGCTCTAAAGCTAGTAATTTATAAAATCAAAGAATAATTATAAAATTTTTAGTTAATAATTTAAAATTGAAAAATTGTAGGAATTAATTGAAAACTGCGGAAAATAATTAAAAATTGAATTTAAAAAATAACTAGAGTAATTGAAAAAATGAAGAAAATATGTGAAAAATGACGAAAATAATTGTCAAGTAAAAAGAAAATTAAAAAATAACTAGATTAATAGACAACTGAAAAAAATAATTGAAAAAATGAAACAAGTAATATTAAATGTAAAGAAAATAATTGTAAATTGAAAAATTTAGAAAATTATAGAAATAATTGTTGGAAATAATTGCCCATTTAACATAACTGGATTGAAAATCGAAAAAAATAATTAAAATTGTAAAAAGTAATTGAAAATAGAAGAAAGCAATTAAACATTGAAGAATGGAATTGAAATTGAAAGAATATACTTAAAAATTGAAAAAGAGTAATTGAAAAAAGCCGAGAATTAATGAATATATCTTAGAAGAAAAAAATTGAAAACTGAAGATTGGAAATAAAAATTGAAGAATGGCATTAAAAATTAAAGAACATAATTGAATAATTGTATTTAAAATTAAAGAAACTTAATGATATCGAACAAAATAATAGAAAAAAGCGATAATTTTTTAATATTAAAGAAAATAACTGAAAATTGAAAAGTGGAATTTAAATTTGAAGAAAATAACTGAGAAATGAAGAATTCTAGAATTGAATAATTGATTTGCAATTTTAAAACAATTTTTATGACTGTAAAAAATAATTGAAAAAGTCCGGGAATTATTGGAAATTGAGGAATTAATTGAAAATTGATCAAAATAATTAAAAATTAAAGAAAATATTTGAGAATTAAAGAAAATAATTAAAAATTGAAGAAATAAATTGGAAATTAAAGAATTAAATGGAAATTTCAAGAAAATAATTGATAATTAAAAGAAAAATTACAATATGACGAAAATAATTAACTATTAAATATTATAGCTATTGCTAATAATTTGTGGTGTAAAAAACGAAAATAATATGTACATAAAATTTACTTAGTAACAGTATCCATTTTTCTATCCAGAAAGTCTGGCAGTCCATATAGCACTTTCACAACCGTTTTTATAGTTTTTATAATGAAAACCGAAAAAAATTTTGTCAGTATAATTTAATTTTAAGTTTTGAATGAGCGTTTTTGGTACGTGTTGACCGGATCAAAATTTAACGAAAACTGAGTTTACAAGGAAAGTGACAGTTGAGATGAAACACATGTTAAAAGTCATAAAAGGATCAAGCGAGGGTTCAAGAACAGTTTCAGTTGTCTCGATAGGAAAAAAAAATTTGTTTGTGTGGGTGCATTGTTATGAAGGGGTCAAGATTTTAGAGGCCTCGGGAAACATTTTTGTGACGATGTAAATGAAAATACTCGTGAAAATATAAACAGAAATATTGCTGAGATTAAAACTATAAAATTGCTTGGTAAAAAACAGATAAGTTGTTAGTGTCATTACGTTCGTTAACTGCTGTTGTGTCCGTTAATTCATTTTAAGGATCATACGTTTTTTATAATTTCCCGTTCTGTCTAAAATTTTTGTCTCAATTTTTACTTTATCAAAATCGAAAGTATGGTCCTTAAAACAGGCATATTCAGTAAGAGCAGTCCATTTATTAGGTGATTCATAAACATCATCTTTGTGTTCTTTTATTCTTAAGTTTAAGTTGAAGAATGATGTTGACTGAGCATACATTGAGGCATACATTGAAGTTGTGTTTTTATTTTAAAAATTACACACTGTCAATACAGATTTCAAAAAAGATTTTTTTTAATAAAGTCTAAACAAAATTTAATAACTTTCTCTCTAAATCTGAATTAGTGTTTTTCTATTAATAAATTATTGATAAGTGGAAAAATTAATAACAAATTAGTAAAATTAGTAATAATTTTACTAATTTGTTTAGTAGAAAACTACTAATTTTTAATAAAAAACTACTAATTGAAATAGTAGGAAACTACTAATTGAAATGTTAAAGTTTCACTGTTTCAATAAGTAGTTTTATACTAAAAAATTAGTAAAATTATTACTATTTAATAGTAGCTCACCTTTCACTAATTCAATAGTAGAAAACCACTAATTCAGATTTAAAAAGCTTCAAAAGATGATTAATTTAAATTCTTTAAAAATGTATTCAAGAATAATATTTAAGTAAAAAAAAATTTTATTAATGAACACTTTTAAGAAACTTTCATCAACGTCTTAATAAATTATAAAGATCACTAAAAATTATCTTCAAATTTACGTATTTTTCGCTTTTTAACCCACAATTAAGGTATTTCTCTTGCAGTTATATACTTGAAAAAATAGTTTTTTATGGATTTTCTTTAAATTGTGAGAAAACGTTATTTTATATGTGCCTTCTATCTGGTTAAGATTTCAGGACCCTTTACTGTCTAAAATTTGAGATATTCTTGTTCGAAATTTGAATTTTACATGCAAAATGATAAAAAATTGAAATTTGAATTTTACATGCAAAATGATAAAAAATTGAAATTTCGAACAAGAATATCTCAAATTTTAGACGGTAAAGGGTCCTGAAATCTTAATTAGATAGAAGGCACATATAAAATAACGTTTTCTCACAATTTAAAGAAAATCCATTAATCCATAGAGAATCGATTTTTTTAAGTACCTATAACTGGAAGAGAAATATCTTAAGATGCAACAGTGTATAAAAATGGTGTATAATTTTGCGCCGAAGACGCATTATAAATGAGTTCATCTGAAATAAATAAAAATTTATCAAATATTAAGTTTCAATCACATGTAGAGATGAAATGAATTGTCGGTATTTAAAAATATTAGTTTTATTTTAATTTAAATTTTATTATAGAGAGATTTATTTGTATTGAATAATCTAAGCTGTAGGTATTAAAAAATATTCATATCATTTTTTTAATTATAAAAGGTTTCAATTGGATTAATTAAATCTGAACTGTAGGTCTTCAAAAATATTGATTTTTCAAAAATTTTTAATTTCATTATAAAGGGATTCATTTGTATTGAATAACCTGAACTGCGGACATTAAAAAATATTCATTTTATTTTCTGTATTTATAAAGGGATTAATTTGGATTGACAAATATTTGAACCCATATTAATAAGGATTGATTTGCGGATAAAAGTAGGTGTTATCACCGGATACAAATGGATTGGACAAAAAACGTATTAAAAAAGATTACATAATTTGACTTTTTCTTCGATAATCATAAAATTCCAATCTTTTTCAATATCCTCCTTCTTACTGGGATGATTGGAATCATATATTATTGATCAATTGATGGATTTGATGGACAAAAACGACATTCGTTTGGATTAAAATGATTGAGAATTCAGCCATATTTGTAATTATTTCAATTGATTTTAATCCACGCCTTTTTACCGGAAATATAAAACATAATTTTTTAATTTTTATAAAAATTATTGTGCACTAAAATTACACATTCTTATACAAACTTCCAAGCAAATGAAGCAAGCTCTTTCAAAGTTTTTTTTTGTTTTTTCGAAGAACAAAAATAATGCGACTATACCTCCGTCTAGACGGATGAAATTGTGAGAAAAAATTCGTCATCAACAACGAAAAATATCCGTATAAAATATTTTTGTCCGTTTGGACATATTTTGTCATTTTTCAATTTTTCATTAAGAAAAATATACAATATTAATTATACAAAAAATATTTAATATAGTTAAGCAATAAAAAATTACATACATTGAATTAATAAATGAGAATAAAACAAAATCGTAGAGATTTACAAATTTTTATGCACACAAAAATATAATACAAAATATTTCACAATAACATTGTTCCTCTTATATACTGAGCATAAAAATTACATTAGCGTTTTGTTAAAATTTTTTTTTTATAAATACAAACAATTACCAATTTAAAAATTTATACAGGTGCCAGTTATCGAACACGCTCCTGTTATCAGATTCAAAGATATTTTCTAAATTTTCAGAATAATTAGACTTACTATTTATATTCAGCACTTTTTCTTTGAAAAATTTTATTTCCAATTTTTTAAAGAAAAAATACTGCAAATAATTACAAGTTCCATTATTCTGAAAAAGTATAAAGAAAATATTTTTGAGTCTGATAACAGAAACCTAATTGAATTGATGAATTCAACTATAACACAATTATATTACAAATTATATATTATAAATACCATTTTAATTTTGAGTGCATTTTTCATTTATTTAAAATTTTCTCATCCAACTTTTCTTTAACGTAATGATAAAAAATAAAAGCATTTATTTAATACATTATTTACAGTCTTAACAGTGTGAACTGAAGCTTAAAAAAATAAAAAATTTTAACATTAAAATTTATGATTTTCTTATAGTTAACAGAATAAGTAATGGAAGATATGTCCACTCGAGTATACATAATGTATATAATTATTTTATATATTTTTATTTTAGTATCTGTTATAACGAGGGTGCTGAGTATTATTAACATTATTAGGAATCAAGGCAGGATCCGCAGGGGTCGTGGCAGCAACTTTATTTAATAAATATAATGTTTTGGAAATCTTTGCTGATTTATACCACTCCTGAAAAATTTCCTTACTCAGGAATAATTTTATATTACGTGCAACAAAATCAATTACAGTTTCTGTTAAAATTTTATCTTTACACTCCTCAGCAAATATAAGCGTTTGAATTGCATTACTATTGTCCAAACTTGCAATCAATTGTTTTGCACATAAGTTTTTTAGATTTAATAAATCGTATTTATCTGCAGCCAAATATAGTTCAACTGCATAGACTTTTAAATTGTTTACAGTATTCGTATAAATGTACCGTAACAATTCCTTAAATACTTTGGAGTCTATGTCAGTAATAGTTACTTCATTCCACGTACTTATTTCCTTCATATCAATTGTGAACATTGCCAAAAAAACTGTCGATTTTGATGCTAGAATTTCCTTATGAACACGAAATTGATCATCGCCAACACAAATTGTGAAATTTGATAGTGCTTCATTTTCGAAAAGAAGTGTAGAATGGGTGATAGTATTATCATTCGAATTTGACATTTTGTATTTTACTATAAGCTTCAAATTCTGCGAAACCTAAATAAAAAATAAAAAATTGTCAATTATTTATAATAAGAATATATTTTTTTTTATTATACACTTTTTTAAAATAATTTTGCAGGGTATCTATAGAGAATTATTTTTTTCAAATTCCCGGATCGTAAACTACAATTTTCCCGGATTTGTTACTTTAATGATTAATAACTACTATTTAAATACTAGGCAGTTTAAAATAAATCTTGACAATAATATTTTTAAATATTCAAATATGTCATTTTTATTAAGAAAAATCAGTAAAATTTGTTTCAAGAAAAACTAACTAAAAAAAATTCGATAAATTATTAAAAGGTTTAAAAACATCAGAAAGTCTATGAAAAAAATTAAAAAATCAACGAAAAAGTGAGGAAATGAAAAGTAAAAAAGTCTAAATAAATAAGAAAATCTAAGAACATCCTATAAAAAATATTTAAAAAATATTAGATCTTAATCCTAATAACAAAATTTTTTAAAAAGCCAGAAAATCTAGAAATTGCTTGAAAGAGTAAATAAATTTATGAATAAAAAGGACAAAATATAAAAACGAATTGAACAAATTTACAAACAAAATTGAAGAAAATTTAAGAAAATACCCCCCCCCCCCCCCCTCACAATATAAAGAATTAAAACTACGCAAGAATTAAAACAAGTTGAAAATTATTTCTTCTCAGATACATTATGCTTCCTCATATCATGGAAAAATCAAAAAAGCAATTTTTTAAACATATGAAATTATAAAACAAATTAAAAGACAATTTGAACATTTCCGGTAAAAAATTGATAATTGCGATTGCTTTTAAACTTAAGAAAAAATATTAACTTTTTATAGGTAAATAGATTATTTTTAATGTAAATAATAGCAGTTTTTAATATATAAAGTTGAATTTAAAAAATAAAACAAAAATCTTAAAAAAAAAAAGATAATTTTTGATTCTTTAATTGCGAATAAGTCTTTAAATTTTAAGAAAATACATATTTTATACAGGTTAATCTATTTGTTCTGAAGTAAGAACAAGTCATAAATTTATTGGGTCCACTTAAAATTAAAAATTTTAATCCCAAAAAATGTTTCGAAAACTTATATGTATATGATTAAAAAAGAACATTCAAAATACTAAAATGATAATTTTGTAAAGTAAATTTTCTGTTATAAATTCTGGTTTTAATCATAAAAAAAAAAAAATTATGTTATAATTATGAAAAATATTGTTACAATTTAAAAACTTTTTATTTTTTCAAAAGTGGGTGTTTTTGTTTATTTTGATTAAAAAATTTCTAAAAGTACTAAAAAAAATTATTTTACTGTACATGAAAAATTAAAAAATATAAAATAGAAAAAAATGTCTATATTCCAATGGATAAAAAGTTGAAAAACTTGTTAATACCTCGGTTAATAAGTCAAACGAAAATTAAAAATTTTTTTAAATCATTATTATAGATATAAGATGAAAAATCGGAAATATAGAAATTTCTTGACTGAGAGTCGATTGAAATAATATGATAATAAATAATTAAGAATGTATACATTTGAATAATGAGGATAAAATCCAAGGTTGTTGGCCAAAATTTAATAATTAAAATTTGCTAATAGTTTAGGGGAAGGGGGCGAAATTTTGGTAATTTATTGCATTAATAGATTTTTTTTATTTGAAATCTAAAAAGTTAATTTATTCAGAAAATTTTTATATATTTATGTTTTGTAAATTTTTGGGTCTGAATACCTAACGAATGAGTCGCACAGAATTAGAATAATGTAAACATAGTCGAAGGGCAGTTATAATTAATACCTTTATATGTAAATAAATAACTCATCTGTGGTCATGAAATTATTTAATAATAATTTATAATATTAATAATTTGTTACTATTCTTAATTTTAAAATAAGATTAATTTATATTTATATTTAGAAAAATTGATTAAAGATTTGTTGAAATTAAAAACATACTTACTTTTGAACGAGTAGAATCAAAGAATTTGGTTTTGTTTCTTATTATTCAATATTGCAAAAATAGTGCCAATTTTGTTCACTTAATAGTATATAGGTGACTATTATCTGACAAAAACTTTATATTCGAAATGTTTAACTGATAACATTGCTTTAAAATAATTAAATTGAAATTTAAGAAAACAAGTGATATGATAAGGCATCAAGTTACAAATTACAAGTGCGGTTACAATTTCTAGTTCCAACGTTGACAATAATCACGTGATTAATGAAAAGTAGGGTTGCCAAATCTTATTTTATTAGCAAAAGAAAATTGTAAAAAAATTTAATTTCAAAAAATGTAGAATATTTATGAAAATTGAAGAAAGAAATGGAAAGATTGCAGATTTTAAAAATTAATTGGAAAATAAGAAAATAAATGAAAAAGGGACGAAACTTATTGAAAAATACTTAAAATAATCCTACTGATCAAATTTACTGAATAAATTAACAATTGATTTGCAATTTAAGAAAGTAATTGAAAAATGGCGAAAAAAGTAGATTTACAAAACAACGCACACTGGCGAGCGATGAGTTTCTATTAATTAATAAAACATTTCTACTAATTGTGTTATCAACAGTTATAAATATTCTAAATATAATATTTAAAAATAAATTTATATAAATAAATAAACTAGGTATTTATTAATCACAAAATATACAAAATTTTAGAATTTAAAAAAATTGTATTAAATAATTGAAATTAAACAAAATAATTAAACATTTTGCAAATTAATTGAAAAAAATATAATGAAACCAATTCAAAATTGGAAAAATAATTTAAATTTGAGAAAAATACTTGAAAATCTTAAAAATAAGTTGACAAAAATTGAATAATGGAAAATTAGAGAAAACAATTGAAAATTGAAAATAAAATGATTGAAATCTAAGATAAATAATTTAAAGTAAAAAATAATAATTAAAATTTGAGGAAATAATTGAAAAAAATTACATAATATACATTTAAATAAAGGAAAGTTTAAGAAAATTTCAGAAAAATACTTAAAACTTTCAGAACCTATTGAAAAAAAAATAATTAAAAATAAGAGAAAATAAATGAAAAAAGATAAACATAATTTACAATTCAAGAGAATAATTTTTAATTAAACAGAAATAATTGAAAGCTTTTTGGAAATTATGAAAAAGAACGAAAGTAATTGAAAATTGAAGAAAATAATGTAAATAATTGAAATGTCAGATAAATAGTTTAAAATTTTTGAAATTATAAAATGAATGAAAAAAAAATTGAAAATTGAAGGAAATAAATTTTGCAAAATAATTGAAAAATGATTTTAAAATTTGTAACATGAAAAAAATAATTGAAATATGATACAAACAATGATAAGTTGTAAAAAGTAAATGAAATTTGAGTGAAATAATTGCAAAAATTGAAGAATTTTTTTTATTTATGTATTAAATAAATAAAAAATAATTGCAATTTGACAAAATTACACAAAGATCTTAGAAATTAATTAATAAAAAGTGAGAATAACTCAAAATTGAAGAGAAAAATTAAAGAAAGCTAAATATAATTGAAATTTACGATAATTAATAAAAAAAAAATTGCAAATTATGAAAACAAATGAAAATAATTAAAATTTGAAGAAAATAATTGAAATTTTAGAAAATTACTTAAAAATCTTAGAAAATAATTTTAGAAAATAAAAATAATGATTAACAACCGAGGAAAATAATTGAAAAATGATAAAATTGAAAAAATTGAAAAAAATAATTGAAATATGTTGAAAGCCATTTAATATTTAAAAAAAATTTAATGTGATAAAAATAATTTAAATATGAAAAATTAAAAACAGTAAATAAAATTTGAGAGAAATAACTGGAAAAGCATAGAATATACCTATGTTTAGGAAAAGAAAATAATTACAAAATTGCTTTAAAAATAAATAGAATAATTAAAAAATCGCATAAATAATCGAAAATTGATGAAAATAATTGAAACTTTTGAAAATTATGCCAAAATAGTTAGAAGTTGCAGAAAATAATAGAAAAATTGCAGAATTTATTTTTAAGCAAAAGACAATAATTATTGAAAAATGACAAAAATAATGGTAAATTAAAAAACTTAATTTAAATTTGCGATGAATAATTGCAGAATTTATTTTTAAGCAAAAGACAATAATTATTGCAAAATGACAAAAATAATGGTAAATTAAAAAAATTAATTTAAATTTGCGATGAATAATATAAAATTAAGGAATAAATAATTTAATTGATTTAATGTTAAGGGACATTAAATTTTTATTAAATTGAAAAAGTTTATAAATCACTTAAATTTTAGTATATTTGAAACGTGGATTAATTGAATCAATGCAAGTTTACATTAACTAAAATTTGAAGAAATTAAAATTGCTATAAATTTAAAATTTAAGAACATTTTAAAAAGGTGAAATATGATTAAAAAATTTAAAAGAATAGAACATCTAGTGAAAAATTTCAGGTGTGGACAGAATAAATGAAAGAATTAAATTTGTAAATTATTATGTATAACTAGCCAAAAATACGCGCGCTCAAGCGCGCGAGAATTACATTCTTCATTGACTAGTATAGTTTTAATACAAAAAACAAACTGAATTTATTTAGATTAAATTAATTATACTATTAAATTACATTTTGTGAACTAATTTTTATTTATGAAAATGTGTTATAAACTAATAAATACAAAGAAATTTTAGAGAATAACTCCGATTTGTTGCTAAGTTAAAATAAAAAGTTTTTAAGTATAGTGCGATACAAAAAGTAAGAATATTTTTTTAAATAGCTTTCGAACAAAATATTTTTTATTAATACAATTATTACAATTTTCTATATAAATTTCATTTATTTTAAACTTCTATTGATATGAAATCTTTATTTTAAAATTTTCTTTAAACAATACGAAATTCGATTAGTAACGAACCATTCTCAAAAATTTCCGTTAATAATATTATATATAAATAATTATATATTTATATAATAATTAATATATTTCAAACTTCAATTATAATCAAAATTGCAATATAACCAAAGTAATTTGTAAAATTGAAAGATTGAAATAGTTTTTGTTCCCACCATTAGGAATTAAAATAAAAATAAGTTCATTTTATTTTATTTCAATCTTTTACTTTTACAAATTAAATTAAATTAAAATTTTTAAACTTGATTTAACCAATATGTATTTCAATTGTTTCAAATTTTAATAAGTACACTCTAAAACAAGTGTCTTGGAAGTATTTTAAACCATGATAATATGGTATCTTTATTGTATCTGAGGCGCAAAAAGTGTTTTAAAATGAGATATGTAGGAATGATTATCAATTATTCAAATTTACATAATAATAAACTTCAATTATTATTTAAAACATTTAATAGTTCAAGTTTTAATCAATTCATGTTGAAATTATTATAAACTTCTAAATATTTTTTAATTAAACAATGCATATTTAAATTACAAATTTCAAACTGCAACCAATATTAAAATCTTCAAATTATAAAAAATGTGCATTACAGTATCAAAACTTAAATCAATCCAAACTTTATGATTACAATTTCCACTATTGAAGTCTAAAAATATTTTAAAAAATTGGAAACAAGGGAACCTGAAATCATTTGTAAATTTAAAAACTATTAATTTCAACTTATAGAAATTTGAAAAGTTCAAATGGATTCAAACTTATTTTTAATTCAAACTTTAATCAACTATTACTTGAATTTATCGATTCTAAATTTTTTTATTGAAGCAGACTTCTTTTTCTAAGAATTATTTGAAACAATTTAAAATCCTTATGTTTAAAAATCTAAATATCATTCAATTTAAACTTCTACGCTTATAATTTTAAGAAATTTTTATATCAACCGAATTAAATATATTTAGTTTCACAAATATAAGTCTACCAAAAAATAGGAATAAATTATAAAGACGATATTTAAAAAGCCTTAAAAAATATTAGAAAACTGTGCTCGCTTTCTTCAATTTAATTTCATGATATCTAATTCTTATTCTTATTTATGTTGTATTCCATAAAATTATAATTAAATCGTCGAATATATTGGAAACAATAAATTATTTCAAATTATTTATACATATTTTTTCATTAATTTACATATTATGTTTAAAGTGTTGTCAATCTTTATTAAAAACTGTAAAGTAGATTTAAGTAAAACACGCATTTATATTTTAATACACAATTGTTAAAAATAAAATATAAATTTATTACTTAATTTTTAAATTTTAAATTCCGGAGATGTAATAAATAAATAAGTAAAATTGGAAATCATATATAAAAAGACATTTTTTCAAAAACTATTGATTTAAAACAAAAAAAACATCTATATGTGTGAATGAATTTTGATTTATTAAAATTTGTTACAAATTAATAAATAGAATGGAATTTAAGAAAAATAAATAAGATTTTCTTCCCCCAGTTAAAAATAAAAAATTTTAGAGTATGTTTCAAAAAGTAAGAATATTTCTTTTTCAATAGTTTTTTGAACAAAATGTATTTAAACTTCTATGCAAACTTGATTTATTCCAAGCATCTTTTGATAATAAGAATTCCTTATTCTTAAAATTTCTTTACGAAATTCAATAAATAACAAACCATTCTTCAAAATTTCTATCAATATTTTTTATTTTTCCAAATTTAAAAATTCCCAACTTCTATCGATTCAAATTGAATTTATTTCAAATTTCAATTGATCAAAATTGAAATATAACCAAAGTTTTAAGATTTATAACTCATTTTTATTTCAATCCTTAATGGTGGGAACAATTATTCCAATCTTCTACCTTTACAAATTAAATTAAATTAAAAATTCTAAACTTGATTTTGTTAAAACGAGTAGGGGAAAGTGGGGCAAAACCGCTAAGCGGGGCAAAGACGTTTATCAAAATATCTCCCTTATTTCTAGACCGTTTCAACTTATGTTTAAAGTTTATCATAATTGTAACTGGAGCCATTGTTTTATAAAAAAAATCTTGAAAATATAAAATGCTTTAGCAAATATACAAAAAAAATCGTTTTTACAAGAGATGAAAATTTTATTGATCAAAACTAGTAAATTTTAAATCTAAATGTGAATTCTAAAAATTTTTA
Organism: Ganaspis brasiliensis; assembly: GCA_037103525.1. Classification (NCBI taxonomy): domain Eukaryota; kingdom Metazoa; phylum Arthropoda; class Insecta; order Hymenoptera; family Figitidae; genus Ganaspis; species Ganaspis brasiliensis. The sequence continues at coordinate 883,722 of JAZKLR010000335.1, forward strand.
AATGTCACGTTCTAATAGAGTAATCATTTATCTACACAATCTCTGTGGAATCCAGGTTTAATTTTCAATCTAAATATATAAAATTTTAAATTAAAAAAAGATTTTTCGTTTGGGGCAAAGACGTTTGGAAAATATTTCAGAAAAAACAATTGAATATTAAAAACTGCATTAGCATGTAATTTTAAATGATGCAAATTTCATGCTAATCAACTGTTAACCTGTATTTTTTCATCAAAACAAATAAGTATTTTTGTCTGTTTAATTTATTGTTATTATTATTATTATTTAATCATTAAATTATTTATTAGCGTTTACTACTAATTTAAAAAAAATTATGAATTTTGAATATTAAATAAGCATTATTATTTAATCATATTTTGGCATGGTTATTTAAAAAACATTCTATTTTTGAAAAGTCGATTAGGGTTGGAAAGTTTCATGAAACTTTCCTATTTGAAATGTTTCATGAAAGTTTCAATGCTTCATGAAACATTTCAAAGTTTCAATATGGCGCAAATACATGGGCAAACTAACCTTACCTTACTTGACAAATAAATTTGAAGGCGCGAAATTTAAATTCTATCCCCTCCACTCAAAGTTTCATGAAACTTTGAAACTTTCGTCCATGAAACATTGAAAGTTTCAATGAAAGTTTCAATGTTTCAATGAAACGATTCACAGCTTACAACCCTAAAGTCGATAAAGTAGATTTTGAAACAAAATAAAAAACAATTAAATTGAAAATATGAGGTTAAAAATACAAGTCGTCATTATTTTTCAATAAAATCGATTAAATCTCTTAAAAAATCTGTAAAATATTTATGTTTTATAATTATTGCACCAATAAATGTTATTTAAAGTATATTTTAGATCATTTATTATATTTGCAATAATAATATTAGCAAAAACGTCTTTGCCCCAACAGTTGGGACAAAGCCGCTAATTTGAATCTTTTTAAATACAATTAAATAATGTAATTATGATTATGAAAAATGTAATAACGACTATTAAAATCTGTTACTGGTTAGTTTTAGTCGTGTCACAAACAAAAATGACTCCAATTGAATGTATAGTTAAAAATTTGTGCATCGGTAAACTTAAACCTAGCGGTTTTGCCCCACCTTCCCCTATTAGTGTTTTTTGTATAAAAATTTTGGGATCCTTGATTAAGATTTTAATGAATTTTTAGCCTGACAGGCTTGGACTATATTTCAGTCAATCTTTTTTTTTTGTTCTTCCAATTGAACTGATTAAAATTATAATTGATCCCAATTTCAGACCTATAATAAAATTAGAAATTAAATAAGTTTAATAATTTACCAATAAAAAAATAAGCATTTTGAGATAAAAAATACAACATTTATTTGGTGAAATTTAATTTGGTACGTATTTTTATTTAAAATAGGGAAGAAAGTTTTAAATTAAAAAAAAAATAAAATGATTAAAAGAGGAATAAATTATAAAAAAAGTATTTAAAAGTCATAAAAAATATTTGAAAACTGTGCTCGCTTTCTTCCAATTACATCATGATTATTTATATTGTATTTAAGTAATTAACAGAATAAAATATTATTATGAAAATTATTCATGTAAATTAGATTTAAATAAGACACGTTTGTATTGTAATACATTATTATTATTGAAAATAAAATATATAAATTTGTCAATTCATTTAAATTTTAGATTCAGGAGAATTAATAATTAAATAAATAAAATTAGAAATCGTATAATTAATATAAAAATACATTTTTTCAAAAGTTATTGATTTAAAACAAAAAACATCTATTGTGCCAAACTTCAGGTGTGGACAGAATGAAAGAATGAAGTTTGCGATTACTATTATTAATAATTGGGGCCCCAATTTCCTTTTTGCCCCAGGGCCCTTGTCCTCCCAGTTACGCCACTGAACACAAAAATCTAAAAAATTGAAGTATGTAAGTGCAATTTGCGAAATTAATTTAAAAATAAAGAATAAAATTAATCATTGACGAAAATAATCGAAAAATGAAAAAAATAATTGGAAATTGAAGAAGACAATTTGAAAAATTAAGGAATGTTTTTGTAATAAAAGAAAATAATTGGAAATTGAATGACATAATTGAATATATTGATGAATGAAATTCAATAAAAAATAATTTAAAAAACGTTAATAAGTAAAAAGAAATAGATATTGAATAAAATAATTGATGAAAAATAAGAGTATGTTTTTATTCGATAAATGAAACATTTAATATAAAATACAAAAATTGAAAATATTAAATAAGATAGGTATTTCAATTTTGCAGAGAAATTTGGAATAAATTACAAAAAAAAATGAAGAAAATGATTTTGAAGTGACGAAGCTTAATAAAAAATAGTAATTGTTTGTTTCGTAAAAAAAAAGCAAATGCGACTAAAATATTAATAATAAATGCACGAGGTTATGATTTCAAAAAATATATTTTCTTTATATGATATAAGATAATAACTATAATACGATAGTTGAAGATTATTTCTTTATTCCATCAGCGATGATTTTCAAATATTTTATTATTTCTCTATGTCTTTTCTCCTCTAATTCCATCTGTCTCCTCTTTAATTGCATCTCCTTTTTCTTCAAATTCACTTTCTCCCTTAATAAATCCAGTGACAATTTGTCTGTAAAAAAAACGATTTTTCATTTATAGAAATAATTTTAATTATGATTTTATATTCTAAGAAACGAATAATTTTGTACATTATTATACATTAAATTATTAAAAACAATTGAGCAAAATGAATTCTACTTCAAATTTCATAAAGTAATAATTATATACCAATCACTTCAAAATGTCCACTTGTTCTTTCCGTTATTTCCTCTTCCTCCTGATCTCCTTCCCCTTCGATTCTTTCGCTTTCTTCTTCTACTCTTTCAAAAAAATAATCTTCTTCTTCCTCTCCTACATTTTTGTCTTCTTGGTCAAATTGGTTCTCTTCTTCAATGGAATTAGATTTACTCTTCTTGTAAAATGCATTAAAACTAGTTCTTCTTCTTTTCCTTGGTGTCTCATCTGAACTGAAAATTGATTTTTTATTTTATTTGTTACGAGTAAATAAATGTACTTATTTATTTTTAAAATTTAAATTTTATTTACTTATTTAACATGTTCTCATCGACTTCTTCGAACATATCGTCTTGAATGTCAGCATCCTGAAAATAATAATAATAATTTATATCTATTTATTTATAGAAACGAAAAAAGAGTTTTTCTGTACATTGACGAGAATTCGGAAACTTTTAACATAACCTGTTTAAACAATAAGGTATTTAAAAATATACAAAAAATAAAATTAAATAAATAAATTTACAATAAGTTGTATTTTAAACAAGGAAAAATTTTTGAACGAAAACGAAATTTCGACAGAAAAAAAGTGCTGCAAATTGGTTGGATATTTTCCCCTTCAATTATATTTTTAATCAAAGAAATCGATATTTGAAAATATCAAACTTGCCCTTTATAAAATATCTACAACTGAGCTAACTCAGAAAATAATTCTTTTCAGGATGAATTTCCAATGGATTAAGGATGTTCCAACCTTTGACATAACCTCAAACTTGAAAATGATTTTTTATACGAAATAAAAATACAATTAAAACGGATTTCACTCAATTTGGAAAGATCCAGTTGTACATTTTTCAGAAAAAACGGCTTCAGTCATTTTGTGCCTTTTCTGAAAAAAATACAACTGGATCTTTCAAAATCGGGTTAAATTCATTTTAATTATTCTTTTATTTTGCGTGAAAAGCCATTTTCTAGTTTGAGGTTATGTGAAGGGGTTGAACTCTGATTTTTTTACAGACTATTTTGGCTAAATTCATCCATTAATAACTCGCCCTTCTACTCAATAATCGAAAGAATAAGGTTTAAAATATGAAAAATACTTCATGAATTATTTCTTCCTTAATTTCAAAACCATTCTCTAATACTTCTTCCGTTTCGAATGTTCCTTTCGGTACAAGATTTTTTATCACTCTTGTTTCTGGCTCAGTAAGCGTCATTGCCAAAGATCCCTCTTTCAATCGCTGTCTTCTTTCGGTCTCTCTTCTTATTGTTGACCGTCTGAAGTCAGTCCAGCACTAAATATTTATAATAAAGGTCAGTCCAGGAAATAATTATCTAGACGCACCTTTTTAAAAAAAATCTGAAATTAATATACTTTCAATAATTTTATTTTTCATAGTAATATTATATGAACAAATTGTGGTGGAATAAGTTCTTTTAATTGGGAAAATGCAAAAATATGGAATTTTTAAATCTGATTTAAAGAAGTGAAAAATACCGAAATTTAAGGCTTTCTTTTTTTGAATCTTTAGAAAAATATACAAGAAATAATTCTCTTTCTGAACAATTGTTTATAATTTTAAAAATTAATTTGTTTAATTTGAAAATAAAAAAATTGTCTCGTAAGAGAATTATTTCTTATATCTTTATCAATATTTTAAAAAACAGAAAATCTTAATACGATTGATAAATCTGATAATCTGTAATAAATTCTAGATCTTTTTTTGCTGTGCAAAAATAACATTTTAATTATAATAATATCCTATATAAAAGTATATTAAATTCATATTGTTTTTAAAAAAATTGCTTTGTCGGACTAGGTGACTATTTTCAGATTAAATAATTCAAATTCATTAGTACGGTTTTTTAATAAAAACAATTCCTTAACAATGCGTAAATATTACTCAAATTCCAATTTTAATGTTCATTCCATTAAAATTCTTTTTATCAAATTGCAATTTGACATAAATTTTATTATTGAAATTACAGTTAATTATATTTTTCATTCATTCGATTAATAATTTATTGCAATTTCTATAAAATAGGTACATAGAATTGTTCCTTAACCTAATTTTTATTTTGGTAAAAGTATTAAATATAAATTTTGTTTTCCTGAATAGTGATCATTTTTAATGTTTTCCGAACAAATTACATAACCTAGAATTTACAGTGTCCATTTTTTTTATAAAATTAAAAATTGAAGAAAAGAATCGAAGAAGGCTAAAAATAATATTTATTATGTACAATTTTAAGATAATAATTCAAAATTGAAAAAATTGTTGGAAGTAATTGAAAATTGCGGGAAATAATTAATAATTAAAGGAAATAGTTGAAAAATTACGAGAATAATTGAAAAATTGAAGAAAATATGTGAAAAATGACGAAAATAATTGTGAATTGAAAACAAAATTTGAAAAATTAATAGACAACTGAAAAAAATAATTGAAAAAATTAAACAAGAAATATTAAATTTAAAGAAAACAATTGCAAATTGAAAAATTAAGAAAGTTATAAAAATAACTGTTGGAAATAATTATTGTACATTTAACAGATGGATTAAAAATAAAAAAAAATAATAAAAATTGAAAAAAATAATTAAAAATTAAAGAAAGTAATTAAAGATTGAAAAATGGAATTTAAATTCAAAGAATATACCTAAAAATTGAAAAAAAGTAATTGAAAAAAGCCGAGAATTAATGAATATAGAAGAAAAAAAGTTGAAAACTGGAAAAAAAATTAAAAATGGAATAAAAAGTTAAAGAAAATAAGTGAGCAATCGTATTTAAAATTAAAGAAACTTAATGATAATCGAAAAAAATAATAGAAAAAAGGCGAAAATTTTTTAATATTAAAGAAAATAATTGAAAATTGAAAAGTGGAATTTAAATTTGCAGAAAATAACTGAGAATTGAAGAGAATAGTTCTAGAATTGAATACTTGAAAAAATCCGAGAATTATTGATATTAATTGAAAATCGTTAAAAATGAATCAAAATTTAAAAAAATTTGAGAATTGAAGAAAATAATTAAAACTTGAAGAAATAAGTTGGAAATTAAAGAATTAAATGGAAATTGCACAAAAACAATTATAAATTAAAAGAAAAATTACAATATGACGAAAATAATTAACTATAAAAAAAAAAAGAAGAAAAATTCGAAGAATTTTTTTTTTAAATAAATGAATAATCATAAAATTGAGGAAGAATAATAAATTTTCAATTGAAAACTAATAAAAATTATGGAAAAAATTGTAGAAAATAAATTGAATTAAATTAAAATTAAATTAAAATTGAGAAAATGCGAGAATGATAGAATATTGAATAAAATAATTGAAAAAAGAAGAAAGTCATTGAAAATTGAAGAAAATGAGAATTCAAGAAAATAATTAAAAATTGAAGTAATAAATTGAAATTTAATAATTAAATGGAAATTTCAAGAAAATAATTAATAATTAAAAGAAAAATTAAAATATGACGAAAATAATTAACTATTAAAAGAAAGGAATTAATAATTGAAAAAAAATCGAAAAATGGGGAGAATAATCGGCATTCGAAGAAAAAATTATTTAAAATTAATGAATAATCATAAAATTGAAGAATTATAAATTGTCAATTAAAAATTGATAAAAATTTTGGACAAAATGGTAGAAAATAAATGAAAATTGAAGAAATTAAAGAATTGTATAGAAATTTCAAGAACACAATTGATAAAATTGAGAAAATGCGAGAATTATAGAATATGGAATAAAATAATTAATAAACAGTACAAAAAGCAGGCGCAATGCGCCTACAATTGAGGGTTTCGTGGCTTTTTATTATTGATTCGAGTGTATTCGGAATCTTTCAGGTATTTTCGGAACCATTCGGGTATTTCCGTAACCATTCGGGTGTTTCCGGAACCTTTCGAGTGTATTCGGAACCATTCAGGTGTTTCCGGAATCTATCGGGTGTTTCCGGAACCATTCGGGTGTTTCCGGAAACATTCGGGTGTTTCCGTAACCACTCGGGTGTTTCCGTTACCATTCGGGTGTTTCCGTAACCACTCGGGTGTTTCCGTATTCACTCGGGTGTTTCCGTAATCATTCGGGTGTTTCCGGAACCTTTCGGGTGTTTCCGTTACCATTCGGGTGTTTCCGTAATCATTCGGGTGTATTCGGAACCATCGGGTCTTTCCGTAACCACTCGGGTGTTTCCGTTACCATTCGGGTGTTTCCGTAACCACTCGGATGTTTCCGTAACCACTCGGGTGTTTCCGTAATCATTCGGGTGTTTCCGTAACCACTCAGGTGTTTCCGTAACCACTCGGGTGTTTCCGTTACCATTCGGGTGTTTCCGTAACCATTCGGGAGTTTCCGTAACCACTCGGGTGTTTCCGTTACCATTCGGGTGTTTCCGTAACTACTCGGGTGTTTCCGTTACCATTCAGGTATTTTCGGAACCATTCGGGTGTTTCCGTAATCATTCGGGTGTTTCCGGAACCTTTTGGGTGTTTCCGTTACCATTCGGGTGTTTCCGTAACCACTCGGATGTTTCCGGAACCATTCGGGTGTTTCCGTAACCACTCGGGTGTTTCCGAAATCATTCGGGTGTTTCCGTAACCACTCGGGTGTTTCCGTTACCACTCGGGTGTTTCCGTTACCATTCGGGTGTATTCGGAACCATTCGGGTGTTTCCGTAACCACTCGGGTGTTTCCGGAACCACTTGAGTGTTTCCGTTACCATTCTGGTGTTTCCGGAACCATTCGGTTGTTTGCGTAACCACTTGAGGGTTTCCGTTATCATTCGGGAGTTTCCGGACCCCTTTGGGTGTTATCGGAAGCCTTTGGGTGTTTTCGGAACCATTCGGGTGTATCCGTAACCATCCAGTGTGTGAAATATCGTCTTAATCTATGAATTCAATTTAAAAGACGTCTTAAGGTAGCAATAATTAAAGAAAAAAACGTTAATGGTTTCAAAGATATTTTGGTCTCAGATTCAATAAAAAAATCTAAGGTATATCTACGTTACCAATATCAGCATCAAAAACCACCCTTTAAAATTGCCCCTTAATCATTAATTATGTGTTGAACTCCCTCTAGCACACAACCTAAAATGACAGCTATTGGTTCGTGTGTTTTCGTCTCTGTCTCTGACTATCACCCTCTCTCTCGCACACAACCTAAAATTGACAGCTATTGGTTCGTGTGTTTCCGTCTCTGTCTCTCACTATCACCCTCTCTCTCGCGCACAACCTAAAATTGACACCTATTGGTTTGTGTGTTTCCGTCTCTGTCTCTCACTATCACCCTCTCTCTCGCGCAGAACCTAAAATTGACAGCTATTGGTTCGTGTGTTTCCGTCTCTGTCTCTCACTATCACCCTCTCTCTCGCGCACAACCTAAAATTGACAGCTATTGGTTCGTGTGTTTCCGTCTCTGTCTCTCACTATCACCCTCTCTCTCGCGCACAACCTAAAATTGACTGCTATTTGTTCGTGTGTTTCCGTCTCTGTCTCTCACTATCACCCTCTCTCTCGCGCACAACCTAAAATTGACAGCTATTGGTTCGTGTGTTTCCGTCTCTGTCTCTCACTATCACCCTCTCTCTCGCACACAACCTAAAATTGACAGCTATTGGTTCGTGTGTTTCCGTCTCTGTCTCTCACTATCACCCTCTCTCTCGCGCACAACCTAAAATTGACAGCTATTGGTTCGTGTGTTTCCGTCTCTGTCTCTCACTATCACCCTCTCTCTCGCGCACAACCTAAAATTGACAGCTATTGGTTCGTGTGTTTCCGTCTCTGTCTCTCACTATCACCCTCTCTCTCGCGCAGAACCTAAAATTGACTGCTATTGGCTGTCAACGACGGACGGACGGACGGACGGACGGACGGACGACAAAGTCTCACTATAAGGGTTTCGGTCCCGAACCACGAAACCCTAAAAACGAAGAAAGTCATGGAAAATTAAAAAAAAAATAATTGAGAATTGAAGAAAATAATTAAAAATTAAAGAAATAAATTCAAGATTTATTTGAATAGAATTGTATTGAATTGAATTAAATTGGAATTTTAAGAAAGTAGTTGATAATTGAAAGAAAAACTACAAAATGACTAAAAAAAATATATAATAAATGTCTACTTGTGAAAATAAAATATAAACTAAATAATTGCTCGTCAAAATATAAATTATATCAAAAAGAACAGCATTTTTTAGAATTTAGAAAATGAAATAATAAATTATAATTCGAATATATAAAAATTATAATAACTAGTAATTCGAATAATAAAATTTATGGCAAAATAGTAATTTGATAATAAAAAATTCAATGTAATAAACAATATAAGATTGGAATTAGAGAAATAATCATGTGTTCTGATGTGAAATATTTTTCAAAATTATTTTATAAATTTATTCTATTAAAATAAGATTACATTATTTTATCTTTTTTTTTTTTTGAGTAATTTGATTTTTATTTTTTTTTGAAGTAAAAATCAAATTACTTTAAGCGAGGCGCATGAATTCTTCCAAAATGACATTTGATCGAATAGACATTCGATCGAATGCCATTTGATCGAATGGTCATTAGGTCGAATGGACATTCGATCGAATGGACTTTTGATCGAATGGACTTTTGATCGAATGGACTTTCCACCGAATGGACTTTTGATCGAATGGACTTTTGATCGAATGGACTTTCGACCGAATGGACTTTTAATCGAATGGACATTAGATCGAATGGACATTCGACCGAATGGACATTTGATCGAATGGACATTTGATCGAATGGACTTTTGATCGAATGAACTTTCCACCGAATGGACTTTTGATCGAATGGACTTTTGACCGAAGGGACGTTTGATCGAATGGACTTTTGATCGAAAAGTCATTCGGCCGAAGTGTTTTTTTAATGTGAGTTTACTCTCTATTATACAGCAGTCTATGGATACTAATTATCGTGCGTTCCAAGTGTTTACAGAGTTCAATTTTTTGTCGGCAGATGGAGCTAGGAGTACTCCATCAATAAAATACACACACAAATTAAATTTCAGTACTCCTAGCTCCATCTGCCGACAAAAAATTGAACACTGTAAACACTTGGAACGCACGATAATTAGTATCCATAGACTGCTGTATAATAGAGAGTAAACTCACATTAAAAAAACACTTCGGCCGAATGACTTTTCGATCAAAAGTCCATTCGATCAAACGTCCCTTCGGTCAAAAGTCCATTCGATCAAAAGTCCATTCGGTGGAAAGTCCATTCGGTCGAAAGTCCATTCGATCAAAAGTCCATTCGATCAAATGTCCATTCGGTCGAATGTCCATTCGATCTAATGTCCATTCGATTAAAAGTCCATTCGGTCGAAAGTCCATTCGGTCGAATGTCCATTCGATCAAAAGTCTATTCGGTCGAAAGTCCATTCGATCAAATGTCCATTCGGTCGAAAGTCCATTCGATTAAAAGTCCATTCGGTCGAAAGTCCATTCGGTGGAAAGTCCATTCGATCTAATGTCCATTCGATTAAAAGTCCATTCGGTCGAAAGTCCATTCGATCAAAAGTCCATTCGATCAAATGTCCATTCGATCAAAAGTCCATTCGATCGAATGTCCATTCGACCTAATGACCATTCGATCAAATGGCATTCGATCGAATGTCCATTCGATCAAATGTCATTTTGGAAGAATTCATGCGCCTCCTTTAAGCAAAGTGACTTCCTATTTCAAGGAATTTAAAGAGTGACTAGAAATAATTACCTTTCTCCATGATCCACTATCTTTTCTGGCTCCACCCGGAACATTATTTAACATTTTAGCCAATTGATTATATAAATCATCCTAAATAATAAACATTAAACTTAGTTTCCTATTTATTCTCCAAATCACATTTAAAATTATTTTGTAATTCTTAACGTATGAAACAATTTTACATAATTTTAACACCATAAATTTAAAAAGTTTGTATAAATCATAAGAAAATAAATTTAAAATACTTCTTAATTAATATTAAATTAAAAAATAATTTTTAAATCAATTTTTACAAAATTTTACAGATTATTTTAATTTATAATCATATTAAATCATATAAGATAAAAAAATTGAATTAAATTGTAAATTATTATTAATGAAAAAATCGATATTTTTTAAATTAAAATATTATGTGTGCCTTTTTGTTAAATTTTCAAAACTGTAAAAATTTACAACAATTTTTAATAATTGTAATATTATGAATTTATCACTCAGTTAATAATTATTGAAAAGATATTATCGATTTCACTGAGTAAAATAAAACAAAACAAAAATTTCTCTTTTTTAACGTTTCAACAGCTAAGCTGCCCTCATCAGAAACTAAAAATTTATCAATAAGTTTAACAAAAGATTAATTTACAAATTATGCATATAATAAAAAAGAAAATGGCGTCAACAATAATTATCGTAAAAAATTAACAATACATTAAATATAAAAACGACAAATTTTTGATAACAAGTGTCTCGTCCGTTTACTAAAATTAAACTGAGGTAATTAGAATATTATTGAACTAATCAATGAAATCGAATTATTATAAGTCATTGTGTACAAAATATAAGAGTACATTCTTGATTGTCGAAAGTTAAAATAAAATTAAAATTCCACTTTGAAAAAATAATACAAACTTAAAAATTTGTTGATAAATTATATGAAATTAATTATTTTAAAAAAAGTTTTTACTTAAAACAATATATTACATAGCCAATCAAAACCTTGAGAAGGAAATTAACAAATTAAAGAAAGTAATATAAAGAAAGTAAAAAAATTTTTTTGTTTAAAATTTATAGTTTTTGATAAAATTATTGTGTTATTTTAAAGTAATGTTAATATTCATTTCGATATCTGTATTTACGTTCTTTAAGAAAATGAGTATAGGTCTTACTAAGATTCTTTGTGTCATCTTTTTTGTTAATTGGATTTCTCAGCATGTTGATGTGAATCATTTCTGAAGTTAATCTTTTATCTATTCTTTGTCTAGAATTGAAAAATTATCCCAGTCAAAATCATGTTTTAAGTCATTTTTGTGAGTATTAAACACCGAATTTTGATTTTTAGACGTTCTGTGTTCATTGATTCTTTTTGTTTCTCCGACGTAACATGCTGTGCATTTTTTGCAATTAATTTTATATACTGTATTGTTTGTTTCTGTTTTTTACTTTTATCTTTCCCCTTTTTTATTAAAGAATTTTTGTTTTGTTGATTTTTCGTAGGAATAGATGAAATTAAATAATTTTTTAATGAATAAGCTGTTTTTTCAAAAAGGCCATTGACATAGGGTAGGAAAACTTTAGGTGATCTTTGATAAAGAAGTTTATTTACATTATTGTCAATATTTGATTTAATTATGTTAATATGTTTATAAATAAATTTTTTAATTAGCTGTTCTGGATAATTATTGTTTAAAAGAATCTGTTTTATGGTTTCTATATATAATTTGTAAATTAATTTTTTGTTAAACTTGTTATTAATAAATTTGAAGTTTCTGATGAGGGCAGCATAGCTGTTGAAACGTTAAAAAAGTGAAGATTTTTTCGTTTTATTTGACTCAGTGAAATCGATAATATCTGTTCAATAATTTTTAATAATGTTAATTTAATTTTTAAAGAAATTTCACTAGTTGCAAAAATCAATCTTTTTAAATTTATATCCGTTTATAAAATTTTATTAATTAACATAATCTAAATGTATAGAAAGTTTAAACAAACATCAATGAATCTTCAATTGAGGAGTACTTTTTCAAAAGTTGATAAATCCACATTTTGTTATTTCGAGAAAATTAAACAAATGCAGTTTCGCACCTAACACCTAGAGTTAATTATAAAGTAGAAAAAATATATGAAATTATTTATATACGAATGTTTCTTGCACTTAAGGAGATTTATTTTTAATTAAAGTTTATAGTGATAAAGGAATTTAAAGGTCTTTTTTAATTTATTCTAGGAAAAAAATTAAAATTTTAAATCATCTTGGTTAAGTACAAGTTTTTTTTAAATTGAAAATTCTTTGGTAATAAATTTTTTTCTTGAATTAAACAGTGACAGATCGATTCGTAAGGTTCCTTTTATATTAAATTTGTAATTATCTCAACTTTTTTGAAAAATGGTTTTATCAACTTTTGGAAAAGTGCTCTTCAATTAATAACCAATTTATTTATTTATAATTTATTAAGAAATTATCATTTATTTGACGATTCACTTATATTTTCATTAGAAGAAGGGTTGTGACCGTAAAATATCCTCAAACTAAGTAATGCTTTTTAATGTTAACAAAAATATAATCAAATTTAATTTTATACAATTTTGAAAGATCTAGTTGTACAATTGTCAGAAAAAAATAGATTTAGCCCAAATTTGTACTCAAATAATAATTATTTAACATTTTGTGTTTTTTCTTTCAGCTCAGAGAAAAATAGCATTTTTTATCAAGTTTTGATAATATTATATTTCTCTACATATTATTTTCTCTACAATCGTAATTATTTTAATATCACTAAAAGTTTGTTGTTAAAAAAAAAACAATACTAATTTTATTTACTTAATAGTTTTTCAACAACAAACTTTTAATAATATTAAATGATTACGATTGTAGAGAATATTTCAAAGAGCAAAAAAAGGTATTGTTTATCAAAATTTGATAAAAAATGCAATTTTTCTCTGAGCTAATTAAAAAAAAAACACAAAATGTTAAATAATTATTATTTGACAATAAATTTAGGCTGAATCTATTTTTTTCTGACAATTGTACAACCAGATCTTTCAAAATTGTTTAAAAATAAATTTGATTACATTTTTGTTTACGTTAAAAACCATTTCTTAGTTTTTAGGTTATTTACGGTTAACATAATGATTTAGTTGAAAATTTATGAACTTACTGAAGCTGATTGAAAATTAATTCCATTCATTTTTCCCATAGCCAGATCCTTATGTGCTAGCATAAAAGCCACTAACTTTTCTTTTTGGAGTTGATTTATATGCTTTTTATTTGTTTGTGGCATTTTCAATTAATTGTTTCTTTATGCACTTGAAAAAAATGATCACAGAAATTGTCAAATTAATTGAGCAAAGTTTGTTCTTAATCACACCTAACTTTATGTTGATTATTAAATAAAACAAAAACTGTTTGTTGATAAACAAATTATAAACGTTACATTTCGTTGTATTTATTCATTGTAAAGATTATTTTCAAAGATAAAACAAGCAAGCTTGTTCGTGTCACATATCTTACAAATTTTCCCTACATATAAGTTTTTACGGTTAAAATATTTTAACGCGGTGAAAGCGACACTTGAAATAATACCTTTTTTCAATATAGCAGAGTTGAAAAATATTTATTTATTACATTAAATTAGACATTTGAAGCGCGGAAACGTTTTTGTTTATATTCTGTCACACTATTCAGGGTTGTGCAGTTCCGTGTAGCGCCATAGCTTAGAAGCAGCGATGGGAAGTGATGATGCGCTACTTTAGTTTTTCTACGTAAAATACCGTATCATAGTAAAGGTACTCTCACAGTGTCACACCTTTCAGGGTGAAGTAGAGATCTTCAAGGAATAATTATGAGACATGTTTCCCCTTCTACTACCTTTGCGGGTTTCCGGAAACGGAAGTGACGATAATTCAAATTGTATCATTGGTCGAAAAGAGCTGACTAATTTTAAAAATGTTTGTTTTAAAAGCATTTCAAATTGAACCGCGATACCAATGAAATTAACTTTTTATGAACATCCGTTTCCTGAAATCCGCGACCAATCAGAATCGAAGTCAACATGTCTCAACTCTCCCTTAAGGATCTCTGGGGTGAAGTCAGATGAGGAGGTTAAGGGTTCAGGGGAATAGAATAGACCTTTTTATCTCGCATAGGAAGTAATGAATGCGCATGCTGAGTCCGCCATGACGGTCATATTCGCAAATTCACCATGTTAAGGCCTAAGCAGATAGAAATACTGTTACGGGACCAGAGCATGAGACAGAAAAGGACAGAAACAATCTCTATCCTTTATTATCTCATGCCCTGCTCCCGTAACCGTATTCGTTGTGCTTTGGGCTTTATTAACATGTGAAAAAAAATTTGACCGACCGGAAGTTCGAATTATTTGAAGACAAAATTATTCGAGATGAAAAGGTCTATAGGCTAATCAGATAATTGGTCACATTGGAAAATATTTTCTGATTGGTCTAAAGACCTTTTCATCTTGAATATTGAATATTGAACTTCCGGTAAAAGTCTATTTTATTATTCTGAATCTCTAATCCTCCATATCCACTTCACCCTTAGAAACAAGGAATCAAGGATGTTAAGGTAATTTACCTAACATAAATTACATGGTTTTTCACATGTAAATTTCATAGGTAATTTACATGCTTAATTTTTTACTCAATGTAATTTACGTTTTCAAAATGACGGCAATGTGTAATTAGCCTAACGCACATTAAACCTTTAATCTCTAATCCTTAATCGTAAGAATAAGAGGAAGTAGGACAGAGATATTTTGTCTGTCCTACTTCCTCTTATTCTTACGATTAGAGATTTTTTATTGTGCTTAGGGCTTTTAAGTAAACAAACTTACCTTATTTTATAATTTCCTATTTGTGAGAACTGTTTTAAAAATACCAAGAAACTAAAGACCAATGCACTTTTAGTGGTAAAAACTCTTCTTTGTGCCAAAAAAAGGAAATATGACTATGAACAGCATTAACATTTAGGCAACAGTTGTTCGACATATTTTTTTACATTGTTTACAAGTTTGTTACGTAAATTATATTTTTTATGTAATTTACGTCAAAAACTCAAAGTTACGCACAACCAGTGTTGGGCAAGTAAAATACTTTAGGTAAATTACATAGCTTTCTACCGTAATTTACCTAGCATTTTACCTCAGAAGTTTTCTACACAGTGTAATTTAGGGTTGTAAGCGGTGAATAGTTTCATTGAAACTTTCAATGAAAGTTTTCATGAAACTTTAAGTGGAGGGGATAAAATTTAAATTTCGTACCTTTAAATTATCTGTCAAGTAAGGTAAGGTTAGTTTTACCTATGTTTTTTCGACATATCGAAACTTTGAAATGTTTCATTATGCATTGAGACTTTCATGAAACATTTCATTATTTCACCCTAGTAATTTACTCTTAAACATAACCTGAAACCTGTAATTTTACAGTTTAGGCTGTGACATAAAGATGTTTTGGGACTTTTCTTTAATGGCTTACTACATTTTGACACAATTAACTTATAAAGAATTAGAGAAAGAGCACTGAAATATACAGTCGAACTTCCCAAGAGTTAATTTTGGTGGGGATTAACTTATGGGAGACTTGGCAAATGAGGGGAAATTTTATGTAGATTGTCGCCATCTTGTCCTGTCTGCGCATGACAAAACATGAGGAAAGGGACCACAAGAGGAGAAAATTAACTCTTGGGAAGTTCACTCTTCGGAAGTTCGACTGTACTTTCATGTTTTTTTTAGGTTATGAGAGTGTGTTTATGCGTTTATGCTACTTTCGCAAGCTGTGTCGTTTACCTAGGTATTTTACCAGTTTTTTACGTAGATTACACAATTCAGGTAATTTACCTGTCATTTACGCAGGGCGAAGTTCCATGATTGCATTTTAACGCCCGTTTAGCCTAAAGCACAATGAATCGTAATCGCTAATCCTTAATCGTAAGAATGAGAGGAAGTAGGACAGAGATATATGTCTGTCCTACTTCCTCTCATTCTTACGATTAAGGATTAGCGATTACGATTCATTGGGCGTTAGGGCGCAATTACATGTCTGCGTCGAACGCTGCGTTTTTGCGTTGAATAGTAAGAAAGAGAAAGACAGAAATAGAGTCACATCTTTCTCCCTCTCACCATTCAACGCAAAAACGCAACGTTCAACGCAGACATGTAATTGCGCCCTCAGGCTTTTTGTAACTAGATTATGAGTGAAAAAGAGATGCAGATATACTATTGTCACTTTCGCACTCATAAGCCTAAAGCACAACGAATCGTAATCGCTAATCCTTAATCGTAAGAATGAGAGGAAGCAGGACAGAGATATATGTCTGTCCTAATTCCTGATAAATTTACAACGTGTTACGATGAAAATATTCGACCGACATGCAACAATTTCACGTACGACGTCGTGAAATCACAGACGATGCAGAGAAATTAAAATGCATTGTAATATTACTACGTGATACGTGAAGCGAAATATTTCCATCGTGTTACGTAGTAATTTTACAACGCGTTGTGATTTCACCACGTTATACGTGAAACATTTACAAGCCATTTTCAAAACGAATAAATATTTTCATCGCAACACGATGAAATTCTACACTCGAAGTGTAGTTTTACAATCGCGTTGTATTTTTATCACGTATTACGATGGAATATTACAATATAAATTTAATGTTTGGGACGGAAAAATACTTTGCATTGTAATTCTGCAAGTAATTTTTTTTACAGTGTAATTACAAAACGGACGTTAAAACGCAATCACGGGACTTCGCCTTCAAGATTGCTGAAAAGCCCATCACTGCGCGTAACCAAGAAGACCTTCTTATTGCGCGTAACTTTACATCCCTGACTTTAAACAAAAAATTTATATAACCTTGACCCTTGCTGGATCTAGGTAAATAATCTTAGATATAACCAAAGTTTGTTTTCCTCGTTCGAAAAGTAAGTGCAGCATTTATATTAAATCAATTTTTCATTTGACTATTATGTTGGTAACTTAATGAATAAACATGTTAATTATTAGACATTTTCATCTTCTTCTCGTTCTTCTTTATTTCTATTTGTATAGCCCTTTTCATTTTGGTTTTCTGTCCTTCTCTAGCGCACGTAGTGACGCATGAGATAGAAGAAGACACACAAATAAAGTGAAAATGTCTATTGTGTTATTTCATGCGTCATGCGCTGGAGAAAGAAAATAACAGCAAGGTGAAAAGGTGTATAACAGCATATAGTATAAAAGACTAAAGTATTAGAAGTGTTTATTTTTATCCAAAGTTATCAACAGTTTAAAAATAAAACATTTTGAAAATCATATTTGGCTTCGTCCACAAATTATGTAATAGGTTTTAAGGGTTTGGGGGAAGGGAGTTCAGTAAACTGTTATGGCCTGTTTACACCTTCGAAAAAAAATACAGCTGTATATCTGTCCTCTTTACTCTCATGCAAAAAAAAAATTTCGAAGGTGTAAACAGGCCATTACTATCTATTAGTCTATTACATAGGGGTAGGGGTGGTTCTCATCTCTGACTACATAGAAAAGTGTAAAGTACGTAATATAAAATATAAATTTAAAAATAAAACAATATTGAAAAATTAGGAGGGGTTTTGCAAATTGTTACTTAATTTAGAGGAAGGGGGTTTCTTCTATAACGTTACTTTTGACAAGGGAGCGGGAGGGGGTCAAAAATTGGTGCTAAGAATAAATATATAGAAGTACGTCATTTAATTTTATTGTTTTGAGTATTTCCTTAATAAATTTCCATCAAAAAATAATTGACCATATACAGTATGGCAGTAGGTTCTTTAGAGTTTAAGGGAGGTTATACAAAATGTTAGATATTACTGAATGTAAAGATTTAAGGACGTTGCAAGGAGAAAATTAACATAACCTTAAAAATACTTTTCTAGACAGCGTAAAATTACAAAACTTAGCCAATTTTTTCAGTAACAAAAAATGTAATTAAAAATATGTCCTTGTACCCATAATTTAAATTTTTTGCAGATTCTAAAACCAATTTGTCATTTTAGTAATATGTATTATTTGAGCTTCAGTTTTTGAACAAAATATAGAAAATTGTGTACTTTCTTTGGTTAATAATTTTCAATATTTTGTTCAGAAACTGAAGCCCAAATAATACATATTTCTAAAATGCTAAATTAGTTTTAAAATCTGCATAAAATTTAAATTACGGGTACGTGGACATATTTTGAATTACATTTTTTATTTCTGAAAAAATTGGCTAAGTTTCGAAATCGTTCGCTGCCTGGAAAAATATTTTTAAGGTTATGTTAATTCTCTCCTTGCCTTAAATAATTCAAAAAGTTGAAATGATCTTGAATCTGAATTATTCTAAAATAATAAAAAAAAAAGAATATTTTTATGCCAATATTCATATTTATTATTTCATCATTCAAATATAGTTAAAATAAAGTTTTAAAAAATCTTTATTTTTAAATGATTTTAACTTCATGTTTTTTGTCACTATAACGCCGTTCCCCCTAAGGGCGCAATTACATGTCTGCGTCGAACGCTGCGTTTTTGCGTTGAATAGTAAGAGAGAGAAAGACAGAAATATAGTCACATCTTTCTCCCTCTCACCATTCAACGCAAAAACGCAACGTTCGACGCAGGCATGTAATTGCGCCCTGACGCTTCAACTGTGAGTTTTAAAGGTTTATTTTGTAAATTTTGTTCTAAATTAAATTTGTCATATTTTGTCTAAATTAAATTGGATTTAAAGTTTATATTATTACTTCAAAAAGCAAAATTATTACTTCAAGCATAACCTCCTCTCAAGTAGGTGTCCAATTCCTCCTTAACTGTAGTTACTTTAAAATGTTGTGTACATTATTACCTCTCGGTACTAATTGAAATTGAAATTACTTTAAAAATTATAATTTGTCAAAAATGGTTCCTCCATTTCAATCGTTTTAATCGTAATTATTTTGTTTGTGCATTTAATGAAAGAAGGCTCTGAGCATATCAAAATTCTTTTTAAAATTACATCTTTAATTCAAACCTGAATTATATGTAAAAAAAAGTTAATTTGATTGTGTGTTGATGTAATAGAAAAAATAGTTATAAGTGGTAATATGTTAAAAATTATGATATTGAGATCGTCCTAATAGAATTGCAAAATTCTCGGTAATTTAAAATCAGGTTACATTTTCGAGAATAGAACCAAGAATATTCTCCTTCCGGAGAATTTATGAGAATTTTTTATGTTTGAATGAGCTCCACTATTTTGAAACACAAACAATTTATTGAAATAAAAATCGGGCAAGTGCGAGTTAACAAAATAATTATTATTATAAATTAACTATAAGTGTAAAAATTATTATTAAATGTAACAGTTGTAAACAGTGTTCTAGGGTAAGTGCGGGTAATTTCGGACAGTACCGATAGTCGGACACTTTCAGTTTTGAAGTTAAATAAATAATTATTTACTATCGGAATCTTCTCACAAAGTTATTTTATCAAATTTGTCAGAATTATAGAATATAAAAATTACCGTCAACGCCCTCTGGTGATTTGTAAATTAGTTAAAATTCAACAATAATTTACTCAACCGCGATGTTTTGACATTTTGTCTGATTTCTTATTCCAGCCGTTAAGGAGGTAGAGATTTTTATTAGTACGAAATAAGGTTTTGTAGGTTATAATTATGTTTGAAAATGTTACAAAGTGATTATGAAAACTCTAATTTTATGTTTAAAAGTGAAAATAACATTAAAATGACTTTAAATTTACAAATAATTGACGTAATTGACGTGTCCGACCTAACCTGTCAGATTTTAGAGTGTTTGTGTATAGTCGGACACTATATTACTTGTATTATATCTCGTATTATTTTAGATGCTGAAAAAGTAAATACCATAAAAACAACTACTTATAACCTATAAATTTGTTAACTTTCTAACATTTTCTGCATCAAAAGAAAAATAACCTAAACCCTAATAGCACCGACTGTGCCGGGAACGTTCCTGGAATGGGCCGCCGGTCCCTGGGGTACGTTCCCTTGGACCGTTTCAATATACCTGACAAATACGTTCCGGATTTCACTAGGCTAGGAACGTTCCCGCGGAACGTTCCTGGAATGTTCCGAGGAACTTTGAATACACATTAAAAAATAATTAATGTTAATATCTTGCGCAGTAGTTTTCTATCGCAACTAGAGCTGCGCAGTTGATTTTAGTGACCACTGTTCTATAGAAGCAATCATATTATGAACATTAAATAATATTAATAAAAAAATTTTCAGCTTTTTCCGCAACCCGTTCTGCGATTTTTTGAATGTGTATTCAAAGTTCCTCGGAACATTCGCCTAGTGAAATCCGGAACGGATTTGTCAGGTATATTGGAGCGGTCCAAGGGAACGCACCCAAGGGTCCAGCATCCCATTCCAGGAACGTTCCCGGCCTAGTCGGTGCTATTAGGGAAATTTGATTTTATACGAATTCCTCCTTTTCACTGAAGGATCACAACAGAACTTGACAGATTGTCTTCAAAATGCCATAGTGAGGTATAAAATTTTAAAACTAAAAAACTTTCTTCTTTTATTTAAGATTCACCACATGGGTTTACAAATTTAAATCGTGCTGCCTGAGGATTATTTCTGTAACTGAATTTGATAGATTTTATAACATAAAACCAAGAAATATTTCATTATTTTAAAAAAGAAAAATGTCCGACTACTGATACAGTTGTGTCCGACTTTACAAGCAAGTGTCCGACTACTGCTGATATTCTGATTTTTTTATTAAAATAGCTATATTTTATTAAATATTGACATGTTTGTAGCAAATTTATATGAAAATTAATCATGGATGACTCATTTAACGGTTCATACAAAGCAATATGTTAAAATACTTTTTAATTTTAAGAAAAATATCATTATTTAAGATCGAATCCTTAAGTGTCCGACTACCCCCGCATTTACCCTATATAAATTATAAAAATTGTAATTTCTTTTACCTAACTAAATTAAAAAACGCGCGCCGGAGCGCGATTAGTTTCTTCATCTTATATGTTATCAACAATTGTAAATACTTTATAAATATTATGTTTAAAAAAATAATTTCAAATTTTACAAATTACTTGGGAAAAAATAATGAAAACAATTAAAATTGTCGTAAGTAATTTAAAAAATCATAGAAGTGTTTTAAAATTAAAGAAAATAATTTTAATTTGCGGAAACACTTCAAAATCTTAGAAATAAACTGAAAAAAGATTAAAATAATGAAAAATTGAAGAAAATAATTGAAAATTGGAAAAAATGCTTGAAATTGAGATAAATAATTACAAATTTAGAGAATTAATTCAGAAATGATGTAAATGATTTAAAATTTAAGAAAAAAATTAAAATAAATAATTTAAAATTTAAGAAAACAATAAAAATTTGAGAAAATAATTGAAAAATTACATAATAGATTGTAAATAAAGGAAAAATAAAAAAAAATCAGAAAAATACTAGCAACTTTTAGAAGTTCATTGCAAAAAAAAAGAAAATAATTAAAATTTAGAGAAAATAAATTGTAAAAGATGAAAATAAATTAAAGTGGAAAAGAACAATTTTTAATTTAAGAGAAATAATTGCAAAAAATACTGAATATAAGTACATTAAATACAAGAAAGTCGTAAATATAATTGAAAATTGAAAATTTCTGATAATATTTAAAAACTTTTTGGAAATTATGAAAAAGAACGTAAGTAGTTCAGAATTTAATTAAATAATTGAAATATCAGATAAATAGTTAAATATTTGGAAATTGTGAAAAGAATTGAAAATGATCAAAAATGGAAGAAAATAATGAGAAATTTGAGAAAAATAATTTAAAATTTTAAAAAATAAGAATAATTAAAAATTGAGGGAAATAAATAGAAATTATGTAAAAATTTGAAACTTGAAGAAAATAATTGAAATATAATAAAAACAATGATAAGTTGAAAAAAATTAAAATAAATAATTAAAATAGAAAAAAATTAAAATTTGAGAAAAATACTTGAAAATCTAAGAAAAAGTTAGGGTAATAACAAACTGAAGAAAAGATTTGAAGAAGGTTAAAAATAATTGAAGCTCAAGATAATTAATAAAGAAATGTTGTAAATTATGAAAATAAATGAAAATAATTAAAAATTGAAGAATATAATTGAAATTAAAAAAAATTACTTAAAAATAAAGAAAAATAATTTTACAAAATTAGAATAATACTTAAGAATGTAGGGACATAATTTAAAAAATGATAAAAATAATTTTAAATTGAAAAAAATAATTGAAATATGATGAAAATAATTACAAAATTTTAAAAATAATGTAAATATGATTAAAAAAATTTTTAATTTTAAAAAATAATTGCAATATGATGTAAATAATTAAAAGTTTTGAAAGTTATGCAAAAAGATTGAAAATAATTATAAACTGGAGAAATAATACAAAAACTAGAGAAATCATTTTAAGCAAAAGGAAATAATAAATTGAAAAATCGTTTTAAAAGTTGAAAATTGAAGACAATAATCTAAATTTCAGATAATACCTGAAAATTTAGAAAATTAATTAAAAAATAATTAAAATATGGAGGAAATAATTGTAAAATGATAAATTTAAGATAATAATTACAGAATGGAAACAATAATAGTGAATTAAAAAAATAATTTCATTCTGCAATAAATAATATGAAATTTAGTAATAAATAATGAAATTGTTATATTGTCGAAGAGGAAATAAACATAATTAAAAAAGGGGTTGAAAAGTTTTAAAAAATAATTAAAAATTTGCAGAAGGTAGATTTAAGATTTAGGGAAAAAGTGAAAAACAATGAAAATAAATAAAAATTGTAGAAAGTAATTGGAAAATAATAAAAATAGTTGAAAAATGTAGTTTAAGTAGTTGAAATCATATAAGAGAAAAGAATTTTTGAAAATTTAAAAAAATTGTAATTCACTTAAAGTTTAGTATATTTGAACCTTGGATTAATTAAACTTTTAATGAATACAAATTCAAATTAACATTATTTGGTCCTTCAAAGTTCATTCGGTTATTTTTCAATAAATATTTCTGATCCTAGTTTACACGATAGGCAAAATGTTACAGATTAAGAAACTTTTTTATTTTTTTATTTAAGATTAACCGTTGCAGAAAAAAAGTGTAAACAACTTTTAGAGAGGACCATTTTCGTCAGCCATACTTTAAATTTTGGTAAATTTTGAATTAGTATGTTTGAAAATAATTCAAATTAACCTTATAAATGCTAAATAATTAAATGTTTATATTTTATTCAGGGATCGCAGGATTGAGAATTTGAAGAAAAAACCCAGAACTGAAAAATAATAATTGAAAAAAAACAACATGTCATCTAAAAGTGACACTAGTGATAAGGATACCCAATCCTCTCTTCTGTTCGAGAACGAATTGCTCTCCAACTTTACTCTTTGCGTTGGATCCGAACAATTTCGAATACATAAAGAAATTCTCGCCTCAAAATCTAAAGTTTTTCTTAAGATGTTCACAACTGGCATGGACGAAAGATCTAAAAGTAAACAATTGTTTATAATTACTGGTGTAGATGCCACGATATTTCGGGAAATGTTAAGGTACATATATACCAACAGCGTTGACGAGATCAGCACTCATGCGCATGAACTTTATAAAGTTGCTATAAGATTTGACTTGCCGAACTTAAAAAAGTTATGTTCGTCAGACATTGCTGCAAATTTAAAACTTACTAATGCATTGCAAGTGCTTGAATTTTCTGGTCAGAATAACGATAAGGATTTAAAAGACACAGCAATTTGAGCAATTTTATTGCTCAAAATATTAAATCTTTTGTCAATACAAAAAATTTTAAAGATTGGTACTCAAAGGCACCGAGTAGTGAAACTTACTCGTTATTAAGCTCAGTTGCAACTACTGTCCGGAGGAAAGGAAGTTTTACAAAAACTTAAGAATTCCACTTATATCATTTTCTTATAATTTTTGAATTGTTTTGATTGTAAAATTTTTTATGTACAGTAATTCAAACTTTTAAATAACAGAATTTTTATTTGACCAAATCTTCATTTGCCCGAATTTTTAATTGCAAGAATTTGTTGTTCATAGAATTCTTAAAGAAGAATGTGCTGTGACTAAAATTGAAGTTTGATTGATGCTTTTAAAATATATTAAAATTGGATTAATTTTACGTATACTTCTTCAATGCTTAAATAATTTTCATAGTTTTGGAGATATTTGAAATTAAATTTACATTGTGTCTTATGGATTTAACCTAGTAAGGTCTTAAAAAATATATTATTTTTAAATACTCAGATAAAACTTAAATCATTCAAAATATGATTCATTGATAAACAAAAGTATCAACATGATTAAAAATATATTTAAACGTTTACCATCGATTAATATATGAGAAAGTATTTTAAAGAAAAGTTAACAAAATATTCAAGCAAAAGTTCCGTGGGATTTGTCAACTTAGCGATTTTTTAAATTAACCTATTTTGTTTAGCGTGAAATTTAAAAAAATTTAAATACTTATACAATAAAAAAATGAAAGATTGATATTTTGTTGACATGAATCGAGTATAGATCAAAAATTAAAAATTCAGAATGGCGGACATAGAATTTTGGAAATTATGGATTTTATTGAAACTTGGTGTGTGGGGGTTTTTGAGGTCCGTGATTATGAATTCAAGGTCAAAATTTCAAAATTCAAAATGGAGTATCCAAAATGGCGTACATACAATTTTGAAAAATTACTAATTTTATTAAAACTTGGTATTTGTGGGTTTTAGAAGTCCCTAATTACGATTCCAAGGTCAAAATTTTATAATTCAAAAAAGAGGTCGTAGAAATTTTGGATCCGCAATTTTGAATTATAAATTTTGGTCTCGGATTCGTAATCAGGAACCTCAAGAACCCCCAAATATCAAGTTTCAATAAAATCCATAATTTTCCAAATTTTATGTCCGCCATTTTGAATTTTTAAAATTTGATTTTGGATTTGTAATCAGGGTTAAATTCTTGAATTAGAAAAACTGTCATTTTTTGTCGACCTGTGTTATTTGTAAAATAACGTTTATATAAATAATCTGAATTTATTTTTGTTAATTTTTTAATAATTTTACAAGTTTCTGTTTAAATTCTTTGAATTATTGATCCGTGGTAACGTAAATATTACAAGAAAATTATAAATTTATTTTACAATAATTGAATTTAAATATTTGTTTGTATAAAAGTCTTCAACTTGTCGTACATATTCCTTCTTAAAACATTGAATTTTCAATTTACCGACATAAGTATCGTAAATTACGGTACAAAAATCTAAAAGATAGAATTTTAAGCATTCTATCGTTTAAAAACTCGGGCAAATAAATTTTCGGGTAAATAGAAATTTTGATATTTAAAAATTCTAATATTTATATAAATTGTAAGTATATATACTAATAATATATAAATAATAAATATTAAGTATTTATATAATAGGTACTTATATAAATTCTAATAGAAATTCGGTTCAATTAGAATTCTTTAAAAATTCTTTTCCTTCTTCTAGCTAATAAAAGATTCGTTGTCTTTAAAATGTTCTTGAGTAAAAAATAAAGAAACATGTTAATTTAAATTAGATTAAAAAAATATTTGAAAAATGAAAATTTGGCTACAAATTTATAATTTTTAATGGGAGGCACCGGTGAAATTTCAACATTTCATAAATCGTGGTTCAGAGGCTCCAATTTTTTTTTTTAACAATATTGTTGATTTAAAGTAATTTATTATCATAAAGAGATAACAACAAAAATAATTTTTTTTTTAAGTTATAGTATTACACAGGCACAAAAAAAAAATTTTTTTTGTCCGAGACACTACACTAGTGTATTCCTACGTATTTTTCTCCGCTGAATCCGAATCCGAAGTCAGAATTGCTAGATTGGCTAAATTTTTTCAGATAATCTCAAAAAAAATCTATTTTTTCGTGTTTTTAGTAGTTTTTTTGCAATTATCTCAAAAATTTTAGCCAAATTGGTTATTCTGACTTCGGATTCGGATTCAGCGGAGAAAAATACGTAGAAAAACACTAGCATAGTGTCCCGGACAAAAAATTTTTTTTTTTTTTGGGTTTTAATTGGTCTTTTTTTTCATCTTTTTTGAGATAATTTTCAAAATTTCAGCCAATCTGCTAAATTCTAACTTTAGATTCATATTCGTCAGAGAAAAATACACAAGAATACATTAGTGCCGTGTCCCAGTTAAAAAAAAATTCTTTTGGGTTTTTTTGGTATTCTGACTTCGGATTTGAATTCAGCGGAAAAAAATACGTAAGAATACACTAGTGTAGTGTTTCGGAATTTTTTTTTTTTTTTTTGGGCCTGTGTTATCAATTTTTTTTAAATTAAAAGTTTTTTAAATCCATACGTAATGTTCAAAATTGTAAAAAAACGTTTAAAAAAGTTGTCAGTAGAAAAGAGTAAAAATTGCGGAATAAGTTAGATTGTCAAAAATTTTCCAATAAAATAATATTGTTAAAAATTGGAAAATAAATATTTTTATTTTATTTTTTTTTATAAATAAAAAACTTGTTCAGAATTGTAAAAAAGACTGTAAAAAAATTAGCGGCAGAAAATATAGTAAAAATTGTGTAAGAAGTTTGATTTTCAAAAATTTTTTTTTTGTTTTCAAAAAATATAAAATATGTCCAAATTTTAATTTTTTTAATTTTTAACATTATAAGATAATTTTATACGTCCAAATTAAGCTGGAAAAAATTGTCACCTGTTGGCGTTATAAAATTTGGATGGGTTAAATTTAAAGTTTTTCTTATTTTCTATACTTTCATTTCTTTAGTTTTCTTATTTTTTACAATTTTTTTACTGTTGCAAAAACAGTTAGTTTTTATGCAATATTTTTTCGTAAAGGCTTTGCATAGTATTATAACTTTTATATTTTGTTAGGATTTTGTACGAAAGGGCTTGACCCGTAAACTGTTAATAAAAAAATAAATGAATAAATTTTCTTATATTTTTTAATATTTTAAGATCCTCTCGTTTTTTTGGAGTTCTTAAGCAATATATATATATATATATATATATTTTAATAACAGCATTTTTAACAAAATTTTCTTGCATTTCTTATTATTAAAGAATTCAAAACATTTTTTTTATACTTATTTTTACATTCATTTATAATATTTTTAATTTTTCCATTGTTTCATTAGTAAATTCAAGTTTTTTTTTATTTTTGCATAAATTTTATAATACTTTTCTCAAATGTTTGCATTTTTTCAAAGCTGACTTCATATTTTATATATTTTTTTAATTTCCTAATTTTCTTTTTATAAATTTTCTTGTTTTTAACAAGTCTACGTAGCTTGTTAGCAGATTTCATCCAATTTTCTTATTTTTCCATTTATTCAAAAGAATTTAGAAATTTTTTGTAATTCATTCCGTTTTTCATGTTTTGTCTGTCTTAAGATTTTCTTTTTTCGTGTTATACATTTTGTCCAAGCTTTTCTCATTTTTCTACATTCTGCAATGTCTAAATTCTGTTTTTTTCTAATTTCAGTTTAGTTTTTTAAGATTGCTTGTCAAATTTTATAACCTTTTTTTCGTTCTTTGATGGTTGTTTTACCCCATTAACGCCCAAGAGGACACAAATTTTACAAAATCTTTAAGATTATTTCTTAGCACTAAAAAAAAATTTGAAAAATTTGAAACGAACCATTTCCTCTGTAAAATTTATCACTCTTTCAGATTCTGTTAACAAAATTTTGTTACAACTTACATATAAAAAGTTATAAACAATTATTTGCAAAAAAAACACGATTTTTTTCTCAATGAAGATTTTTTAATAATTTTTTTCATGCAGAACAAGAAAATAGATTGGGTTAAAGCCTCAAAATATCGTGTCTTTAAGTTCTCAGCTGTAAATATTCGCAAAAACATATACGAAAATCCAAGATGGCGGCTCCAATATGGCGACTGAAATGACTTTTTTTTGCAAAATATTAGCTTAGTGTACCAAACCTTCAAAAATTGTCCGAGTTTGATGAAACTTGGTGCCCTTAGGTTTTAAGGGTCTCTGATTATGAATCTAAAGTCATTTTTCAAAAATTCAAAATGGCGGATCCAATATGTCGGACAAAATTTAAAAAATTAAATTTAATTTTATGAAACTTGGTGTATGGGGGTTTTTGGGGTCTCTGATTACGAATCTGAAGTCATTTTTTAAAAATTAAAAATGGCGGATCCAATATTGAGAAAAAAATCGTGATTTTTTGCAAATAATTGTTTATAACTTTATATATATATGTTGTAACAAAATTTTGTTAACAGAATCTGAAAGAGTGATAAATTTTACGGAAAAAATGGTTCGTTTCAAATTTTTTTTCAATGCTAAGAAATAGTTGTAAAGATTTTGTAAAATTTGTGTCCTCTTGGGCGTTAATGGGTTAATAATTTTTAAACAATTTTTTCATTTCTTTTATTGTATGATCTTTATTAATTTGTATTAATTTGTAATCGTTAAGATTTTTGATTTTCAAAAAATAGTCTAAATAATACAAATAATCTAAAAATAGTCTATTTTGTTTTTATATTTGCTCCGTTTTTAACAGAATTTCCTAGCTTTTTTTTTGTATTCAGTCATAAAGTTTTAAATATATCCTGAAAGTTTATTACTTAGTTATTCTTTATCTGAATTTTTTAGATTTTTAAAACCATCAATTTCTGAATTTCTTTTCAGTGCTTTTATCAAATATTCTTATTTTTTCTTACTTACAACATTTTTTTAGATTAAAATCGCTGTTTATGTTTTTCTTAAACCCTAGTTTACAAACTTATCGTAAAATAACACTTGTAAATTGATTTTAAAACCTTGAAGATTGTTAATAATTTTATAAGCATTAGAAAAATTGGTAAAATAATATGCAACTACTCTAATCGAATTTACTAAATTTCATTTTTTATTTTTCTTTACATATTGCAAACAACGGCGAATGCGCATTAAACAATTAATGAGATTTTGAAACATCTAAATGAAATTTATTAACTTGTACAATAAAAAATTGAAATATTTCAATGAAATATTCTTTTGCTTGCAACTCAAACAGCGGAAAGGTATGCTTATAAATATCACAAGTAAGTCTATCAATTTTAATGAAAATATTCAAATTTTGTACTACAACATAAAAAAACAATTTTTACATTATTTCTTACAAGGCTTCTTTGATTTTTTTTATTACTAGCGATATATTTTTTTATTTAACTAAAATTAAATTTAATACTTTCAGAGACGTGAATTGCAGACTTTTAAAATCCAGTGGAGAAATTAATGTGAAAATCATACTGTCTGCAAAAGTAAACAGTTGAAATTCTCAATGGCTTGCGGCAGAAAAGAATGGAATTACGGTAGACGTAGTTAGATGACGCGACGTGGGACAGGAGTGGATAATTTCTTCGTCGGAGACTCACGTAGCTGGATAAATGCACAGGTAAAAAAGAAAGGGTTGCTTTACAAGAAAACGAGTCGTGGCGCTGAAAGGAAGGAAAAGTGAAAAAGAGGAAAAGAAACAAAAGTAAATTACAACCTTGACGATCAACGTCTCGCATCATGTCCCTTAGAACTGAAAAATTATACAACAGTGCTCTTTTTTAATCTCATGTGAAACTTAAATGGAAAATTATTTTGGAAACATTTTGTTTTGAAAACTGGATCTAAATTTTGTTTTCTAGTTATTTGACCTTGACAATTAATAATATCATTTTTGGTGTTGTTTAATCATTTTATGCACAATTTACGTGTAAATAACTTTAACCAAAATTTGATTAAATTATTACACGTTTTAACAATTAGTAGTTTAAATCTAAATGAGAAAATGGTAAGCTTTAAATAAGATTAAAAAGAAGCAGAACGAAAGGTGGCCAAGCGAATAAGACAGTAAAAATGATACAGGATGGTTTTAGTTACACGTTTGTCTGGTCTGGTTTTATCAAGTTTGTACAAAACTCGTTAAAATTCCGTGACTCCGCAGGTCCTTGCGATTGCAAAATGCGGAAATAATTCGCGGTGGGTTTGTGTCAGTAGCATTTTTCTTTATCTTCCGCTTCTTTTCAGGAAAACATTTACGCCCTTCTTTCCATGTAGTTGCTTCAGACAACGCAAACTTTTTTGCATTGTACTTCTTCCACTCTCGTTATCTTTACAAAACTGAGATTTTTCAAACTGTCATTTCCATTTTCACAAAAAGCGTCATTTTCCGAAGTAACGTCTCTCAAATCAATGTAGATGTGTGCTTTAAGTGATGAAGAATGGTGTTCGACATAACGGTTCTGCTTCAAGAATAATTTTTTTTTTGAAAATAGAATTAATAACGTTACCAGCACTGCCTAACAATTTAAAAGAAAATTATAATATAGAAATTTCAAGCAGTAATTATTGTAGTTACTGTTAAAAATGTTAATTTAATAACACAACCCCACAAAAAAAAAATTTGTCCGAGACGCTACACTAGTGTATTATTTCTACGTATTTTTCTCCGCTGAATCCGAATCCAAGGTCATAAAGACCAGATTAGCTCAAATTTTTTAGATAATCTCAAAAAGGCGATTTTTTCGCGTTTTTCAGCAATTTTGTAAGATTATCCAGGGCCGAATAAAGGCTGTCACGGGCCTGAAGCACAAAAAATTTCAGGGCCCCCCTGAAAAAAACAAAAGTTTCTGCATTTTTATCTTATCAGAGTGTCTGGCGAATAATCATTTGAACAATGAAAAAAATGTTCAAATAATCTTAACAAAATGTAAGAAAATAAAATTTTACATAAATTACAAAAATTATAAAATTTTATTAAAACCAGTATTATGCATGAACAGATAAGAAATTTAAGGATAATTTACATTGAAATGGGAAAATTAAAGCAGAAAGATGTAAAAAATGTACTAATTGAAAAACCTGCAAAAAATAAATAAATTCTTCAAAAATAAAAAAGTTTAAAAAATCATAATGAAAGTAAAAGAAAGAAAATTAAGAAATATGGTAATAATGCGTTATGAAATATTAATCAGTTTAAGGAAGATAAATTGCTTTTTTAAAATCAAAATACTACGCAATAAACAGTGAAAGTTATTAAAACAAAAAATTGAAATTACAAAAGAGAGGAAAAAATGATTTTCAAAAAGTTAAAATTAAAATATTTGCCGACATATTTTTTTAAATTAAGAAAATAAATAAGATAATCAGTACAAAAACGGGAAAATGTTACTAAAGAAAAAAAAAAAATACTTTAAAAACTTGTTTTGAAAATCAAGCGAAAAGCAATAATTTTTTTTTTTTTTTAATGAAGAATTAAGTAAAAACAATTAAACAATTTTAAGAAAAGAACTAATATTTCTAAGAAATAGAGAAATTCTGATCAAATGAGAAAATTTATTATAAGATCAAATTTACGAAAAATTAATTAAAAGAAGAAAAGTCTTCAAAAATTATAAAAATTATAATAAGTTATGACAAATGACAAAAAACCAAATAAATATTTTAAAAATCATAAAATTGATAAAAATTATATTTTACAACTTCCAAATTATAATAATAAATAAAATTAATTACTGGAAAAGTAAATAAATTTTTCTAAATATTGTTAAAATAAAACTGTATAAAATTAACTGAAGTAATTTTGATAAAAAGAATAAAATTGAAAAAAAATCTAAAAAATAAAAAAGTATTATTAAATGCATAAAAAAAGAATTTTTTTTTTAAAAATGAAAGTTACCTAAATGATTTTCTAAAAATACAGAAAAGCAATATAAAACATAATCTACCAAAAAAATTGTTTGAAAAAGAAAAAATTGCAAGAAAGAATAATTAAATACCTATTTCAAGAAAGTGGTATAAATTAGTATGTAAATAAGTCTACAATTTTTTCTATAATTTTCAACCGTTTTCAATTTACAATTATTCTCCTTAAATTTTATAATTATTCTTTAACTTTATTAATTACTCTGTTCTGTTGTGAATTATTCTCGACAGTTTTCGAATTTCTTTTTCAATTGGCAATTATTTTGCGAATTTCTCAATTATTTTCTTTAATATTAAATTATTCTCGTTATTTTGAAATTTTATTTAAATTCTTTAATTATGAATTATTTTCTAAAGTCAATTCCATTCTACAATTTTCAATTAAGTTTATTCAATATGCTTTTTAAATTTTAAGTACAAATGTTTAATTATTCTCTTCAGTTCTTAATTATGTTTAAAAAATTTCATTTCTATTCTTCAATTTTAAATTTTTTCCTCAATTTCAATTATTTTGTTCGATTCAATTTTTTTCAATACAGTTGTTCAATTAGCAATTATTTCCAACAATTATTTCTATAATTTTCTTAATTTTTCAATTATTTTTTAAATTAAATATTTATAGTTTGATTTTGCTTCCTCATAGAGGAAGCTTTGTGATCGTTAAGATTTTCGATTTTCCAAAAATAGTCTAAATCTACTTATTTTCATCTAAAAAGCGTAAATTTTCATTCCTAAGCAAATGTCCAGATGTATGTGTGTGTGTGTGTGTGTGTGTGTATGTATGTATGTGTGTGTGTGTGTGTGTGTGTGTATAGCGTTTTTTGTGTACAAGATATCTCGAGAACGCTTTAATGGATTCCAATAAAATTTGTATGACATATTAAGCTCATGAATGTCTAAATTTGGACACAGGGATTTTTGAAAATACCCAACCAAATTTTTTTGGGCACCTTTTTTCATCGAAAAAAATCGTCTTTTGACAAAAATTTTTTTCATGCTAAAAATACAACTTAAAGAATACAAAAATCATGTTCCTCATCTCAAAACGAATCGATTGACCTATATTACTTTTATAATTGATCAAGAATTCGTAAAATAATTCATATTTTTACATAAGTATTTTTGCATTAAAAAGTTTTTTTTTAACAACTTTCCCAATTAACTTATATATTATTAATTTCTTGCTTCCTCTATGAGGAAGCAAATTATTTTGCTTTCTTGGAAGCGAAATGTCCATGAAATGGACATAATTCTCACCTAGTTTTAAATTATTTTTTCCAGTTGTGTATTAATCTAGCCATTTTTGGAATATTTTTTTCAATCGTCAATTATTTTATCATTTTTTAGAAATTATTTTTTGTTTTGATATTATTCTTGTTATTTTTCAATTATTTTCTTTAATTTTTAGATATTTCTTTCAATATTTAAAATTTTTATTTATTCTCTTAAAATTTTAGAATTATTTTTCAACGTTTTGAATTATTTTTTTCAGTTGTGCATTATTCTAGTCATTTTTTGATTTTTTTTCAATTATTTTCTTTAATATTTTAAAATCCTCGCCTTTCACCAATTACTTTTCTCCAGTATCAATAAGATTCGTTAATTTCAAATTTTTATTTTCTTTAATTTTCAATTTTTTTTTCAAATTTCAATTCCATTTTTCATTTTTTAACTGTTTTCTTCTATATTTAATAACTTTCGGCTTTTTTTAAATACTTTTTTCAATTTTTAATTATATTCTTTAAATTTGAATTTAAATTTTCAATTTTTAATTGTTTTATTCAATTTTAATTATTTTTGTCGATTTTCAATCCATTCGTTGAATGCGCAATTATTTCCAACAATTATTCCTATAACTTTCTGCATTTTTCAATTTTTTAATTATTCTCATTTTTCAATTATTTCTTTTAATTATTAACTATTTTTCGCAATTTGAAATTATTTCCTAAAATTTTTTCAATTTGCAATTAGTCTCTTAAAGTTTTATGATTCTTTGAGTTTTTCAATTATTTTTTTTGGTTGTGTATTAATCTAGCCATTTTTCGAATTTTGTTTTCAATTGTGAATTATTTTCACGTTTTGTAATTTTTCTCCATTATTATCAATTTTTTTTCAAATTTTAGTTTAATTTTTAAATTATGAATTTATTTCTTCACGTTATTATTATTTTTTCCAAATTTTGATAATTTCCTAAAGTTTTCAATTATTTTCTTCAATTTCAATTTTTTTTGTTTTGATTTTTAATCCAGTTGTTCAATTTGCAATTGGTTTCAGCAATTATTCCTGTAATTTTCTTAATTTTTCAATTTTTCAGTTTAAATTAAATGTATATTGTTTAATTTTTTAGATTATTTTTAACAAGTGTGTATTTATCTAGCCATTTTTCGAATTTTGCTTTTAATTGTCAATTATTTTTGTCATTTTTCATATATATTCTTTCCTACTTTGTAATTATTCTCGTCATTTTCATTTTTTGCATTTCCAAAAATTTATAGTTTTAAATGACGAACAGCAATGTAAAATCTGGATACTGATTTCTGAGACAACGAAGGATGGAATTTTTTGTGAAGAAAAAGGTTTGAAATCATCCCCAAAAACGTTTAAATATTAGTTATTAAATCATATAATAAATTAATAATTTATAAATTATAATTTAATTAATTTTTAATATTAATTTATTTTAAGTATGGTTGTCAATTTAAGGGTGTTGCAAGGGGGGAATTCACATAACCTTGAAAATACTTTTCCAAGCACCGTACATTCTATTTTTAATTACATGTATTGTTTTCAAAAAAAAAAAAAAAAAAATAGATTGTACGGTGCTTATTAGAAAAATATTTTTAAGGTTATGTGAATTCCCCCCCTTGCAAAACTCTTAACCTTCATTTTATACTACAAAATTTGAACAACAATTAGATATTTTGTGCCTGTAATCTTTAAATGGAAATTTTGCGTGGAATGTTGAATAAGAATTATTTTACACCGAAAAGTTGAAGAAGAATTATCTTGCACTGATAACACTAGTTTACAGCCAAAATGTACATTTAATGCCACAATTTTTTTTATGTACTATGGTTCTCTAAACTTAAAAATGACATTAAGAAATTTTTCTATGGATAGGTTTCCGAAATATGAATTTTTAAAATTTTTTTACGTTTTTTTCGGAGGTGACTTTACGTTTTAGGCCGTATCTCGAGTTACAGAAGTCCGATTGAGTTTTTCTAAGTGTAAAATTAAAGGTAATCAAAATTCCAAACAATCGCTTTTAACATTATTTTTCAATCGGTTAAATATTTTAAGTGATATAGTCCAAAAAAAAATAGAAAATTTGAGTTTTTGGCCCAAAATCTGAAAAACAAATTCATTCTACCGCCATGCAAAAATAGAAAACGTCAAATTATGTCCAGTTTTATATTTTTTACATATATGGCTCACTTTTAAGAAGAAAAAAATGTATGAATGAAAACAATCTATGGGTAATTATTGAAGTTATAAGCCAGAGTACTGAAATTCTCGTTTTACGCCATTTCGGTATTTTACCTCCTTTTATAGTGATTATGTTGATTAATTTAATGAATACAATATCTAATTAGAAAATGGACTTTTTTCACAGATTTCAAATAATTTTCAGTGCTTTACTAATTCAAATTTGACTGAAAAATTTTTTGGAGTTTTTGACAAAAATTTCTGAAGAGGCATAAATTGATTAAAATCTGCTTTTTTGACAAGTTGAATCAGATGCGCAGAGGTTCAATTTTTGTTAAATTCTGTTCGTTAATAGATGAAAAAGTTTGAAATTAGATATAGAAATATAAAAAATAAATGATATTTGACTGAAAATTTTTTTGGAGTATTTGACAAAAATTTCTGGAGAGGCATAAACTGATTAAAATTTACTTCTTTGACAAGTTGCATTAGATGCGCAGTGGTTCAATGTTTGTTGAATTTTGTTCGGTAATAGATAAAAAAAGCTTGAAATTAGATATAGAAATAGGGTAAATGTGTCAGTTGCTGCGGGCTCTCAGCCGAGACTCCTTTTTATTAAAAAAAACCTCTTTTTTATTGATAACAATGAACTTACGACTTATTAAATGAGTAGTTTGCGTTATTTAGACATTTATTCAAACATCAAAACCCCATAAAAATTGGTTATTTGAACAAAATTAAGAAATTAAAAATAATATCAAATGCATCTATTGCTGCGGGTTTGAGTCAGTTGATGCGTGTTAGTTGCTGCCGCCAGAATAACGTGTAATTGAAGGTTAGATTTCCCGCAGCAACTAAAGCACATACAAACCAAATGTTTGCTTTAGTTGCTGCGGGAACAATAATTCAAACTTAAATAATTATAAATTAATAATAGTTAAAATAAGATTTTTGATGAAATTGTATTAATTAAAGGTTAGAATAATTTTATCACACATTTTGAAATAGGTACATATTCTTAAATAGAAATTAGTGATATTTTTCTGAAAACCGCAGCAACTGAAGCATCCGCAGCAACTAACGCACTTACCCTATAGAAATTAAAAGATATTTGTCTGGAAATTTTTTTGGAGTTTTTGACGAAAATTTCTGAAGAGGCATAAATTGATTAAAATCTGCTTTTTTTACAAGTTGAATCAGATGCGCAGAGGTTTAATTTTTGTTGAATTTTGTTCGTTAATAGATGAAAAAGTTTGAAATTAGATATCGAAATATGAAAAATAACACTTGTTTACAGCAACAATTTACATTTAATACCACTATTTTTTTATGTACTATGTTTTTTAAACTTAAAAATGACATTAAGTAATTTTTCTATGCATAGGTTTCCGAAATATGAATTTTTAAAATTTTTTTCGTTTTTTTCGGAGGTGACTTCACGTTTTAGGCCGTATCTCGAATTACAGACGTCCGATTGAGTTTTTTTTGGGGTGTCAAATTAAAGGTAATCAAATTCTAAACAAACGCCTTTTACATTATTTTTCAATCGGTTAAATATTTTAAGTGATATAGTCCCAAAAAAATAGAAAATTTGAGTTTTTGCCCAAAGTCTAAAAAAATTCAGAAATTTTTGTCAAAAATTCCAAAAAATTTTTCAGTCAAATATCATTTATTTTTCATATTTCGATAGCTAATTTCAAACTTTTTCATCTATTAACGAACAAAATTTAACAAAAATTGAACAACTGCGCATCTGATACAACTTGTCAAAAAAGCAAATTTTAATCAACTTATGCCTCTTCAGAAATTTTTGTCATAAACTCCAAAAAAATTTTCATTGAAATATCATTTATTTTTTATATTTCTATATCAAATTTGAAACTTTTTCATCTATTAACGAACAAAATTCACTAAAAATTCAATCTCTGCGCATCTGATGCAACTTGTCAAAGAAGCAAATTTTAATCAATTTATGCCTCTTCAGATATTTTTGTCAAAAACTCCAAATAATTTTTCAGTCAAATATAATTTATTTTTCACATTTCTATATCTAATTTCAAACTTTTTTATCTATTAACTAACAAAATTCAACAAAAATTAAACCTCTGCGCATCTGATTCAACTTGTCAAAAAAGCAGATTTTAATCAATTTATGCCTCTCCAGAAATTTTTGTCAAAAACTCCAAAAAATTTTTCAGTCAAATTTGAATTAGTAAAGCACTGAAAATTATTTGAAATCTGTGAAAAAAGTCCATTTTTGCGTATTAGATATTGTGTTCATTAAATTAATCAACATAATCACTATAAAAGGAGGTAAAATACCGAAATGGCGTAAAACGAGAATTTCAGTACTCTGGCTTATAACTTCAATAATTACCCATAGATTGTTTTCATTCATACATTTTTTTCTTCTTAAAAGTGAGCCATATATGTAAAAAATATAAAACTGGACATAATTTGACGTTTTCTACTTTTTGCATGGCGGTAGAATGAATTTGTTTTTCAGATTTTGGGCCAAAAACTCAAATTTTCTATTTTTTTTTGGACTATATCACTTAAAATATTTAACCGATTGAAAAATAATGTTAAAAGCGATTGTTTGGAATTTGATTACCTTTAATTTGACACCTAGAAAAACTTAATTGGACGTCTGTAATTCGAGATACGTCCTAAAACGTGAAGTCACCTCCGAAAAAAACGTAAAAAAATTTAAAAAATCCATATTTCGAAAACCTATCCATAGAAAAATTTCTTAATGTCATTTTTAAGTAACGAGAAGCTTAGTACATAAGAAAAAAATAGTGACATTGAATGTACATAAAATTTTTTTTTTTTTTTTGTAAACTAGTGTAATTGAATCCTATATAAGAAATCAGGCAGCTATAAGTCTGTTACGCAAATAACTGTTACGCAGTTTAAGACTGTTTGTCCGTTACGGGAGAGAGACAAAGACAGTAGGGAGCTTAAGATAGAGAGAGAGAGATGTCAAAAATAGCGGTAAAGTGGTATTGACTGGTTCTTTCGTTCGTTGAATGTAAAAAGACAGGTAGTCTATTTCCAACTTCCAGTTAACATTAACGTGGCTGTCGTCTGCTTCAGGACAAATTGAAAAACGAATAAATAAATGAGCTATTAAGAAACTAGAATAAAATAGTTATTGAAAAATTGGTTTAGGTATTGGACAATTTTGCCATGCAAAATATGGACAATAGGTAAATTGGTTATTGGAACATTTGGAATTTATTAGAACATTTAAAAAAGTGGTGGTTTGGTACGAAAAGTTTTGAAAATGGGTAAATTGGTTACTGGAACATTTGGAAAATTGGCAAATTAGAAAAATGGTTTATTTGAAAATTGGTTATTTGAAAATTGATAAGTTGATTATTGGAATAAATGGCTTCATCGTCACTTTCGTCTCCGGTTTGTCAAATGTCCCCAAAACGTTTAAATTATAGTTATTAAACTATTTAAAGCATTTATTAAGTTAATAATTTATAAATTGAATATTTTATTTTTTTAATTTCTTTGAAATACAGTTGTTAATATAATCTTCATTTTATATGACAAATTTTTAGAAATTTTACACAAAATTTTGAATAAGAACTATCTAGCACTGAAAGTTGAATAAGCATCATATGAATGGGAGGCGTCGCTTTAACCACTCGTGTAAATCACGGTCACTATGAGTTGTTTGCGATACTTTTACCCCAGTTCAAAACCACTGATGTCCCGAATTCAATACTCATCTGAAGAAGAAGAATAATATGTATTTATTTTTGAGACTATTGCGGGTACGGGTCTGCTAGGAGCGTATTGTACAACTACGGATTCCAAAATATTGACTACTAAACAAGGATTTGCTTTTGGATACCAATCTTTGTATTCCTTTGTTTGTAAAACTTCCCTTACATTGTTCTTAATAAAGACAATTATTTTAGTTTTAAGAGTTTTATCGTTGTATTCATCGAAGAGTTGAAGCAATTGAATGCAGTTTTTCACTTTTACATTTTTAATTAACACATCAGCACACAAATCTTTCAGCTGTCGTATCTGATATTTATCTGCTACCTTGTACAGCTCATAAGCATGGATTTCTGCATCTTTTATTACATTCGTATAAATATACCTCAGCAGTTCTTTAAATACAAGGGGATTTATATTAGTAATAGTAATTTTATTTTTCTGATTTTTTTTCATGGCATCTGAGAACATATCTAGGAAAACTGTCGATTTAGCAGCGAGAATTTGTTTGTGAACTCGAAATTCCTGATTGCCAATAAAAATTGAAAAATTCGATAGTTCTTCATTTTCGAAAAGTAATGAGCAATCTGTAGCATAATTCTTGTAGTCAATTCCAAGTTGATTGTTTTTAGCTTTTAACATGATGAATTATTTAGATTTTGAGGTGTCCTTTTGAATTCTCAATTCTTCGCGACCTTAAAAATATTTATAATATTATTAGACAGTATGTAAATATTAAATACAGTAGAACACCTCCAATTTCAACATTTTGGGGGAGCTTGAAATTATAGACGTCAGGTCCGTTAAGAGAAAAATTGTTGCACCGGGAACATCAAATTTTCTATCAAAACATGTGTGTTTAGTATTTTAAAAACATTAAATTTTAATTGGCCTGCTTACTTTAACGAAATTATTAATATTAACTCTTAAAACCATTCCAAAATAACGTTGACATACGTTGAATGTTGACCTATAATAGATAAGTAGGATTTCTACATTACCAATAAACTATTATTTTTAGTTATTACTTTTACCCCAAACGTCAAGTCTTTTTTATATTGTAAATTTAATATATATATACGTTGAGTCCACAGTTTAATAGAACATCAAACTTTTAGGACGTTAACCTTTTTTAATTTCCTAATAACATAATATAATAGAAACTCAATTTTTCATTGCTCTCTGCCTAAAACAGTTTATTACTTAAATTTCATGATTTGTATTGAAATTAAACATTTTTTTCTTCATAATATCATTTCTCTGATGAAAATGAAGACTTGTGTAAAGAAGAAAGTTTTGATAAATAATTCATAAATATTAAAGATATTTTGATTACTTGTTGTTGGTCATTTAAAACTATAAATTTTTGCAAATTCAAATAATGAAATTACGAAATCGAAGAATATATTTAAAAAATGACGAAAATAATTGGCAGTTGAAAAAAAATTAGAAAGATAAGTACATAATTACACAATTGAAAGAAATAGTTTAAACAATGAAACAATGAATGTTAAATTTAAACAAAATAGTTGAAAAACTATAGAAATAACTGTTTGAAATAATTGCAAATTAAACAACTGGATTGGAAATCGAAAAAAAAATTGAAAAATATAATAAAAGGTTGAGGAAATAAATTGAAAATTTAAGAGTTAAATTAAAATTTGAAAAAATAATTGGTAACTGGAACAAAAAATACAAAATGACGAAAATATTCGAGAATTCAAAACAAAATTTAAAAAATGTCTAGATTAATACACGCCCGAACAAAATCATTTAAAAAATCAAAGAATAATTATAAAATTTTAAGATAATAATTGAACATTTAAAAAATTGTAGAAAATAATTGAAAATTGCGGAAAATAATTAATATTAGAAAATAAAGAAATAACTGAAAAATGACGAGAATAATTAAAAAAATGATGAAAATATGTGAAAAATAACGAAAATAACTATCAATTATAAACAAAATTAAAAAAATGACTAGATTAATAGATAATTGAAAAAAACAATTAAAAAAATTAAACAAGAAATATTAAATTTAAAGAAAAGAACTGCAAATTAAAAAACTAAGAAAATTGATGAAATAATTGTTGGAATTAATTGCAAATTTAACAACTGGATTAAAAATTAAAAAAATAATTAAAATTGAAAAAAATAATTAAAAATTGAAGAAAGCAATTAAAAATCGAAGAATTGAATTTAAATTAAAGTAATATTCTTAAAAATTGAAGAATGGAAATAAAAATTGAAAAATAGAATTAAAAATTGAAGAATGGAATTAAAAATTTAAGAAAATAATTGAACAATTAAATTTAAAATTAAAGAAACTTAATGATACTCGAAATAATAATAGAAAAAAGGCGATAATAATAATAATAATTGAATTAAAATTTTAAAACAATTTTGATGAATAAAAAAAGTAATTTAAAAAATCCGAGAATTATTGAATATTGAGAAATTAATGGAAAATCGATAAAAATAATTGAAAATTAAAAAAAATATTTGAGAATTGAAGAAAATAATTAAAAATTAAAAAAAAAAAAATTACCAATTGAAGAATGGGGAGAAGAATCGGGATTAGAATTTTTTTTGTAAATTAATGAATATTCATAAAATTGAAGGAGAATAATAAATTGTCAATTAAAAACTGATGAAAATGATACATAAAATTGTAGAAAATAAATGAGTATTGAAGAATTGTATTGAAATTTCAATAAAATAATTGATAATTGAAAGAAAATTTACAAATTGACTAAAATCATTAAATATTTAAGAAAATAATTTAGAAATGAGGAGAATAATTGACAATCGAAAGAGAAATTTTAAATCTGTCGAGAATAATCGACAACAGAACAAAATATCTACAAAATTAAAGAACAATTATAACATTTAAAAAGAATAATTGTATATTAAAATCTGTTGAAAATTATAGCAACATAAACATTGTAAAACATTGAATTGTTTCTGGTCTTTTACAAATATAAATTTTTGCAAGCACAAATAAGATTAATAATTTAAAGAAATTTTTTATTCAAATAAACTTAATATCTTAGATAAATATGACTTTCATTCTGTGTATTCAAATTAAAATCGCTGCCGACTTCAAGAAATAGACAAATAAGTAAAAGTAAATAAAAAATGTTTTAAAAGATCACGAGTTTTCTAATTTTATATTTAAAAAAGAAAAAATAATAAAAAAAATAAATAAAAGGAGAAAATATTGTAGGTAGATACATTAAAAAAAGTGTAAATATTTTTGTTGAAAGAATAGTTTTTTGAACAAAATGTATTCGAACTTCTATAATTTATACTAACTTCAATCGTTCTAAACTTCTATGGAGGATTATTTTTATTCTTCATAAGTTCTAACAATTCAAGTTTCAATTTTTTCAAATTTAAAATAGTTCCAAACTTAAAACAGTTTCAACGAAGTGTTGACTCAAATTTATTTTAACTTCGATTAATTCAAATTTTTATTTATTAAAGTCTTAAGGGCATGTGATGGATTATGACGTCACTGGTATAGGCAAAATTTGTCCGCAACTTTTCTCTTAAAATATTGAACATTTTTTAATGAAACTTGGTAGAATTACTTGAAATGTCATTATGAAGGTCTCTTAGACCCGAATTTGTTTGAATTTTGTCTCAAAATTGATTTTTAAAAAAGTTTGCAATTTTTCAAAAATTTCCAAAAATTAACTTTGGGCCAAAATTTAAACAAATTCGTGTCTGAGAGACCTTCATAATGACATTTCAAGTAATTCTACCAAGTTTCATGAAAAAATATTCAATATTTTAAGAGAAAAGTTACGGACAAATTTTTCCTATACCAGTGACGTCATAATCCATCACATGCCCTTAAGATTTATATTTAATTTTTTTTAAATACGTAATTATTTTAATCTTCTACATTTACAAACTAACATATATAAACTTAATATTATTTATACGGTTTTAAATTGATTTAAACTTTAATTACTATAGGAATTATAAAGTTACTCATATTTTAATATTAATAAACTTCAGTTATTTTAAACTTTTAATTCTTCAAATTTTAATTAATAAAAATTTGAACTATTATAAACTTTACATATTTTCAAAATCTAATAATGCATATTTAAATTATTTTAAACATTAACCACTATATAAAAAGATAAGAATTTATACTATAATTTTAATCAATGGAAATTGGGCCTAATGGAATTTGAAATTAAGTAAAATTTATATTAACAA
Organism: Ganaspis brasiliensis; assembly: GCA_037103525.1. Classification (NCBI taxonomy): domain Eukaryota; kingdom Metazoa; phylum Arthropoda; class Insecta; order Hymenoptera; family Figitidae; genus Ganaspis; species Ganaspis brasiliensis. The sequence goes on from JAZKLR010000335.1 coordinate 927,421, forward strand.
AAAAATAAAAAAATAAAAAAAAAATAAAACTGTGAAAAGTTTAAATGTTTAGTTATTAATAATCAGAATAATAAAAACGCAAGGATTGATTATAATGTAGATAATTAAAAGCCTAATAACCAATAAAAATTTAGATGAATTCAAACTTCAATAACTTAAAACTTAAATATATATTGATTCTTAATTACTAATTAATTACTAATTTAAAACAAAAAATATCTAAGTGGCAAACTTCAGGAGCGGACAAACAAGAATGAATGAAAGAATGAATGAATCTTGCCTATTATTATAGATGTAATATTATAAGAAATAATTTTTGGAAAAGTATTTACTAATCCATTTATTTTTACGAGGTTAGTAATAAAAAATCTTTTTTATAAATTTTATAAATAATTTTAAGTATTATTTACTTGATCAAATTATTATTAATCAAGTAAAAATGTTTGTGTTTAAAGCCTATGATTTTTCATATTTATTCGGACTTAATCTTTTAATAATGTTTGATGAAACTATAGAAATTAAAATAAATTTTAATTTTATTCAAAAATAGAAACTGTTCCAAACTACCAACCTTTTTCAAAATTAATCATAAGGTTTATTTTCTAAAATTTTGAGTCATACTTCATAACAAAAAACGTAAATTTGGGCCTTGAAGGGTTATGTTTTCCCAAGCGTCCTACTCGCGTGCAGGCCTGCTTTTGACTATTTTTACTGTATTCTTAAATATTATTTATACTAACCAAAAATGCCAAAAATAAATTTTTTTTTAATTTTTTGAAAAAAAATCAGTGTAATCTTTCCTTAAGCTCTAATATTTTTAGAGTCTCTTTTTTCCTAGCCATACTAAATAAAAAAAATGCAAAAAAACATTTATTTTTTAAAATTAAAAAAAAAAAGTTCCTTTTTTAAAAGTAACCATAATATGAAGAATCACCCATAATTATGGGTTTTCAATGTTTCGCATTATTGTCAAATTAACCCTAAAAACGTTTAATTATTAGTTATTAAATCACACAATAAATTAATAATTTATGAATTAAAATTTCATTTTTATTTTTTTTATTAATTTTTTTCAAATGCAGTTGTTAATTAAACCTTCATTTCATACGACAAATTTGTACAACAATTATATATTTTCCGTCTGTAACCTTTAAATGGGAATTTTGCGTGGAATATTGAATAACAATTATTTTGCACCGAAAGTTATGAATAAGAATTATGTATCTTGCACTGACAATTGAATAGAAAATAATATTATAAATAATAATATAATAATAATAATATAATATTATTTTCAAAAAGCATTGTTTTGCACGAAATTTTAAATAGGAATTATCTTGCACTGACAATTGAATAAGGATCATATGAACGGGAGGCGTCGCTTTATCCATTCGTACAAATCATGGTAACGAGTTGTTCGTGGTACTAATATCCTAATACATTCGTCTATTAGGAACGAATTGTTCAACTACTGATTCCAAAAGATTGGCTAGTAAACAAGGATTTGCTTTTGGACACCAATCTTTGAAGTCCTTTGTTTGTAAAACTTCCCTTACATGGTTCTTAATAAAGACATTTATTTTATCTTTAAAAGTTTTATCGTTGTATTTATCAAAGAGTTGGAGCAATTGAATGCAGTTTTGCACCATTACAGTTTGAAATAACACTTCAGCACACAAGAATTTTAGTTTTCGTATCTGGTATATATCTGCTACCTTGTACAGCTCATAAGCATGGATTTCTGGATCTTTTATTATATTCGTGTAAATATACCTTAGCAGTTCTTTAAATACACGGGGATCTATATCAGGAATAGTAACTTTATTTTCCTGGTTTTCTTTCATGGGGGCTGAGAACATGGCTAGGAAAACTGTCGATTTAGCAGCGAGAATTTGTTTGTGAACTCGAAATTCCTCATTCTTAATATAAATTGAAAAATCCGACAGCGCTTCATTTTCGAAAAGTAATGAGCAATCTGTAGCACAGATCTTGTAGTCATTTAGTGAACCAAGTTTATTGTTTCCAGCTTCTACCATGTTTAATTACTTTGATTTTGATTTATCCTTTTGAATTCTCAAATTGATGCGACCTTAAAAAATATTTTTATTAGTATTAGACAGTATGTAAATATTGAATATAGTAGAACGTCTCTAATTTGAACATTTTTGGAGGACTTGAAATTATAGACGCGTCACTCTACTACGAAATCGTACGTGAGATTACGTGTATCTGTCAAACGGAAAACGTAAACCAGCAAATAATGAAATCAGAAATTTACCCCATAGATAGCTCAAATAACAACTCATAAAAATATAAACTCACCATACACAAAAAATCTCATGTGGGAACACACATGGGAACTCAAGTACGAACAACATAAGAACTCATGTACGAACACACCAAGGTACACTATTGAAATTAAATATATTATTAAAAAAAATTCACTCTAACGGGATTCGAACCTATATCTAATCTAAGCCTAACGAACGCCTTAAGTCCCAAGGCCATTGTACGCGTGGAAAATTTTTTGCAAAATTCTAATCAGTTCTAAATACAGAAATTTTTCAGGAAAGATATGATTAAAATTTTGTAAAATTCTTTCCATATTATGTACAATGGCCGTGGGGTTTTAGGCGTTCGTCAGACTTAGGTTAGATATAGGTTCGAATCCCGTTAGAGTGAATTTTTTTAATAATATATTTAATGTTAAACATGAGTTCGTACATACTTAATATGTTCAGGGATCACAGCCCCTATTGCTGGTAAAAAAGGTGAATATGGTCAATTTTTTTTCAAAATAGGGGACAAAAAGGGGACACAAATTTCGCTTTAAAGTCTATGATGTCGACTTCCATTGAAAAATTGAAGATGTTAAATATGGTCTTAATAGTTTGTACTTTTTAAATAGAAGGAAATTTAATGTTTACTAAAATGTCAAATTAATATTTTTTAAACAAATAGCGTTATTCATATAAACATTAAAATATTATATATACTAGAAACATTAAAGTGCGTTATGGCGCGCGAGAAACTTTGCATTGTTATTTGTCATTCAAAACTATAAATTTTTGGAAATTTAAATAATGAAAATTAGGAGAATTAAATTTTTTTAAAGTAACTGAAAAACAACGAAAACAATTGACAATTGAAAATAAAACTCGAAAAATATTTAGATAATTACACAATTGAAGAACAATTAATAAAATTACACAATAAACATTAACTTTAAACTAGAAAATTGGAAAATTACGAAAATTATAGAAATAACTGTCGAAAATGATTGCGAATTGAAAAACTGAATTGAAAATCGACAAAAATAATTTAAATTCAAGAAAATAATAAAAACTTGAAGAAATAAATTGAAAATTTAAGAATTGAATTGAAATTTGAAAAAATAAATTAAAATTGAAAGCAAAACTCTAACAATGGCCGGGTTAATCCAAAATCGAACAAAACAATTATTGAAAAAATTAAAGAACAATTATAACATTTTAAGAGAATAAATTAAAAAATTGTTGCAAGCAATTGAAAATTGAGGAAAATGAATAATAATTGAAAGAATTAGTTGAAAATTAGATTAATTTACAATTAGAAAAAATAATTTAAAAAATCAAACAATATTAAATTTAAACAAAATAATTCAAAAACTATGGAAATTATAGGAATACCTAATTGTTGGAAATAATTGAACAACTAGATTGCAAATTGAAAAAAATAATTACAATTAAAAAAAATAATTAAAAAAACAGGCAAAAAATTTAAAAATTAAGAAAATAATTCAAAATTGCAAGAAGGAATTGAAATTTAAAAAATAAACTTAGAAATTGAAAAAAGTAATTGAAAAAACGATAATTATTGAATATAGAAGAAAATAATTGAAAAAAGCGAGAATCTTTTAATATTAAAGACATTAATTTAAAATTGAAAAATAGAATTTGAAATTTAAAGAAAATAGTTGTAGAATTAAACATTTGAATTCAATTTTTAAAACAATTTTTGTGACTGAAAAAAAAATGGATAATTGAATTAAACTGAAAAGTTAAAAATTAAATTAAAATTTAAAGAATATAATTAAAAATTGAAGAAAGTATTTTAAAAAAGACGAGAATCATTAAATATATTTAAAAAATGGAAATGAAAAATGGAAGTATTGTGTTAATAAATAAATAAATAAATAAATAAATAAATTAAAATGAAATATTTAAAATTCAAAAAAACATTTGAGAATTGAAGAAAATAGTTGTAGAATTGAACTGAATTTAAATTTAAAACAGTTTTTATAATTGAAAAAAATTATTGAAAAAAGTCGAGAATTAAAGAAAATTTTTAAAAATAATTTTAAACTGAAAACATTATTTAAAGTTTTGAAAAATAATTCAAAATTAAAGAATTAAATTACATTTTTAAGAAGACAGATAGATAATTGAAAGAAAAATTACAAAATGATAAAATTATTAAATATTAAAGAAAATAATTGACAAATGAAAAAAATTTTGGAAACTGTCGAGAATAATTATCAAGAGAATTACGAATCAATTAAAAAATTTAAAAAATAGTTATAAAATTTTGAGAGAATAAGTGGAAATTGAAAAAATTGTTTAAATTAATTAAAAATTGTGAAAAATAAATGAAAATTAAACAAATATCTGAAAAAGCAAAGTAGTTTTACGCTAACTCCCCCCCTACACTATGTGTTACATAGTTTTTTTTTCATAATGCATTTCGACGACATATGTAGCTATTATCGAATTTCAAGAAAGTCAATTATATCACAGTCAAATTATCTGAATAAAATTTTGTGTTCTCTGCATTACAGAAGCGTTTAAAATCAACAAAGCTAATAATTCTAAATCTAAAAATAAATATATTCTTAAACCATTGTTTATAATTTTCTTTTTAAAAGCGACTAGCTCTGCCTCTTTCATTAGGATTTTAAATTACGCGCCGTCTTTTAAAAATGGCAAACAAAAAAAAATAAACTGTGGTCAATCTCCCTCTCTCTTAAATAGCTCAGCGTGATTATTAAATGATACAAATTCAGAATTAAGTAAAAAATAACTTTGATAAATTATATATTTAAATTTGAAAATTATAAATAGGGGAAATAGGGGACAAATCTTTAAAATAGGGGAAATAGGGACAAAACTTCAGAATAGGGGAAAAAAGGAGAATAGGGGACAGTCTGTGATCCCTGTATGTTAAATTTGTAATTATCTCTACTTTTTTGGAAAATGGATTTATCAACTTTTGAAAAAGTGATCCTCAGAAACAGTAGGACGTCTCTGTCCTATAATTTCAAGTTTCCCTAATATTCTATTCCGCAACATCCATGTAGCTAAATCATGGCGTTATAATAAATGGTGGACCTTTAATGTTTGTCAACGTCTTTCATAGAAACTTACTGCGCAAAATTTTTCTTTTTAACGGACCCAACGATTGTAATTTCAAGCCTTCCAAAAAAGTTGAAATAACAATAAATAAAAAAGCTCGAAATTTCTTTTGAAAATGTCGGCCCTCTAGATGATAAATATCTTTTATGAATTATAAAACTTACTACCCAAATAGCACGTAATATTGCAGCAACGTTGCAATAATATAGTTCCTCAGTACAACGCTTAAATACAACGTTGATTATACAAAAACATGAACAATTAACGTAATTTGCATTGGTTGAACTTTCCTTTTATTCCGTAATTGTCATCTTTACTAAGTACCATTTTTAGAAGTTAATGAAGCCTTTATAAAATTTTGAACGTTGCGCAACATTGCAGGAAAACGTTGCGGCAACATTGCAGTGCAACGTTGCAGCAACATTGCATGAAAAATTGCAGCAATATTACGTGCTATTTGGAAAAAATGTTCGAGCGCATGCGATTATTATTTCATAAAAATTGCTAATCCGAATTTTTCATTTTAATCGAAATAATAAAATAAGTAATAAAACAAAAATAATAATAGTCACATTTATATTATCATTAATTTGTATTTCATACTAATCTTAAATAGTTGTATCATCTTTAACAACTTTAAGTTTGTTGCTAATAAAAGAGCTAAATATTATTTTTTTAATCATTTTTCCAAATTTCGAAAATATACAATTAAAAATAATATTGAACTCTTTTTTTATAGCAAAAAAATTAAAGTTCCGACATTTTTGGCACTCTATTATTTTTAATAAATCAACATCAACTAGTTTATATAATTTGATTTTTAAGATAGAGAAATATGCCAACATTGAAATCAAGTAAAATCAATTTTTTAAGGGTTTGATCAGCCTTATTTCGATATTTCATCAATCTAAATCAATCTAACTTAGATGATTTTTTACAACCTTTACGTACGGTTGTTTGTTTAAACAAATTATTATTATTTAACTTCAAGTTTTATCAAATTGAGCTACAGAGTTGCGATTTTTTCTCAATATTATAACTTTTCAGTCCGAATGTAACCAGTTACTAATAACAAACTAAGAATAATAATTTTCCATTTGATTAAACAATTTGTTATTGTTTAACTTCAACTTTTTATCAAATTAAGCTATAGAGTTGCAATCTTTTATACACTTTGCAACTTTTTAAGACGAATGTGATCACATAGAAAAAATCTGAACTCATATTGAGCCCGTTTTGGCCAGTGGCGTAACTGGGAGGGCAAGGGCCCTGGGGCAAAAAAGAAAATAGGGCCCCAATATAATGATTTATAAGTTTAATTAATTCACTCATTTATTAATTCTGTCCACACCTGACATTTGTCACTAGATGTTTTTTCTTTTAAAATTTTAAATCATAGTTCACCTTTTTAAAATGTTCTCAAATTTTAAATTTATAGCTATTTTAATTACTTCAAATTTCAGTTAATGTCAACTTGCATTGATTAAAAGTTCAATTAATCGACATTTCAAATATGATGCATTTCACGTCAACTGTCCAGCCAAAAAAAAAATTTTGTTTAATCTTTTCCCAATTTTTGTTATGCGTTGTCTTATAGGTAAGTAATTTGTCAGCCAAATATTTTTGGATTATATAAAAAATTGCCCGAGAGGGAGGGGGTTAAAGTTTTGAACTTTTTGTTAAGACGCTCTCATTTGTTTATTTATTGAGCTTAAAAAAAATGATAAACAAATTTTTTGTTACATGATTTTTCTAGATTTTTTCATCAGCTTTCGATTGGCGTAGTCTATTTTATTTTATTTTTTATTTTGACCAAAATTTTTGAAAATTGAAATTAAATTTCACTTTTTTTTGTCTTCGGGCTCGTTTTATTTATTTTTTTTATTTTTAAAAGAAAGCTGAGATTTTTTCCTACAAAATATGTAATTTTCAAAAAACCGTTTTTTTTTGTTTTTGAGAAATTTAATGTTGAAGTTAGCGCGCCACGTCAAGGCAAAGTCTTACTCTACCAAAAAAAGTGAAATTTATTTATAATTTTCAAAAATTTTGGTGACAATGAAAAAAAAATTTTAAATATACTACGCCAATCGAAAGCTGATAAAAAATCTAGAAAAATTATGTACCAAAAAATTTTTTAATCTTTTTTTTTAAGCTCAATAAATAAACAAATGAGAGCGTTTTAACAAAAAGTTCAAAACTTTAACCCCCTCCCTCTCGGGCAATTTTTTATATAATCCAAAACTATTTGGCTGACAAATTACTTACCTATAAGACAACTCATAACAAAAATTGAGAAAGGATTAAACAAAATTTTTTTTTTGGCTGGACAGTTGACGTGAAATCCACCATATACTAAATTTAATGTGATTCAAAAATTGCTTCAATTTTTAATAATTCTTTTCTATAAAGATTTCAATTACTTAAACTGCAATTTTGTACTATTTTTTATTATTTTCAAATTATTTTCTGCAATTTTTAATTATTTTTAAATTGTTTACCTATATCTCCAATTTACCTTCTTCAAATTTTCAATTATTTTGTTTAGTTTTTTCAATCACTTTTTCAATTTTAATTATTTCCCTTTGACATTCAATCAATTTAACTATTTATTCTTAAATTTTATATTATTCATCTGGAATCTTAATTCATTTTTTTATTTTGCCATTATTTTTGTAAATTTGTTATTATTATTTTGAATTTTTAATTATTTTCATAATGTCTTAAGTAATTTTTGAACTTTCAAATATATATCTTAATTTTCAATTCTTTTGTTCACTTTTTATTTCTTTTTAATATTATGTAATTATTTTCTTTAACTTTTAATATTTTTGTTATTTTTCAATTAATTTCCAAAATTTGCAGTTATTATCTTAAATTTAGATTATTGACATTAACTTTTCATAATATAACGATTTTTCAATTATTTTCATTTGCTTAAAAATAAATTCTACAAATTTTCTATTATTTTCTTCAATTATAATTATTTTCATTATTTTAGCATTACTTTTAAAAATTTTAATTATTTATCCGAAATTTCAATTATTTTCATCAATTTTCGTTATTTCTGCGATTTTCTAATTATTCTCTTTAATTAAAAATTGTTAAATAATTTTGTAATTTTTCTTCTTTTTTGAACATATCGACGGGTGTTACGAAAAAAAAAACTCTATTGCGCGCTTGCACGAAAACTAATACTCCTGATTTTTTAATCCTAAAAACAAATTTGTAGGTCAAAAAACACATTTGTTATATTTATTTTCGAAATAAATATTATAATACAAAAGAAAAATATCAACAAAATTAATTTCTTTCTATAGAAAACATTAAATGAAAACTGTGTTTTTGGTTAGAATTTAAACGAAAGTGTTTTTTTTTCGTGCCGAGTCTTAACTTTGTTTTTTTTCTTACCACCCGTCGATATATTCTATAATTTTTTGAATTATTTTTCTAAAATTTTATTTACTGTTTTCAATTTTTCATATTTAAATTATTTTCCTCATATTTCAATTTTTTTTCTCAATCTTAAAGTATTTTCAGCATATTTCAATTATTTTATTTAATTTTGAATTAATTTTATTATTTTTCAATTATTTTCTATGATTGTTAATTAATATTCTCATTTTCTAAAATCATTTTCTATGTTTTTAAAGTATTTTTCTAAAATTTTAATTATTTTCTTCAATTTTTAATTATATTAATTTGTTTTAATAATTTCCAATTTTTTTATTATTTATTTTTAGCTTTCTTGAATTCTTTTCTCCAATTTTTAGTTATTCTCTTTCTTTTCAATTGATTTCTAAGATCTTTATGTATTTTTCTCAAATATCAATTAATTTTCTTTATTTAAAAAAAATTCTGTAATTTTTTCAATTATCTCACTTAAATGTCATTTATTGTTTATAACTTATCATTGTTTGTATCTTATTTTAATTATTTTATTCTTGATGTTTCAAAATTTAAAATCACTATTCAATTATTTTCCAAAATTTATTTCCTTCAATTTTCAATTCTTTTCATTTGTTTGATAATTTCAAATTTTTTTAATTATTTAGCTGACATTTCAATTATTTCTTTTATTTTTTATATATTTTCATAAAATTTTAATTACTTTCGTTCTTTTTCATAATTTCAAAAAAGTTTATACTTATATTTCTCTTTAACTAAAAGTTGTTCCCTTCAATTTTAAATGATATTTATTTTTTTTCATCTATTTTTTCTAATTATTAATAATTTTCTTTTATTTCAATGAACTTCTGAAAGATTTCAGTCTTTTCCTGAAATTTTTTTTAACTTTCCTTTATTTAAAAAATAAATCATAAAATTGACAGAAATTTGTAAAAAATACTTAAAAAATGATAAAAATAATTAAAATTAAGAAAACAAAACAATTGAGAAATGACAAAAATAATTGTACCTTGAAGAAAAATAAAAGCTAATAAAACTAATTTAAAATTATGTAAAAAATTTATGATTTAAAAAAGACGTAAAAAAAGGCATAAATAATTGAAAAATTGAGAAACAAAATAAAAATTAGAAATCAATAATTGAAAAATTGTAGATAAAAATTCACGCTTAAAGAAAATAATTAATTAATAAGTATAAAATTTGGAGCAAGTAATAAACCAACGTCGAAAATATTGACAATAATTGAGAAAATACTAAATTAATTGAAAATTTTAAAAAACAATTAAAAAATGACAAAAATAATTAAAAATAGGAAAAAATAGTCAAGAAATGACAAAAATAATTGAAATTTGAAGAAAATAAATTAAGCAATCACAAAAAATTTTAATTTGAAGGTAATACATGAAAAATACCAAAAATAATAAAAATTGGAGTTAATTAATTGAATAATGACATGAATAATTGATAACTGGTGTAAATAATTAAAAGAATGTAAGATTGAAAAAAAAATTGAAATTTGAAAAAAATGAAACTTGTAAAAAATAATTGGCAATTGGTGTAAAGTATTTAAAAATGATTGATACACAATAATACAATTATTACAGAAAATTGCTGAAATTTGAAGAAAAAAATTGAAAACTGTGTAATAAATAGAGAAATTGATGGCCATAAAAAAAAATATTGAAAAAAATTATTAAAATTTGATGAATATAATTTTTAAATGTTAAAACTAATAGAAATATGCAGAAAATATTTGAAAAATGATAAAAATAATTGAAATTTGATGGAAAAATTGAAAGATGACAAAAGTAATTGACAATACTGGTTTAAAAATTAAAAACGTGTAGAGATTAATTAAAAAATTGAAAAAGATTTCAATCCTAATTTTAATATTATTGATATTTGAAAAATATAATTGTATATAATAATAATAATAATAATAATAATTATTATTATTATTATACTAAAAAAGTGAGAAAAATGATTTTTTTTTAAAGTGAGTAATAGTGAGTGATTTTAAAAAATATGAATAAAATGTAGTACTGAAAATGCTCAAATTCGCTTGAAATTTGTTACACTTAATTACTATTTTGAAAATCTAACTTCAGAATAGTAACAAGAACATGGATTACCACCGAGTAACAAGTTTGAAGTGAATTTGATTAATTTTGCAAAATATGTCTGCCATATTGGATCCGCCTTTTTGAATTTTGAAAAATTGGTAAATCTGATATCGTTTTCGCAATCAGAGACTTCGAAAACGAGTAATAAGTTTCAAGCGAATTTAAAAAATTATAAAAACGAATTAGCTGAAATTTTTAGAAATTCCGGGATATAATTTTTTTCCCCGGGTTTTTCCCGGTCGAACTAAAATTCCGGCAAATTCCCGGTTTTCTCGGAATTCCCGGTGAGTAGACACACTGAATGTACAATTCAGAAAAAATTGTAAATTTTTAACTTAATTTGATAAAAAGTTGAATTTAAACAATAACAACAACAATATGTCAAAAAAATCATGTTTGACAATTAATTTAGTTTGTTGTTGCTGATATCACTATATCTTCGTAAAGTACAGGGGTCAAACTTTAATTTAACCCCTTTGACGAGTCTCTAGGAAGTCAGATCTACCCGGTAAAAAATTTCAAAAAGTGCCAAAACCGTGATTTTTGGGAATTTTACCCCCATACTTTTCTTAAAATCCTGACGTGACGTTTCCTTGCCAGATTCGGACTCAGCTCACCAAATACTAAGGTATTATTGTACTAAGGAACTTGTCAATCTGAAACAACGGAGATTTTTTTTTTTATCAGGCTTGTGTAATTGTAATAAATATTTTTAATAAGTAAATAATTGTAAATATTAAACATAATACTTTGTATTATATTAAAATATATTTATCATGTTTTTATTTAATCTTTTTATTTTATTGTAGAACAAATTATACACAGCACGCATACTTTGCTAGTTCAAAACTATTCAGAATGTCAATCGTGAATCCGTATTATTAAGATCTCAGATTTACATAGAAATTTATAAATACGTTTTTTCGTCCGGGGTTCCTCTATGAGAAAGCAAAAATATAATCAATCACCAGATCCAAAAAAAATTTAAACTTTTTTTTAAACACTCTTCGAATATTTAAGAAGTCTGTTATGCTATTCGAGGAAAATTTAATGGAAAATTTTTAATATTATTATTATTATGTTGTTTAAATTCATATTATGTTTTAGGTGATTCTGAAAATTTTAGTGTAGCAAATTCAATAGTTACCCCAATTTATAGTCAACGAGAATGATATTTTTTATTTGTTTCTGCAATTTTACGTTTAATTCCAAATAAATTAGGGGGGTTATAGCTTTATTATTTTTAGTGTTAATTATTATTATTATTATACCTTTTTATAATAAAATAGAAATTCAAGGGTTTTCTTTTTATCCTATTAGTCAAGTATTATTCCGATTTTTTTTAAATATTGTAATTTTATTAACTTGAATTGGGATAAAATCAATTGAGTATCCATATGTAGAAATTGGACAAATATTAACAATTTTGTATTTTATATATTATTTTATAAGAATTTTTCTATTAATTTGTTAAGATGAATTATTTAAATATTAAAATTATTTTATAGTTTATAGAAATATTAAATTGTAAATCTAAAGAATTAATTAAATTAATAAAATATATTTTTAATTATTAAATTATTGATATAAAATTAAATAATATAATAATAATATAATTTTATATTAATGATTTTATAAAAAAAAATATATTTTATTAATTTAATTCTTTAAATTTGCAATTTAATATTTATATATATTGACTCTCATATGTTCAAAAGTCATTGGTATTACTATATTTCTGTATGTTGGTAAAATAAATATCTGCACAAAATTAACACTTAGTAGATACTAATACTGATAGATTTAAGGTTAGGTGTGGATTGAAACATGCTGCAAATAGTTCATATTCGATAAATTTATGAATATACATACATACTTTCAATTATTATTAGAAACGAATATAAAAAATTGAAAACGTGAATCTTTCGTTTGGACTTCATTTTCACTTATCGTAAAACCAGTTTACATTTGCGTTGTTTATTGTATATAGTTCCAGCGTTAAATTAAAAAATCTAGTATGCTTTTATAAATTATAAACTTCCATTATTATATTTGACAATATTTATACTCACTTTATATATTCAGAACTAATTTCAACCAAAAATTATTTGACACAACAAATATAACTATGGATGGGGAGTGACCGTCATCTGACGTCAGGTGACCGATGACTGTCATCGGACCGTCAACATCTGTCATCGTGGACATCATCTTTTTTCAGGAATAGGGATGTGCACTGACCAAGATGACAGCGCACCGCTTTGTCAGATGACCGTCATCGGTCTGATTACTCGTCATCGGAAATCGGACCGTCATCGAGGAAATCATGTTATAAATCAAGTTTTAACGAATTTACACTTGATGTTTAGAATTAACAATAGTACAAAAACAACGCCTGAATCATTTATAACATTAGCGAAGTCTGCAAGTAAAAGATAATACAGTTTTCCAAGTTCTTACTATTAATTGAGAAATCTAACCTCGAAACCGATGTTAAAGATTACGCAAATTTGTGATAATTCTTAAAAAATCCTCAAATGCAAATAATAAATCATTATTATTTTGTCATTTAAGTATCCTGGCAACATTTTATGTGCAAATATTGTCACTTTTTAAATTTCATATGCATCAGTCAATCAGCTCCTGTTTAATACCTATTTCTTGACCCTCTTTGTGTGTCGGGTTGCATCTTTAACCGACAATAAATATTATTTATTCTTAACGCTAGTTTGATGTATTATTGTAAAATATCGTTTAAACAAAACAAATTTAGATTAATTATTACAATTTTATTAGACTTCATTTGCACTAAATTTTACTTCATATTCCTGAAAAAAGATGATGTCCACGATGACAGATGTTGACGGTCCGATGACAGTCATCGGTCACCTGACGTCAGATGACGGTCACTCCCCATCCATAGTTTTAACAATAAGCAAACTCAAGGTCCCTCATACCAATGTAGTCAGATTGTAGCGTAGGCTGTAGGCACTACACTGATTAGTAGTTTCTGTCCGTGAGTAGTTTTTGCGATGCCATAAATAAAACGTCAAAATAATGCCACAAAAAATTAATTATTATTAATTATTATTATTATTATTATTAATTAAATAATAATAATCTCCGTAAACTCCTGAAGTTAGTTAGTATTAATATTTATTCATTTTTTCTGTCCACGTTTTAAAGTCTGAAGTGAAGTTAGTTAGTATTAATATTTATTCATCTTTTCTGTCCATGTTTTAAAAACTGAAGTGAAGTTAGTCCCTGTTATTTTATTTTGTGCTGGTTTTTAATTGTCATTTGTGTAAAAATAAAGTTTCGAAAAATGCTTTAAAAATTTATTATGGTTTTTGAAGAAGTTTAAAATATATACACATGCAATTAATTTCCTGAATTTTCAGTTATTATCACAAATTTAGATCATTTTCATCAATTTTCTATTATATAAGGATTTTTTAATTATTTTCTTTTGCTTAAAAATAAATTCTGCAATTTTTCTTGATTTTCATCAATTTATAATTATATTCATTATTTTGTCATTAATTTTAAAAATTTTAATTATTTATCCAATATTGCAATTATTCTCATCAGTTTTCATTATTTCTGCAATTTTTTAATTAAAATTTTTTAAATAATTTTGTAATTATTATTTTTTTCTAAACATGTTATACTCTATGATTTTTTCAGTTATTTCTCTCAAATTTTATTGAATGTTTTCAATGATTCGTATTTAAATTATTTTCATCATAATTCAATTTTCTTTCTCACTCTTAAATTATTTTCAGCATATTTCAATTATTTTTTTCAATTTTGAATTAATTTTATTATTTTTCAATTATTTTCCTCGATTGTTAATTATTATTCTCTTTTTCTAAAATTATTTTCTAAGATTTTTAACTATTTTTCTGAAAATTTAAATATTTTCTTCAATTTCTAATTATTTTCATTTGTTATCAGAATTTCAAATTTTTTTTATATTAATTATCGTAAATTTCAATTATTTTTAGCTTTCTTTCAGACTTTTCTTCAATTTTTAGTTTTTCTCATTTTATAAAATTAATTTCTAAAATTTTTTTAAGTATTTTTCTCAAATTTCTATTATTTTCTTCAATTATTATTTATTGTTTTATATAAATAAATAAATAAATAAATAAAATAAATTTTTATTTGTTTTCATAATTTCCAAAAATTTTTTATTAATTATCGTAAATTTCAATTATTTTTAGCATTCTTTCAGTCTTTTCTCCAATTTTTAGTTATTCTCATTTTCTAAAATTATTTTCTAAGATTTTTAAGAATTTTTCTAAAATTTCAATTGTTTTCTTCAATTTTTAATTATTTTTATTTGTTTTCATAATTTCAAATTTTGTTTATTAATTATCGTAAATTTCAATTACTTTAGCTTATTTCTTCAATTCTTTTCTCTAATTTTTAGTTATTTTCTTTTTCTAAAATTATTTTCTAAGATTTTTAAGAATTTTTCTAAAATTTCAATTGTTTTCTTCAATTTTTAATTATTTTTATTTGTTTTCATAATTTCAAAATTTGTTTATTAATTATCGTAAATTTCAATTACTTTAGCTTATTTCTTCAATTCTTTTCTCCAATTTTTAGTTATTTTCTTTTTTTTAATTGAAGTCTAAGATCTTCATGTATTTTTTTTTTCGAATTTTAATTATTTTTTCTTTATTTATTTACTTAATTTAAATAATTTAAATGTATCATATTTTAATTATTTTCGTCAAGTTATAAAATTTTAAAATATCTTCTATTTCTAATTATTTTCATTTGTTATCAGAATTTCAAATTTTTTTTTTATTAATTATTGTAAATTTAAATTATTTTTAGCTTTCTTTCAGATTTTTGTCGAATTTTTAGTTATTCTCATTTTCTAAAATTATTTTCTAAAATTTTTTTAAGTATTTTTTTTCAAATTTCTATTATTTTCTTCAATTTTTAATTATTTTTATTTGTTTTCATAATTTCAAAATTTGTTTATTAATTATCTTAAATTTCAATTACTTTAGCTTATTTCTTCAATTCTTTTCTCCAACTTTTAGTTATTTTCTTTTTTTTAATTTTTTTCTAAGATCTTGATGTATTTTTTTCAAATTTCAATTATTTCTTCTTTATTTAAAAAAAATTCTGTAGTTTTTTCAATTATCACTCTTAAGTGTTGTTTATTTTTTACAACTTATCATTGTTTGTATCATATTTTAATTATTTTCGTCAAGTTTTAAAATTTTAAATATTTTTTAATTTTTTTCCAAAATTTATTTTCTTTAATTTTTAATTCTTTACATTTGTTTCATAATTTCAAAAACTGTTTACTATTTATCTGACTTTTCAATTCTTTCATTATTTATATTATTTTTTTATATTATTTTCTTCAATTTTCAATTACTTTCGCTCTTTTTCTCGTTCTTTTTCATAATTGCCAAAAGTTTTTATTTATTTCTCTTTAATTAAAACTTGTTCTGTACAATTTTAAATTATTTTTATCTTTTTTCCTTTATTTTCTCTAATGTTTAATTATTTTCTTTTATTTCAATAAACTTCTGAAAGTTTTAAGTTTTTTCTCAAATTTTGTTTAACTTTCCTTTATTTAAAATATTTTTATGTAATTTGTTTAATTATTTTCTCAAATTTTAATTATTTTTTTTAATTTTAATTATTTTTTTTAATTTTAATTTATTTATCTCAATTTTTAACCATGTTTTTTTCAATTTTCAATTATTTTCTCTAATTTTTTTATATTCAATTTTGTTTTAATTTACTTTTAAGATTCTCAATTATTTTTCCCAATTTTAATTATTTTCTTTATGTTTAAAACATTTTTATGATTGTTTAAATTACTTTCCCCAATTTTTAATTGATTTCATTTTTTTTTTATTTTTCAAAATTTGCAATTATTTTGTTTAATTTCAATTATTTTTTGCAATTTTTTTAATTTTAAAATATCATAAATTTTGTCCCAAATAAATATTTATTTTATTTATATTAATTGATTTTTAAATATTATATTTAAAATATAATTATTTCTTCTTATTAGATAAATATTATTTACCGATTTGTTATATTTATTATTGTATTTTATAATTTGTAAAATGCATGGAAAACTAATCGCGCGCTTGCGCGCGTTTTATTTTGCTAGTTAAATAATAATCTCCGTAAACTCCTGAAGTTAGTTACTATTTATATTTATTCATTTTTTCTGTCCACGTTTTAAAATTTGAAGTGAAGCACCTTTTTTTGTCCACGTTTTAAAATCCAAAGTGAAGTTAGTCCCTGCTTTTTTTTCATTAATTTTGATTCTTTTTATCAGAGCCGTAACTTAGGTTTTTTGCGCCCGGTGCGAGATAAATATTTTTGCCCCCCCCCCCCCCCTATATTTCATAGAAGAATAGAAGTTAAAAAATATGTTTAATCAGGGACAGAGACTTGTAAATTTTTGCCATCTGCACACTTAATGTTGACCGGTAGAGGGAGGGGGTGAAGAGAAATAAAACAATATTAAATTAAAGAGTCTCTTAATTATCGCAATTATTTTAACACAAAAGTTAACAATTTATTTCATTTCGAGTAAATTTTCGGAATTAGTAATGAAACAATCAAAATAATATAAAATTTGTGAAAATAAATCATTACAAATTAAAAAAAAAAAAAAAAAATTGACGAACTTGATTGAAATGATAACAATAATAATTGAAAATTGGAGAAAATTATTAAAATTTAAGAAAAATATTTTAATATCTAGGAAATTAATTGACGAATAATGAAAGTAATAAAAACTCCATGAAAATAGTTGCAAAATAATAAAAATAATGAAATATTGAAAACAATAATTTTGGTTTGTTAAAAATAATTGAAAAAATTACAACATATAGTTATAATAAAAGAAAATTATTGCATAATAATAAAAATAATTGAGATTAGAGATAAATAATAAAAAAAAAGTTAGAGAATTTATTAAAAAATAATTGAAAATAACAAAAACTAATTTAAAAATGATAAAAATAATTGAAAATCGAAGAATTTAATAAAGATTTGTGAAAAAGTAATTGTAAAAATTACAGAATGTATTTGAAATAAGCAAGACTACTTAAAAATGATAAAAATAATTGGAAACTAAAGTTAATTATGGAAATTTAAGAACACAAATTGAGAAAATTACAAAATTTCTTGGTCCCTTGGATTCTCACTTATCAAGGTTCGACTGTACTTGAAAAATACAAAAAACAAAACAAATATATTTTGTAAAAATAATTGAAAAATGACAAAAGAATTTGAAAGTTAATTAATACATAATGAAACTATAATTGAAACTTGCAGAAATTTGCAATTTAAAAATTAGGGGAAAAATTGAAAAATAATGAGAATCATTGAAGAAAGATATATTATTGAAATTCTCGGAAGTAATCAACAAAGATTCAAAATAATAAAAAAATTGTGAAAATAATGCACATAAAAAAAAATAATTAAAAATTTACCAAGTATTTGAAATTTGAGAAAAAAAATTGAAGAATGATTAAAACATGAAAAAGTGGATGCAATAACTTTAAATTTGAGATACTAAGTAAAAATTTAGGAAATTTATTGAAAAATAATTAATATATCTAATTAAAAGGTGAAGAATTTAGAAATGAAATTTGAGAATAACTAAAATTCAAAGAAATAGATTGCAAAATGATAAAAATAATAATTCAAAATTAAAGAATATTATTAAAATTTGAGAAAAATATTTTAAAATCTAAAAAAATAATTGAAGAATAATGAAAGTAATATAAAATCCGAGAAAATATTTGCAAAGTAATAAAAATAATGAAAAATTGAAGACAATAATTTTAGTTTTTTAAAAATAATTGAAAAAATTACAACATATAGTTATAAATAATAAAATAAAATAATTGTAAATTGAAAAAATAACTAGAATTTAAGATAAATAATAAAAAAAATTGGAAAATAAATCAAAAAATAATTTAAAAAGACAAAAATTAATTGAAAAATAAATTAAATAAAAAAATAATTCATAGAAATAATTGTTAATTGAAGAAAATAATAAAAATTTGTAAATAATAGTTGCAAAAATTACAGAATATATCTGAGATAATAAGACTACAATTACAATTATAGGTATACTATAATTCATCGAACGTGAATTAATTTGAAATTTCATTGATTAAAAATTTAATTAATCCTCGCTTTGAGAATAATAAATTTAAAATTATTTAAAAATTTCTTCAATTTTTAACAATTATTTACTATTATGATTTTAATTATTTGCTACAATTTTCATCTATTTTTATCATTATTTAAAAATTTTCTTTCAATTCTAATTATTTTCATTATTTTTTAATTTTTCCCCTAAATTCTAAATTCAATTTCTGTAAGTTTCAAATATTTTCTTTCATTTTTTCAAATGAATTAATTGATGGAATTTTTACTTAAAAACTAAATTTTACTAAATGAACGAATTATTTCCTTTCTATTAATAATTCTTATATTTATTGATTTTAAAAGTTTCATTAAAATGATCTTTTAAATACAGTAAATAAACACTTTTTGTCTAATGAAGTACTTACAATTAGTAACATTTATAATAATCAACTTCGAACTGTCTAAAAAAAGTAATCTAATTTTTTTGGTTTCATAATTTTTTTTATTAAAAAAAAAATATATAAAAAAAAATGTTGCGTCTCTCCAAGTTTGCGCCCCCCGAGGACTGCGCCCGGTGCCACGGCACCGACGGCACCACCCTAGTTACGGCACTGCTTTTTATCAGGAAATTTTAAAATTGTTTCTTCATATTCCAATTACATCGTCAATTTTTTAATTACAATTTACAAATACGTAATTTCTACATCCTTTGTTCAATTATTTTTGTCATTTTTAAAGTACTTTTGTCAACTCTAAAAAATTGTTGTCAATTTTCAAGTATTATGCGATTTGGAATACAATTTTTTCAAATATCAATTATTATTTCTTCAGTCTTTAAATTATTGTCATGAATATTTAAGGGCATATCTCTGGAACCTTTAACTTTTATGTCCCTTGCATATATTTTGATAATTTTAATCAATTTTTACCTGGTTTTTGTTGGAAATATTAACATTTGATACGATGAACTATTTCCAAAAGATTACACATTGATTTATTAAATAGATAAATAATTATTCCAATTTGAACATCCGATTTTTAACAATGTTTACTTGTCCCTAACCATACTTTCGAATGGTTTATACGTTGAAACTTTGTAATTAATAAAAATTACTAGTTAGATGACACATGTTTTTAAAGTTAATTAAACGATGAACACATTTGTGCATGAAAATTAATATTTTGTTTATTGTGAAGAAAGTTATATGTTTTTAAAAGTTGTCCCTCATTTTTAACCTTTTCGACCGTAATCGTCTTATTTATCATTTTTCTTGAATAATACTATTGGCACACCAAAATAGTTTATGGAAAATAAAAGTTTAAATAATTAGAATTATTTTGAGACATACTAAATTGATGTGCTTCATGTCTTCAAAAAACTATTCTAATTTAAATAACAGAAAACACGTGTGTACAAAATTTGACAACGATCGTAATACGAGTGATACTTCACGAAAATGAAATAAAAGTATTCAAAAAGTACTTACATATATTTTTACGAGTACCATTTAACATTGTGTGAATGTGCTTTGAGAAAAAATACTTTATTGCAATGATAATGTGAAAATATTTATCAATTACGGTCGACCGTAATCGACCGAAATTTTTTAGAAAGAAATTTTTAAGTCTGAAGTTGCCGATTCTAATGTTTTCAACAGAAATTGTCATTAATTAAAACCTGAAGGTTAAGTTTTAATGTTTATTTCGAGATTGATTTTCACACAAAAATGGAACTTTATTCCATTATTCCTAGTGTAGTATTATTAATATTTTACTATTCTTATAAATATTGAAAATATTAAACAAACTTATCGCTTTTTAAAAATGATAACCCCTCAAGCAATTCATTTCAACTGTTTTTCATCCTAAAAAGCAACCACCTGTTGAATATTTTTACGTTACAGGTTAAAAATTATTTGTAATTTTAAATAATTTATAATTTCTTGAAGACAATTAGATTTATTTGTCCATTTGTATAATTTGAAAGCTTAGCACTTGAAGTTTATGTAGACAAAGTTTCAATACTGTGCTACAAAAAAAATAAAATATTTTTTCTTATTGAAAAGTTAAATGTTCCAGAGATATGCCCTTAAATTTATTACAGAAGTTTTTATATACTTCTGTTATTTTTCTATTATTTTCTCAACATTTCAATAATTTTTTTCTATCTTTAAATTATTGTCAGAAATATTTAAATTTTCAACGCCAGTTTCTATTCTACTTTTGTTTATTTTCAATAATTTTCTTTAAATTTCAATTACTTTTGTAATTATTCAAGTATTTTTGTCATTTTACGATTATTTTCTTCATATTTCTATTATTTTTGCAATTTTAGAATTATTTTCTACAAATTTCAATTATTATTTTATTCAAATTATTGAATGCGACCTATTAATGTTTAATGTAGTAATTATTATTGTTATATCAAATTTTGTTTTTATTTTCACTTGAAATAAATTTTTAAATTTTATATTGTGATGGGCCGTAATTAAATAAATAAATTTTTATTGCTATGAATTTTTTAATTTATTATATTAGTTTTCAATTATATTCTACAAATTTCAATAATTTTCTTCATTATTTTTTTATTGTCATGAGTTTATTAAATTTGTACATTTTTTTTCAATTAATTTCAACAAATTTCAATTATTTTCTTCAAACCTAAATTCCTCTCTATAAATTTTTTATTTATACGCCAGCATTTAATTATTTATGTCATTATTCAATCAGTTTCTTAAAATTTCAATTGTTTTGTCAATTTTTCAAGTATTATCTTTAAATTTTTAATTTTATGCACCAGTTATCAATTATTTTTTTCAAATTACAATTATTTTTGTTATTGATCAATTATCTTCTTGTAATTTCAATTATTTTTAAAATTTTAATTGTGTCCCTTAAGGAGGTTTATCCAAAAAACCAATTTCTACAGATTCTTATAAAATTTTAATGACATATTAAATGCATTATTTTACATGTACTGTTACAATTTTATTGTGTTTTACCGTTCTGTTTTGAAGATATAAATTTATAAATTTGGGACTTTTACATGGAAACAGTAACAAAACGCACAAAATGACTATATTTTAATTAATTAAAAAAATACGGTTCTACAATTTTTTTAAAAAAACTAATATATTTTAAACTGTAATATAATACAACTTTTACAACAATATTTAATTAATTTACCGTACCGTTGTTAAGAAAATGTTATTCAAAGGTAGTATTTCTTCACTTTTTTGAAACAATCGGGAAGAAAAAATTTTAATAGCTTGAAATTTTCAACGGAAAAATATTTTTTTCAATAAAATTTGTTTGTGTAATGATTTTAAATACAAAATACTATTTAGAAACCGTATTATAAGAAGAAATGAAATTAAAATATTATTGACTATCATGATCCGATAGAATGAGAACCGCTTGAGGGTATAAGCGTCCTTAAACTTTAAATTATTGTCAGGAATATGCAAATTTTCTACACAAGTTCAATTCACTTTCGTTATTTTTCAAATATTTTCTTCAAATTTTGAGCCAGTATCATTTTGACACATGACTTAATTTAAGATTGTTATATTGTACAGAATGAGAATGTTATTTTGTACAAATGCTAAAGGTTATTTTGTACTATTTTGAAAAATGAATTTGTTATTTTGTACAAGTATTTAAAAACTGGATTTAATTGTGATCCCAAAGGTTTTTAGCTTCTTTAAAAAATTGTACAAAATAACAAATTCATTTTTTAAAATTGTACAAAATAACATTTAGCAGTTGTACAAAATAACATTTCCATTCTGTACAATATAACAATTTTAAATTAAGTCATGTGTCAAAATGATACTGGCTCCAAATTTTAGTTACTTTTGTCATTAATAAATTATTTTTGTTATTTTCCAATTATTTTTTTCATATTTTTGTTATTTTTGCCATTTTTAAATTATTTTTTACAAATTGCAATTATTTCATTCAATTTTTTTTATTGTCATGATCTTCAAATTTCTTACACCTGTTTTCAATTATTTTTATCATTATCATTATTATTGTTACGAATTTATTAATTTTTTTACACTTTTTTCCATTATTCTCTTTAAATTGCAATAATATTATTGTCTTCAAACTTTAATTTATTTCTTTAACTTTCAATTATTTTCATCAAACTTATAATTTTTTTTAACTTTATAATTATTGTCTATAATTTTTTAATTTTTTACTAGTTTTGAATTATTTATTTCAATATTTTAATTGTTTTGTCAAGTTTTCAAATATTTTCTTCAAATTTTTAATTTATTTAAAGTTATCTCAATTATTTTTGTCATTTCTCAATTATTTTTTCAAATTACAACTATTTTTGTCAATATTCAAATATTTTTGACATTTTAAAATTATTTTCTTTAAATGTCATTTTCTTTAATCTTTTCATCATTGTCATGAATTTATTAACTTTTGAAGATCAGTTTTCAATTATTTATGTCATTATTCAAATTCAAAAATGAAGTTAAAAAATAAAAAAATTATACATTATTTGAAAAATTGTATAAAATAATTGAAAAATTAACGATATGATTAAAATGTGAAACTAATTTTAGTTTCTTCACATTTTAATCATATCGTTAATTTTTCAATTATTTTATACAATTTATGTTTAAATTTATGTTTATATAAACCAATAATAATGTGTCCTAATATATCTGTGTTTCAATATATTTGTATTCTTTTTTTTTCTAATGGGTTCTTGTTGACCCGTATATGTACTTAAATAAATAAATAATTTATTTTATAAACATTTCAAATTTTTTTTTAAATTTCAATTGTGTTCTTCAATCATCAAATTATTGTCAGGAATATCCTAATTTTTAAATTTTATATTGTGATGGGCCGTAATTAAATAAATAAATTTTTATTGCTATGAATTTTTTAATTTATTATATTAGTTTTCAATTATATTCTACAAATTTCAATAATTTTCTTCATTATTTTTATTATTGTCATGAATTTATTAATTTTGTACATTTTTTTCAATTAATTTCATTAAATTTCAATTATTTTCTTCAAACTTCAATATTGTTCTCTATAAATTTTTTATTTGTACACCAGCTTTTAATTACTTATGTCATTATTCAATCAGTTTTTTAAAATTTCAATTGTATGGTCAATTTTTCAAGTATTGTCTTTAAATTCTTTATTTTATGCAGCAGTTATCAATCATGTTTTTTAAAATTACAATTATTTTTGTTCAATTATCTTCTGGTAATTTCAATTATTTTTGAAACTTTGCAATATTTTTTAAAAATTTTAATTGTGTTCTTCAATCTTTAAATTATTGTCAGGAATATCCAAATTTTCGACACAAGTTCAATTCACTTTCGTTATTTTTCAATTATTTTTTCCAAATTTCAATTACTTTTGTCATTAATCAATTATTATTTTGTCATTTTCCAATTATTTTTTCATATTTTTGTTATTTTTGACATTTTAGAATTATTTTTTACAAATTGCAATTATTTTATTAAATGTTTTTTATTGTCATGAAATTTATTTATTGAATTTTTTTGCCATTTTTGATCTATTCTCTTTAACTTTCAATTATTTTCCTCAAACTTATATTTTTTTTAACTTTACAATTATTGTCTATAATTTTTACATCAGTTTTGAATATATTTTTCATTTTTCATTAATTTTTTTCTAAATTTCAGTTATTTTTCTCATTATTCAACTGTTTTCAACATACACATTTTTTTGATATTTTTAAATTATTTTTACAAGTTTTAATTTTTGTCATCATTTTTTTATTTTAAAATCAATTTTTTTACAACTTTTTTTCAAATTGAATTATTTTTGTTATTAATTAATTATTTTCTACATATTTCAATTATTTTTGAGATTTTCGAAATGTTTTTTTTCTAATTTGTATAGTTGTTTTTGCTGGTGCCCCCCAATTTAATATCAGTAATACATGGAAAATAATAATTTTTGAAATATTCATGAACTTTGTACTTGAGTTTGGGGGAAGGAAGGAAATTCAGTACTAATTCAAAGCTAAATATTTTAGGTAAATAATGAACTAGTTCCTAAAAAATTCTTAAAGATTAGATGGAAAATATAGTTAGTATTATTTTGACTTCTTTCGGTCTGATTTTAAACATACCATTTACCTGTAGATTGGTTATTTAAATGAAATATTTTAAATCTGAAACAGAAAAATCCGAAGCTGGAAGACTCGAACTCGCGACCCCTCACTCTAAAGTCGCCCGCTGTATCCACTAGGCGATTGACGCAATTACAAGTCTTTACTGTTCCGGGATTTCTTCTGAATTTTCGTTAATTATTAATAAAAGCTCATCAAGAATCGTCAAATTTTCTCTATTGCCCCAAACTTATGAATAAATTCCGTGCTTATTCATGAATATTTTTTTCCGTGCAGTCCTCGACGTCTAATCTCCCGCTTGCTATATCTGAACCGCAGAAAAAAACACTAGGCTAGTGGATCACAGAAGCGGTCATCTATCTAGGTACTAACCGTACGGGAAGTTGCTTAACTTCCAAGAACGCGAAGCCAGGCGCATTGCAATACTGTATGTTTTTGGTGTTTTGAATCCAAATCCAAATTCTGTTTAACGTCATCAGATCAAAACCTCAAAAAATTGAGGGGTATTTTCACTATGATTGTTTTAATTAGCGCTTTGAAATACGTAAGTATACGTAATTTCAATAAAATTAGAGGTTATGGACTTTTTGGAAATTAACCAAAAAAAAAAAAAAATAGATGTATATATAAATCATTTGTTTTTAACAACACGCTTGACAGTTGCTGAATTTAATATTCCATGTAAAATTATTATCATCGAGTCAAATTATAAAATCGCAAGGGATTCACGTTATAAATTGGTCTTTTAATGAAGCCTGGACAGGGGCTAATGTGGTCTGTGTGTCCGGCGAGGTACTTCACTTTTACGCCGTTTTCAAATTCATTTCGAGCAGGCAATAATGGCGAAATTCCAGAAGCGGCAGCAGTTAGTTACAAAGCATCTGCCTTGTGCCAACCCAGTTTCATAAACCGGGGCTGCAGCAATGTACCATCACCATCACCACGCGACTGCTGCTCTTGCCATGCTGTCCTGCGACAATAAATCAGATTACGCCAACGTTTTGCCGCCACTACCCATAAACGCGAGTCTCCAGGGAGGAAAATGGACGATCACGTTCAGACGAAAAATGAGAGTGAGATTCCTCCATTGTCCACTGTCCATCGACTGACAATAAAAATTAAAATTTCCATTATCTAAAATATCAGTCAATATAAATTGAAGCACTAATGGTAATATGATTTGTGTCATGTATAACGCTGAAACTTTTTAAAATAGATTACTCCCTTTAACTCTTTGATGCATTTATTTTTTTGGAAATAGAAAAAAAAAACACAGTTTGCCAGAAATCGCCTCTATGCTCAAACGCATCTTCTGTCTATTTTTTCTTCCTCATAGAGGAAGCGTTGTGATCGTTAAGATTTTCGATTTTCCAAAAATAGTGTAAATCGACTCAGTTTCATCTGAAAAGTTCAAATTTTCATTCTTGAGAAAATGTCCGGATGTGTGTGTGTGTGTGTGTGTATGTGTGTGTGTATGTGGTAAATTTTTTGTCGCCAGGATATCTCGAGAACGCTTTAACGGATTTTAATAAAATTTGGATGACATATGAAGCTCGCAAATATCTAAATTTGGACACAGGGATTTTTGAAAATACCCAATCAAATTTTTTTTAGCACCTTTTTTCATCAAAAATATCGTTTTTTGGCAAAAAATCTTTTCATGCTAAAAATTCAGACAAATGAGTGAAAAAATCATATTCCTTGTTTCAAAACGAATCGATTGACCTATATAAAGTATATAATTGACCAAAAACTCACGTAATAATTCATTATTTTTCAGTTTTTTTCATCAAAAAATCTCGTTTTTGGAAATTTTTTCCATGCTAAAAATTCAACCAAACAAATTACAAAATCATATTCCTTGTCTCAAACGAAACGATTGACCTATATAAAGTATATAATTGACTAAAAACCCACGTAATAATTCATGATTTTTCATTTTTTTTCATCGAAAAATCTCGCGATTTGCCAAAAAAAATTTTTATGCTAAAAATCCAACCAAACGAATTACAAAATCATATTCCTTGTCTCAAAACAAATCGAGTGACCTATATAACTTTTATATTTGACTAAAAACTCACGTATTAATTCATAATTTTTAATTTTTTTTAATTGAAAAATCTCGTGTTTTGCCAAAAAAAAAAATTTCTTGCTAAAAATTCAAACAAATGAATTAAAAGAATCATATTCCTTGTCTCAAAACGAACTGACTAAAAATAATTGACTAATAATTGACTTTATTTATTTATAATATATAATTAAATAAAGTTTTGGAAGATAGAAAAAAAATATATACATTGATTTATTATTATTTTATTATTATTACTTATTTGCATAAAAATAAATAATAATTAATTTAAAATTAAATTATTATTTTTTATATTATAAATAAATTTATTGCTTCCTCTATGAGGAAGCAAATTATCTTGCTTCCTTGGAAGCGAAGTGTCCATGAAATGGACAGAATTCACACCTAGTTTTAGATTATGAGAATAACGGGAAAACTATATATCTTAATTAAATAAAAAAAAAAAAAAATATGGAAATAAATGCGAAACAAAATTATTATGGAGAGCAATAATATAGACACATATTTTTTCTTGGGATAATTTTTTTTAACTTGTATTTTCTTAGATAAAAATTAAAAACTGAAGTTCTTTTAACCTACAAAATTATTAAGTTTTAACAATCAACTCAAGATATTTTGTAAACAAGAGAATGTAAAAAGCTAAATTTCACTTATTTTTGCTGAAAATCTTGTTGTTTACAACAATAGAATAAAGAATTATAATAACACCCAGTAAAAAGAGATTTATTAGAAGAGTTTTTTAATGGGAAGTAGGGCCAGTTCCAATTCGACGTCTCCCGTTCATATAATGCTTATTGAAATTTCAATGCAATATGATTCTTTTCCTTATGAAAATTATCTTTCTGATTTCTGAGGTTTGACCGAAATCTACTTTACCAACATCTAAAAATTTATTAATTATTAAGGATTTATTTAACTACTGCTGTTTCCGCCTTTTGGAGTAATGTAAAAATTTACTAACCTGCTAATGAAATTTTAATTAAGAAAATGTATTTAATATTGACTGAAATCGAGTTCCCGTTCATTTGAATTTTGCCACCTAACCTATAAAAACTGGAATACTGAATTTATGCAGAATTTGATTGATGCCTGATATCGATTTTTGGACTATCGCTGAATTTGATTCTTCTTGTTTTATGCGACCATTATTTATGTTTTATAATTGGATTATCTTTCAATCGTACTAAAAAATCATGGGTTCTTTTTAAGAGGCCAACCTTATTCTCAATATGAATTAAGAATCTGACTTCGTCACCTGGAGTGATACTTTATACACTGAGCAAGAATAATTTGCGAAGAGTTCAATAATGATTTACCATCTCATAGGTCGAATTAATATTGTTAATTAATTCTGAAGGTTAATTTAATTTTGTAAAATTCGTAAAGACGATTTAAATTTAGACGCCATTTTCCAACGACCAATAGGATTCAAGATTCTACCGGATACGTTATTTCTATAAAAGGTTAATTCAGTTATTCTCTTGATTAATTTAGTATCCCTCTTTTGTCACGGTAACGATTGGTTACGATAGAAAATAATAAATATTAGCCATTTTCTTCGTCTTTTCACGATGGCAGCCATTGAGACAAGACGCGATTTTGGATTATTTCCTTTTACTTTTTTTATTTTTGATTCTTCTTCTGCTGTTTTGGCGTTTTTTTTGCTACTTTTACGATCTCTTTTGCTGTTCTTATTTATTAAAAAAATTCGGTAAGATTTTACTAGTGATTTCATTCCAGGAATATAAAAAATTGATTATCCCGAAATACTTTCGTTTGTGAATTTTCTTGATTGGAAACTTTCTATTTATGTTAAATTCTAGTCCTTTCTTTTAATTTAATTATTCATTTTTCATTTAAGGTTAATTTTATGAACTTGATCTAAATTCTTAAATTGTGGGTTTAATTGATATTTTTATCCCTTCGATGTATCTCAAAATTAATTAACCAATCGTTATCAATATTGACTATTAAGGTAACTATTAAAATAATGATTAAACTATTAATTATTGATAAAAATGTCCATATAATTATAACCAAGCTTTATAACAGTGAAAAGATCCTTGATTTAGAAATCAAGAATTCTAACCTCAATTATGTCAACCTTTTAATTCCATTATTTAAATTTAAAATATAATAATTGCAAAATTGTTGATCTCTATATTTGTGACTTAATTATTCAAAACTGTGAATTTTCTTATTTATTACTATTAATTGTTTATTCTTTTTATAAATTGACAAAATCTGTTTGAAATTTATCGATAATAAATTGTGATAATTAACATGGTTTTATGTACTATTAGGATACCAAATTTTGTTAACCTCAAAAGTCTGATTTGTCATCTAGAATTTCTAATATATAATTGAGGAGTACTTTTTCAAAAGTTGATAAGTCCACATTTTGTTATTTCGAGAAAATTAAACAAATGCAGTTTCGCACCTAACCCCTAGATTTAATTATAAAGTAGAAAAAATATACGAAATTATTTATATACGAATGTTTTTTGCACTTAAGAAGATTTATTTTTAATTAAAGTTTATAGTAATTAAGAAATTTAAAGGTTTTTGTAATTTATTCTAGGAAAAAAATTAAAATTTTAAATCATCTTGGTTAAGTCCAAGTTTTTTTTAAATTGAAACTTCTTTGATAATAAATTTTTTTCTTGAATTTAACAGTGACAAATCGATTTGTAAGGTTCCTAATATGTTAAATTTGTGATTATCTCAACTTTTTTTGAAAATGGATTTATCAAGTTTTGAAAAAGTGCTCCTCAATTGATTTTCCCTGTTATAATGATCGATAATTAAATGTTATTGTTTTATTGTTGTGTCTTATTTTGAGAGTAAATTTATCTTCTCGAAATTTAGTTAAAAATAATTTGAAATTGAACCACCTGCTCTATTGGGATTTGGGACTAGTTGCCTGAGGTAATTATAGAAGATTCTAATTTTTTTATTCTTAATTATTTATTTATCTTTTCTTATCTTGTAGTTTGAGATTGAGCTACCAACTATTTTTGTTGGTCGTAAATCCAGTTCTCTTATTAGATTGAGCTTCCAATTATTTTTGGTCGAAATTCTGTTTGTTCGTTTATAATACACCATTTTATTTTCTTCTTTTGTCCTCTTGCTTTTTATTAATTAATTTATTTATTTTTATAGAATGATCCAAGAAAAATTTAGCGCCCACTCTTTTGAATAAAATCGTGAATCTTCTTTTATTTGTAATCAATATATATAATTATTTTTGTTACACTAACGTCGTGAAGGTGAGTCCAGAAACTCCGTTTTCGTCGCTTAGAAACTCATAACAGCATCATATAACAATAACCACTGAGGCCGAGATTATTACTGATAACTTCCATTGCCGCGTTTCTACTGTTGAAAATGGTATTTGGATGTAAATGAAACGATTAAACGCGTGCTTGAATCGTAAGGAGATCGACAATTGTCATGAAAGAGGACCGTTTCCTTAAATATACAGCCGCTCAAACTTGAAGAAACAGATAGTCCATTTGCTTTAAGATTATGTGCTAAACTCTCCTTTATAGTATAATAATCTTTGATATTCGAATCCGGATTATCAGCTTAGCCAAATAATTCTGCTCACTCTGAACAAATTTCTTGTTTTTAAATCCTATTAATCATAATAATTGTTACTCACTTAAATGGTGTTATAAATAATTTAAAATTACTTTGGCAAAAAATGTATTCTTTACGATTATGGTTACTTTTCACGAAACAGAATATGCAGAATATAATACTTATAACTTTTATCCTGATCTTGATGGAAAAAGACGTAGGGGAATTTTATGGAATTTATCATAAAAATACAACTTTTACTCTTTATCTGGGATATAAAGAACGATTTTTTTAGCCTAGTAATGACCGAAATTTTATATTCTTGGTGCAATTTTATTAACGACAGTATCACAGGGAGAATCACATACACATCATCAGATTCAGATATTCTAAAATTAGCAATTTCTCGAACTCATCTTATTATGTCAAGTAGCAGGTGATAATTTGTTGCGAAATGGAAGTTTTCTTTTATGTTTCTATTTCTGTTTGAAAGTAAAGAACCGTAATCTGTCTACAAAGACTGGCTTTATTTCCTCCTGGCTCGGTTTTGTGGTGAAAGATGAAACTACGGTGCCAGTTTACTGTTGCACCACTTTCCTGGCTTCTAACCTTCTCTGAAATTCGAATCTACTCACACTTCGCCTTTTGGATAACATGCACAAAATACCAGCGAATTGTCCAGATGAATATGAAAAGGAAATCTAAAATTAAAGATTCCTTTTGAAAAATAGTATATATGCTTGATGTGTCATTGTTTTAAAATAATTTCAGGATAAATTTATAAATAAGAATTTCCGCATTAATGGCTCTCGTGTATTGGGAAAGTTAATGAATACTGATGTGGCGAAAAATAGTTGACAAATATGTCCAGAAGATATAAATAATAGTTGCAATAAAAAGGCTTTCAGACACCATTGCGTCAAGTTAAGACGAAGAAGATATCGGATTACTTGTTAATGGGAGACGTGATGGAAGGAAAGTAAAAGGGTCTCGTCGCCAAAGACGAAACCACGTCATTTTGATAGCATGTACTTAACACACCAACACTTGGAAACACCAGGAAAAGCTCTCATGCTTGTCGTAAATGTAGAACTTTATTGGCCTACCTTTTCTCCAAGATACTAATAGGCACATGTACTAAGTGCACACAAATCTTTTAAGTCATTTTCTACCCCCTGAAATTTACGTTGGTAGAACAAATTTAGGGGAAAAGCTTCTTTAAGAAAACATACCAGAAATTATTAAGAATATCCGATCCTCGTTTCGGTTCCTTTCTCAACATTTTTTGTATTTCTTTACCAATTAAAATTATTTAAATAAAAATTTCGGAAGTGAAATTTTTTTAGAAAAATTGTTATTTTGGTCGTTTCCATTTCAATTCAGACAGACTATGTATGTTAAAGTCAGGGAATCATTTCTCACTGAAATATATTGTTTTTCAGACAATTTTAGACGACTCGTATTTTCCCGATTTGGTAAAATGAATTTTTTAACGAAGTTATGCGGATTTCAATTTTTTAAGTTGAAAAGTGAGATTACAAGAAAATAACATTAACATTTTTTAAAATTATTATATCTTTTTTGCTATTGTATATATTAAAATGATCCTTTCTGTGTCTAATTGAGGCTTTCATGTTCTTTTAAATTCCATAAGAGAATTTAAAATATTTTCATATTTAACAAAATGGCGGCGTTTTTTCGAAAAAAATAAAAATCACATTTTCTCAAAAACCCCACCGTTTTTTTTTTCTTTCAATTTTTTTACTACTTTCTGGAAGTATAATTATTATTTTCTATAAGAATTTATTGGAGTCCCGCTTCCTGGGGAAGAATAAAAAAAAAATTTCTTTTTAAGAAAAAAAATTCAAAGTTTTTTTAAACCCTCTACTAGATACAACAAAAGTCCAAATAGAAAAAATGTTCCTCTTAAAAAGTAGAGTAAAAAAGTCTTATGGCTTTTATCTCTATCTTGCGAATCTTTCGAATTATAAAAATTTTTGCATATTTACAAGTAAAAATTATACTTGCAAAAATGCAAAAATTTTTCTTTTAAATTATATAACCATAAAAACTAGAAAGTAGTAAAAAAATGTCGAGAAAATGTTTTGAATTTTTGTAAGTATAAATTATACTTGCCAAAATGCAAAACTTATGGATTTAATTCGTGTTATAATTAATAATTCGAAAGATTCGCAAGTTAGAGGTAAAAGCCATAAGACTTTTTTACTCTACTTTTTAAGAGGAACATTTTTTCTATTTGGACTTTTGTTGTATCTAGTAGAGGGTTTAAAAAAACTTTGAATTTTTTTTCTTAAAAAGAAATTTTTTTTTTATTCTTCCCCAGGAAGCGGGACTCCAATAAATTCTTATAGAAAATAATAATTATACTTCCAGAAAGTAGTAAAAAAATTGAAAGAAAAAAAAAACGGTGGGGTTTTTGAGAAAATGTGATTTTTATTTTTTTCGAAAAAACGCCGCCATTTTGTTAAATATGAAAATATTTTAAATTCTCTTATGGAATTTAAAAGAACATGAAAGCCTCAATTAGACACAGAAAGGATCATTTTAATATATACAATAGCAAAAAAGATATAATAATTTTAAAAAATGTTAATGTTATTTTCTTGTAATCTCACTTTTCAACTTAAAAAATTGAAATCCGCATAACTTCGTTAAAAAATTTATTTTACCAAATCGGGAAAATACGAGTCGTCTAAAATTGTCTGAAAAACAATATATTTGAGCCAGTATCATTTTGACACATGACTTAATTTTAGATTGTTATATTGTACAGAATGGAAATGTTATTTTGTACAACTGCTAAATGATATTTTGTACAATTTTGAATAATGAATTTGTTATTTTGTACAATTTTTTAAAAAAGCTAAAATATTGTACTCCCAATGTTTTATTGCTTTTTTAAAAAATTGTACAAAATAACAAATTCATTTTTCAAAACTGTACAAAATAACATTTAACAGTTGTACAAAATAACATTTCCATTCTGTACAATATAACAATCTAAAATTAAGTCATGTGTCAAAATGATACTGGCTCATATATTTCAGTGAGAAATGATTCCCTGACTTTAACATACATAGTCTGTCTGAATTGAAATGGAAACGACCTTTTGTACTTTAAACAAATTGGGGTTTTTATAGACAAATAGACAGAAAAAGGTATTTTTAAAACAATGTCGGATCCAAGATAGTGGACATGCAAAATAAGAAACTTGATCAATTCTAACTGTAGTAATTTATAGTTTCTATACATCTTGTGTTATTAACAATTAAAAATATTTTAGATATAATATTTAAAAATCAATTTTTATAACTAAATAAATTAAATATTTATTTAGGACAAAATTTATAATATTTTACAGTTAAAAATAATTGAAATTGAAATTAAACAATATAATTGCAAATTTTGCAAATTAATTGAAAAAAAAATTTTTAAAATTAAAAATTGGGGAAAGTAATTAATTAAAACAATCATAGAAATATTTTAAACATGAAGAAAATAATTTAAATTTGAGAAATATACTTAAAAATCTTACATGTAAATTAAAAAAAATTAAATAATGCAAAATTAGAGAAAATAATTGAAAATTGAAAAAAATTATTAAAAATTGAGATAAGTGAATAAAAATTAAAAATAGTAATTAAAATTTGAAAAAATAATTAAAATATTTTAAATAAAGGAAAGTTAAAAAAAATTTCAGAAAAATACTGAAATCTGTCAGAAGTTCATTGAAATAAAAGAAAATTATTAAAAATTAGAGAAAATAAATGGAAAAAGATAAACACAATTTAAAATTGAAGGGAACAACTTTTAATTAAAGAGAAATAAATATAAACTTTTTGGAAATTATGAAAAAGAACGAAAAAAGAAAGGAAGTAACTGAAAATCGAAGAAAATATATAAAAAATAATATAAATAATTGAAAATCAAATAAAATAATTAAAATATCAGTTAATAGTTTAAAATTTTAAAAATTATAAAACAAATGAAAAGAATTGAAAATTGAAGGAAATAAATTTTGGAAAATAATTGAATAATGATTTTAAATTTTGAAATTTGAAAAAAATAATTGAAATATAATACAAACAATGATAAGATTTAAAAAATAAATGACATTTAAGTGAGATAATTGAAAAAATTACAGATTTTTTTCTTAATAAAGAAAAATTGAAATTTAACAAAAATACATAAAGATCTTAGAATTCAATTGAAAAAAAAGAGAATAACTAAAAATTGGAGAAAAGAATTGAAGAAAGCTAAAAATAAATAATAAAAAAATTTGAAATTATTAAAACAAATTAAAATAATTAAAACTTGAAGAAAATAATTAAAATTTTAGAAAAATACTTTAAAAATTTTAGAAAATAATTTAGAAGATGAGAATCGATTTAACTATCGAGGAAAATATTTGAAAAAAGATAAAATTTATTAAAAATTAAACAAAATAATTGAAATATGCTGGGAATAATTAAAAATTGAAAAAATACTAAGAAATTTGAGAAAAACATTAAAAAATTAATAATAATAATCTAGGGCTGTGCAAAAAGCTCGAAATGTCGAGACGAGCCGAGCCGGCTTTTCTCGGGCCGAGTCGAGCCGGGTTCGAAATTAGCTCGAACGCGAAAAATTTGTCGAATACTCGGAAAATTTCGAGCCCCCGACCAAAATGTGATCACAAATGAATTCGAGTACCCGAACGATTCGAGAACCCGAACGATTCGAGAACCCGAAATATTCGAGAACTCGAAAATCGAAAAGGACCCGAATGAATCGAGAACCCGAAAATTTCGAAAACTTGAACTCACAAAACATGTTTTGGTCCTCTAGCTCACTATACAACCCATATATGCGCAGTAGTGTTCAAAGTACTAAATACATGCGCAGTAGTGTTCACAGCACTAAATACATGCGCAGTAGTGTTCCAAGCATTAAATATATGCGCAGTAGTGTTCCAAGCACCAAATACATGCGCACTAGTGTTCCACGCACTACATACATGCGCACTAGTTTTCAATTTATTAAATACATGCGCACTAGTTTTCTATGCACTAAGTACATGCGCACTGGTCTTCCACGCACTAAATACATGCGCACTAGTGTTCCACGCACTAAATACATGCGCATTAGTTTTCAATGCATTAAATACATGCGCACTAGTTTTCTATGCACTAAATACATGCGCACTACTGTTTCACGCACTAAATACATGCGCACTAGTTTTCTACGCACTAAATACATGCGCACTACTGTTTCACGCACTAAATACATGCGCACTAGTTTTCTATGCACTAAATACATGCGCACTAGTGTTCCACGCACTAAATACATGCGCACTAGTTTTCTACGAACTAAATACATGCGCACTAGTGTTCCACGCACTAAATACATGCACACTAAATACATGCGCACTAGTTTTCAATGCACTAAATACATGCGCACTAGTTTTCTATGCACTAAATACATGCGCACTAGTGTTCCACGCACTAAATACATGCGCACTAGTTTTGTACGAACTAAATACATGCGCACTAGTTTTCAATGCACTAAATACATGCGCACTAGTTTTCTATGCACTAAATACATGCGCACTAGTGTTCCACGCACTAAATACATGCGCATTAGTTTTCAATGCATTAAATACATGCGCACTAGTTTTCTATGCACTAAATACATGCGCACTACTGTTTCACGCACTAAATACATGCGCACTAGTTTTCTATGCACTAAATACATGCGCACTAATGTTCCACGCACTAAATACATGCGCACTAGTTTTCTACGAACTAAATACATGCGCACTAGTGTTCCACGCACTAAATACATGCACACTAAATACATGCGCACTAGTTTTCAATGCACTAAATACATGCGCACTAGTTTTCTATGCACTAAATACATGCGCACTAGTGTTCCACGCACTAAATACATGCGCACTAGTTTTGTACGAACTAAATACATGCGCACTAGTTTTCAATGCACTAAATACATGCGCACTAGTTTTCTATGCACTAAATACATGCGCACTAGTGTTCCACGCACTAAATACATGCGCACTAGTTTTCAATGCATTAAATACATGCGCACTAGTTTTATATGCACTAAATACATGCGCACTACTGTTTCACGCACTAAATACATGCGCACTAGTTTTCTATGCACTAAATACATGCGCACTAGTGTTCCACATACTAAATACATGCGCATTAGTTTTCAATGCATTAAATACATGCGCACTAGTGTTCCACGCACTAAATACATGCGCACTAGTTTTCTATGCACTAAATACATGCGCGCTAGTGTTCCACATACTAAATACATGCGCACTAGTTTTCAATGCATTAACTACATGCGCACTAGTTTTTTATGCACTAAATACATGCGCACTAGTGTTCCAGGCACTAAATACATGCGCACTAGTGTTTCACGCACTAAATTCATGCGCAATATTTTTCTACGCTCTCAATACCTGCGCACTAGTTTTCTATGCACTAAAAACATGCGCACTAGTGTTCCACGCACTAAATACATGCGCACTAGTTTTCAATGCATTAAATACATGCGCACTAGTTTTCTATGCACTAAATACATGCGCACTACTGTTTCAATGCACTAAATACATGCGCACTAGTTTTCTATGCACTAAATACATGCGCACTAGTGTTCCACGCACTAAATACATGCGCACTAGTTTTCTATGCACTAAATACACGCGCTATAGTTTTCTACGCACTCAATACCTGCGCACTAGTTTTCTATGCACTAAAAACATGCGCACTATTTTTCTATGCACTAAATACATGCGCACTTGTTTGTCACGCACTAATTACTATTGCACAATTTTTCTACGCACAGTACATATTTAGTGCATGGAACTCTACTGCGCATGTATTTAGTGCGTAGAAAAATAGTCCTCATGTATTTAGTGTGTAGAAAAGTTGTGCGCATGTATTTAATGTGTGGTAGACTAGTGCCCATGTATTTAGTGTGTGGAACGTTAGTGCGCATGCATTTAGTGCATAGAAAACTAGTGCGCAGGTTTTTATTGCGTAGAAAACTAGTGCGCATGTATTTAGTTCGTGGAACACTAGTGCGCATATATTTAGTGCGTGGAACACTAGTGCGCATGTATTTAGTGCGCAGAACATAAGTGCGCATGCATTTAGTTCATAGAAAACTCGTCCTCATGTATTTAGTGTATAGAAAAATAGAGCGCATGTATTTAATGTGTGGAAGACTAGTGCCCATGTATTTAGTGTGTGGAACATTAGTGCGCCTGCATTTAGTGCATAGAAAACTAGAGCGCAGGTTTTTAGTGCTTAGAAAACTAGTGCGCATGTATTTAGTTCGTGGAACACTAGTGCGCATTTATTTAATGCGTAGAAAACTAGTGCGCATATATTTAGTGCGTGGAACACTAGTGCGCATGTATTTAGTGCGCAGAACATAAGTGCGCATGAATTTGTGCGCAGAACATAAGTGCGCATGCATTTAGTGCATAGAAAACTAGTGCGCATGTATTTAGTGCATAGAAAACTAGTGCGCATGTATTGAGTGCGTGGAACACTAGTGCGCATGTATTTAGTGCGTGGAACACTAGTGCGCATGTATTTAGTGCGTGGAACATTAGTGCGCTTGCATTTAGTGCATAGAATACTATTGCGCATGTTTTTAGTGCTTGGAACACTACTGCGCATGTATTTGGTGCTTGGAACACTAGTGCGCATTTGTTTGGAGCTTTGAACTCTACTGCGCATGTAGAAATTTTCGGGTCTCGTTTAAGACCCGAAATTTTCGGGCCCTCGTATCATTCGAGAACCCGTACATTTTCGAGTACTCGAAAAATTTCGGGTATTTAAGAAAGCTCGGCTCGAACCCGACAAAGCCCAGCTAAGCTCGACTCGGCTCGAAGACTGCTAGGCTCGGTTCGGCTCGGTCGGACTTCGAGTTTCGAGCTTTTTGCACAGCCCACGGTGAGCTTCGTTTAAGTTCAAACCAAAGTGCTTGACCCTTGTCAGGTTTTTTTTGAAATCAGTTCGGTGATGCCTCACGATCATTTTAAGATGAAAATTAAAATAATCGTTGGAGGGAAACTCAAAATATATTGATTTTTCAATTTTTTTTGTAGGTTTTTGAAGATATTTTCATTAAAATATCGTTTATTAAAATACTTAATGATTTAAAAGCTATAATTTAACATAAAAGTAGATTTTTTATAAGAATTAAACCATTTTGATTCATAGAATTAAAAAAAATTTAGAAAATAGTTGAAAAAATGGAGATTTTCTTAATTTTTTTAAACTTTACTCCTCTATTGAACGTTATTTCATTAAAGTGATGCAGAAATGAATTACAGTTCACAAAATTGCCTGTAAATAAAAAAAAAACTTTTCTACCTATCACCGTTACCAAAATATGGTCATTTGAATTTTAAATTTAATGGAAAAATAGTTAAAATTTAACATTAGGTCTAGATTATTTGGTGACATTGTTTTCGTAGAACCTTACCTCAATACCAAAATTTAATACGTTTAAGAAGGTTCAATTTTGAACAGTTTCAAATTTAAAAAAACTGATTTATCTCACATACATCGAAAGTTACATTGATTTAAAGAATGTCTGTTTGTATAAGAGAATTTTAAGTGGTTTTTAAAAATCTATTTATTTTGCAAAATGCAACATAATCATATTAACAATGTTTCCTTCTTTGAAAAGTAAATAGTAAGGTATAAAGATTTGGTAACATACCGTCAACTGGGGTAACTTCGGACAAGCAGGCTAATTCCGGACACTTAAAATTTAGCTGTTACCAACTTCACATTCTTTTCATTTCTTTAGATCACGTAGTTAAAAAGTTTATAAAATTAAAAATGCGATTTAAACTATTCGATACAATATTTTTGCAATGAAATTTAAGTGTCCGGAGTAAGCCTGCTTGTCCGAAGTTACCCTAGTTGACGGTATGTGAGATAAAGCAGTTTTTTTAATTTGAAACTGTTCAAAATTGAACCTTCTTAAACGTATTAAATTTTGGTATTGAGGTAAGGTTCTACGAAAACAATGTCACCAAATAATATAGACCTAATGTTAAATTTGAACTATTTTTCCATTAAATTTAAAATTCAAATGACCATACTTTGGTAACGGTGATAGGTAGAAGAGTTTTTTTTTATTTACAGGAAATTTTGTGAACTTTAATTCACTTCTGCATCACTTTAATGAAATAACTTTCAATAGAGGAGTGAAGTTTAAAAAAATTAAGAAAATCTCCATTTTTTCAACTATTTTCTAAATTTTTCTTAATTCTATGAATCAAAATGGTTTAATTCTTATAAAAAATCTATTTTTATGTTAAATTATAGCTTTTAAATCATTAAGTATTTTAATAAACGGTATTTTAATGAAAATATCTTCAATAACCTACAAAAAAAATTGAAAAATCAATATATTTTGAGTTTCCCTCCAACGATTATTTTAATTTTCATCTTAAAATGATCGTGAGGCATCACCGAACTGATTTTAAAAAAAACCTGAGAAGGGTCATGCAGTTTGGGTTGAACTTAAACGAAGCTCACCGTGCCCTATAATAATCGCAAACTTCATTCGTTAAATAAAATTTGAGAAAAATAATTTAAAAAATCATAGATGTGGAAGGGGTCGAGAACGCAGCGAGAAGTACAGTGGCGTAACTGTTAAGGGGCAAAGTAAGGTAATGCCCCTGGGCCCTTGAACTCAGGGGGCCGTTGATCAACCCTAATAGACTCTTAAAAAAAAAAAAAAAAAGGAGAATTCCAAAAACCATACTAATTGTAGTAATTTATAGATTCTACATCTTGTGTTATCAACAATTCGAAATAAAATAAATATTTATTTAGGACAAAATTTTAAATAATTTACAATTCAAAAAAATTGCAAAAAATAATTAAAATTAAACAAAATAATTGCAAATTTTGCAAATTAATTGAAAAAAAATTAAATAAATTAAAAATCGGGGAAAGTAGTTAAAACAATCATGAAAATGTTTTAAACATAAAGAAAATAATTTAAATTTGAAAAATATACTTGAAAATCTCACATGTAAATTAAAAATAATTGAATTATGCAAAATTAGAGAAAATAATTGAAAATTGAAAAAATGATTAAAAATTGAGATAAATAAATAAAAATTAAAAAAAAAAACAACAATTCCATCCAGTAATCATTGTATGATAAAGAAATCCTCAGAAATATTTTATAATAAAATTTAAAAAAATTAGATAAAATATT
The DNA here is from genome assembly GCA_037103525.1 of Ganaspis brasiliensis. Lineage (NCBI taxonomy): Eukaryota > Metazoa > Arthropoda > Insecta > Hymenoptera > Figitidae > Ganaspis > Ganaspis brasiliensis. The sequence continues at coordinate 968,590 of JAZKLR010000335.1, forward strand.
TTAAATAAAGGAAAGTTAAAAAAAATTTCAGAAAAATACTGAAATCTTTCAGAAGTTCATTGAAATAAAAGAAAGTTATTAAAAATTAGAGAAAATAAATGAAAAAAGATAAACATAATTTAAAATTCAAGGGAACAGCTTTTAATTAAAGAGAAATAAGTATAAACTTTTTGGAAATTCTAGAAAAAAACGAGAAAAAGGACGAAAGTAATTAAAAATTGAAGAAAATATATAAAAAATAATATAAATAATTAAAAATCAAATTAAATAATTAAAATATCAGTTAATAGTTTAAAATTTTTAAAATTATAAAACAAATTAAAAGAATCGAAAATTGTTTAAATTTTGAAATTTGAAAAAATAATTGAAATATGATACAAACAATGATAAGTTTTAAAAAATGAATGAAATTTAAGTGAGATAATTGAAAAAATTACTGATTTTTTTCTTAATAAAGAAAAATTGAAATTTAACAAAAATACATAAAGTTCTTAGAAATCAATTGAAAAGAAAGAGAATAACTAAAAATTGGAGAAAAGAATTGAAGAAAGCTAAAAATAAATAATAAAAAAATTTGAAATTATTAAAACAAATTAAAATAATTGAAACTTGAAGAAAATAATTAAAATTTTAGAAAAACACTTAAAAAATCTTAGAAAATAATTTAAAAAATGAGAATCGATTTAACTATCGAGGAAAATAATTGAAAAATGATCAAATTAATTAAAAATTAAACAAAAGAATTAAAATATGCTGGAAATAATTAAAAATTGAAAAAAATACTAAGAAATTTGAGAAAAACATTCAAAAATTAATAATAATAATCGCACACTTCATTCTTTCATTCTTTCATTCTGTCCACACCTGAAGTTTGGCTCTATAGTTGTTTTTATGTTTTAAATCAATAACTTTTGAAAAAATGTATTTTTATATTAATTATAAGATTTCTAATTTTATTTATTTAATTATTGATTCTCCTGATTCTAAATTTTAAATCAATTGACAAATTTATATAGTTCATTTTCAATAATATTAATGTATTACAATACAAAACGTGTCTTATTTCAAGCTACTTTACAGATTTTAATAAAGATTCAACGAATTTTAAATTTAATATGAAAATTAATGAATATTTTATGTTATAATTTATAATAATATATGAATAATTTTCATAATAATATTTCGTTTTTTTAATTACTTCTAAAAAAGACAATATAAATAAGAATACAGAATGAAATATCATGATATAATTGGAAAACAGCGAGCACTGTTTTCAAATATTTATTAAGATTTTTAAATCCCTTCTTTATAATTTATTCCTCTTTTAATCATTTCTTTTTTTAAATTGAAATCTTCTTCTCTATTTTAAATAAAAATACATACCAACTTTAATTTCTCGAAATAAATGTTGTATTTTTTATCTCAAAATGCTTATTTTTTATTGGTAAATTAATAAACTTATTTAATTTATAATTTTATTATAGGTTTCAAATTAGGATCAATTATAATTTTAATCAGTTCAATTGTAAAAACAAAAAATAAGATTGACTGAAATATATTTTTCACTATATTATAGATTTGCCAAGCCCGTCAGGCTAAAAATTCATTAAAATCAAGATCAAGATCCCAAAATTTTCACAAAAAAAGCGCTGATCACAAAAATCAAATATCTAAAATAATTTCATAAAATTAAAGAAAAATAACTGTTTATTAATAGAAGTTTGAATTAATAAAAGAATTTAGAATCGATAAATTGAAATATTAATTGATTTAAATAATATTAAAGTTTGGATCGATTTAAAATTTCCAAATTTCTATAAGTTGAAATTAATAGTTTTTATATTTGCAAATGATTTCAGGTTGCACTGTTTCCAATTTTTTAAAATATTTTTAGACTTAAATAGTGGAAATTGTAATCATAAAGTTTGGATTAATTTAAGTTCTAATATTAAAATTCACATTTTTTATAATTTAAAGATTTTAATATTGGCTGAAGTTTGAAATTCCTAATTTAAATATGCACTGTTAAAATTAAAAAATATTTATAAGTTTATAATAGTTTTAACATGAATTGATTAAAGCTTGAACCATTAAAAGTTTTAGATAATAATTGAAGTTTATTATTATTCAAATTTGAATAATTCATAATTCCTACATATATTATTTGAATACACTTTTTGCGCCTCAGATACAATAAAGATACCATAATATTATAGTTTAAGACACTTTCGAGACACTTGTTTTTAGAGTAAACTAATTAAAATTTGAAACAATTTGCATTCATATTAATAAAATCAAGTTTAAAATTTTTAATATAATTTAATTTGTAAAAGTTAAAGATTGAAATAAAATAAAATGAACTCATTTTTATTTTAATTTCTAAAAAACACAAATTATTTCAATCTTTCACTTTTACAAATTGAATTAAATTAACCCTCAACAGCTAAACTGGGTCTGACAGACCCGGTAGACCTTTTCCGCTCTCTCCTACACCAGACTGTAGATTGAAAATACTGAAAAAATGGCTCTAAAAACCCGGGTTTGTCAGACCCAATCTAGCAGTTGAGTGTTAAAAATCTTAAACTTGATTTATAAATCTTAAAAATTTGGTTATATTGCAATTTTGATTATAATTGAAGTTTGAAATAATTTAAATTAATAGAAGTTAAGAATTTTTTAATTTGGAAAAATTTAAATTTATATCGATAGAAATTTTTGAGAATGGTTTGTTCCTAATCAAATTTCGTATTGTTTAAAGAAAATTTAAAAATAAAGATTTCATATCAGTAGAAGTTTGGAATAAAATAAATTTGTATAGAAAATTGTATTAATAAAAAATATTTTGTTCAAAAAACTTTTTAAAAAAATATTCTAATTTTTTTTTAACGTACTATAAAAACTTTTTAATTTTAACTTAGGAAGAAAATCGAAATTATTCTCTAAAATTTCTTTGTATTTATTAATTTATAACACATTTTAATAAATAAAAATTAATTCACAAAATTTAGTTTGATAGTAAAATTAATTTAGTCTAAATAAGTTTAATTTATTTTTTGTATTGAAACTATACTAGCCAACAAAAAATGCAATTCTCGCGCGCTGTAGCGCGCGTATTTTTGGCTAGTTAATAATAATAATCGCAAACTTCATTCGTTCATTCTTTCATTCTGTCCACACCTGAAGTTTAACACAATCGATGTTTTTTTGTTTTAAATTAATAACTTTTGAAAAAAAAAATTTTATGTTAATTAAAAGATTTCTAATTTTATGAATTTAATTATTAATTCTCCTTAATCTAAATTTTAAATCAATTGACAAATTTATATATTTTATTTTCAATAATAATAATAATGTATTACAATACAAACGTGTCTTATTTAAAACTACTTTAGAGATTTTAATAAAGATTCAAAACACTTTAAACATAATATGAAAATATATGAATATTTTATATTATAATTTATTATATATGAATATTTTTCATAACAATATTTCGCTCTTTTAATTACTTCTAAAAAATATAATATAAATAAGAATAAAGAATGAAATATGATATAATTGGAAAGAAGGGAGCACTGTTTTCAAATATATTTTTAAGACTTTTAAATGCCTTTTTATAATTTATTCCTCTTTTAATCATTTTTTTTTTTTTTTTTTTAATTTAAAACTTTTTTCCCTATTTTAAAAAAAATACGTACCAAATTAAATTTCTCTAAATAAATGTTGTATTTTTTATCTCAAAATGCTTATTTTTTATTGGTAAATTAATAAACTTATTTAATTTCTAATTTTATTATAGGTTTTAAATTAGGATCAATTATAATTTTAATCAGTTCAATTGGAAGAACAAAAAATAGGATTGACTGAAATATAGTTTTCCCTATATTACAGATTTGCCAAACCCGACAGGCTAAAAATTCATTAAAATCAAGATTAAGGATCCCAAAATTTTCACAAAAAAAAACACTGATCACAAAAATCAAATACTTAAAATAACTACATAAAATTACAGAAAAATAACTATTAATTAATAGAAGTTTGAATTAATAAAAGAATTTAGAATCGATAAATTGAAATATTAATTGATTAAAGTTTGAATTGATTTAAAATTTACAAATTTCTATAAATTTTTATAATTATATATGGGTTTAAGTTTGAAAAACCTAAAATATGCATTGTTAGAAATTGATAATATTTGTTCATAATAATTCTATCATGAATTAATTAAATTAGAATAATTAAAAGTTTTTAATAATTCAAGTTTATTATTATTAAAATTTAAGTAATTCATAGTGTTCATATACTAATTATTAAAAGTTTGAAGCAATTTAAATTCGTATTAATAAAATCAAGTTTAAAATTTTTAATTTAATTTGTAAATCTAAAAGATTGGAATAATTTTTCCCATGGATTAAAATAAAAATGAGTTATAAATTTTAAAACTTTGGTTATATTTTAATTTGGATTAATTCAAGTTTAAATTAATTTCAATTTGAATAGATAGAATTTTGGAATTTTTTAATTTAGAAAAATGAAAAATATTGATAGAAATTTTGAAGAATGGTTTGTTATTAATTGAATTTTGTAAAGAAATTTTAAGAATAAGGAATTCCTATTATCAAAAGATGTTTGGAGTGAATTAAGTTTGCATAGAAGTTTAAATATATTTTGTTCAAAAAACTATTGAAAAATAAATATTCTTACTTTTTGTAACATATAATAATATTTTTTTACTTTTAACTAAGGAAGAAAATCTGATTTATTTTTTCAAATTTCTTTCTATTTAATAATTTGTAACAAATTTTAATAAATCAAAATTAATTGACACCTATAAATGTTTTTTTTTTTGTTTTAAATCAAAAACTTTTGAACAAATGTATTTTTATTGTGTACTTTCTAATTTTACTTATTTATTTAATAATCCTGCGGAATTTAAAATTTAAATTAAGTAATAAATTTATATTTTATTTTTAACAATATTGTATTAAAATATAATCGAGAGTTTTACTTTTATCTACTTGACAGTTTTTAATAAAGATTGACAACACTTTAAAAATAATATGTAAATTAATGAAAAAATATGTATAAATAATTTTAAATAATTAAATGTTTCCAATATATTCGACGATTTAATTATAATTTTATGGAATATAACATTAATAAGAATAAAAATGAGATATCATGAAATTAAATTGAAGAAAGCGAGCACAGTTTTCCAATATTTTTTAAGGCTTCTGAATGCCGTCTTTATAATTTATTTCTATTTTTTGCTAGACTTATATTTGTTAAATTAAATATATTTAATTCGGTTGAAATAAAAATTCCTTAAAATTTTAAGCGTAGAAGTTTAAATTGAATGATATTTAGATTTTTGGAAATTAAGATTTTAAATTATTTCAAATAATTCTCAGGAAAAGAAGTCTGCATCAATAAAAAAATTTAGAATCATAAATTCAAGTATTAATTGATCACAGTTTGAATTAAATATAAGTTCAAATCGATTTGAAATTTCCAAATTTCTATAAGTTGAAATTAATAGTTTTTTAATTTACAAATGATTTCAGGTTCCATTGTTTCCAATATTTTAAAATATTTTTAGACATCAAAAGTGGAAATTGCAATCATAAAGTTTGGATACTATAATACCCATTTTTTACAATTTGAAGATTTTAATATAAGTTGAAGTTTAAAATTCCTAATTTAAATATGCATTGTTAAAATTAAAAAATATTTATAAGTTTATAATAATTTCAACATGAATTAATTAAAACTCGAACCATTAAAAGTTTTAAATAATAATTGAAGTTTATTATTATTCAAATTCGAATAATTCATAATTTCTACATATCTTATTTTAAGACACTTTTTGCGCCACAAAAATAACAATAAAACAACAATAAAACTTGTTTTTGGAGTGTACTAATTAAAATTTGAAACAATTAGAATTCGTATTAATAAAATTAAGTTAAAAATTTTTAATTTAATTTTTTAAATTTAGAAATTGAAATAAAAGAAAATGAACTCATTTTTATTTTAATTCTTAATGTACGGAATTAAAATTATTTCAATTTTTCACTTTTACAAATTGAATTAAATTAAAAATGTTAAAGCTTTGGTTACATTGCAATTTTGATTATAATTGAAGTTTGAAATAATTTAAATTTGAATTAATAGAAGTTGGGAATTTTTTAATTTGGAAAAATTAAAATTTATATTAATAGAAATTTTTGAGAATGATTTGTTACTAATCGAATTTCGTAATGTTTAAAGAAAAATTAAAAATAAAGATTTCATATCAATAGAAGTTTGAAATAAATGAAATTTGTATAGAAAATTGTATTAATTGTATTAATAAAAAATATTTTTGTAACGAACTATAAAAAGTTTTTATTTTCAACTTAGAAAGAGAATCAGAGTTATTCTCTAAAATTTCTTTGTATTTAATTTGTAAAGCACATTTTAATAAATAAAAATTAATTTTTTAATTTTATACATTTTTGTCTTCAATTAAAATTTGTTCTTAATTTTTTAATTAATTGTGACGTTTTTTATTTTCTTTCTTCGATTTTCATTTACTCTGTTTAATTTAAGAAAATTACCTTTTGTTTTAATTACATTTTTTTTTTAATTTTTAAACTAATTTTCTTCAATTTTCGGTGGTTTTCTTCTGCATCCAATTAATTATTTTTTGAATTTTTAATTATTTAAATTTTGTAATTATGTTTGTTAATAATTCTTGTAATTTCAAAATGAATGTTTTTCTTTTTCAATCATTCTCTTAAATTTTTACTTTTTCTTTCTTCAGTTATAAACTGTTGTAATCTATTTTAATTACTTTTGTCATTTTTAATATATTTCTTCTTCTTTCAATTATTTTCTTCTATTTTAACTTGAAACGTACAATTTTCAATGATGTTTGATATTTTTTAACGAGTTTCTTTAATTTTTAGTTTCTGTCTTCAATTTTCACGTATTGTCTTAACTATTCAATTATTTTATTCAATTTCAAATTATTTTTTAATTTTTCAAATTTAAAACATGTTATTTTCAGCGATTTTATAGTATTGTTTGAACAATTTGAAATGTTTTCTAGATGATTCTAAAATTTTAATTACATTCTTAATGTATTTTAAAATATCTTTCTTCAATTCTCAATTATTTGTTTTAAAGGTTTTCTAAACTTTTCAGAATTTTATTTGAAATTTTAGTTCTTACTAATCTTATATTCGTAGTATTTTATATTTCCTAACAACTGAAAATTTCTTTTAATTTTTTATCAATTTTATCAATATTTTTCTTACTTTTCCAAAAATATCTTCCATTTTCTTAGGCAGCCTAAAAACTTAATTTATTCTTGTCGCTTTTTATCTAATGACTTTAATTTGTATGATCTTTTTTAACATTTAAATTATTATTTACACAGTTCTAATTCAATTGTTACACTGAGAAAAATATTTTCTTGATTTAAATATAAGTATTTGTTTAAATAATTTTGGTTGAATAAATAATGTTTTAAAGTTTAATCTCAATATATTAGAAATATATCTGAAGTTTTGATTCCAATATATTTTATGTTTGAAGATCATTTTCTATTTGTTTGATTAAAAACTAAATTTTGTTCAAATTAAAGCCAATTTGTGTGCGAAGTCTTTATACTTGAAAGAAATATATTTTATGTTTGATTCAAACATATTGAATGCGCAGAAGTCTTTGCGCATTCAATATGGCGTCGTTACTGTTCTGACGTTAGTTTACTTTTCCTGTAGAACATGTACGCGTCGTTTCTAGTAGTTACGTGTGTTTATCGCTTTTTTGGAAAAAAATGTTTATATTCGTGGTTTTGTTTTTATTAAAGTGATTTCTTAAAAGTGTAAGTGTTATTATCATTTTATCAAAAAATTGAGGTATATCTGAAGTAATTAAAACTTTTCTGCACAAGTGAGTTTACTAAAGATATTGTTTCTTTTGTGCATTTTTCTTGTAAATTAGACTGATTCAAAGTTCCACATTTCCAGAATTGTGTGCAGTTAATGAAAAGTGTAATATTCTTCAGTTTTTACAGTTTATATATTAACATTTGAAGTAATCTCAAACATAAAGAATGTTTTATATAAAAGCAAGAAAAAAAATTAAACTATCGCGGAACATATTTTGTGTTCAAAATAAAAGAATAATATGATAAGGATAAAAATTTATTTTATTTAAAATAAAATTTACTTCGTTTAAAATGAAAAATAATATTTTGTTTAAAGTAAATGAAATTTTTGTTTAAATCAAACAAAAAATATGTTTAAATCAAATATAGACGATCAACGACTAAATATGTTCAAACCAAACTTAATTATGTTTGACTGTATAACAAAGTGAAATTAAGTTTAAATCAAACATATTATGTTTGATTCAAACAAAATTTTTTCTCAGTGTAGTAGCTGTACCAAGTATATTTCTATTTAAATGCAAAATGTGAATTTTTAACGGAAAGAAGATTATATGAAATGCAATTTTAGTTGAATGAAGTAACGCATTAGTTAAAATTGGCTTGGTTGGAGATAAGAGGATTTGGAATCAGTACTGTCATGTATAATATGAGTCCTTTTAAGTTCTGTGCCAAGAATAACAAGACCCTTGAATTCTGACTTGGTAAGGAGGTAACAACGAAACTTTGAAATGAAACTTTCTCCTACTCTCTCACTCTCCTTTGCATCAAAGTCTTCGCCTCTGACTAGCTCAGCGTATACTTCTCCTTCATACTAATGTAAGCCTAGCCAATTAAGGTAATTGTGCTTCATTCTCTAAAGTAAGGCTGCTCCTCGTCACCACATTGCCTGGGCACCATCAGATCAATACGAACGTGTCCACGCAAAAATCTACTTAAAACTCGTCCCAAATTGCTCCTCTTTAAAGTTCCAAGTAAAATACTCTTTAAAAGTATAGAATTTAGACTAAAAGAAGGTGAATAATTTAGTAAATCCAGAATGACGAAGAGCAAAATACTTGAGGCATTTATTGATACTTTTGTGGTAACATAATAAAATATTTTTATGACAATTTTTAGCCACTTACATCATTTATAACTTCTTTAAATTTTACTACCCGAAAGGCCGTAGGATGGAAAATTGGAAATTCCTTATTCATGCTTTCACGAACTTTCGCGCCGAATACGTTATATGAAGGAAAGTTTTATTGGCACTAAAACAAACGTTTTATAGAAAATTTTATTTTCCATAAGTTTAATACATTTTTTATAATTAAATTTTCGTTTTTCAGAAAATGCAACCGCAGCAAACGGAACTTTTTATTGTTTATTAGGAGATGGTAAAATTGATGAAAATTGAGGTTTTTATCAAAAATTATAACACGCTTTAGGAAAATTTTTAGATTTGAGAATTGCGATTGGTGGAAATAAATGAAATAGATGAAAAGAAGAACATTGTACTTGTGAGACAAGCTTAAAATGTGGTAACGACATGAACCTTTAAATTTAAAATTCATATCAGTTTTGCGTGTAAAACTTGAATACTTCATCGTACACCCAGGAAACTAAATGCATTCACCATTAAGTCATAAATGTAAACTGATGAAAAACGACCTATAAAACGAGAATGCAATCAATAAAATGCTACTTTCCTGTACTTGAAATATTGTTGAGGCTTGTATTTTGATTCAGTAAAGTACGCAATGCTCTAACTTTAAAAATTGTTAAGCCGAACAACACTCTACTCTATCCTCTATACAATGGAATTGAGTGCCTTTTTTGGTTCTTTTTTTATTGGCTTTATGTCATGATGAGTGGCACCAGTGGTGGATAAAAAAATGCTCAATTGTGCTAATGCAAGAGGTGACAATTTTTCTCGAGCATAATTTGGGAATGTAAAATTACCTTACAATGTTAAAAATAAAACAATTAAAATTTGGACAAGTTTAATTTTTTTTTCGAAAAAATGTTTTTCAAATTTTTTTTGCTATTTGGTCGAGTCCATACCAAGTGATCACACCAATTTCAGTCATATTGAGTAATATTTACGAAATTGATATTTTGGGTTCCTTTAGGAGTAAAAAAAATAAATTTTAATTATTTTTAAAAAATTCAAAATATTTTCGAAAATATTGAAATTCAAAATTTTGAGTACTATTTTTTTTGTTTTAACATAACTTCTGTAATTTTGAAGCAATTGAGATCATTTTTTTTTTAAATTACTCGTATTTAAATACTCTTTCAAGAAAAATTATAATAATTAAGAAATTGTTTATAATTAAATTTTTATTAAAAAAATTAAATTATTTATTTAAACAAAATCTAAAGTATATCATCGATCTTTTTCAAAAAATTCATAAACATAGCCTATAATGTGCTTAAAAATTTAAGCCAAAGAAAAAGATGGTATGTATTATAGTTTTTGAGAAAAAAATTATTAAGTTATGCTAGCGCGGCGCGGACCGGTGTCACCGCTACTCAACGCGTAGTTCCGTAGTAACCGAAATGTATGTATATTTTTACATAATGTAAATATAGTTAGTGTATTATATTTAAATTATAAGCTTCAGAAAGTCACACTGATCTTTTCATAGTACATGGACATCAAACTTTAGAATTAAAAAAATCGGAGAAAATAATTAAAGTAAAAAAAAGTAATTAAAAAATTGGTAATTTATAGAAAAATAATAAAAATAACTAAAAATTGGGAAAATTATTAAAATTTAAGAACAATAATTGAAAATTTGTTAAATCAATTGAAAAATAATTAATATAATTAAAAACTGGTAAAAATAAGTGAAAATAAGAGAATAATTAAAATAATTTAAAACTGAAGAAAGAAAAATAATGGACTGGTAAAATTATCAAAATTCGCGATGTTCAGGGGTGTTAATTTTTTTTCTTATGCAATTTTAGACCTTAAATTTGAAATTTGAAATTTTTTTTTACAAACATTGATTAAAAATAGTTATTTATAATAATCTTCAAATTTCATTCATTAATTCAATCTGTCAACACCTGCGAAGTTTGTCAGTACTTCGCAGTACTGACAAATTTTATGTTTCATACTTTATGTTTCAAATTTTTAATCATTTTTCTCCTTATAAAATTTTGTCATCTTTTAAATTTATTATAGTTTTCATTTCTTTCAACTATTTTCAAACTATTTTTATCATTCTTTAAGGGGAGAGATAGGTGAAATTTTAACTCAACAAAATTTTTGATGCTCAGAGGTGTCATTTTTTTTCTTACATCAATTAAGATGTAGAATTATGGTATTACATAAAAATTAAAAAACAATATTTTTTTGGTCATTTTCGAAATTTTATTTTTCAAAATCCATACGACGGATTGTAGAAAATCATTTAAAAATCCCACAAAAAAATTGTCGATGGAAAAAATGAAAATTGTGAAAGAGGTTTAATTTTTAAAATTTAAGTTTTTCTTAGAATAAATTTCTCAAACTCCGCAAATTATTTGTTTCTCTATTTTTGACATTACCCCATAATTTTAGGTCTAAAATTGCATAAGAAAAAAAATTAACACCCCTGAACATCGCGAATTTTGATAATTTTACCAGTCCATTATTTTTCTTTCTTTAGTTTTAAATTATTTTAATTATTCACTTATTTTCACTTATTTTTACCAGTTTTTAATTATATTAATTATTTTTCAATTGATTTAACAAATTTTCAATTATTATTCTTAAATTTTAATAATTTTCCCAATTTTTAGTTATTTTTATTATTTTTCTATAAATTACCAATTTTTTAATTACTTTTTTTTACTTTAATTATTTTCTCCGATTTTTTTAATTCTAAAGTTTGATGTCCATGTACTATGAAAAGATCAGTGTGACTTTCTGAAGCTTATAATTTAAATATAATACACTAACTATATTTACATTATGTAAAAATATACATACATTTCGGTTATAGAGATGCACTTGAGCGAGAAATCCGAGAAATGAGAAAGAATGAGAAAATTTGTTATTTCTTTTGTTTTAAATTTCATCTCATCTCGTCTCATTCAAACGAGATTCTCAAAATATCGATTTTTTTCAATCAACTGTCATCTATCGTAATAAAACAAATTGATAATGAATAAAATAATATAAACAGTTTGTTATTTTTTTATAAAATTGAATTCCATTAATTTATAATTGTGTTATAAATCAATTTTAAGGAAGAATATAATTAGTAAGTATAGATGTTTGTACTTATGACTTCCTATAAAAAATGCGAAATAATAAATTTTTTTTTTTAATATAACCCTAAATTTTTTTTCACATATAACGCAGCTTTAAATGTTTTTTCAGAATAATTAAATGAACATTAAAGCAATTTGTGTAAACTTTAACAAAATTTTTTTACTATTTATTGTATATAGTTAATTAAATTAAAAAATTATGTTTATAGGTTAAAATTGTAAAGAAATGTGAAATTCTTCCCTGCCAGCTTAAACGTGGACGGTTTCCAAATTATTTTCAAGCCTACAAGAAGATGGAACGATGTATTTTATAGATGTGAAAATATAGAATATCTAATATATTAATAATCATTGACATCCAAGTAAAAAAATTGTGATCAATAGCAATAAAAATTATTTTTGAAAAATCTCAATATTAACAAAATCAATTATAAAAACTGGATTTTTATTTCTTAATAAATTTTTTCATTAAAAATGTACAACACAAATTGTAAATGTTGTAAACGCTAAAAATGATAATTCTGATGTGTAGTTCTGTGGTTTTTTTTTTTTTTTTAATTTTCATTTTAATGTGTATGAGCAAATAGTAGACAATATATAACTTATTGAGAAGTCTATTAAGATGCAAAAATACATTTTATTTAAATATCAGTTATATTACACAATCAGCACTGAAAAAATTTTTAATGCAATAAATAATTCTAAATTTATCTTCTTCAGATACTTAATTCTTGAAAAAACTATTCTTGTATGATTTGTCAGGAACGAAATTCATATTTCTTGAAAATTTTAACCTGCAAGCACAATTTTTAAATGTAATTAACTATTAAATATTTATTAATATATAAACTAATAAGTAATAATAGTATTATATGATATAATTTAAATTCAAATTTACACAATTAATTTGAACAATCTTTATTTAAAAGTTATAAAACATTTTCTACTGCGTTATACAAAAAGTTGTAGGGTTAAGCTTCATATAAATTTAATATTTTCCAGTATTAATACATTATTTATAAAAAGATCATTTTACTCACATCTTTTCTTTCTCAAAACTTCTTAGCAACAAAATTTTGTATTAAATTAGTAGATTACATAAAAAATAATCTACTGTTTATTCTATTTACTCTGCGGTTAGGTTCTTTGTCATTATTTTGACAAGGCATTGGTTATTTTTATATTATTATTTGACTTGACAGATCAGACATGATAATTTCCACGAGACTAAGATGAGATGAGACGATCAAAACAAATGAAAAATTGAGATTCTCAGTTTCGATCACGGTTCTCAAACAACAAAAATGATCGAGATTATTGAGATTCTCGTATCGTTGTGCATCACTATTCGGTTACTACGGAACTACGCGTTGAGTAGCGGTGACACCGGTCCGCGCCACGCTAGCATAACTTAATAATTTTTTTCCCAAAAACTATAATACATACCATCTTTTTCTTTGGCTTAAATTTTTAAGCACATTATAGGCTATGTTTATGAATTTTTTGAAAAAGATCGATGATATACTTTAGATTTTGTTTAAATAAATAATTTAATTTTTTTAATAAAAATTTAATTATAAACAATTTCTTAATTATTATAATTTTTCTTGAAAGAGTATTTAAATACGAGTAATTTAAAAAAAAATGATCTCAATTGCTTCAAAATTACAGAAGTTATGATAACACAAAAAAAATAGTACATAAAATTTCGAATTTGAATATTTTCGAAAATATTTTGAATTTTTTAAAAATAATTAAAATTTATTTTTTTTACTCCTAAAGGAACCCAAAATATCAATTTCGTAAATATTACTCAATATGACTGAAATTGGTGTGATCACTTGGTATGGACTCGACCATTTAACTAATCGTAAGTTTAATGAAAATCAGAAAAAAACAAAAATTCTACAAAAAATTAATTGTTTCCACTCGCCAGTGGAGAGGGAAAACTGTAGAAAAACCTCTCCTGAGTACAACCGGTTTATCGATAGTTGAGTTTTAGTGATCTGCACAGGTCGATTCAAAGTCAGTAAATGCGCAGAAAATTTTTAAGAGGAGTTTTTCAATAAAGAAATTTTGAAAATTCAACTGGAAGAGTTTTTTTTTATCTAGATATGTATTTCATTAAACATTTTTCGATGATAAATAGAAAAGCTGTTTTTAAACATTATCACATTACGAAGCAGCTTTTGTCGTGGAAATGGTGATAGAGATTTAGAATTATTCTGTCTGAAATGAAATTTCAGAAAATGTAAATTCTAGAGCCGTGTTCTCTAAAATCCCATGTAATCACTAAACCGCAGGATAATTTCTGTTCGGCATCTGCACTACACGTAAATTGCAATCTGACCAAATCCGTTCTAGCTATTGAACATTCCGATTTGATTACAATTTCCAGGACTGTTACAAAATATGAAGTAACTATCGGTTCTACCATAAAGCCCTTTTATCCTATAGCTGTCTCCAGTCGGAGAATATTGTGGGTAGGTGGATGTACTGGTGAATCCTTTATTGTGTGTCCTTTATCCTTCATAAACACAAGGTTCGTAGGTTTGCAATTCACGCTCCTCATATCCTGCTTGTGGACGTAAAAGGACTCGTTTCATGTAAACACGCATCAGAACACTTCCACATACCAATGACCTGTTCACGTATACAATACGGAAATTAATCTCAGCTTTCAGGCATTATCATTTCTCGTGAACAATGAGAACATCTTGTTCTAATCTACAATATCAGGATGGAAATTGCATTTTCTGGATTTTTTTCTTGTACGGAATTAAATTAAAAATATTATTTATGTAAGAAAATTTTTCTTTGATGGCGTCATCACATAATAGTAGAAAATTTATTCGAGAAGACATTGCAATTTGTTATCTGTAAATTTTTCTGTTTTGATAATTTAATTTGACAGAAAGAGAGCTCGATTACATTTAAGATGTAACCAGGTGAGTCGAAAATGCTATAGTGCGCTCACAGCATTACTATAGTAGACGTCTTGGCTCGCCGAAGAGAGTGGGGGGTCACTACTACTTCTCCAGTGGCGTAATTGGGAGGGCAAGGGCCCTGGGGAAAAAAAGAAAATGAAGTGATTTAAAAATTGCTTCAATTTTTAATAATTCATTCCTATTAAGAATTCAATTACTTAAACTGCAATTTTGTACTATTTTTTATTATTTTCGAATTATTTTCTGCAATTTTTAATTATTGCTTCCTCATAGAGGAAGCGTTGTGATCGTTAAGATTTTCGATTTTCCAAAAATAGTGTAAATCGACTCAGTTTCATCTGAAAAGTTCAAATTTTCATTCTTGAGAAAATGTCCGGATGTGTGTGTGTGTGTGTATGTGGGTGTGTATGTGGTAAATTTTTTGTCGCCAGGATATCTCGAGAACGCTTTAACGGATTTTAATAAAATTTGGATGACATATGAAGCTCGCAAATATCTAAATTTGGACACAGGGATTTTTGAAAATATCCAATCAAATTTTTTTTAGCACCTTTTTTCATCAAAAATATCGTTTTTTGGCAAAAAATCTTTTCATGCTAAAAATTCAGACAAATGAGTGAAAAAATCATATTCCTTGTTTCAAAACGAATCGATTGACCTATATAAAGTATATAATTGACCAAAAACTCACGTAATAATTCATGATTTTTCAGTTTTTTTCATCAAAAAATCTCGTTTTTGGAAATTTTTTTAAAAAAAAAAAATTTTTCATGCTAAAAATTCAACCAAACAAAATCATATTCCTTGTCTCAAAACGAATTGATTGACCTATATAAAATATATAATTGACTAAAAACCCACGTAATAATTCATGATTTTTCATTTTTTTTCATCGAAAAATCTCGCGATTTGCCAAAAAAAATTTTCATGCTAAAAATCCAACCAAACGAATTACAAAATCATATTCCTTGTCTCAAAACAAATCGAGTGACCTATATAACTTTTATATTTGACTAAAAACTCACGTATTAATTCATAATTTAAAATTTTTTTTTATTGAAAAATCTCGTGTTTTGCCAAAAAAAAAATTTCTTGCTAAAAATTCAAACAAATGAATTAAAAGAATCATATTCCTTGTCTCAAAACGAACTGACTAAAAATAATTGACTAATAATTGACTTTATTTATTTATAATAAATAATTAAATAAAGTTTTGGAAGATAGAAAAAAAATATATACATTGATTTATTATTATTTTATTATTATTACTTATTTGCATAAAAATAAATAATAATTAATTTAAAATTAAATTAATATTTTTTATATTATAAATAAATTTATTGCTTCCTCTATGAGGAAGCAAATTATCTTGCTTCCTTGGAAGCGAAGTGTCCATGAAATGGACAGAATTCACACCTAGTTTTTTAATTGTTCCCCTAAATCTCTTTACCTTCTTCAAATTTCAATTACTTTGTTTACTTTTTTCAATCATTTTTTCAATTTTGGAGCGCAGGTTGTATTATGTCAGTAGTTAGGGCAGGTATTAAAGAGAGAAAGAAGGGAGATTGTGAAGGGGTTATGGTAAGGAAAATAGAGCTTGGGAAGGAGATACTTACTATTGTGGGTATGTACAGATGTAGAGGAGAAAATAAAAGGTGGAAGGTTTTAGAAGAATGGATCGAAAGAGGAACGGAAGGTAAGGTAGGAGGAGATTTTAATGCCTGGACAGGAGAATTAGGAGGAGCGGAGTGGGATGAGGAGGAAGAAAAGTTTGTAAGAGTATCAAAACATAAGGAGGTGGATAAGAAAGGTTGGAGAATGGTGGGACTGTTAAATGATAGAGGTTGGATGATTTGTAATGGGAGTCTGGAAGGGAATGAGGAAGGAGAATTTACATTTGTAGGAAAAGAAAAAACGGTAATAGATTACGTGTTGGCGGATGAGAAGACGAGAATGCTATTTAGAAGGGTAGAAGTAGGAAGCGAAAAGGACTCAGGGCACTTCCCAGTTATAGTAGAGTCAAAAGAGAGAAGGGGAGTACGTGGTGTACAGGAAGGAGGAACAAGGTAAGTTACGATGGTTAAGATGGCAAACAGGTAGGTTAGCAGAATTTGAAAATAGGATCAAAGAGAGGGAGAAGGAACTGGAGAGTGAGGAGGAGAGAGGCGTAAACCATAGAGTAGAAAGACTGAAAGGATCAATGGAAAAGGTTAGGAATGAGTTAAATGTAGAGGAGAGAGAGAGTGGAAGAAGAAAAAGGTCGGTGGGATAGGCAATGTGAGGAGAGTAGACAAAGATTAAGGGAATGTATAAGAGAATGGAGGAAAGGTAGAATGGAGAAGAAAGTGTACAATAGAATGCATAAGGAACATGTAAAGTTAGTAGGAAGGAGAAGAATGATTTCTTAGAGAGATAGAGAAAGCAATAAGAGAGGGCAAGCAATGGGTAGTGATAAATAGAGAGAGAAAAAAAGGCAAAGGAATAAACGGAAATTAGAGTGGAAGAATGGACAGAATACTTTGAAGGATTGAGTGGGGGAATGGAGAAGATGATAAAAGGAGAGGGTAGGAGAAGGGAACCGGAAATGAATCAAACGGAGATTGCTAGGAAAGAAGTAAATGAGGCAATAGATAGGATAAGAAGGAAAAAGGCAGCAGGGGAAGATGGGATAGAAGAAGAATGTTTAAAGTTTGGAGGAGAGGCCGTGAGGGAAGATATGTGGAAAATAGTTAACATTGTGTGAAAAGGGGAGAGATGGCCGGAAGCATAGAAGACTGGATTGATAGTTCCGATTATTAAAAAGGAAGAAGGGAAAAAGGTGGAAGAATACAGGGGAGTGACGTTAATGCCAGTAGGGTACAAAGTTTATGGAGAAGTAAATAGGAAAAGATTGGAGGACACGATAGAAGCAATGGGATGTATTCCGCATAATCAAACGGGATGCAGGAAAGGGGTGGGCACAATAGACAACATATACGTGCTAAACCACCTGGTGGACAGAAGTTTGAGTAAGAAAAAAGGAAATATGATCGCGGTTTTCGTAGATTTTAAGGCATCCTTTCCTTCGGTAAATAGAGGAATACTGTGGAAGGTTTTGGAGGAGAGGGGAATAGAGCAAGGTTTGATCGAGAGGATCAAGGAATTATATGAAGATACGCGAGAGAGGTTTATAGTAGGAAAGAAGTTGGGAAAGGTATTTTGGATGGGTAGAGGGCTGACGCAAGGCTGCCCCCTAAGTCCAATTTGATTTAATCTGTTGATGGCTGATTCGAAAGAAAGAATGACAAAGAGGGAAAAGGGAGGAATTATCCCAGAAAGAACACGGGTGTACACGTTGGCGTATGCAGATGATAAGGTAATGATGGTTGAGGATGAGAATGGGATGCGATTGCTGTTGAGTGAATTTGAAGCATATGTGAGGGAGAATGATCTATGTGTGAATGTGGAAAAGACAAAGATAATGAGGGTTAAGAAAAAAAGGGGGAAAGGGATTTAGGTATGGAAGGTGAATGGAAAGAGCGTGGAAGAAGTGAATGAATTTCGTTATTTAAGGCACTGGTTTAGATACAATGGAGGACAGGAGTTTAAACATCAGTAGAAGGTTGGAAAAAGAGAGTAGAGTGATGAAGCATGTTTGGGGGATAGGGGAGAGGAGATTTAAGGATGATTGGAAAAGGCGTATGTGGTTGTTTGATGCGTTGGTATGAGCAGTGAAAAGGTATGGAGTAGAAATTTGGGGATGGAGTGAGATTGTTGAAGTTGAGAGAATGCATGAGAGATTTTTAAGATGGACAATGGGGGTGAGCTGGAACTGTCCTTGATATATGTTGAGAGAAGAATTAGGTAGGGAGAAAATGGTGTCGAGACAAAGAAGTAGGGCAAAGAGGTTCGAGGAGAAATTAGAGCAAGGAAAAGAGAGTGGATTAGCAGAACTTTGTTGGCTGATGATCAGGGAGAATGAGCGGAAGGAAAATAAGGGATTAGTAAGGTGGGAAAAGGAAAGGATGGAAGCCCCGGAGGAAAGGAGGAGGCAGGGAGAACGAAGGGAATTGTTAAGGGAAAATTGGAGTCGGAAGAAGAGAGAGGAATGATAGGGAAGAATAGTAGAGTCGAAATATAATAGATGGTACAAAATGATGAAAAGAGAAGAAAGGCCGGAGTATCTGGAGAGAATGAAAAAATATAGTAAATGGAGCAGAGTTTGTAAGTTCAGGATGGGCGAAGGAATGAAAGAGTGTAAGTATTGGATAAATGAGCAAGAAAGAAATTGTAGGATGTGTGGGAATGAAAACAAAGATTAGGAGCATGTGTTGGACAGATGTATGGGGGGATGGGAGCAGGAAAGAGGAGTAGATGAGAGAAAAAGATGGATATTGGACGGAAATGGACAAGGAGAGAGGTGGATGAGAGAGTTGGAAAGAATGAGAAGGGAAAGGAAAGTAGGATTAACGTAAGGAAAAAGGCAAAGCTAGGGGTATGAAAAGTGATCCTTAAGAGAAGAAAAGGAACAGGAAACGGAAGCCCAGGCACTGGCGTTAGAATGGATGGATAGTTTTTAAGTTTAAAGTAGAATAAGATGGCGCTAGTTTAAAATTTTATGTGTATTAGGCTAAGGATTTATGTATGAAGTCTCGAACTCTGCTATGCAGAGAGAGTAAATAAATGTTATTATATTATTAATCACTTTTTCAATTTTAATTATTTTTCCTTTGACATTCAATCAATTAATTATTTATTCCTAAATTTTATATTATTCATCAGGAATTTAAATTAATTTTTTTAATTCAAATTTTCAAATTTTAAATAATTTTTTCAATTTAATAAAGGTTTGCCTTTTTGGAATATAGAACGGAAGTCCTGCTTACGCTGCCTACGGCTTTTCCCGTGATAGCGTTTATGTTTCTCAAAGCCTTGGTGAGGTCCAATTTAGACTCTCCTATTTGGATACCACCATGGCACAATTCTTCCCTATGAGACGATTGTTGCAAGAGAGGATTGAGAGTGACATTAAGTAATTTATATTTTATTTAGTTTGTCTATGTTGAACCATCCGAGAGTCATCTGATTTTCTTAGCTACCTAGTTTAAATGTGGTACAAGAAATATTTTAAGTCTCGGTAGTGTATTTTGTAACTCAATTATTGCAAATACTATATTTTTCCGGGAAACTCAGTTAGTCTAGAATTATTTATAAATTAATTTCAGAAACAATAGGGCTGGTATTTTTCAATCTGAACGTGTTATTCGAAACCAAGCGAAAAGGGTTGAAGCGATTGAAAGCGAAGGTCCTGTTGTAGCTTTTATCAAATACCACACGTATCCAAATATGCAACATCTGTTGAAAATCAATTTACCTAATATCGCTCTTTTTTTATTTTCGAACTTCAGACTAACTTTTTCGAGCACGACCCATCCGCATGGAAAGTTAATGAATGATATTAAACGTTTTGGAATTCGTTTGACGTTTATTCGTTAGGAACGATGCTGCCAAGCGTGGGATTAAATTAACGAAAATCTACAACCGTATTTTAATACACGACATAGAAAATTTCAGAATTATATTGCGAGTTACTAGTTTTTAGTTTCTATTCTAAACACGTAGATGAATAACTAGAAACTACACGTGCATGTTTTACCAAAAACGGAAATAACGAAGGATCTAAGGTTAGAATAATGTCGTCATCGAATTGTTTTTTTTTCACAGAAAATCGAAAATTGGTAACCAGATACCTTTGTGCCCGCACTCAGGGATTACGAGGATCTAGCTCTCATCTAACCTCCATCCGATCCATTAAACCCCACTCCCTTTTCGGAACCTTTCGTCCACCCTCGAGACTGTCTTGCGACTATAGCTTTTTGGAATGGGGTTCCACTTGGTCAACTATACGCGACCCTTAATCTCTGTGCTGCTCGGTAGCTATCAGTGTCTTTCGCATCGAGAAAAATGTCTTCATGTACAGACAGAAGACTTGGTACTATATTGTTAGACTGGACAATGTTCGCTAGCGCCACCTCGCTATTAATTCTGTCTCTTAATCGTTAGAAGTACGAATTAAAACACTTGTGACCTACTAATTCTTGCGCAAGAAAACTAGAGAGGATTAAGAAAGTAACGGGGATAAGCCAAAATGGGCTGGGATCTAAAGGGGAGCCTAAGTTCCGTTAACTGAACATTTTTAGAGTAAGCAAAAAAAGACAGAGACGCATTTCTTATTCCCCATATTGAGGTCCTTCTTACTGGTTCCAATAAACAATTACATTTATTAGAATTTTTAACAACTAATTGTACTAAGGTAAACGATAGCTAGGTCAATGTTAGCTGACAGCAGAAGAAAAATTATCTGTCTTTCTTACATTGACCCGGTCCACTCGTATGAACCAGAAATTATATCTGTAGTTGTGTCCTTGTCAATCTGAAGCTACCTGCTATCTCTCTCTCTCTCTCTCTCTCTCTCTCTCTCTCTCTCTCTCTCTCTCTCTCTCTGAAATTAAATCTAAAGTTGCATTCTATCTTAAGCTACCTGACATCTGATTATACCTACCTTATCTTAATTAGGTGAAGGTTTAAGCAGCGTAACGGACAAACAGTCTTAAACTGCGTAACAGCTAAAAGCGTAACAAGCCTATATACCTAACTTTCATATCTCTTTCTATCTTAAGCTACCTACAATCTTTGTCTCTCTTTACAACGTAACGGACAAACAGTCTGAAACTGCGTAACAACTGAAAGCGTAACAGGCCTATATACCCAACTTTCTTATCTCTTTCTATCTTAAGCTACCTACAATCTTTGTCTCTCTCTATACCGTAACGGACAAACAGGCTTAAACTGCGTAACAGCTGAAAGCGTAACAGGCCTATATACCCAACTTTCTTAACTCTTTCTATCTTAAGCTACCTACAATCTTTGTCTCTCTCTATACCGTAACGGACAAACAGTCTTAAACTGCGTAACAGCTAAAAGCGTAACAGGCCTATATTTTGATCTCGAACTACGATTAGAATTTTCAAATTAATTTTCTAATTAAAAAAAAAACAGAAAGAACACATTTTTTAATTATTTTGTTTTAGATTATTTCTTTTCTCTCGAATCAAAAGTAAAGGAAAACGTAGACAAATTTCATTATTTACCTGGTATGAAAACAGTTTATGTGCAATATCCATATGCGTTTCTGCACAATTATAATTAGATCGTTATCATCTTCTGTATGTGCGGACAGAAATGAAATTCAGAATTAATGACTTGAAAATTGTAGATAGCGCATGATGTTACTGCGTTAAACGTCTGGTTTTTAATGCTCGAATTCAACAGTAGATACAATTGGGATGTTTGTTTTTATATCTGTTTGTGCAGTGTCAGGACGAGGAGCAACGATCCTTTTATTGTCCCGAACCAAGTGATAAAGCAGTAAATGGCAGTTAACGAGTTATCGATCTTCTGATAGTGAACTCTCTTGTCCAGTTACTCTCCCCTGCAGAAGGTCACAGTTTATTATAGGTTTTATCGAAACCACTTGAGCTTTCTTTTGCAAAAATAAATAGATTTTTTTTTCTTTATTCAACAATTAATAAGGTTTTTTTTTTACTCTGAAAAGAATGTAAACATGTTTTTATCCAACGAATTTAATATATTTCATACCGAATAGATTAAATTATTACTAAATTATTTGTGAAAAAATATTAAAAATATTTTATTATATACATTGCTTTATAATTCGCTAATAATTAAAAAAAAAAAAATTTCTGTTATTATTATACTGATATTATTAGTTTTCTTTTAATATAGTGTAATATATCTTGATGTCTAGAAAAAACTAAATTGTTAATTAAATGAAAAAATCTTTAAAATATTTTATTATATGTGACGCTCCGCGAGAGAAGGGACCTATCGCTGAGAAAGCAAAATTTAAAGAATGGACGGGTGAAGAGAAGGAAGCAAAATCGGGACGCTTAACATGCTTATGTTTAAAGCTTCATAACAAGAAAACTAATTGTAGGAATCAAATTTTGATTTTTGGAACTCAAAAAGCAACTCAAAAACTATCTTTTACCATAAAAAATTCAAAATAATAAATTGTTAATTTTACGGGACGGTCGTTTAAAGAAAAACCAATAAATGCGATACACTTAGTATGCCTAAGTTTGAAGCATTATAACAAAAAGTGTAATTAAAAAAAATTTTTTTTTGAAACATGAAACTGAAAGAACAACTCAAAAATTATCTTTCAGCATAAAAAAAAGAAAATTGATTTTTTCCGCGATAGGTCCCTTCTCTCGCGGAGCGTCACATATACATTGCTTTATAATTCGCTAATAATTAAAAAAAAAATTCTGTTATTATTATACTGTTATTATTAGTTTGCTTTTAATATAGTGTAATATATCTTGATGTCTAGAAAAAACTAAATTGTTAATTAAATGAAAAATTTAACGTTCACATAAAAAGTTAAATATAAATTTCCAACTAAAGTTTATATTAGAATTTTTATTACTCTAGGTAAACTGTGTTAATATTTTTTTACTGCGCCTCTGGTAATGAGAAAACAAGAAATAAATTACACACTTTCATTTTGCCAAAGTTTTTGAACATAAAAAAGCCTAGACTAAATCAATTTATTTTTAAAATTGCTCTCTCTCTCTCTCTCTCTCGTGTTTGTTTAAAGTTAGAGGTTCAGTTTATTTTTTAGTTTTAAAACTCCTCTTTCACTAAAAGTATTTGAATGTTTGATGCAGTTTAATACAAACCCAGGTTACCTAAAAGTTAGTGATTATTATAGTATCAGAATGTTTTCTTTTTTAGACACGAAAATAGTCAATTTTACGGTTGAGATGCCAAATACATATAAAAATTGGTCAAAAAGTTTAAACTGGATGAAAAATGTTTTATCATCTGTTCGTATTGAAATTTCAAATAAAAAAATTATTTCAATTAATTTACCTTGTGCAGAAATTTAGTCTTTATTTACCTAAGACTAGGTAAACTTTACTAAGGTCTCTTTATTTTCCTAAAATAATAATGTACCCTTTATTCTCCTAGAAAAATAATATAATCTTTATTTATCAAGG
This sequence comes from Ganaspis brasiliensis, assembly GCA_037103525.1. Taxonomy (NCBI): domain Eukaryota; kingdom Metazoa; phylum Arthropoda; class Insecta; order Hymenoptera; family Figitidae; genus Ganaspis; species Ganaspis brasiliensis. The sequence continues at coordinate 992,787 of JAZKLR010000335.1, forward strand.
GTTATAATTGCCCTTCTTTTAATTAGGAAAATAATGTAGTCTTGATTAAGTTGATGAATAAGGTAGCCTTTATTTTTCTAGGGTAATAATGTAGTCTTTATTTGTCTAGGTCAATAATGTATTCTTTAGTTAAAAATAGAAAAAATGTAGCCTTAGTTACCTAGGGCAATAATATATCTAGCCTTTATTTACCCAGGGAAATAATGTAGCTTTTATTTACCTAGCACAAAATTGTATTATTTATTAACTTAGGGCAGTAATGTACCTTTTATTTACCTAAGACAAAAATGTACTATTTATTAACTTAGGGCAGTAATGTACCTTTTACTTACCTAGAGAAAAAATGCAGTCTTTACTAACCTAGTACTATAATACATTCTTTACTTAAAAATAATTATTTAGACTTCATTTACGTAGGGCAATAATTGACCTTTTATAATTCTAGAGTAATAATGTACATATTTCTTACCTTGGAAATTAATGTAGTCTTTATTTATCAATACATTTTATTTAATAATGTACATTTCGATTACGTAGGAAAAAATCTAATCTTGATTAAGGTATCCATAAAATAAGGTACCCTTTATTTTTTTAGGACAACAATGTAGTATTCTTTTACCTAGGTCAATAATGGACACATTATGTACCTTGGGCAAAAATAAAAGTCATCTGAAATATTTTGTTAATATTGTTGTAAGGAACTAAATTTCTAGTCTCCGAGTACTGCACTGATAGAGACTAAATAAAAGCCATTCTAACAATATCAACATAAAAAGATTCATAATTTGAACACCAAGAAGAATATAAATTCGAAATTACAAAACTGAGCTTTTTCAACTACATTATCAGGTTCATTGATCCAATATTCCATGTGCTGGTCACGTGTATGTCCACTTGGATTATGTCTTTTGTACTTATTCAAGTTCAAGTGCATCAAATTTTTTTTTATGTTTATAAAAGTCTAATTAATTAACATTAATAACAATTATTAATTATATTTGTTCTACTTCTCAAATATTACAATTTTTTGCTTTATCTAAACAGTTTATCGAAAAAAAATCGTCAAAAACTAATTTATTTAGATTATTTACAACCGATTACTTATTTAATTTGAAGATGATTTGTTATTATAAATATTTTAAATAATAGACTATTAAGCATTTTCAGAATGAATGTAGGCAAGTGTAGAACACTTCTGATATCGGATTAAGCGTCACTTAAGATTAGATATCACACGACATTGATAGTGAAAATTTTTTGTAACTTGTCGTTCGTCTTGAGTATGTGTGTACTAAGTAGTTTTATTAATTATAATTCACGTCTCATATTTCGAATTATTTAAGCTAGTTTTTGACTCTTGAGCAAATAATGGGAACTGCAGACGAAAAAGTAGTCAAAGAATCAATTAGTGACAAAAAAAGTGAACTTGTGCAATTTGTTTTTGGAATCTGTGGTGAGTCGATTCTACTAAAACATTATAAAGCGATTATAGGTTATGACTGGAGATATTAAGAAATACGAATGTACGAAGTCTGGTTTTCTGAAAACAATGAACGAAATTGTTTAGACCAAAAGTAACACTCTATTGTTAATAATACAATTAATTTTTTTTTTCAAGAATTTTTTTTATTTCCATCTTAAACAGTTTTAAAAAGTAATGATAAGAGATAAAATTATAATTTAAATGGTAAAATTTTTAAAGAATATATTTACGTAATTATAAAAAAAATTCTTTATACAGTGCTTTTAGTTTTTTGTCAATAATTTCTTTTTTCACATTTCTTTAAAATTATTCAAATTACAAATTAAAAGTAGATTTTTATTGTTGTTGCCTAAAAAAGAATAATAGTAAATAAATGAAATAAAAATTGTGTAATTCATTGAGTGCGCGCATTACGTAACACTTTCATAAACTAATATAGATAAATTCGTGTGTTACTAATTAAAAGATAAGAATTGACAACAATTTCTAAATGTTTTTATTTTGACTTTTTATGATCTTCTTATGATCATAAATAGATAATAATCAAAAAGGGAATAATGGTTTTACATTATTAATCATTATGTATGAAAGGGGATTAATTAAATATTCATAAATAAAAGATATGTTAATTAATAATTACTTAAAGTTTTGAAAGCATATATTTCGAGGTAGAATAATCATTAAAAATCGAAATTAATATTTTGTGTAAAATAAGTTTATTCATTTCTCAAACTTTTATTCTAGATTTTTTATTAAAGATTGAATTTTCAATAATTTCTGAATTTTTAATCCTATGATTGAATATTCCAATAACCGGTAATTAATTTCTTTCTCTCAACTTGTCTATATGTTAAAAATCAATAACGTTTATGACTGGAATGAAAATTGAATAAAACCCTCAATTTTTTCATACATTCTAAAAAATAATTTTCCTTGCACTTTTATTCAATCCCCAGCGAATTTAATTGATTTTAAGCAGAATTTTCGGTTTACGATTTAATAGCAATAACGTGAACAGTGCAGATTGTTATTTAATATCAATTTAGGTTTTTTTTTAAAAAAAAATTATTAATGAAACATGTGCACGAAGTAATTTAACTTAATTTACACAAAAATATGAAAATAAAAAGTACAAATAAAATAAGAGCTAATTATAATTATTATTTTCCCCTAGATTTATTCAGGGCAATAATACATAATAGCCTATATTTACCTAGGGCAATAATATAGCTTTTATTTACCTAGGATAATAATGTGGCTTTTATTTACCTAGGACAATAATGTAGTTTTTATTTACCTAGTGCAATAATGTAGTCTTTTATTTATAAATGTCAATAATGTAGATTTTATTTACCTAAAAATAATGTTACTTTTACTTATTTAGGGAAATAATGTAGCTTTTATTTATCTAGGACAATAATATAGTTTCTATATACCTAGATCAATAACATTTGACTCATGCATCGTTTAGCGCCGTATCAGACAAAAAAAAATAAACACCAAATAATGTTCTAAATTTTTAAATTATGGTTTAATCAACAATTTAAGTACATTTCTTTATTGTTTGTATATTCTTTCTGTAATAATTAATACCGTCTTTTGACCCAAAAGTTTTCTAACTTTTAAAATATTTATTTTATTTTAATAATAATTATCTACTTGTGAATAGATGAATAAACTGTGAATGAATCGGTATTCTGATTTGTCAATTTATATTTTATTTCAAATTTTCTTTCAAATTTAATAATTCTATACTTATTACTTTTCTTTTACTGCTCAAATAAATTTATATTATTAGGAATTTCAGATTTGATTTTATTAAAAATTTATAATTTTATATCAAGCTTCATCACAGATTCCTCAACCCACCTGAATAATAAACATTTAAAATTAAACAAATAATTTTTTTTTTGTAAATAAATACTAATATTTTTAATTAATTATTGAATTTAAGTTTATAATTTTCCAAAACAATAAATTAAGAAATTAGAATTTATTAGATTTTTACTTTATTTTAATTTAGTAAATTTAAATGTCTTTAAAAACAAAATGAACATTTATATAAATCAAAATAAACTATTTGCATTTTAATTTACTTTGCAAAAATCAAAACAAAGTCCAACCAAAAGAATTAAATCAAAAACAATCTTTTAATTTTCAAATCTAAAACAAAATTCAGTTATTAATTAATTTTTACTTATCAAAATTCAAAATTTTATTATTTCTCAATTTTTCAGTTAATCTTACCTATAGTCCCTACTTTTTTTTGTGGTAAATCTATGCCCTAATCTATTTTTCTTTATTTTATATATATTTTTCATGGTTTATTGACAACCTAATTTTATTAATTTGTGCTCAATTTTGGTTGTCGACAAACCTACAGCAAATCCTAATTTTACACTAAGGGCTGGGAAACATTAATTTGACAAACTTTTGGTACATGTCATGAGCATGGCTCGTCCATTCCCCACAACACTCCACTTTTTGTCAAATCAGTTTATTGACACTTTATCATTCGACAAGGAATTTTTTAAAATTAAATAATCCTGGATGGTTACCCGGCATGTTAACTCAGAATATACAAAGCTCCAAAACAGGAGATATTAACTTGTGTCTTTATTAAATAGTAATCGAAATTAATATTTAATTAAAATCGTCCCATTCAAGCCTCGAGGAATCGATCCCCATAGAACTCAATAGTTTTTTTTATTCTAAATTATTTATTAATTTATTATTAATTTTATTTATTTATTTCTATTTGTTCTCTCGGTAATGTAAACTGAAATGGTTCTAACCATTGAATACCATTGAATTATTAATACTATTATCGCTATTTTAAATTGTATTTTCTAGTCTCAAAACATTGTTTGTTTCACTTTTTCAGCTTCACTCTCGGCGATTGTTTGTGGAGCTTACCAAGCCTGGCCATCTCCAGCAGTCGCTCATCTGAAAAATAGAGAATCAAACTTTCGAATAACAGACAACGATGCCATGTGGATAGTTTCTCTGTACTATGCTGGCGATTTAGTTGGCAGTTTATTAAATTTCCCCCTGATCGACAGGATTGGTCGAAAATACACCCTATTAGCCTTCACGGTTCCGGAATTGATAGGATGGTGTTTGATCATCTACGCCAAACATCCAATGTTCTTCTACATCGCTAGATTCCTCGGTGGGATTGGGGAGGGTGGCGTTTATTCTACCCTAATCATCTACTTGAGTGAAATTGCCGAAAAGAACGTCAGAGGCATTCTCGTTAACATAATGGTGATAGCCAACTACATCGGTGTTTTTATCTTCACAGCAATTGCTGCTTACTGGTCCTATGAGACCTTAAACTACATGTCTATTTCCGTCACTATCCTCTCTCTCTTAATCTTTCTTATTTTACCCGAGACGCCACATTACTACTTGATGAAGGGACGAGACTTAGAGGCGATGAATTGCTTGAAAAAATTAAGGAGTTCAGCCACACCAGACATTTTGATCTCCGACATGGAGACTATGAAGTTGGCCATTGCTGAAGATCAGAAAGCTAGTGCAGCTGGTTTTTGGAAAGTTGTGACCAACAGCAGTAATCGGAAAGGCGTTTGTATAATTTTGGTTCTAGAGGCTACTGAACATTTGTCTGGAAGGTATGCAACGGTTGCCTACGCACACGAAATCTTTGGTTTGAGTCCCTTACCATTGAAGCCAGGAATTCAAGTGATGATCAGGAACGGAATGCAATTTCTTGCGTGTATAGCTGCCACGGGAATAATCGATCGATTTAACAGAAAGCCCCTATTCTTGACGACTGCCATTTTAGACGGAGTTTGTTTATCAACTGTGGCGTTCTTCTTTTTTTTAAAGATGTATCTTAAAGTTGATGTCAGTTCTGTTGCTTGGGTGCCTTTAGTTGCTCTAGCCTCATACGATGTGATTGGCTCTTTTGGAGTAAGTCCACTGCCTTATATCATAATTGGTGAGCTTTTCCCCATAAGTATTAAGGGTCCTATGGTGGCGAGTGGAATGATCATAGGTCCTGCCTTCAGCTTTATTACCTCAGCCATGTACGAGCCAGTAACGAACAATTGTGGCATATACACTACTTTTTTCTTGTACTCGTTTCTCATAATTACTGGAGCCATAACTATTTATCTGATTCTGCCTGAAACCAGAGGAAGAACCTTAGAGGAAATCCAGGCCATTCAGAATCCATTACTGAGGCTGAAAATTGAAACGAGGAATTTGAACGAAGCTAAAACAGACACTAGTGAATTGAAAACTTTTTTGGATAGTGAAAATAAAACTTTTTTAACAGACAGGCGTTGGTTGGAGAGCTAACGACTTTTATGCGTAAATTATTTTATACTTCTTTTTAATTTTCAGTATTTATATTAATTTGGTGAGTTTAAATTTTGTGAATTTAAATTTACTGAATGCGTTTTATTTTTGATCTGACAGTGCGCGAAAAGAGACTTGTAGAATTTTAACTAGTTGGGGTTTTTGTATCTGATAAGTGTTGTTAATGTGTTAAGAAAAAGTATGTGTTTAATTATGATTATATTAATTAACTTTAATTAATTGTTAAATATTGATAAAAATATTTATTACCTACTGGTTAGCATGTATTTATTGCTCTTATTCTTAATAGGGATTAGTTAAAAATACATTTTGAGAATTAAGTTTTATACTTTGTACTATTGTAGATAATTAGTGTTTTTTGTTAAGCAATAGGTGTGAATATGTTAGATAAAAATAATTGTGAAATAAATGATAATTACTGTTATAAAGATAGGCTCATAATTATCATTCCGATAAAGCAAGTAATTATTATTCCGCTAAAACTATTCGCTACTTTTTTATAAAATTAATACTGATTGGTACAATAATTATTTTTACCTTAAGTATTATGTTAATAAATAATATATTGTTTCATAAATTTACTTTTTATTATAAATGTATGAGTATTTTTAACATTTTGTAATTTTAAATATTCTGCAGTCAAAGTTCAACTTCATGTGGAGAGAAAGAGAATGACCATGGACATTTAAAATGCTTCTGTTGCTTTTTGAAAGCACATGGATCCCCTGATCTCAGGATTGCGGGGGAGTGAATAATTTAATAGTCACCGGAAAGAAATTTGCTTGTCGACAGTTTACTGCTTATTATTTGCATTGAAAGCCATTTTTTCCGGAAAGATACATGACATTTGATTAATTCTTTATACTTATTGTCTAAATTTTCTATAAGAACATAACATAACAACTTGACTTAAATTTAATTAACAATTTGATGCATTTAATTAAATTAACCCTATGTTTTAATTTTAGAATATAACCGATGAACGCTAAGTTTCTTAAAAATATTTCAATAAAAAGTATGGATTAAACCTTTAAAACAGACCTTTACTATCAATTAGTTAAAAAAAGATCGAAAAATTAGTATGTCATGAACTGCACTAATTAATGCTCTAAGTTTCTGGTTTAAAAATTATTTTTGCATTTAATGCTTAATTTGTAATTAAGTCATAGTGTCAACTTTTTTTTAACTGACAGAGAAAATAAAGGATCAATAATTAAACCAGAATTTAGTTTCACACCAAACTAATATTTGATCCTCTCGTTCCTTACAGAGCTGATGGACGTCGAACTATTAGCACCTTATTGTCTTTTCAATTAACACTTCCATTCTTTTTGGAGATTTTCTCTTTGAGTTTCTACGCTTTGTGCAGATTCGTATTAAATGAATTTAAATTTTTTCATCAAACGTTTGAACTTTAATTTCCATATGTTTGCGGTTTCTGATGCTTGCTAGAATTGACAGTGTTTCACGGAATTATTCGATTCTACAGAGTAGCAAATCCACGCCAGACCAACGCCGAATCGACAGGATTATTTTTTCGATTTTGTTTTGAATCTTCAGCGCCTAGGTTAGTTGGTGCAGTTCATAAAATTTTCACTCAAGCGTTTACGCTACACTTGTTCTTTTTACTCTGAACTAGGCCTATTCGAACTTTCCCCCTCTTTTTCCAGTCATTCTCTTTCAGTCAGATCGCAAGGCCCACGAGTGAAGTTGGAAGGGATTTATGTCTTGAGCAGTGGGGGTGTTAAGACGAAGGAATATTTTGCTACATGGAAGGGAAACAATCTCTCTTCTCTGCATTCAGGAGGTTCATGTTTTGCTTAAGCCTACATTAAATGATCGATGACAAGAAAATGATTAAAGGTATCATGAAAGACTGTTCCACCTGAAGAGAAAAAGAAGGATTAAACTGCAGTTTAGAAATGTAAGCCTTGAAGTTGTTTGTAAGCAGATTAGATGATTTTAGGATTGCAATCTAACAAGTGCGCTGTAAAGTACTAAGATAACCCCCTGGTACATCGTTGTTGTTAGGTTGCAATCCTGAAAACATCTGATCTAATTACAACCAACTTCAAGGCTTATGTTCCTAAATTGCAGTTTAACGACCTACATCGATTAATGTTTAGAGGTAAAAGGGATGGTTTCTTGTAAGAAATTTAATCAGTCATTAGATCTGTAAGAGAATTCAAAATTCCTGTTAAAACGGATTTTTCTCTGTTCTATGGCTATACCTGCCTTCCCTCCTTTCAAAACAGTACTCGAGTCCTAAGTAAGAGGTCCTCCTGCGCTACCTGGGTCTGATGTGGTTCATTTTGTCTTTCTGTTAAAAATGTTGAATGGTGGTGTTTTACAAAAAAACTCACAGCACTTTAGATTTCTCGTAATATAATTATTTATTTTGTCACTGTGGTGAATACGTCATATTTGTATACCTGGTATACCGACCAATCATAAAGCTGGTCAAGAAACCTTTAGGAATGTACGGTTAAACGGCCCGATGTGGATTGTCTACAGGTCGTAACGGAACTAAACTGCTTCATCACATCAGGCCCTCGCTCACTGACCAAAAGGGTGGGAGAGCTCCCACCAACGATCCAAGCTCCATCCTGTAGAGAGAGAAAGAGAGCAGGCAACAGGGGAAAACCCACCTCAATAGGAACCTTAAACTCAATTAGAGATTTTATGACAGATTATCAACAACCTATTTAAATCATGCGACAAATCCTACTTATAACTTTGAACACCTTTTATAAACCTTTCTCACAGTTTACTTTGTGCGGGCTATCACTTTCTTGCCTCGAATTCAATTTGTGTTTATAACGGGTGAACAAATGTGACGTATTCTAATTTCGTAATAAAATTAACGACATTTTGATAATTATAAAAATGCCTTTAATTCATGTCAAATTTATCCGTACATTCCAAACGTACTGACACTCTCTCAAGTGCTCAACTCCATAGCTAAAGATTAGTCAACAACAAAACGAACCGTTATGAGAGTCTACAATTGTTAGTTTCACTCTATTAATTAATAACCTCAAGCGATAAATTTTAATCAGTGTGGAATCCGCAGTAAACTGTTCGCAGTCTAACAAAACTGCATTGTGGGTGAACGCAGCACATTCAACCGCTTCGAGACCCCAAGAGTCTTTGAAGATTCAGAACTCTATATAAAAAGGGGTTGAGCACAACTGAGTCCATACACAAGGAATAAATTTACAATGGCTTTTCGCGCCAAGAGGGAAACTTTTTCGCGCTTATTACCCCCTAGAATATTCGTGGGGGCGAGTTTCACTGGCTCGTTTCTCGACAGCTTATCTTGGTGGTATGTACAATTTTCTGTCTCCACAGTCCTCTGAAAAAGTCCCTCCCATCCTCAGCATCAGAACCCTCGTCGTGGTAGGTTGAAGGCGATGGGAGGGCATCTCTACTGAGGGACCCCATGTGCCACGATGTACGCCAGTGGTGCGCTTATTGCAGGCATGGGGTCGATACTTTCACGTACACTCACACAAGAGTACAAATTCCTACGTGTTGGTATACGCAGAGCCAGTTCCAATTACGACGTTTTAGAAAAGCTTGGGAAGAGGAACGCTGGATAACCACCCCATGCCCTCAGGCCTCGACCATCCCAACCCCAGATCTCGTAGTGCAGTCTCGTTAGATTTTCTTATTCGGTTATATATCGGCATCGCCTATGCCTGCAATAACCTCTTCCTCCTTCCACCCGCCACCCCAAGTTCTCTCTTCTCGCTCGTCCTAGTCCAACCACCCACAATTCTCAACCCCTTTTTATATCTCTCTTGCTCACTTGGCTTATCTGACTCGTTTTATGTCCTTCCATTTCCACCCCGAACCGATTTCCGTGTTCAGTAGTAGAGTCATTATTAGGTGTATCGTATCCGTATTTTGTGTTTCTTATTTATTGGTTATCGCTGGTTATATTGTGCCATTTATTTATAGCTTGCGTGTTCTCTGTATATCTTCGATAAATGAGTCCTTGTGGTGGTAAAAACATATCGGCATTGTATATATGAATGCTTCATGAATAATTTTGTTCTAAAAGCAAAAATTACAAAAGAGGTCGTTATTGATAAAATATTATTTACTATTAACAAGTATAAATAATATTTGAAAACGTGTTTTTTGCATAATATTACATACTGTAAATCTATATTTTGTGAGGATGCAAAATATTGAAAGTCAGAAGTTAATTACTTTGAAATTTTAGAAATTAACTCTAGAAGTTGAACGAGTTTTCAAAGATTGAATAATTGTCTTTTGAAATTAAGTTAGAACTAATTTTGTAAATTTCGTTTATTTTTCATGAATGTGGAGCAACTTCGGAGAAAATTGGTGACGGCTTCTAACAAAAAATCAACAATCCTTCAAAATTCCCTGTTTCCTGATCCAACAATCCAACCAACACTCTATTTATCCTTCTGGTCGTACCTCGGAATTTATTGGATAGTTTTTGGAATGCTTACTGGATTTTGACGTGGTTCCTTTGTATAATCCTGATTAACTTATTCACCTGGAGTGGAATTTAATAATTATCAATTGTTTTGGGAATGTTTATCGTCGATCTTTGGCTCGCCACTTGCAAGCAATGACCTCTATAGCTATCATGTCCTGAAATTATCGTTAAAATTTTGGTGCTGCGATTTTATTTATTGAATTTTGTCACTTAAGAATCTTAATCGTCAGCCTGTTTGAAGATATTTTAAGAGAGTAAGGACGATAATTCAACATCTATTGAACCGAATTGATTTAATCATTAAAATTATCAATTCAGAATTGGATTTGAATTTATTTTTAAATTTAAATTAGATCGTCTTTTGTCAAGATATATTGTTTCAACTTATTTCAGCTACGTTCAAGTCAATAACAACTTAGTCTACCAAGATGATATTCATTTATTTTATTTAAAGTCCAGATTTTTGAAATAAAAGAAGATCGAAAATCAATAATTTTGGTTACCATGGAAGCTTTGGCCGTGAAGAAAAAACTTGACTCGACCTCTTTCGTTTGTCAGCTTCCAGAGGATTAACATCGTCGGATTTGATTCCCATAAATTTCATTTAATTAGTCCTGTTTTTCCCCTCAATTTAAAGTGTTTAAATCAATTTATTAAATTTGTTCTCCTAATTATTAAGTTTAATTAAACTAGTGTTGTGTTGTGTCAAAAACAAGAAGATTCTTGAATTCCTATTTTTGGATTATAATCTTTGAATTACGTGTTACTTCTAAGTTTCAGATGAGATTTTATTTAAAAATTGTAAGGAAGTTTTCAGTGTTTAAATTTAATTTCTTTTTGCTTGATTTCTTAGATTGATTAAATTTTGTTATCTCTAATGAAATTTGATTAATTTGTCAAATATTTTCTTTTTGATTTTAATATCCGAAATAATTAGTAAATTTAAAATCGTGTTTAGTCCAATTCCCTAAATTTTCTTAGTTCTCACAATCTTGGAAATTTCGGTCGAAAGAACAATTTAATTTCCCCATTTTGTCTATTTATTGTATTATTCTTTTCCTAATTTGTTCCAAAATATTTAATCAACTTTGTAAAAAAAAAAAAAATTTGTAATTTGTAAATTGTACCTCGAAATATAATTTAATATTAAATTGTAAAAATTCTAATTTTAGAATTTAAAAATTTACATTTGTATTTTGAATATTGAACCATTTAAATATATGTATTAAATTTTGCTTCTTTGTTTAATTTCCTAAATAAGTTGATTTAATTAATAATTTTATATTTGTAAAATTTTGAACCACCCACTCTGTCTGAACCAGAAAAGGACTGAGTTAGCCAATTATTTTCTTTTGTATTTGATCCAAAAATTTATTTTGAATTCGATATTTCGTTTGATCTTCGGAAAGATCTGGCGCCCTTGCAAATTCTTTTAAACTGGATCAAGTGTGATTTTAAATTAATTGTATTTTCATAGTAAGTATAATATTTATTAAAATATAAATATTTTATTAAGTCTCAAAATTTTTAAGGTCACAATTTAAATTCTCGACTTATTTAATGACCTCGATACAGTTCTGAAGCTGACAATGAGCTTCCAATGTATTGTACTCCCATTTAGCTTTTCTATTCTTTCTCCCACTAAATCAAATCTAATTGGATAATTAAAAGATTATAATTTTAGATTAGGTAAAAGAGACGACATATATTTTTCAACATATCAATTGTTCACAGATTAATAACGCCCATTTTCTTGCAAGTCTAAAATCTATAAAAGCCGGAAACTCCTCTCCAGAATTGACATTTTTCTTTCGCTCTTTGTTTAAGTAACGAAAAAACTTGTCCCATCAGACAGAAGCCCATTTTTGTATTATTTTTTAATTCGTTCTTTGGTCATATTCTGTTTAAATTATTCATATTGTCGAGTTCTGTATTTAACAGAAGACCTGCAATTCGAGGTACTGAAAATAATTATTTGGTGCCTTGATGTAAAACTTTGAGTCTAAATAGTGTATTAGTTTCGACATAAACCGTGAAGTTTAGTCGATTGTGACTTGATCCAATTATTCAGCACTTTAATTCAATTAAAGTTAAATTAAAACCTGTGTCTTTATAAAGAAAGAACGATTGTAAGTACTCTACAAAATATACAACTATATTACACTCTATTCTATTCCTATATCTGTATCATTTGTTTTATTTCTATAATAAACAGTTTTATAATAATTCTTATTCTAAATATATATGTTGTCTTTTTTTATAATTTTGAGAATAACGTCACAACAATTCCTGTAGAATTGATGCTAATAATCAACATATAAAAATAATTAATATATATATATATATATATATATACATATTACGCAAGACTTACTAACTTGCGTGAAAATTGCTAATGACTCCTGAAGACAAATCGCTCATTCTTTTAATATCAAAATTAAAACCTATCACAAACGTAACATATATTTTACAAGAATCATTTCAATTTATGTTACTTTAAAAATTAGAAAGGAAAAATATTCCGTTGGCAAAGGGAATCTTTTGGATTCCAGTTCAAAGATGAGAAACTTTTAACAACTAAACTGAAAATTGGGAAAAGCGGCAACTTTTAACAACTATCTGGAAAAGTAGCAATTTTTAAGGACTAGTGGACGAAGTGGAAATTCATAAATTATAATTTGCATTTTTAATTGAAACTAAAAAATTTTTAATACAGAAATACTCCTGATCAAAAAAGTTAAAACTCATCCTTCTAAACAGTAAAACCACTTGAATGTGAGAGCTTTTATATCAGGATACTTGTAATCCTTTTATAGACACGGGGATTCAACATGAAACAAGGGTCGTAACAATCGACAAGTGCTGACTGTCATGACAGGTATGACTGACATAAATTTTTACCAATCTTCTCCTTCTCTTGTTTTGCAGACATTATTAAATCCTTAAAGGATTTTTTTTTGCAAAATTATTTTAAATAAATTTTCAATTTCATTTACAATAAAAAAGTAGTCATTTTAAAATAAGTTTACTTCTTTTTTACTTAAAACAAAAAGACTTGTATTAAAATTAAATAATGAACTTTTAATCAAAAACAGATTATTATTATTAATCAATTAATAATTAAAATTTCGATTTATTGCTTCGCAATCCTTGACAGCTTATCAAGCATCAGTTTGAATATAAATTTTAATTGAACAGTTTCGATGAAAACTATTCGTGGAATTCAATTTGTGACCAATGGAGATTGGTATCTATACAGCACAGTATTTTTTAATCTAGACAACGAATGTATAGTTTTCAGGTACCTAGTCGGAAAATTGATATTGATGGGAAAATTTTTTTTATTCTCTTTAAAAATTTTTAGATTAACACAAGTTTAATTAACATGAAAATGTAGCTGCGAAAATTTATATTTCAGTTTTTATAATAATAATAATAATTATGATTATACGATTATCTAATAAAATATCCGATATTATTTTTCTTAGCCCCTTAAAAATTTAATTATCTAAATAATTTATGTTACGTGACATAAAAATTTCATACACAATACACTTTTTACGATTCTTTTCTAGACTGTAGAAATCTATAAAATCTTGCCTCTTGGCATAAAACAAACATGTTATTAAATTCTGATTAATTCAAATTTATACCGACATTAAATTAAAAGCAGATATAAAATAAACACCATTGTATCAACCTTCTTAAATAACAGTCTACAAAATTTTCAACAAATAAAGCATATCTTTTAAATTACAGAAAAAATAAATATCTCAGTGTATTTTCAAGCAGTTATATTCAGTGAAAATCATTCTTGTAGAAAACCTCCTTTATTTACTTTCAATTTTCTAAGTGAGTGTAAACAAAGGGGTGAATTTAGAGCGTATAATGAATTAAATTCTACAGAAACCATAAAAATTGAAAATAGTGTATGTTTATTAAACTGTGAATTCTTATGAATTAAAAAAAAAATGGTGTATTTAGTAATTTTAAAAGTTTTGCTAACAATCCAGAGCTGATCGTACCTTGGAGAGCAATTTCAGTCGTGCGAGAGACTTTAATCGAGTTTCACGCAATTGACGCGAGTGCCACTTTGGTAATGAACTTACAGGGAAACATGCTGATTAACGGGTTGGAGACATCCCCAGTAAATACATACATATGTGTCTTTAGTGGTGTATTCAGCAAGGCCTAAGCATATGTGACTGTATATATGCACCTGCATGCACATTCCACATATACATAGACACATGTAGTGTACAGTTTGACCAGAGTTTGTGCAATTTAGTAAGTCGAGTTTACCCCAGCCTCAAGTCCATACCGAACTTCGTAATTTTCAGGAGTTTCATGTGCTTACTTCATTATAATATTCTACTTCCTCCCTAGTCTCTGAATTCATTAGAACAACAATACCCAAACTTCTCAATTACTTAGGCTCTTTTAAAAATTTTCTCATCTCAATAATTAAATATCTGATAATAAAATGATTTAATAAAAAGGTGGTGTTCAAAGTAGCATGGCATTTGAGTATACTATGGGATTCTAAGAATCCCGTAGTATCCCTAATCCCTAGCTCAAAGAATTTGGTTCAAGGTGTGTCGAGAGAAATCACAAACAAGATGATAATATTTATTTCTCCTCTTCGGGTCCAGTTGACACGAGTGTCGCCCACTCGTGTTTTATTATTTTGGCGGAATTCGTCCCTTTCTGATCTTTTGGATTGGTTGCCGGATGGTTTGATTATATTGATTGGTAGCGAAAATTAAAACACAAATACTGGGTTCAAATCTTTGTCAATATATTCTATAAACCCCCGATTTTCTTCCCTTACAACAGCCTTTACAAGTTTTGATTTTTGAAAGATTGACCGTAATAAATTATACTAGGTTCACTTACTCATACAATGCCTTAATGCTAAGTCCTAATTCTACCACCTCAAAATAGGCCTGGAGTGATCCTTCCTATCCTGGATGGGCGTAGCAAAGTGTTTGCAGTTAAAAAAAAATTGTTTAATTAGCAACTTCGTATGACGTTGTTAATTAATGGTCTCTTACTTTTCCGTTTTCAGATTTCACCAAGGAGGGAACTCTTTATACTACTAGGAATGCCAATTAACAAAATTTAGTCACTTATACCGTTGGTCACCACACCCAAGTCCTATCGTGAAAAGGTTTTCGGAGAAATTGTCCTTTCTTTTTCCACCGTTCTGTTCAATTCCTTTCTTTTTCTTGTTTTCACGAGTCTGGAACACTTTATACTACTTGGAACGACGAAAAAAATAGTTTCCGTCACTAAATCCTTTGGTGACCACACTCGATTAACAAAAATGGTTGGGAAAAGAGTTCAACAGAATCTTCGAAAAATTGTCTTTAGGGTTTACGTCCACACTGTCATTAAGGGATGGAACGCTTTATACTACTTAGAATGACAGAGATAAAATTTAAGTCACTAAATCCTTTGGTGACCACAACCAAAATTCAAGTGACGCTGGACGGGCGAAAGCCACACACGTCTTTCATGAATCGCGACGGATGGAAACTGCCTTTAATTACTTGAGCGATTTTTTTTATATTTTCTCAAAGCTATAGAAAAGGTAGGGACGTGAGGTGTGGCAATTTTGAAAGAGGGTTAGAGGAGGTGAGGAGTGATTGAATTTAACAACATTTTATTTTACTGTTGCAGAACAGTCGCCGAATTTGCACAGGCCAGCACTTTGGCAATTCCTCGCTATATATTTCCACAGAAATATTAATTTATTGCTTCATCGTGCCAATGAACTTTTAATATTAACAGCTAAGGAATGTTTTTATTTTCCTTAGTTTTTATCGATTATAGCAACAATCTTTTATTTTTTCCAAATCTATGATTGATTTGTCGATGTAAATACGCCCAACTTATGGAATTGGTAAGTATAGCAACAACTGCAGTTCTTATTCTAGCAACGAAAATAATTAATGTTCTTTTTCTTTTACAGGTACATACCACGTAGTTCTTCAGTCGAGTCGCACTCATCAAACGTAGAGGTAAATACAAACTAAACTTTCAATATCATAACGAAAATAATTAATGTTCTTTGTCTTTTACAGGTATAATTTGACGGATTTCTTTGATGGAAACGCACCCATCAAGCGTAGAGGTAAGTTTTTTGGCAGACTCCAGGAATACGCCTTTCGGCGTACACCGGGAAAAAAAATGAAATTCGACTAATAACCTGAATCCCTTTGGAGTACTCAGATAGACTAGGTTTACTCACCACCCAAATACCATGTCGAGACTTCAGTTCAGCAAAAGAATACTGGGACGTATGGCTGTCGGATTTGGGCTTGATGCTCCTTTTCCTCGCAAAACCGAGTGCTGCTTCTCCATATGAGTGAGCTGGCTCTCCTGGTTGGTCTGTTTCACGTTGGAGCAGCCTAGAACAATTATAGCCTAAATTCTCCAACTCGATAGCGGGCGATCTTTCCGCGAAGCGAGAAAAGAGTTCTCTTGCGGCAAACTCGTCAATCCTTTCTGGAGCCACTACCTCGCGTTTAAGAACGAGACTCGCATGGAACGTACTGTTACAATTTAAATGTAATAAAGTTACTCGCATGGCACGATATCTTCCTCGAAGCTTCCCGGAACGATATCTGAAATTTCATGGAAAGATTCCAAAAATGTCAAGACGAACGCCTCCAGAAAGTTTTCAATGGAATCTTCAGAGAGACTTTTACCGGAATCTCCAAGGAAGCTTGACACGAAATGTTCAAGGAAGTTTCCACCGAAATCTCTAGGATAGCTTCCAACAGAATTTCTAATTTGTCTTCCATCGAAATCTCCAGGGTAGCTTTTAACGAAACCTTTAGGTAGGATCCTGATAGAATCTTCAGGGAACTATAAACGGAATTTCAGGAGATGTTATCCAAAAATTTTAGTTAATATTCTGTAAGGGAAATTTCTTTTGTAATTCTGGTAAATGTTACTTAGAGATTCCACTGGAACCTTTCCTTTCCTTTCCATGGACTTTTTCCCGACACAGATCGGGTAAATCGTTTTTTGATTAAGACAGACAAAGTTGAATAATTTAGATGAAAATGTTTTCCGAATAAGCAATAATTCTTTATTTGTAAGTTAACCTCCTCTAAAGGATTAATCGTCTAATTAATTTCTGTTAATTAAACTAGTAGTTCTCCATGGAATATATTTCTCAATTCTACTTCGATTAAATAAATCTTACTTTTATTATTTAATTGTAATGTGTATTTTATTTTATTTACACTTTTGCAATTCGGAAAGAGGCTCGCAGCATTATTTCTAGAAAGCATAGCGGATTTTCTACGAATTTTTTTTTGCTTGTTGACTCAAGCCCCACTTCGCACTAGACGAGCTAGCTGGCGGGGCTTCCGAGGTTGAATTTTATATAGTTGAGTAATTTAGGGCAGAAATGATTAAACCTTTTTTCTAAATAAAGATCATTTCTGTCTCTTACACAAAATACGATAGCGTACAGTATCATGAAACGATACAAAGAGTGTACTCTTTATTTAATTTTCGTAGTCACGATCGCCAAAACAAAACTACAATTTTGCGTTAGTAAAATTCTTGTATTTAATACAAGTTGTTCATTTCGAGGTACACATATTACAGAAGAGTTCATTTACACTTCCTCTATGCAGTAAATTCTTTTAATGAATTTCCACTCTTCCAGTTCTTTATTCCTTCCCAGATAAAAGTTAACGAACATAATACGAATAAAGTTTTTATGGTTATAATTGAATTTCCTTAGCTTTCACCAGCTCTTTGTGCATATAGAGATTTGCAAATAAAGAGCATATATCATACTTGACGTAGCCAGAAGCAAAACACTTGTTTCGCAAATGTGGATTCCGTGCTTTTCCGTTCCTCATTCCATAAAAGCAGAAAGAGACCACTCTTTTTATTTTCGTTGAAACTTTCGGAACGTCAAAGTTTTTCCGAATTGCTGAATTCAGACAAACTTTACTTTGAGGAACTCAAAAAATCAGAGACACCAAGGCAAGGGAAAATGTATAATGCATGCGACAGAGACAAATAAATATAAAAACGCTTTCTCAAGATTATATCAACGATCAATTTATCATTTCTTTTTATCCGTCTTAGAAATATTTCCGTCTTCTGGGATATTTTGACGTAACGGGAAAATCATTGGGAAACTAATGCTGAGTCTTTAGTATATGTTTTACATGACTGATAATATTTTTAAAAAGTAATGACTCTCAAGATTAGAAATTCGACACGGGAAAACGACAATTTCATTTGGAACTGGTGAATGACACACGCCTCGTTAAGTCGGAAATTGCGTTTCGAAAAGCAGTTCCGTAATGCTAAAGTCGCATTGTCGGGGTTTAGCCTAATCGTGCAGTTTCACACTGGAAATAGAACCAGCGTGATTGCAAACTCCGAGGAGCAAGGTTCCGGATGCTTGGGGTTATTTCCTCCTAAAACTGTTTCCACTATTTTCGCACAAACCTATTACAAACTTCTCAATGCGTGTTCAAAATTGTTTCTCCAAAGTTATTAATATATAGGGTAAGATACACAACAATTGTCAGGATACGGAAAAAGTTTTTATTTGTAAACGAGATTGAAATAAAATATTTTGTGATAATTATATTCCAACTTATGGTGTAATTAATTTGTCAATTTGGACTCTGAGCATATGACAAACATTCTACGGTTGTCAACCACATAAAAACGTAAAATTTGATTTTGTTTAATTAATTAATTTTGAAATAGCTAACCCCTACTTTAACTTAAGACAATTCTCATTTTACAAACATGAAATTAAACAATAACTTTTTTTTTTTTTTTTTTTTTTTTAAGAAGGAAAATTCCCGGTCGGTTTGTAATTGAAAAGAAGATTTCGACCTTACCGGTAAAGCGACATCTATTACTCGATGCCTGTTACGCTCTTGGTTCGAGCTTTTGGTGGTAAATTTTAAATTTAAATTCGATTAGTTTTTCGAATTTAAATTATACTTTAAAATTTTGTTCTGAAAAAATAAGCCGTGGAAGAGCACACCGGGAATTTTCCTTCTTAAAATTAAAGATAGCCTTTGACGTCAGTATGGGCTTGTTCTGGAAGAATGAGAAAGTGGAGAGTCATGTCGTGTTGGCAAGGTGCACTAATAGGGTATAAGTCCCCGGATAGGCATCCATTGGCAGGGGTTCGAGTCCTCTCGGTTGCACGGTGTGCTCTTCCACGGCTTATTTTTTCAGAACAAAATTTTAAAGTATAATTTAAATTCGAAAAACTAATCGAATTTAAATTTAAAATTTACCACCAAAAGCTCGAACCAAGAGCGTAACAGGCATCGAGTAATAGATGTCGCTTTACCGGTAAGGTCGAAATCTTCTTTTCAATAACTAAAATGAATTCTTTGTGCCAGACAGAAACAAAGAGAATACGAACAAATGTTTGTTGTCTTCATTTACATCTTCTATTATTTTCAGGAGTAAATATATGACATTACTGTATAAATGTAATATGTGTAACTGAATTATATATTAAAATTATTTTACTTCATTAAATTTCCATCAGACACACTGTATCTCATTGAAAAGCGTCTCCTCTGGAACCCCCAGGCGTTCATTTGTATAACGCACGTAGTTTTCCCTTCGTTTTATAATTGGATACAAAAAAGAAAAGTTTCGAAGTCACGAGAAATATTCAATTTGAGTTTATTTGCCTAAGGGAATTTAGCCTACAGAATAGTAAACAAATCTACATGCTATCTTTTATGAAAAAATGTTTATTATTATAAAACCAAAAAAGGGATTACAATGTGGAAAGTAAAATATTTTTCTGGCTGAAATACAATTTTTAGTTAAACGAAGTTCAGTCCACTGGGTTAATCCAAAAGTTTACAGAATTTTAATTATTGTTTGTCATTTAATTAATGAGTTTGTAGTTTTGCATTTCAAGATAAAAAAAGCTGAATAATAAATAATAATAATAATCAATAAATCAAAAAATGCTTCATGGAAAAAAGTGCTTCATTTGTGAAGTGCGTATGTCGGAATCTGATAGTACAGAAAATTAGAAGAGTCTCATTTTAAATAAATAAAAAGGAACTTCTTTGAGTTGTTATATTTAGAAAATTATTATTCGAAAAGATATAATTCTAGACGTGCCTCAGTTGGGAAACCGAATGGGCCACTAATGAATTCTTTCAAACTCACACAGCACATAATCTTTCTGCAAGTTTGCCAATCTTTCCTCAAGTTTCTAAACTTGCAGCACAAACTTTTTCCAAGTTTAAAGAATTGAGAAAAAATTGACAAACTTATAAAAAGTTTAGGTGCTGTATGGGAATAAATTACAAAATATTTAGAGAAAGTTGTATTCGAAAGGGTTTTAGAACAAATATCATTCGGAATGAGGGATTCACGCAAAGCTAAACATTTAGGAATTTGTATTGGGAAATATAATAACAACAACTCTTTTAGACACTATAAATAATACTCTGGGAATTTTTGCATTTCGCAAATTGGCATTTGGAAAAATATTATTTGGCAAGTGGATTATTTGATAATCTGTTGTTTGTAAAGATGATTAGGAATCCTTCCAAATTATTTTGTAATGATACGAAAATTCCAATGATTGCTGGGAATCAGCTCGTCGGATTGTCCAGTGTCCATTACAACTAGAGATCTAAAAATAAATTAACTTTTGCCATTTGGCTGACAATGTTATTTCTAGTAACAAAGCAAATTGAATCTTAGCCTGCTGGTTGACATTTATTTTTAAAAATATTAATTACTAGGAAATAAGGTCAAGTCAATGATGACACCGAGAGTTAAAAAAAATAACAATAATCTATTCTAATAATTAAAAATTGAAATGTTACAAAAATAAATTAACAAAATCTTGATTGATGCAGAGTAAATAAGTTAGAAAACAATTCTAGACTTTTCTTAGATTTCGAGTTATACAATATTTCTTTTCTCTACAAGCTAGCTAGTCAAAAACAGTGGACCAACAAATGGTCAGACATAGACTGAAACTTTACTAATCTTTGACTAACGTCACTCCCCACCTCTGTGTAAATATCCCCTCCAAAGGAAGAATTGACTCTAATCTTTGAGCGGGAAGAAATCAAACAGGATCACCTATATTGATTTCTCCACCTAAGAAACTGAGAGTACCTAGTAGAAAATGGATTATAACCTCACGGGAGCATCCGTAGACGTTGCAATCCTCCACCACTGTTCGTCAAACTAAAGAGGGGCACGTCTATTAATTTGGAGAACGTATAGGCGACCCTTTACCTCAAAGGTTCCGGATACATCGGCTGAGTTTTGAGGGAGGATCACCTCCACTCAATCCTCACGCGCTTTCATTTGGTACTAAGTTACATAGCAGAAGACCGAGAAGCGCGTCGAGTCACGTCTGACAGACGACTGACTCAATTGGCGAGAGAAACTGAATATATATACGCCGTCAGTCGCTGCTGCGAAGAAGGGAAAGAGAAAGACGCGCGAGAAGTGGGAAACCCCACTCTCTTCGAGAGCCCTGCCGGCTTCTATAGTAATGGTATGAGTACGCTACACATTGATAACTCATATAATTATAATTTAAAAAATATTTCGTAAAAGTTGTATGTGACACTTGTTGTCGAGAAATTTCACTTAAAAATAGGAGCATACGGGAATCCAACAATTTGGAACTTTGTACTCGAGAGTCGGGATGCAATCCTTTCAACAAAATTTAAGAAATAGTTGTGATTCCATAATCAAAAAATTAGTTTTCGGAAACATATAATTAAAAAAAAAATTCAAATAAAGAAAAAACAAAAAAACATGTTGTACTCATAAATCATCGGGAAAAAGTATCATTTAGGATGAAGGATATACGGGAATCTGACTATTTGGAATTTGGTATTCTGGAATTAGATGATAAAATTTTTAAACAAGTTAAAACATTTTTCTAGAATGTTAAATAAGAAATTGGTATTTGGAAAAATAAATTATTTGAAATGAGGGTTATATCTAGGAAATTAGTATTCGAAAACATATAATTCTAGACGTGGTGTAATCTTCATTCTAGCTGTATCTGTATTGGAAATTAGACAGTAACTCTTTTAAAAAAAATTTAAAATATTTTTGGAATATTGTATTAGAGAGTATTCGAAAAATATCATTCGGGATGCGAGATATTCGTAAATTTGACAATTTAGAAATTTATGTCCAGGAATCGAACAATAAAATCTTCAGAACTATTTAGAAAATAATTCATCAGTGTGACATTTGGGAAATATTATTTTAGACGACGGTTATTTGGGAAACAGTATGTTCAAAAAATTTATGGAAATACTTTCAAATAAATTGAAAACTATTACACGGAACTCGTGTTTGACAGTATCCGGTAAGAAGTAGAATTCGGAATGAGTCTATTAGGGAATTTGTCTTCGAAAATTAAACGACAAAACTTTGATAAAAATTTAAAGAAACTTCGGAAATGTGTTTTTGGGAAATGAGCATTCGGGAAATTAGACTGGAATTCTTTCAAATAAGTTAACAAATATTTCGGAAAAATTGTGTGTGAAATTATTTGTAAAGAAATATCGTTCAGGATTGGAGGCCTTCCGGAATCTATTTGTTCGGAAAGATGATCAGAAATCTTAACTAAATTTAAAAAATTACCTTTACAGTTGCATTCGAAAAATTAGTATTCGTCAATAAATATCATTCGGGACGATTGGAATTAAATCTTTTAATTACATAATTTTAATTCTCTAATTTTGGCAAAATTCCAAGTTAATTGAATTCTTTTAGTCTAAATTTCGTATTAGAATGCTAACGACAGAACAACTAGTACTCTTTTACCCTCTTCGCTTCCTTATAGGAAAAGTTTGATATTAGGTCAGTATACTGTTGGAATAAACGGACTTAGGAAGTGAATGGAGAAGAGTGCAGCTTTTAGGTACCTTCTGAATTTAAGTTTCTAAAAGCTCCTTTCTCATCGTCTATGTACTACTTCCGGAAGACTTTCGGCATTCTCAAACCTATTTATTATTAAGCTTATAAATATGCAAATTGACGTATCGATTTAACTTCTGCGGCATTGGCATCGGCCAAAAGTTTTAAAGTTTTTCCCCTCTTGGCCAACCCGTGAAATTTCGAGGGCGTCGAAACTCCTACAGGACTGATGCGAAATCTTTGTTACTTTCTTTCGCCAAGTTCCTGGTTTGATAAGTCCCTCCGGCTATTCTCGAAGTAAATGCTTTCAACCTTTCCACAACACCGAATTCCACTGTTCCACTTTCCTTAGTCTCCAACCTTTTTTTTTGTATTTGAGAAACTTACAAGAATTATCTCTCAAGTTTTAATTATAACTAAAATTAGCGTTAAACTTGTAGTCTTTAAATTAATTAGGAAATTCCTGTTCATTTGAAAACTAATTCTCATCTTGAAGGGTATGCGCACTTGTACATTTTGACTGCTCACTTTTTCACGGGAATCAGTTATTTAATTAAGGACAAAAAGATTTATCTATTGAAAACCCGTGACGTTGTTGAGTCAATAAAGGGGAATAATTACTTACCTTATTTGTATATTCTAAGGCAGCAAACGAAGTTGCGCACGTGCGCTCTCAGATTCCATTCTCCCTTTCTTAAAATCAAACGGACCCTTCAAAATTCTCTTAATGGATGGAATATCGAGGCCACACAGAAGGATATGATTAAGGAACCCTCCTATCGTTCAAAAAGGCTGGCTTAGTCTCGCTCAAGGGTAAATAAGAGCATGAGTGGAGCATTGGAAAGGTCTATTCGGTCAACGAACTTTAATTTTTTTTTCACGTCTAAATCTTTTGATGAATGAAACTCCAAGGAATTTTCAGAAGTGCTTTATTAGTGAGGACAAAAGCACTTTAGATTTGACCTATGTTGTTTTTTGTGTTCAACAGAAAGTTATCTTGTGTTATAAAAATAAATGAGGGATAATTAATTGTGAATTGTTACACTGTCTATATCTTATGATACGGAAATTTCAAAAAACTATTTATTTATATATTTGTTTGTCAAAAGTCGCTATGGAAATACGTTATAGAATATTGAATATTTTTAAAGTATAGACTTTTTCCATTAATGATAAAAATTATGCTGTTGCTGTAATCGCTAGTTACTAGAAAACGTTTTTATTTTTAAAATGTTATCTCTAAATAGTAATTCGTCCAATGCAATAGTGCATGTCAGCTTAAAGAAAATTCGCTTCATATTTCTAGAACTGTTTTTTATTTGTGAAACATTGTAGTTTAATATATTAACCTTGTTTTAAAAATCTTAATCACACCCTTTATAATCATTTGTAATGCTCTTCGGGTACATGCATGTTTTTAAATTTTGACACAATAGAAAGCATTAAAATGATACAAACAATTCTGCTTCTAATATTTATTGCAACATTACATTTTTCTGTTTCAAAAGAAGTACTTGAAGCACATGTAAGTGATAGATCAGAAAATCTGTTGAATACAACAGATTCTACAAAAAATTCTTCTAAAAGGTATGTGATTCTCGTTATGATATAAGTAATTACTTTATTAGTTTGAGAAACACTAAAACTTAATATTTATATTTTAATTGTCTACATACATACAGTTCAAATTTATTTCGAGAAGATGAGCACGCGAAAGACATACAGAAATATGAGAAAGAATTGGGTGGAGTGAGATTTAATCAATTCGTTAAACAAGTGGACCTTAGTAAAGTACAAGTAAGCTATTTCGGTAACATTTGTAATAAACATCAACAAATTTAAATATCGATTAATAAGAAAAATATAAAGGGTAAGATAATGATTAAACCATCTAAATGGTCCCGTATCATTGCTTTCATATTTATATATCATTCTAGTATCTTTATGAAAATCAAGAAGAAAATTACCAGTTTAATAGTCTATTAGACTATAAAAATTATGAATTACTGTGCCTTGGTAATATATCTCTGCCAAAAAAGATTCAAAGTAAACTAAAATGCCGATACATAGATCGGGAAATTCCTTTTCTGAAAATTGCACCTTTTAAAGAAGAAGAAGCCTATCTTGAGCCTAGGCTTGTAATATTTCACGACGTACTTTACAAAGAAGAAATTGAAACCATTAAGAGATTGTCCACCCCGATGGTTTGTATACTTTTAAATAAACGAAAACAAATTATTCATAACGTATCCTATGTGCAATTTTTTTTTTAAATACCTGTAAGGTTAAGAGGTTCGGTTGTGGTCAAACCATAGTCAAATGTATAATATAAACACAGCGTATTTTTTAGTGATATTTATGATATTGTAATTTTATCATTGCAGCTGAAACAAGCAAAATTTACACAGCCTGAAACTGGGGAAGATGTTTTCTTGGACTCTAGAATTACAAAAACAGCCTGGCTTCAAAGAAGTGATCATAAACACATAGAGGATGTGAATCGTCGAACGAAATTAATGACTGGTTTGTCACTTGAAACTGCAGAACCTTTACAGGTTGCATATTATCCACTTGGAGGAAAATACGAAGCCCATTACGATTTTGAATGGGTAGGTAATGTATTTTCATTAAAAAAAAGTTTTTTTTCAATATTACTATAGTTTTTTTTAAGGATATACTACTGATTGACGTGCCAACTCAAAATTACGGTTTTTCTACTTGAATCCGTTTAGTTGTGGCACAAGTGATGCAATAATTTAATAAATATAAAATAACACGATGTAGATAGTATAGAGCAATATAATTCAGCGAATATATATGTGAAATATTATTTATAGGGAATTCCTCATGCAACAAATACATCTCCTCCTTTCTTTTATGATCGGATTGCTACTGTATTATTTTATGTGAGTAGATATAATTTACTGTTTAAAAATAGAATATTCATGAACTTATTACATTGACAAAATTTTAATACCCTGATAGCAGCGGATATCCGTCGGGTATCCAGAAAATATCCCTCGATATTCCTATTACAGGATATCCTAAGGATCTCTGTTAGATATTTCCAGAATAGCTGAAGGTGCACTTCCATGGTAGTTTAAAATGATGATAACCTTGTCAATTATTAAGAAAATTAAATTGTTCATAAATCATTGGAAAACTTATAAAATTTGCCGTTAAATGATCCTATTTTGAAGCTTTTTTGATTAATAGAAACGGACAGGGGAATTTTTCGTTTTTTGGGAATTTTCATTGTTCAAATTTGGTGGGCTGCACTTTCTAGAAAAGGGATCGGAAAATTTTGAAATTAAGCTGAATTAGACCTTGAACTTTTAACTTTAAAATAAGCGACAGGAAATTTAAATATCTTGACTGGTTCTAAAGTTATAAGAAAAAGTATAATACGAAAAAATGCAACGATTCTAGCGCTCGCTCCACATTTCACTGTTTTCATCATGGCTGATAAAATAGCTCGAGAGAGAAGGAAACAAAGGAATTGTTTTGTTCTTTATACACATTTACTTATAACTTTTGAACCAGTCAAGATATTTTAATTTTCTTGGGTTTATTTTAAAGCTAATAGTTTAAGGTTTAACTTAGCTTAATTTAAAAAGTTTCCCATTATTTCTCTAGAAAATGCAGCCCAGCAAATTTGATCAATGAAAATTCTCAAAAAAGCAAAAAATTCTCCTGTCGTTATTACATTGAATCTGTGTTTCTATTAATCAAAAAGGCTTCAAAATATAATCATTTAACCGAAAATTTTATAAGCTTTCCAATAGTCTATGAAAATTTTAATTTCGCTAATATCTGACAGAATTATCACCATTTTAAGAGGATCATGTTTTTAATCCCATTTTTGTAAGAGGTCCCACAATTTTGTCCGGTAGTGTATCTTTGGGATATCGAGAAGATGTCCTTATGATGATGTTGAGATGAATCTGGTGGATATGTTTAGGATATGTTTAGGATATTAATTTATAATTTAAAATATCCTGCGAATATCGCGAAAATTTCAATATTCATCGGATATCTTGAAGCTGTCTAAGGACATTGTCAGAACATTTTCAGGATATCCTACGAAATCGTCCAGCATTGGTTGGATGTTCGACGGATATCCTTTTGTTATGAGGGTTTGATGCTCATAGTACCAAGGTTAAACTTAATATTAACGTTGGGTAAAATATTTTTATTTTAATTAATTTATATGAGAGATCGAAGTATAGATACATGACAAAATGTTATTTTAATATATTTTCATTCACAGTTGAATAATGTTGAGAAAGGGGGTCAAACAGTTTTCACAAAACTAGATGTTACATTGACACCTAGAACAGGAAGTGCAGCATTTTGGTACAATCTGAAACCAAATGGATATCGAGATTATTTAACCATGCATGCAGCCTGTCCAGTTACTTCTGGAATAAAATGGGGTATACGTTTTCAGTGTCTTAATGGAATAATCTGACTAATCTGTTTATTTAAATTAATAGTAACAAGCAAATGGTGTTAACAATACCAAACAGAACTATATCTGTTGCCACTTTCTCCTCCTTTGGTGAAAAATTTCATTTTGCCAATTTTTCACTGAGAGAAATAGATGCTACGAGTTACCATCTAGATGGTACCAGATACCATATCTGATCTTATATATACGGACAAGAATCTAGATGGTACGGGATAGCATCTGGATGGTACGGGTTAGCATCTGATAGCATCTGGATGGTACGATGTAGCATCTGGATGGTACGGTGTAGCATCTCTGATGGTAGAGTGTAACATAACCTCTCTACCATCAAAGATAGTAAAGTTCTTACCATCTATTTCTCTCAGTGTTGTTTTACAAAAACCATAAACTTTTTCATAGAAATCGTATTGTCTGGCAAAGTTGCAGGGAATATGGAATTTAAAAAACGTAGTTTTTTGTTCTTAGGTACTTTTACCTGGTTCATTAAAAAAAAAAATTGTCAAATTGTAAAATTTTCAGCAATGGACTACTTTTTTGTTTTTTGTTTAGATCTTTTATTAATTCATCTAAGGTTATTTCTTAAATAAAGTTAAAACGTTAGTATTTATAGTAAATAAAACATATTGTTAAATTCAAAAAAATAACAAAAGTTTTTTACTTTTTAAATTATTAACAGCCGCTAATTTATGGATCGAGGAATCATGGCAAGAATTTCATCGTCCATGTACTTTGAAAAATCAACCACGTGATGTAGACTGGGAATGTTTTCTTTATAAAAACGTAAATACTTGTTCTTTTTATCTAATTAAAAGTCTCCATAAGGTCACAGCGTCTATAATCTGTTACTCCAAATTCGTTTTAAATTTAATAATCACTAGAACTTTCAAAGCGTGCTACGCGCGTCAAATCACTTTCTGCATTTCTAAGGATGATACGTTCAAAAAACATTTTAATAATATTTTTCTTCTTTCTCCATGTTACTGAATGTTTTATTTATATCCAATAATCTGTTTTTTAATTTACTCATTTAGCAATAGACTGTTAAACAATTTTACAAAAAGCTTGTATTGTATCTCAAGATACCTGCCCAATGGGAAACTAACGATTGGCGCATTAATGGACCAGTATTGGGACCCAATGGTGCCAATATTGGCGCATTAATGGAAACCAATATTGGACCACAGTTGGTCAATCCTTGGGATGATAACGGGTTTGCCAGTCATTGGCAGCCATCATTGGTTCAATATTGGTTGCCAATGATAATGCCAATAAATAAAAATTTTTAAATTAACAATAATAAAATCTATATTTTTATATTGTTAATTTATTTATTGTTTAAAAAAATTTTTCTTTTTTAATAAATATTTTAATTTATTTATTAATGCATGTCAAGTATTGGTACAATAATTGGCTTACAATATTGGTCCATCCTTGGGAGCCAATGAATAACCAACAATCTTATTTTTACAACTCTATATGGAAACAGAGTTTTTAATTTAATCTTCAGCCAATATTTGACAATGAAGATTTGAGTGTTGGACACATTAGAAATGTATTTTCAGAGGTACGGGATCAGGCCTTATATAAAAGAGCTGAAGAAACTCGATCGTGAGAGAGGCTGACCAATGCGCGCCCTATGCCAGTTTCCGAAACCACAAACGCGTGAGAATCCTCGGCGCGCCGACGCGGCATAAATGCGGCGGGAAACTTCCACTATTTGAATTTGAATTTTTTATGCATTTAATCAAAAACAAGAAAAGAAATATAATAATACAAAAATTATACAAATTCTTAAATTTGTATAGTTTTCTGATTGTTATTAAAAAGTAATACGCTTAATTATAAAGAAATACTTATAATAAATATCCTCCATAAATAATTGTTCAATTCTTGAAGATTTGAAAAACTCTTAAAGGTGTGTCCTAAGGTTAAAAATTATTGTTCTAAATCTACTTTAATCGATTTTCATGTTATAGAAATTATTTAAATAAATTAATTAATTTTAAAGAAATCAGAAAGAAATTAAATTGATGAAAAAATAAACATTTAATATTAAAAATAATATTAATAAAAATAATCACATTAAAACTTTGCTTGTAAAATAAACAGAACGAAAAATTTAAAATTAAAAAATTAATGAACAATTACAAAATATTTAAGAAGACTTTAATTTTATTAAAATGTAAACTTAAGTCACATAAATACAAATATTCATGTAAGTATTTAAATTTTAAATTCACCATTTTTTCTGTTTAAATTTAAAGTAAAATTTAACAAATTGTAAAGAATGATAGTTAATAAATATTTAACTTTATTTGTTATTCTTTTCGTTTTTCACATGCAAAAAATATTCATTTTTTTTGATAAAACTAAGAAACAAATTCTCTAAATTTGAATACAAATTAAAAATGAAAAAAATTTAATATATGTAAAAAAATTTTAAATTTGAATCATTTAATTAAGTAATTTATTTTAACAAAATGACTTTCTAAATATAACTATCCAGAATATATAAAAAATATGAGCACAAAAAATCAAAATTGGTTTTTAAAAATAAAAAAGTAAACTTATTAAAGTTCAAAATAAATTAAATTTTTTTTAAATTTTGTTATACTAAAATTAATATTAAACTTGAATAATAATTTTCAATACAATTACTTAAAGTTAGTTTTCAAAAAATTCAATTATCATTAAAATGAATCTTTCCAAATAATAAAACTTAAACAGAAAGAATTAATGGTTTCTTTTAAATTAAAGAAATAATAGAGCATTAAACATAGTTAATTTAATATTTTGAATACTATTAAAAAAAATTTAAGTTTAAAAAAATTAATGACATCAAAAATATTATTTTTCGATCGTAATTTAAAAAAAAATTCATTTTAATTTAGCTTTATTGAACAGTGTTGATTTTTAAATTTTAAAATTTGTGTCTAGGTATTAAGCTTCAAATTAGATTACATCTTATTTTTTTCATGTCCATATCTTTTATTAAAATTAAATTAAAATTTGTTTTTAAAAATAAAATATAAACATTTTAAAGTTTAAAGTTGAATGGAAAATTTTTTAAAATTCGTTATATTAAAATTATAATATTAATCTTAAATAATAATTTCAAATATAATTACTTAAAGTTAGTTTCCAAAAACTTGAATTAATTTTAAAACGAATCTTTACAAATAGTAAAACTTGAACAGAAAAAATTAAAGGTTTCTTTTAAATTAAAGAAATAATATAGCATTAAAATTTGTTAAATTAATGTTTTAAATACTATTAAAAAAAATTTAAGTTTAAAAAAATTAATGACATCAGAAATATTATTTTTCGATCTTAATTTAAAAAAAAATTCATATTAATTTAGCTTTATAAAACAGTATTGATTTTTAAATTTAAAATTTTATAATTTGTGTCTAGGTATTAAGCTTTAAATTAGTTTACATCCTATTTTCTTTTATGTCCATATCTTTTATTAAAATTAAATTAAAATTTGTTTTTAAAAATAAAATATAAACTTTTTAAAGTTTAAAGTTGAATTAAAAATATTTTAAAATTCGTTATATTAAAATTAATATTAATCTTAAATAATATTTTCAAATATAATTACTTAAAGTTAGTTTCCAAAAAATTAAATTAATTTTAAAACGAATCTTTACAAATAGTAAAACTTGAACAGAAAAAATTAAAGGTTTCTTTTAAATTAAAGAAATAATAGAGCATTAAACATGGTTAATTAAAATTTTGGAATAAAATTAAAAAAAAATTAAGTTTAAAAAAATTAATGATATCAAAAATTTAAAAATTTTAAAGTAAACATTTCGAATATTATTAAAAATGTGCTCAGAAAGTAAAAACTTTGTTTACAATTTTTTAAACTTTTAAGTTAAACTGGAAATAAGATGTGAACTTATTTAAACCTTTCTATACAAATTTAAATTTTAATACTCAATGCCGTTTTGTAATAGCTAAATTGAAATAAGTTACTTTTTTTAATTAGGATCGAAAAATAATATTTTTGATGTCATTAATTTTTTTAAACTTAAATTTTTTTTAATAGTATTCAAAATATTAAATTAACTATGTTTAATGCTCTATTATTTCTTTAATTTAAAAGAAACCATTAATTCTTTCTGTTTAAGTTTTATTATTTGGAAAGATTCATTTTAATGATAATTGAATTTTTTGAAAACTAACTTTAAGTAATTGTATTGAAAATTATTATTCAAGTTTAATATTAATTTTAGTATAACAAAATTTAAAAAAAATTTAATTTATTTTGAACTTTAATAAGTTTACTTTTTTATTTTTAAAAACCAATTTTGATTTTTTGTGCTCATATTTTTTATATATTCTGGATAGTTATATTTAGAAAGTCATTTTGTTAAAATAAATTACTTAATTAAATGATTCAAATTTAAAATTTTTTTACATATATTAAATTTTTTTCATTTTTAATTTGTATTCAAATTTAGAGAATTTGTTTCTTAGTTTTATCAAAAAAAATGAATATTTTTTGCATGTGAAAAACGAAAAGAATAACAAATAAAGTTAAATATTTATTAATTATCATTATTTACAATTTGTTAAATTTTACTTTAAATTTAAACAGAAAAAATGGTGAATTTAAAATTTAAATACTTACATGAATATTTGTATTTATGTGACTTAAGTTTACATTTTAATAAAATTAAAGTCTTCTTAAATATTTTGTAATTGTTCATTAATTTTTTAATTTTAAATTTTTCGTTCTGTTTATTTTACAAGCAAAGTTTTAATGTGATTATTTTTATTAATATTATTTTTAATATTAAATGTTTATTTTTTCATCAATTTAATTTCTTTCTGATTTCTTTAAAATTAATTAATTTATTTAAATAATTTCTATAACATGAAAATCGATTAAAGTAGATTTAGAACAATAATTTTTAACCTTAGGACACACCTTTAAGAGTTTTTCAAATCTTCAAGAATTGAACAATTATTTATGGAGGATATTTATTATAAGTATTTCTTTATAATTAAGCGTATTACTTTTTAATAACAATCAGAAAACTATACAAATTTAAGAATTTGTATAATTTTTGTATTATTATATTTCTTTTCTTGTTTTTGATTAAATGCATAAAAAATTCAAATTCAAATAGTGGAAGTTTCCCGCCGCATTTATGCCGCGTCGGCGCGCCGAGGATTCTCACGCGTTTGTGGTTTCGGAAACTGGCATAGGGCGCACATTGGTCAGCCTCTCTCACGATCGAGTTTCTTCAGCTCTTTTATATAAGGCCTGATCCCGTACCTCTGAAAATACATTTCTAATGTGTCCAACACTCAAATCTTCATTGTCAAATATTGGCTGAAGATTAAATTAACAACTCTGTTTCCATATAGAGTTGTAAAAATAAGATTGTTGGTTATTCATTGGCTCCCAAGGATGGACCAATATTGTAAGCCAATTATTGTACCAATACTTGACATGCATTAATAAATAAATTAAAATATTTATTAAAAAAGAAAAATTTTTTTAAACAATAAATAAATTAACAATATAAAAATATAGATTTTATTATTGTTAATTTAAAAATTTTTATTTATTGGCATTATCATTGGCAACCAATATTGAACCAATGATGGCTGCCAATGACTGGCAAACCCGTTATCATCCCAAGGATTGACCAACTGTGGTCCAATATTGGTTGTCAATAGTTTGCCAAGAAAAAACTGTTGGCCGCCAATCATGGGACCATTATTTAGCCAATGGTGATCATTGGCAATTTCCCATTGGGTGCTATCCCAGTATACCTACCTTTCTTATCTCTCTATCTTAAGCTACCTGCAATCTTTGGCTCTCTATACCGTAACGGATGAACAGCGTAACGGCTAAAAGCGTAACAGGCCTATAGCTGGCTGATTTATTATATAATATAATAGGAATATTAATCTCTGCCACTGAAGGGTTTTCTTTTCCTCACATTTTTACACTTTTAAAATTTATTAAAAATTATTTTTATCGTCGGATAATCTCCAAAAACCTTGTCTAGATCCAACCCTTGACTGCGATACCTTAAAACTCATATTTATTAGTACAGTTAATAAAAAATATCATATCTTATAAATAAGATGTATGATTTAAGACTGAAAATACATATTCTAAGAATATTTTCAAATAGATATTTAGGACGCAGTCAATAAAGCAGAATAGCAGATTAGCAGAATAGACTCTAGCCAATCAAAATTTAATCTCCAGCGGCAAATATTATTCTACCGCTAGAGACTAACTCGTGATTGGATAAAGTCTATTCTGCTAATCTGCTCCAAACAGCATTTTA
Source organism: Ganaspis brasiliensis (assembly GCA_037103525.1). NCBI lineage: Eukaryota > Metazoa > Arthropoda > Insecta > Hymenoptera > Figitidae > Ganaspis > Ganaspis brasiliensis. Next base: position 1,026,824 of record JAZKLR010000335.1, read on the forward strand.
AATGGATGCGTTTATTTATATTTAAAAATATTTATTTAATTTCTATACTTCATTCGAATAAAATTGCTATATTTACTTATCTATTAGGAGAATAATGGATTTTCGCCTTCAAATGTGCCGCCAGAGTTCTTGAACATGTGTGAGATTCAAAAGAAGAAAGGTCACGGTTAAATGAAAAAAGCAGGACTTTTTAGAAGTGGAAGATATTAAATTGTATCAAAACGAATTAAAATTAAACTTTCTTTTAAATTTAAAATTTATTGAGTTTTATTAAATATATATATTGCGTGTTTGTAATTATAGTCTTCTATTTAGAATATTTATAAAACAAGTTTAAAATATTTGTAATTTTCTCCAAGCTAATTATTATAATTACGTGTTTAATAGCAGTTTAATTAGCTATAAAAAAATTATGAATTGTTGTGCCCTGTAGAAATATATCTCTATCAACAAAGATTCAAAGTAAACTTAAATGCCAATATACAGATTGGGAATACCCTAAAGTATCACATGCTTTGTAGATGACCCCTAAAAGAAATTTAAAATATTTTTAAAGCATTGGAATTTTCTCTAACCTAATACTTACGTGTTCAACAGTAGTTTAATTATCTATACAAAAATTAAGAATTTTTGTGCCCTAGAAATATATCTCTATCATCAAAGATTCAAAGTAAACTAAAATGCCGATATACAGATCAGGCAATCGCTTCTCTGAAAATTGCACCTTTTAAAAGTATGGGTACTGTTATTATAAGCTTTCTTGGTGCTGTAATTCATAGGTTAGAATTTTGTCATCCACTAAATGTTCATATAAGGTAACTAAAGCCAATTAATACTCGATCCGGCCCCAGTAGTCGATCAGCTTGATATAATTGTCCAAATTTATCCTTTTATGAATTAAAAATGTATATAATAAAAGAGCTCATAATATTCGAAATACTTTTACAAAGTAAGGATGATTCTGATAATCAAACTAAAAATATTTTCTTTGACTCCTATGAAACCTGTCAAACTGTGTGTCAATTTATCACCGCTAGGAAAAAGCACAGTCATTTGGATCTTAACCATCTAATGTGTTAGTTCACTTCTCTTGATTACTTGATTTGGAAGTATGTTTATTTAAAATTCTGAAATATCTTTATTTCTGAAATGTGTAATTAAGGAGCAGAAGTTTTTATAATTCAATAAATAAGTAGATAAATATCCGAATGATACAGGTTATAGCTTAATTTAATGATTTTATCTTTGATCGACTATTGGGTCCATATTTATCGAGTATTGGGTACTCATTTTTGTCTGAACGAAAGTTTCAAATCCAATAAACTGTCTTTAATAATTTTTTTTTCTGAGCAAAAATTGCTTTTAAAACATTTTAAAGTAAAGACTTGTTCCATTAATGATAAAAATTGTGCTGTTGCTGTAATTGTTAGTTACTAGAAAACGTTTTTATTTTTACAATGTTATCTCTAAATAGTAATTCGTCTAATGCAATAGTGCATTGCAGTTTAAATAAAAATCGCTTTATATTTGTTGAACTGTTTTCTTATTTGTGATACATTACAGTTTAATATGTTTACGTTGTTTTAAAAAAGTTTTAATCACGTTCTTTATAATCATATGTAATACTCTTCGGGTTTTAGGCATGCTTTTAAATTTTGACAAAATAGAAAGCATTAAAATGATACCAACAATTTTGTTTCTAATATTTATTGGTACATTAAATTTTTCTGTTGCAAAAGAAGCATTTGAAGCACATGTAAGCAATACATCAGAAAAATTGTTCAATATAACAGATTTTAAAAATAATTCTTTAGAAAGGTATGTGATTATCGTTACAATATAACTAATTTCTTTATTAGTTTGAGAAACACTAAAACTCAAGATTCATATTTTAATTGTCTACATACATACAGTTCAAATTTATTTCGCGAAGATCAGTTCGTAAAAGACATACAAAATTATGAGAAAGATTTGGGTGGAGTGAGAATAAATCAATTCGTTAAGCAAGTGGATCTTAAAAAAGTACAAGTAAGCTATTTTGGTAAAATTTGTAATAAACATCGACAAATTTAAATATCGCTTAATGAAAAAAATATAAAGTGTAAGAGAACGATTAAATCATTTTTATAGGCCCGTATCATTTTGACAATTAATTTTTCGTAGTACATGTTACATTGTTCAACATAAGAAAATGTTATTTTGTACTCCTACTAAAAAAGTTCGTTTTTGCGCCAAATGCCTATCTTGCGTAAATTTTTTTTTAATTATTCTTAATCATAAATTTACAAAACTTGTAAACTTTTAAATTCTTGTTTTAAATTTAAATAAATTTTTAATAATCTCAAGTTTTGTTCTTTTGTGTTTTCAAATGTTTAAAAAAAGTTTCAGGAAAATAGATTTGGTGGATTTTAAAAATAGACTTTCGAATAAATAAATTTATGTGAATTTCAGTTAGCCAGGGCTGATAAAAGTCATGATTTTTTTAAAGACATTAAAAAATGAGAAAATTTTTTTAAATACAAAATGTCATTATCTTTATTAGAGAAATGAAGAAGAAATTAAATAAACAACACAATTATGAAAAATTATGTCAAAAGTTAAAGAATTAATTAAAACGCAAAAAGGACTAAAAAAAGTAATACATCAAAAAAATTGAATTAATAGAAAGAAAATGGAGAAATGCTTATTTCCCTAATCCAACAAACTGTAAAAAAATGTAAAAAATAAAGAAATAATAAAATTTGGTTAAAATTTACTGAAAAATTAGAATTAATAAAAATAGAATAAGAAATGTAAAGATAAATCAAAAGGGCACAAAAGAAATTTAAACAACCTTTAAAAATAAAAAAAGTTTAGATAAATTGAACCAAAAACATTTTTATAATATTACACTTAAGACAAGTCCAACAATAAATTTAGAAAATAAAAAAAATCTAAAAATTTTAAGAAAGAATGTGTAAGTTTGCAAAAAAGCTCGCAAAAAATAAGCAAATCACAAGAAGTGAAAACAAATGGAATAAATTAACAAAAAAATGAACAATGAACGTATTTATTTTTAAGAATATGGAAATAATTATGAAAATCAAGAAAAAGAAAAGTTAAGGTAATGTTATAATAACAAAATTGTGTAAAATAATAACAAATAATTTGCATATAAAAAAAAGAATATTAAAGAAAATCCTAAAATAAAAATACAAATATAAAAAAAAATCAAAAGTAAAAAGAGAAAAAATCTTAAAATTTTGTAAAAATAAGAAATAGGTAATAAAATAAGAATTAAATAGTTTTGAAAAAGAGAAATTTGTTAGAAATATTGTAAGAATTAAAAAAAATTATGGTGAATATGAAAAATAATTAAAATTTTTTAATTATTTCTCATTAATTAATATACATTAAAATTGGAATTAATTTAAATTCAAAAGTTTAAACAAATTGGAATATGAGTCGATTGACGATTAGAACTTCTTTAATTTATAAGGGCTTAAAGATATAGAAATATAATACTATTTTAAAGCTATCTTAATAACAAAAAATTTTAGATCTAAAGTATTTTTATAATCGAAATTAGCACAATTTTTTAAATTTTATAAAGAATAAAATATTAAAATTTAAGGGTTTTAGATGTATCCAAAAACTTGATGTTTTTTAATGGTTTAAGATATTTTACATACAGTATTAGACATCCGTAGAATTATAATAAATTTATAATTTTATTTTATTACTTAGTAATATATATATATATATATATATATATATATATATATATATTTAAACGTTTTTTTAATTAACTTCTTATTTATATATTTAATTGAAAAAAGAAATTGTCTGTAACTGGTTTAACTTTTTTAAAAGTATTTCAACTTTTTTATATTCATATTTTTATGTTACTGTTTCATAATTATGTTGTTTATTTATTTTTCTCTTAATTTCTTTAATTTTATTTAAAAGAATTTTCTCATTTTTTAATAGATTGTTTTCTTATCTTTCTATTTCTACGTTCTTGTTATTTTTTAATTTATTTTTTTTCATTTCTTTTACATAATTTTCTTAATTTTGTGATCATATAAATTTAAAGATATTTTTTTGAAATTTTCACATTCATTTAACATATTTTATTTATTCATTTTTTCTTATTAAATGTTCTCAGTTTGAAAAATAAACTACTTACAAATAAACATTTTGAGACACTTTTTATACTGATTGGATTAAAAAAAATCCATTTTAATGTCTTTAAAAAAATCATAATTTTTATCAGCCCTGGCTAACTGAAATTTACATAAATTTATTTATACGAAAATCTGTTTTTAAAATCCACAAAATCCATTTTCCTGAAACTTTTTTTAAACATTTGAAAACACAAAAGAACAAAACTTGAGATTATTAAAAATTTATTTAAATTTAAAACAAGAATTTTAAAGTTTACAAGTTTTGTAAATTTATGATTAAGAATAATTAAAAAAAAATTTACGCAAGATAGGCATTTGGCGCAAAAACGCACTTTTGAATAATTTTTAAACTTCCTAGAACTTTTCTAAGTTTTAAAATTCATGCCCTCCTTCTAATCAAAAATTAAATAACATATTATTAAAATCCAAGGTATTGTTTGTATGTGATTAAAAATACTTGTAAACTTTTTTATTAAAACATTGAATTAATTTTAAAAATAAATTCTTTAATATTTCGGAATTCTCCTACTCTTATTTAAACTTCCAAAACCAAATTGTCTCTACTGCAATTAAGAAGTATTTAAAATCGTTAACTAACAAAATTTCAAGAAACTTTAATCGATTTTTGCTGTCACAGTAAGTATTAAATGTTCAAAACTTTGAATAATAGTAGGACAATTACAAAATATAAATAAAATTATTTTCAAAAGAATACATAAATCTTTTTAAATAAGAATTAACTGTTATATAAGCAAATATTTTATGACAAATATTTAAATACATGAAATATGTAATGAAAACGTTTTTAAATAAGCCCGCGATTTTGTCAGCCAATAAAAATCACTTGCACCTCAAGAGAAAGATTTTTTTTTATCGTCAGTCGCTTAGATAGCTTAGTGGTTAGGTAGTTGTAGTTAGTTTGCGTCGAACCCGGGTTCGAATCCTCGTTCCCCCAAATTTATTTTCAAAATTTTCTCCATAATGCCAGGTTTTCACTATCAATTAGGATAATATTCAATCTGCATTCATAAATATTCAAACGCTTACATTAAAATATTTTTTTTAATCTAGAGGTTCTTTTGAAGTTTCCCTGAAAATTCCCTGATGAAGGTTTTGTGGAAGCTTTCCCGAATCTCAAGAATCTTTCTGGGAAGCTTCCTGAAAGCTTCCTGGAAGATATCGTGCTATTTGTGTTTTAAAAGTGTGTATTTATTTAATAATTATATCCAATAATAAAAACTCCCTAATTGTTCCTGTATTCCCCGTTTTCAAACAAGTTCTAGAATAATTGCAGTAATACTTTTTTCTATATACATTTTTCTTAATTACCCCTTTAAACTTTTATTTATTGATTTCGTATTTATATATCATTCTAGTATATTTATGGAAATGAAAAAGAAAATTATTGGTTTAATAGTCTATTAAACTATAAAAATTATGAATTACTGTGCCTTGGTAATATATCTCTGCCAACAAAGATTCAAAGTAAACTAAAATGCCGATACATAGATCGGGGAATTCCTTTTTTGAAAATTGCACCTTTTAAAGAAGAGGAAGCCTATCTTGAGCCTAGGCTTGTAATATTTCACGACGTACTTTATAAAGAAGAAATTGAAACCATTAAGAGATTGTCCACCCCAATGGTTTGTATACTTTTAAATAAACAAGAACAATTATTTACAATGTATCCTATGTGCAAATATTTTTTAAATATCTGTAAAGGTAAGAGGTTCGGTTGTGGGCATGATTCTTAAACAGTAAATACATTATATTTTGTTATTCAATACCGTGTATCACAACAATGTTTACAACCAAAATTTTTTTCATGAAATTTTAATATTATTGCAAATTTTGTATGTGTGCACTTAAATTGGTTCGGTTGTGGGCACCACTAATTTTTCAAGGACAATAGCTGTATCTTTTAGGTTCTGTGCGTGAGCCGAACCAAAATTGTTTGTTTGCGAAGAATTACCACTTTATTAAATGTTTAATAAAAATTTTCTTTTTGACGGAATCGATTTACTTTCTTCGCCAGCAGTTAGCTAAGGTATTTAGCTTTCCATACATATGTTAATGTCCGCATCATATTTATTGAGCGCAAGTCATGAGTCAAAAACAAAAGTGTGACCGCAACCGGACCTGTTCCCCTATAGTATTCCAACTTTTAGAAAACCTGTCAACCATAGTCAAATGTCTGATATAAATACAGTGTTTTTCTCAGTGTCATTAATGATATTGTAATTTTATTATTGCAGCTGGAACAAGCAACATTTACAAATCCTGAAACTGGGGAAGATTTCTTCTTGGACGCTAGAATTACAAAGACAGCCTGGCTAAACAGAAATGATCATAAACATATAGACGATGTGAATCGTCGAACGATATTAATGACTGGTTTGTCACTTGAAACCGCAGAACCTTTACAGGTTGCTTATTATCCACTTAGAGGAAAATACGAACCACATTACGATTTTGAATGGGTAGGTAATATATTTTCATTAAAAATTCCTTTTTTTTTTAATATTACAATAGTTCTTTTTATGGATATACTACTAAAAAGAGGTTGTATAGAACTGATAAATAAATTTATCTGTGGCACAAATGATGCAATAATTTAATATATACAAAATAACACGATGTAGATAGTATACAGCAATATAATTCAATGCATATGTATGTGAAATATTATTTATAGGAAGTTCCTCATGCGACCAATACATCTCCTCCTTTCTTTTATGATCGGATTGCTACTGTATTATTTTATGTGAGTAGATATAATTTACTGTTTTAAAATAGAATATTCATCAATTTATTACATTGACAAAATTTTAATACCCTTATAGCAGCGGATATCCGTCGGATATCCAGAAAATATCCCTCGATATACCTATTATATATAGGATATCCTAAGGATCTCTGCTAGATATTTTCAGAATAGCTGAAGGTGCACTTCCATGGTAGTTTAAAATGATGATAACCTTGTCAATTATTAACAAAATTAAATTGTTCATAAATCATTGGAAAGCTTATAAAACTTGCCGTTTAATGATCCTATTTTGAAGCTTTTCTAATTAATAGAAACGGAGATTCATTGTGATATAGACAGGGGAATTTTTCGTTTTTTGGGAATTTTCATTGTTCAAATTTGGTGGGCTGCACTTTCTAGAAAAATCCTAATTTAAAATATCCTGAGAATATCGCGGAAATTTCAAAATTTATCGAATATCTTGAAGCTGTCCAAGGATATTGTCAGGACATTTTCAGGATATCCGGATGTTCGACGGATAGATGCTTATAGTACCAAGGTTAAAGTATTAATTTTAACGTGGGGTAAAATATTTTTATTTTAATTAATTTGTATAAGAGAGCGTAATATAGATACATGACAAAATGTTATTTTAATATATTTTCATTCACAGTTGAATAATGTTGAGAAAGGGGGTCAAACAGTTTTTTCAAAACTAGATGTTACATTGACACCCAGAACAGGAAGTGCAGCATTTTGGTACAATCTGAAACCAAATGGATATCGAGATTATTTAACCATGCATGCAGCCTGTCCAGTTACTTCTGGAATAAAATGGGGTATACTTTTTCAGTGTCTTAATGGAATAATCTGACTAATTTGTTTATTTAAATTAATAGTAACAAGTAAATGGTGTTAACAATACCAAACACAACTATATCTGTTGCCACTTTTTCCTCCTTTGCTGAAAATTTTCACTTTGACAATAATTTTTGTCCTACAAAAACCAGAAACTTTTTCGAAGAAATCGTGTTGTCTGACAAAATTTCAGGGAATAGGGAATTTGGAAAACGTAGACTTTTTGTCTATGCCTTTCATACAACATGTTTTCTTTGAAAGTGTCTGGTTCAATTAAAAAAAAATTGTCAAATTGCAAAATTTTCAGCAATGGACTATTCTTTTGTTTTTTGTTTAGATCTTTTATTAATTCATCTAAGGTTATTTCTTAAATAAAGTTAAAACGTTAGTATTTATAGAAAATAAAACATACTGTTAAATTAAAAAAACTAACAAAACTTTTTTATTTTTAAAATTATTAACAGCCGCTAATTTATGGATCGAGGAATCATGGCAAGAATTTCATCGTCCATGTACTTTAAAGAATCAACCACGTGATGTAGACTGGGAATGTTTACTTTATAAAAACGTAAATACTTGTTTTTTTTATTTAATCAAAAGTCTCCATAAGGTATCACATCGTCTATAATCTGTTACTCCAAATTCGTTTTAAATTTAATAATCACCATAACTTTTAAAGCGCTCTACGCTCTTTTAATCACTTTCTGCATTTCTAAGGATGACACGTTTAAAAAAGATTAGAATAATATTTTTCTTCTTTCTCCATGTTACTGAAAGTTTTATTTTAATCCAATAATCAGTTTTTTAATTTACACATTTAGCAAGAGACTGTTAAACAATTTTACAAAAAGCTTGTATTGTATCTCAAGCTACCTGATATCCCAGTATACATATCTTTCTTATATCTATATCTTAAACTGTATACAATCTGTGTCTCTCTATGCCGTAACAGACGAACAGCGTCACAGCTAAAAGCGTAACAGGCCTATAGCAGGCTCATTTCTTATATAGAACAATTTACAAGAATTAGACGATTTTGATTTATCTATTGAACTTTCTTTTTTCTCCAAGTTACTGACTGTTTTATTTATATGCAATAGTCAACTTCGTAGTATAGTTATTTAGCAATAGACTATTATTTATTAGAAATGAGAAAAAAATTCTTCTATTTAGACCTTTGGAAGTTTAGATAACCAATTTACCAATTTATCAATTTTCCACTTTAACTAATTTGACAAATTCATTTACCAATTTTCCAAATATTCCAATAACCAAATTACCAAATTTCCAACAAATGCCAATTTTCCAAATATTTCAATAACCAATTTACCAATTAGTATACCTATTTAGCAATAGACTATTATTTATCAGAAATCAGAAAAAATTCTTCTGTTTAGACCTTTGCAAGTTTAGATAACCAATTTACAAATTTTATATTAACCAGATTATCAATTTTCCACTGTAACTAATTTGACAAATCCAATTAGCAATTTTCCAAATGTTCCAATAACCAATTTTCTGATTCCTCCAACAATTGCCATTTTCCCAAATATATCAATAACCAATTTACCAATTTTCCAAGATTTCCAGTTTTACAAATGTTTCAATATCAAATTTACAAAATAACCAATTTCCAATTTCTCAAATTCTACAATATTCCAATAATTAATTTACCAAGTCTCCAATATAATTGCCAAATGTTCCAAAAACCAAATCACCAATATAACCAATTTCTTAAATAACCAAAATTGACAGTTTTTTAACTGTTCAAATTCTCCAAATATTCCAAGAACCAAGTTTTTCAAATGTTTTTCCAAATGTCTCAATAACCAATTGTTAGCTGACAGTAGAATAAAGACTATCTGCAAATGAATTTTTTGTATTTAACTTGAAACAATATTTACCCGTCTTTATTAAAAAATTATATTTTAGAAGTGAATAATTCGACTTTACAAATTCCGTTTTTATTTCATAACTGTAGAATTAAAAATTTTTGAAAGTATAATTAGGCTCATAAACTTTTAAATTCTTGAAACTATTCCCAGTATACCTACCTTCTTTATCTCTCTATCTGAAGCTACCTGCAATTTCTGTCTCCTCTATACCGTAACGGACGAACAGCGTAACAGCTAAAAGCGTAACAGGCCTATAGCTAGCTGATTTATCTTATAGGAATATTAATCTCTGCCACCCAAGGGTTTTTTATTCCCTCACATTTTTACCGTTTTAAAACTCATTAAAAATTATTTTTATCGTCGGACTCATATTAAGCACATTTGGTTTAAGAAATCTACAAAACAAGTATTATACATAAAATATTTTTTATGATTACGGGGACTGTGAAAGTGGCGGATCCTGAACCCTTGTATTTATATGAGAGAGAGGAAGAGATAAAACTAGAGACAACTTTAGTACTATCTCTCTCTATCCAGTGGCCTCCAGAAACCAAGTCTTGATCCGACACTGTTTCTATTTCATATATAACTCTCTCCAAAACCCTTGTCTGGATCCGCCCCTTGAATGTGATACCTTAAGACACATTTTTATTTATTTACACATATTTATTTATTTATTTTATTCTATAAATAAGATGTATGATTTAAGAGTAAAAATATATATTCTAAGAATATTTTCTGGTAGATATTCAGAACGCAGTCACATAGAGCAGAATAGGTTTTAGCCAATCAAAATTTAGTCTCCAGCGGCAAATATTATTCTATCACTAGAGACTAACTCGTGATTGGCTAAAGTATATTTTGCTAATCTGCTCCAAATATATGATCCCTTGTAATCTTAGAACTGGTTAGAAACGCATTTTAATTAGATGCGTTTATTTATATTTCAAAATATTTTTTTTTATTTTTTTTATTTTTACACTTCATTCGAGTAAAATTGCTATATTTACTTATCTATTAGAACAATAATGGATTTTCGCCTTCAAATGTGCCGCCAGAGTTCTTGAATATGTGTGAGATTCAAAAGAAGAAACGTCACGGTTAAAAATGACAAAAGCAAAACTTTTTCGAAGTGGAAAATGTTAAATTGTATCAAAACGAATTAAAATTAAACTTTCTTTTAAATTTGAAATTTATTGATTTTTATTATATACATTGCGTATTTGTAATTCTAGTCTTTTTATAAAAGAAGTTTAAAATATTTTTGAAGCATAAGGTAGTTCAAGTTCGGTGGGGAAAAATTCAAGATGGCCGCTTGCTGGGGCCTAAAAGTGCATTGTAGTCAATGGAGCAAAATCAGTTATTTAAAAATAAGTTTTTAAAAACAAATTTTTGAACCTATGTTTATTAGCAAATTATTTTTCTTTTATCGAAAGCTATTTTTTAAAATAATAAAATTTAATAAAATTGTTATATCAATTTTTATTGTTTTAAAAAATAGCTTTCGATAAAAGAAAAATAATTTGCTAATAAATATAGGTTCAAAAATTTGTTTTTAAAAAGTTATTTTAAAAAAACTGATTTCGTCCCATTGGCTTCCATGCAAAGCTGTGCTCCAGTATCCTCCATATTGGATTTTCCCCCACCGAACTTGAACTACCTAATTGTAATTGTTACCAACCTTATACTTACGTGTTTAATAGTAGTTAAGTTCATACAAAAATTATGAATTGTTGTGCCCATGCCCTATGGAAATATATCTTTATCAACAAAGATTCAAAGTAAACTAAAATGCCGACATACAGATCGGGCAATCATGCCTCTGAAAATTGCAACTTTTAAAGAAGAAGAGGCCTATCTTTTGACTTGTAATTATTTTTGCATAAAGACTGCTTTTCTTCACAATTAGTTCTGCATTTTCGTTCTGAAGTCTTTATAAAAAACAGTCTCATTAATTTTAAAAATTATCTAAATTAATAAATTTGTATATATTTAATTTATCTTGATATTATTCACAAGAAATGGTAAATAATTAATAAAACTCTTTCGAGAATTTGTGAAGCCCATCGGAAAAGAAACTTATTGAATAAAACATCTAGTGAATCGGAGTTTTTAAATAAGCAGATTAATAATTGACATTCTGAATAGTTTTGAATCGGTGTTATTTTTAATAATTGATTTTCTATTAATGCAAAATTTATTGAATCGGCTTTAACAATTATAAATCGGTTTGGAAATTTTGAGGTTAGATTGTCTTATTTTACACAAAATTTGGAATTTTTAATTAATTATTGAGATACGACTTAAATAAATTATGTGCAGGGCTGTTAGACTTGATAATACTTTTTAAAATTGAACAAATATATATACAATTTTTGTTCAACATATTTCTATAAAATAAAAAACACTTGAAAAATTAAAATGATTTGAATCGGAGTTAATCGAAAATTTCCTTTTAAGATAGCAGTTTCACTTGAGCTCATGTCCAATTTAGAAAAAGTGAATAGGTTTTTATTTCCGGGGCCTCTTCATTATTTTGAGAGTTTTGGCCCTGTTATATGAAGCTTTTTTGTTGTTATAATTCATAGGTTAGAATTTTGTGAATCACTAAATGTTCATATAAATAGTAAAAGTTTAAATAGTCCTTTTTTTGGTTTCTTGATTTTCGTGAATTAAAGTTTGGTGTAACCTTGCCAAAATATAAATATTGTAATTTTTCCAAGTTTTATTGTAAAAATTAAATTAAATTCGTCTTACCTATAGAAATTTCTGTCACTTGAATTATTCTTCGAGTCTCGTTATTTGCAAAATTTTTATTAAGTAAGATCCAATTAAATAAGAAATGTTAAAGGTAAATTAGAAAGATTCAAAGATTGCTATTTATAAAATATTTCTTTGATTGGTGCCCTCGATTTAACGTTAATATAAATTAATTAATAATCACCACAATGCAATAAGCACAAAATTCCAACGATTTCAAATAAGAAGGAACATAAAAAATTATTTAAAAAGTAAAAGCAATAGGCAATACATCTATTCTTTATAAGATTTTTACATTCGCATGTATTAATTTAAGATTTTCTCTCTTAAAAATGTCATATTAAAAACTTAAAAGAAATTATAATCTTAATCTAATAATTTTAATTGGATATATTAACATCGAAAAAAGATAAATCTTTTAAAAGTAATTTTAATTTTTCTAATAAGAATTGAATACATGTTTATTTTAATATAATAACCACATAACCTCAAAATCTATTATTTTATTACAGGAATTTCTTTTAATGAATCCAATAAATCTCTTAATCTGATAGCCTTGATCATTTCTTTTATTTCATGCAGTGCAGGGAGACGAATTAAAAAGCAATTATAGCGTGATGCAATTTTATTGGTCGAGTACAATGTTAATAATAATATACTTGGCAATTTGATCGGCAGTATGATCGATTTTATATACAATTATATACAATCCGACTCTTACCTTCAGTCGAGAAATTGATTTTATTCTTAAATCGGCTTATCACGGAAACCCTACATTATTATTGTTGTTCCAATTTCCAACAGATACACGACCTCTTAAAGCGCATTATAGGGTCCTTGTTCACAACGCTTCGTACAAATATAATATATATGTAAAAGGCGACGAATAGCAAAACCGGATAACAATTGAAGAACGAAGAATGGGTAAGAAACTTGAGAAAGTAGAAAGACGAGAAATCTATAAAGACTAGAAACAGTATACTCTTATTTTACACTCGACTGTCTTAAAGTTATCTGCATCGAGTTTATCCCTTAATTTTACTTTAATTCACCTCTAAATTACTCAATCGCTTATTAATCAACTCATTCATCAATTTACTCCATTAATAATTTAATTATTTCTCGTTCTCTTATTATTGTTATCGTGCACTTATGCCAACGCGATTTTAACACTTATAAATACGATATGATATAAAGGTACGATGGATATTTAGATAAATTCAAGCTCCAACGTTTAAACGTGAGAAAGTATACAGTCTTTCGAACAATCGTGCTTTGATTCCAACGCACAAGGTCTATTTCGCTTTTTCATCCACTTCTCGATTCTGTGCGAGTCCATGAGTCTTTTAAAACATTTCGGAGTAGGTACGGGGATTGAAATTAAACAGTATTTTTATTCTTAGAGTTAAAATGTTACAAGAACGCGAGGTTTTAAGTAAAGAGAATTATTAGTGTAAAAAATAAAAAGTTTGTTTACATTTTTTAAAATGACCGTAACTTCTGAACGGTTAGAGATAATTAAGTTTTCTTGGTGGCAAACAATTTAATAAAATAAGACCATTAAAATGTGTTATTAGCATTTTTAACACATTTTGTTAATTAAAAAAGTTATAAACTAAGTTAACTTTACGAGCGTGATGCCCAAATTGAAAAATTTAAAGATGAAAATAATCCTTACGTCACATTCTGTCATATCGAAAAAGAAAAACATAGGGCGCTCTATAAACTTTGCTAATAATTAAGAATTTGTTGTCCGTTTGACAGAAGTTTGTTGTCTGTCAGTCAGCTGTTAAAATCTGCGCGCGCCGATTTAGTTGTACTCCATTTTCACTTGCAGAGAACATGTTACACGTTGAACAATTCAGCAGAAATAATCACTTGTGAAAAGTGAGGTTAGGTTTCTAACTAGTTTTAGAATTGCAAATTAAAGAAAAACCAATTTGCATTTCTAAAACTAGTTAGAAACCTAACCTCACTTATCACAAGTGTTTACTTCGGTTCGATCGATCAACGTGTAACATGTTCTCTGCAAGTAAAAATGGAGTACAAGTAAATCGGCGCGCGCAGAATCTAACGGCTGACTGTCAGACAACAAACTTCTGTCAAACGGACAACAAATTCTTAATTATTACCAAAGTTTATTGAGCGCCCTATGTTTTTCTTTTTTGATATGACAGAGTGTAACGTAAGGATTATTTTCATCTTTAAATTTTTCAATTTGGACATCACGCTCGTAAGTTATCTTAATTTGTTTAAATATAACTTTTTTAATTAACAAAATATGTTAAAAATGCTCATAACAAACTTTAATGGCCTTGTTTTACTGAATTCTTTGCCACCAAGAAAACTTAATTATCTCTAACTGTTCAGAAGATATGGCCATTTTAAAAAATGTAAACAAAATTTTTATTTTTCAACTAACAATTGTTTTAACCTAAAACCTCGCGTTCTTGGAACATTTTAACACTAAGAATAAAAATACTACGTTTAATTTCAATCCCCGGACCAACTCCGAAATGTTTTAAAATTGGACACGCACATATATTAATATTTTTAATTGTTTTACATTAGAATTTAAAATAAGGCTGAAAGCAGTTTTACAAAACAACAGGATCTCTGTTACGGAATGTCTAATCCCAAAAATGCAGGTTAAACTTAAAAAGAAATAAAAAGCTATATTCGAGAAAGGGGAGGGATTGAGCAATTGACCTTTTAAATTTAGCCACAGCAATTGGTCTCGCTGGGAGTTTCCTCAATGATTTTTTCAAGAGTCTTCATTTGTAGGATATCGTTTAAATCCTTGATTCTGTCGATAGTGAATGAGCAAGGTGATCCGATCTCCTGAAAGAGGCCCTTTTTCAGGACAGACAGGTACCCCTAGCTTTGAATTACGTCGCTCATGTACTCTTCATGAAGGTCGAGAAGGTGTCGAGGAACATCGAGAGCAGTGTGGAGAGTGACGGTGACACCGCGATTAAGGCTGACTGCTGGATAGAAGACGCCGTAGAGATCCCGGAAGGCAACTCCTCCCTGAGGCTGATCGTTTACGAAGAAGCGAAGGGTGTGGGTCGTGTCTAAGTCTAATAGAACTCCGACAGTAGAACCTTGTTGAACACCTCCGTCTGTTCTCTGGGCGTGACCTCCGGCGTGCATGAACCAGGATCTCTGTCGATCGATGTACATGCTGTAGCCCTTATCGTCCTTTCCTACAAGAACACCAGACCCAGAGATTCATTAATTACTTGTAATGGAAGTGATAAAGGGTGCGAGATAGATTTTAGGGAGCAGTTAATTAAAAAGCCTCGCTAAATTTTCAGGGTGGATTTCCTCGTCCCTTTGATCAAATATTCTTATAATCCGCTTTCACGAATTCAATTTTTTTTTGCATCTTTCAGTGCACTTTAACCCTTCAAGGGACACAGTGAGGGAAAGAGAAGTTGGATTCATATCTGTTTATAATAAATATCGTATATTGGTGTTGAAACATATATCGGTCTCTCACTCTCCAAAATGAGAATTCACCTCTTTGTACATGCGTTTTGTAAAGGAGTTAGTGAGATAGAATAATAGAAAAAGAGATAGAAATGTGGATATTTAAATTCATGGAATTATTGAATTGAATTTAAATTGAAATTGACAAGTTAATAATTCTTCATAGCGAGATATTGGAAAATAGTCAGCAGATAGACAGTTTAAGTGGTGTATCTTAACACCAAAATAAATAATCCGTAACCGGAAATTAAAAAAGTTTAGTTAAAAACCTGCATTGTTTAAATAAATGAATAAGGATTCTATATGGATCTCCATATGCATCCCAATATGGATTTCCATATGCATCTTCATATGGATCTCCATATGCATCTCCATATGGATTCCCATATGCATCTTCATATGGAGTCCCATATGCATCTCCATATGGATTCCCATATGCATCTTCATATGGATCACTATATCGACGCCCCCCGTTGATAAAGTGTTTATTAAAAAGCCAGTGTAATAAAATGTTAATTTGAAAAACAGTAGAATAATGTTAAAGCAAGGTTATAAAGAATGTTATACAGAATGTTATTGCATATTTTAATTAATAAACAAGTGTATCCATCGTTCCGTTTAATTAACATTTGATGACAAAACTTCAAAAGACATTTGATTAAACAAACAGTTTAATAGAAATCATATCCAACAAAATTGGTTATAAAAATGACATTCCACTGTTTTTCAAATTAACATTTTATTACATTGGCTATTTAATAAACACTTTATCAACGGGGGGCGTCGATATGCATCTTTATATGGATCCCCATATGCATCTTCATATGTATCCCCATATGCATTTTCATATGGATCCCCATATGCATCTTCACATGGATCTCCATATGCATCTCCATATGGATTCCCATATGCATCTTCATATGGATTCCCATATGCATCTTCATATGGAGTCCCATATGCATCTCCATATGGATTCCCATATGCATCTTCATATGGATTCCCATATGCATCTTCATATGGAGTCCCATATGCATCTCCATATGGATTCCCATATGCATCTTCATATGGATCCCTATATGCATCTTTATATGGATCCCCATATGCATCTTCATATGGATCCCCATATGCATCTCCATATGGATTCCCATATGCATCTTCATATGGATTCCCATATGCATCTTCATATGGAGTCCCATATGCATCTCCATATGGATTCCCATATACATCTTCATATGGATCCCTATATGCATCTTTATATGGATCCCCATATGCATCTTCATATGGATCCCCATATGCATCTTCATATGGATCTCCATATGCATCTCCATATGGATTCCCATATGCATCTTCATATGGAGCTCCATATGCATCTCCATTTGGATCTCCATATATCCATATGGAGATCTATATATGGATCCCCATATATAGATCCATATAAGTTCCGCGTCGGATTCCATATGGGATTGATTGATTTCCAATCATCACCAAGCAACGGTATTGGGCTTTTCCAAATAAAAATACTCGGATAACTATTTATAAAAATCTTCTCTTTTAATAACTGAAAGCGTTTTACTATCCGTCGCTATATTTTTAATAATTTTTTTAATTTTAAATTTATTTCACAAATAATTCAGAAATATAGTTGAATGACATATACATTAAATAATTAATGTTAGTATATTTCCTATGATTAGAAAGTTACTTCTATTCCGTATATCTTTTATTCTTGTCATCTTCTGCCACTACAAAAGTCTTAGGAAACGAAAAATATTTACCTTTCCTCAAGTATTTATCAATGTTTGGTACTTTTGCTCAACTTACCCAACATTTGATCTCGAGAAACGTCACATCGAGCAATTCCAAAAGCGGGGTCGGTGTCACTGTGGTATCGATCAATTGTAAGTTCCCAATAGTGAACTCCTCGAGAGAATCCTGTTCCTGAAAGGACTACTCGGTGCTCGTATCCTTCGCAGGAAGCACTCATTGCATCCTCGGAGATAGAAACTTCCTGTGGTATTGTCGAGTCTCCTGTCGCCCATGAGAACCAAGCCACTGTAAATTTAAAAACAGGAGAAAAAATTTAATAAAATATCCAATCCTCCAAGGTCTCAGACACCAATTCTGTAGAACTCAATTTCATCTCAGTCTCTGTTTCTCCAACTTTCTTCATCATTTCAAAATTTAAAATCTGATCTCCGTTGATTTTCGTGAAAATTCTTCCAGGCTGATTATATATTATTCTTCAAATTAATCTACTAATTTTCATTTTCTTTAAAAACATTCCATATAATCTCTGAGTTAGAATATTAGAGATTATTAAAAAAGAAAATTGGAGGAAAGTACTGTAAAGTTTGTAGTGATTTTTGATGATTCTAATGGTTCGCTAGATTGTGTATAGGTAATGGGTATTTGAAATGCTTGAGTCGGGCGTTTCCGACTAATTTTAATATTCTAATTGATGGGGGAAAAAAGATTGAGATTGTCTATTGGGATTCGTAAGGCTTCAGTTTTCTTTGAATTGTTGTCCAAATCATACGTAATTGATAGATTGATACACAAGTACATTGTACTATATTGCATACAACTATAAATTATTAGTAAATATTTCAATTATAAGTTTATTACAAAAAATAAGAAATTTACACTATCGGCCAAAATTGTGGGACCACTGCCAAAAATGAGATTAAAAACATGACCATTTTAACATGACATTTACTTATAACTTTTGAACCAATGAGGATATTGTAATGTTCTTTGGCTTATTTTAAAGATAAAAATTCAAGGTCTAATTCAGCTTAATTTCCAATTTTTCCAACTACTTTTCTAGCAAATGCAGCCCACCAAACTTAAACAATGATAATTCACAAACAACGAAAAATTCACCTGTCTTTCAAATCTTCGTTTCTATTAATCAAAAAAGCTTTAAGCTAGGACTATTTGACGGCAAATTTTATCAGCTTTCCAATGGTCTATAAAAAATTTGTTTTTCCTAATTTCTAACACAGTTATCAACATTAAACGTTCATCTTGTTAATAAGATTTTTGTAAGTAGTCCCACAATTTTGGCCTACAGTGTATACGAGAAAATAAATTTAGAATTTTCACAAGTTTAGGACAGGAGATGGGACAATTTTACTATTTTAAAAAACTAAAATTGTTTCCAGCTTGAGTCTTGGACTTTTTTCATACGGAATGAAATCCTCAGAGGGATATATTTTATGACTGTAATGAATAGAGTTTTACGCTTTCACGCTTCCTGATTTTTTCAGAGACACTTGAAGCCGTACTTTGAATAAAAAAGGATTTACGACTTTTTTGGAGGATTTTACGATAACCCCTTGGCTCGAAGAATTACTTACCCTCAGCGGTCTGTAAACCTATCAGCTCAGAGTATTCACCTTCTCCCGCGCTGTTGAAAGCTCGCACCCGTGCATTGTACATTGAATGAAAGTGCAATCCGTCCACTGTGCAGATCGTCTCTCGTCCACAGTAAACTTCCTGCGGAAAGAAAGCACAAGTTTATGATAAAACTTTTAATATCGACTATAAAAAGAATTCTGAAGGGTGGTCTAATAAAGGCAAATAATTTACGCTACAAAACACACGAGGATAAAATCAAACAGTGAAGTTTTATGTATATCAAAATCGTTTCTGGCTCTAGTAGCATATTAAAGGAAAATTGTATAATATAAGATTACAAAAAAAAATTAAAAATGTTTATTAACCAATTACTGTAGTAATTAAATGACAATTAAATTTACAACGAAATATATTCAGCAAGTTATATAGCTTTTGTTGTCGAATTATTGGGACAAATAGACATTGTGATGAAACAGACGAATAATCAAACCTTAATGAGAAATTCTCTAATCTACTTGAATTCGACTGCAGCAGACATTCAACGACACTGCAAATTATTGACAATGTTACCGTATTGATATTGCCAGCAATCAATTGAATGTCGTGTTTGAAAGACTCAATAACTTAAATAACATGAAATCTTGTCAAAACAATATTTCCCAGACAAAGCGATTATTGTATTGAGTATACATTTCGTCAATTTAAACAAAAGTTTTATTCTGTAACTCTTCTGTTCTATTTTATCTGTCTATATTCTACTTCCATAATTCTATTCATCAATATAAATGAATCAGTTGGTGCAGAAACAGCACAAGTACATTTTTTTTAAATTCATTTTTTGTGTGGAAAATTTATTTATAGATGGATCAATTAAATTGTCTAACTCGGAGAACTATATTGAAAATTTGAATATTGTTAGAAGTTCCTTAGAGAAAACTATACAAAAAACATTGAATCCTGTTAAAAGTCTAGCAGACTACCAAATTTTACTTCAATCGACCAAGCCGTTCCAAAGTTATGCCCGTACGAATATTAACAACAGACAAACAGACAGACAGACATAATCTTTGTTTTCTACATACAATACTTTTATTTTTTCATTTATTCCCAAAATTGCGAACAAATATATTTCTAAAATTCGTCAAGAAGCAATTGTTATAAAAATTTAAAAATGCAAAAGCTTGAATTTAATTCATAATGATATTATTTTTGGGTTGGTTAATAAAACTTCTACTCACTACAAATTACATTAATTCAGTAAAATAATATTTTATAATTTACAGTGTATTGAGTTTAATGCACATAAACGAAGATTATTCATTTTAATCTCACATTCGTGTGAAATATTCATGTTAATTTATATAAAGGGAGTCTTGAATGGTTTATTAAAACAGCGAGACTTCCCATTGTGTTATATCTTAGCAGTGAAGAAGGGAGACATTGAAAATTTAGGGTTTAACATTACATCTGGAGGAACCTATAAATCATGGGGCTTTTGATTGTCTCCGTTTCCCTGTTTCGATAACATTCATATCGCAACATTCTCGGGGGATCTTGTCTTTTCAGTTTTCAATTCAATATTTCATCTTCTAATCTAAATTATACCTTCTGCTTTCATAAACTGCTATTATGATTATTTTATTATTTCTTTCTTTTTTAAACATAAAAAATAATCCAGTTAGTATAAAGTAAAAAATATAATTGTTTTTCTTGCTGTTTCTAAGTAATTCTGGAAACTTTATAAATTTGTAACTTTATTTATTTGTAATTACAGTTTGAAAATTTCAACTCACCCTGAATTCTCCGCCGCAGCCGTCATCCAATTCGAGAAGATAACCTTCAATTGCAGGACCTCTTTGTCCGCAACCAAGTGGAGGTTGCCAAGCAATTGTAACGCTGTTGTTTTCGGAACTGCATTCTTCCGGTACAAGAAGTGGTGCCCCAGGCGCTAGAATTCCAATTCAATTAGAAACTCCCACCAACCTTCTTTGTGAAAATTCAATTAACAACTATATGAGTTCACTAAAGAAATCAATCCAATCTCGCAACTATTCACACTGGGAGATATAATACTATTGTAATGTGCAATCATTATAAAGCCTCTATGTGCCTTTTGTACCAACTTCTATAGCTCTTAAAACCTTTTCGAAAATTGCAACTTCTTCCTACTTTCATTTTCGACTTAATGTATTTTCTATTATTGTACATTATTTCCTAGACGTCAAAGAGTATTTAAAAAAAAAAAACCATTGTAATGAAAAAATACAACATGGAAATTCAACTTTCATTTTAGATCAATTTTATGTGACCGAATTTCAAATCCATATTAATATTTAAATTTTCAATAGACATAACCTCTTTTCGTATTTTTTGATTACCTGCAATAATTCGTATTTTTTCAATATAGTTTGACATCTTTCTAATTCTTATTCGATATAATATTTATTTTACATAATTTTGTTCTTAGCTCAAATTTACCCAAATTTTTGTTAACGTTGATAATAATACTGTTTACTCGAATTTACTGGAAAAAATCGTGAACAGAATATTTTGTGGATTTAGAAACTAATTCACTACTTTTATTCTATTTAATAATTATAGCATCTTTAACAACTTTTATGGCAATGATCAACATTGTTCAATTTGAATTTTTAGTTAAAATAGAATTTGATATATAACCTCCAAATACACTAAAAGACGTTTTGCGTAAGGTCAAGATATTCAAGATTAACTCGATATCGATCAATTCGATTTTTTTCTTGGGCCTGCGCAGAACGTTCTTCAACGTATTTGGAGGTTATGTTTAAAAATCTTTTTTTAAAAATATGCTAATTAAACAATACTTTTCACCACAGATAGTTATAATCTAATATTTGAAAAATATTTTTAATTTTAAACTCACAATAATAATCATTACGACGCAACGTTTGACGCATTTATCTGATTGAACCCTAAAGTTTGCTCAATTATATGAGGTATATTTATATTTATTTTAGATAAATTTAAATAAGTTAAAACGAAACGTATGCAAAGTAAATATTATATCGAATTGAGATGAGAAAAAATGAGAATCATAGTAAATAAAAATTCTACGAAATATAAATTATAGTAAGGATCAAAAGAGATTATGTCGTTTAAGAATTCTTAAATTCGGTCACTTAAAATTTACGGAGTGTCTAAATCGCCCGTTTACGGGCGAAATAAGAGCAATGAATTAGTTCGCCCGCTAGAGATTTATAGAGAGGAGGAAAACGGGCAAAATAAGAGAAATGAATTACTTCGCCCGTTAAAGAAAAAAAAATTACTAAATATGTGTTTCAAGACTTGTATACACAGAATATTATAACATTTCACAACAAATCCAGGCACATAACCTCCATTTCTGAAGTTTAACCAGAGTTTAACAAAAACAAAAATGTATCACGATAATAATTTCCTAAATAAGCGGGAATTTTTAAATAATCTAATAAACTACTTTGAATATTACATTCGTTAATTTGTATGTACATTTTCTTTAAAATTAACGTAATTTGCATTATGAAAATGTATATCTTTTTAAACAAGATAATTTAAACATTATGAAGATAAAAGCTTGATCTGTGAAGAAAATTTGCCTCCTAGAGAAATACAATTGAATTATTACTAGCAAAACAAACTTTGCATTGTTGTTGGTGATTTAAAACTATAAATTTTTACAAATTCAAATAATGAAAATGACGAAATTGAAGAATTTATCTGAAAAATGACGAAAATAGAAAACAAAATTAAAAGAATGGCTACTTAATTAAACAATTAAAGAAAAATAGTTTAGAAAATTAAACAGTAAATATTAAATATAAACAAAATAGTTAAAAAATTGTAGGAATAACTGTTTGAAATAATTGCAAAATAAACAACTGGATTGAAAATCGAAAAAAATAATTGAAATTGAAGAAAATAATAAAAATTTGAGGAAATAAATTGAAAATTTAAGCATTACATTAAAATTTAAAAAAATAACTTATAATTGAAAAAACAAAAATTACAAAATGACGAACATAATTTACAATTGAAAAAAAATTTAAAATGGGTACATTAATACAAAACCGAACAAATCAATTTAAAAAATCAAGTAATAATTACAAAATTTTAAGATAATAATTGAAAATGGCAGAAAATAATAAATAACTGAAGAAAAAGGTTAAACATTCACTAGAATAATAGGCAATTAAAAAACAAAATTAAAATAACTAAACAAGAAATACTAATAATAATATTTTAAATATAATATTTAAAAATCAATTAATATAAATAAAATAAATATTTATTTAGGATATAATTTATAATATTTTAGAATTAAAAAGAATTGCAAAAAATACTTGAAATTAAACAAAATAATTGCAAATTTTGCAAAATTAATTGAAAAAAAATGAAATTAATTAAAAATTGGGAAAAGTAATTTAAACAATCATAAAAATGTTTTAAACATAAAGAAAATAATTTAAATTTGAGAAAAATACTTAAGAATCTTAAAAGTAAATTTAAACAAAATTGAATAATGATAAATTAGAGAAAATAATTGAAAATTGAAGAAAATAATATAAAAAAATAATATAAATTATTAAATAATTGAAAAGTCAGATAAATAGTTAACAATTTTTGAAATTATGAAACAAATGTAAAGAATTGAAAATTGAAGGAAATAAATTTGGAAAATAATTGTAAAATATTTTAAAATTTTAAAACTTGACGAAAATAATTAAAATTTGATACAAATAATGATAACTTGTAAAAAATAAATGACTTTTAAGTGTGATATTTGAAAAAACTACAGAACTTTTTTTTAAATAAAGAAAAAATAATTGAAATTTGAAAAAATACACGAAGATCTTAGAAATCAATTAAAAAAAGAAAATAATTAAAAATTGGAGAAAAGAATTGAAGAAATAAGCTAAAAATAATTGAAATTTAAGATAATTAATAAACAAATTTTGAAATTATGAAAACAAATAAAAATATTTTAAAATTGAAGAAAACCATTGAAATTTTAGAAAAATTCTTAAAAATCTTAGAAAATAATTTTAGAAAAAGAGAATAACTAAAAATTATAAAAAAAAGACTAAAAGAATGCTGAAAATAATTGAAATTTATGATAATTAATAAAAAGTTTTGGAAATTATGAAAACAAATAAAAATAATTAAAAATTGAAGAAAATAATAGAAATTTGAGAAAATTACTTGAAAACATTTTAGAAATTAATTTTATAAAATGAGAAAAACTAAAAATTGGAGAAAAGTCTGGAAGAAAGCTAAAAATAATTGAAATTTACGAAAATTAATAAACAAATTTTGAAATTATGAAAACAAATAAAAATATTTTAAAATTGAAGAAAACCATTGAAATTTTAGAAAAATTCTTAAAAATCTTAGAAAATAATTTTAGAAAAAGAGAATAACTAAAAATTATAAAAAAAGACTAAAAGATTGCTGAAAATAATTGAAATTTATGATAATTAATAAAAAGTTTTGGAAATTATGAAAACAAATAAAAATAATTAAAAATTGAAGAAAATAATAGAAATTTGAGAAAATTACTTGAAAACATTTTAGAAATTAATTTTATAAAATGAGAAAAACTAAAAATTGGAGAAAAGTCTGGAAGAAAGCTAAAAATAATTGAAATTTACGATAATTAATAAAATTTTTTGGAAATTTTGAAAACAAATAAAAATAATTAAAAATTGAAGAAAATAATAGAAATTTAAGAAAAATACTTAAAAAAAATTTTAGAAATTAATTTTATAAAATGAGAAAAACTAAAAATTGAAGAAAAGTTTGGAAGAAAGCTAAAAATAATTTTTTACGATAATTAATAAACAAAATTTGAAATTCTGATAACAAATGAAAATAATTAGAAATTGAAGAAAATATTTGAATTTTCAGAAAAATAGTTAAAAATCTTAGAAAATAATTTTAGAAAATGAGAATAATAATTAACAATCGAGAAAAATAATTGAAACATGATAAAATTAATTCAAAATTGAAAAAAATAATTAAAATATGCTGATTATAATTTAAGATTGAGAAAGAAAATTAAATTATGATGAAAATAATTTAAGTATAAAAAATTGAAAACACTCAATAAAAGTTAAGAGAAATAACGAAATAACGAAAATTGATGAAAATAATTGCAATATCGGATAAATAATTGAAATTTTTATAAGTAATGACAAAATAATGAATATAATTATAAATTGATGAAAATCAAGAAAAATTGCAGAATTTATTTTTAAGCAAAAGAAAATAATTAAAAAATCGTGATATAATAGAAAATTGATGACAATAATCTAAATTTGAGATAATAACTGAAAATTTAGGGAATTAATTGCATGTGTATATATTTTAAACTTCTTCAAAGACCATAATAATTTTTTAAAGCATTTTTCGAAACTTTTTTTTTACCCAAATGACATTTAAAAACCAGCACAACAAAATAAAATAACAGGGACTAACTTCACTTCAGTTTTTAAAACGTGGACAGAAAAATATGAATAAATATTAATACTAACTAACTTCACTTCAAACTTTAAAACGTGGACAGAAAAAGATGAATAAATATAAATACATACTAACTAACTTCAGGAGTTTATAAGGAAATTATTATTATTTAATAAATGATAATTTTCTTAATTTTTCAATTTGCAATTATTTTCTTTAAATTTAGTATTTCTTGTTTAGTTATTTTAATTTTGTTTTTTAATTGCCTATTATTCTAGTGAATGTTTAACTATTTTCTTCAGTTATTTATTATTTTCTGCAATTTTCAATTATTATCTTAAAATTTTGTAATTATTACTTGATTTTTTAAATTAATTTGTTCGGTTTTGTATTAATGTACCCATTTTTAAATTTTTTTTTCAATTGTAAATTATGTTCGTCATTTTGTAATTTTTGTTTTTTCAATTATAAGTTATTTTTTTAAATTTTAATGTAATGCTTAAATTTTCAATTTATTTCCTCAAATTTTTATTATTTCCTTCAATTTCAATTATTTTTTTCGATTTTCATTCCAGTTGTTTATTTTGCAATTATTTCAAACAGTTATTCCTACAATTTTTCAACTATTTTGTTTATATTTAATATTTACTGTTTAATTTTCTAAACTATTTTTCTTTAATTGTTTAATTAAGTAGCCATTCTTTTAATTTTGTTTTCTATTTTCGTCATTTTTCAGATAAATTCTTCAATTTCGGCATTTTCATTATTTGAATTTGTAAAAATTTATAGTTTTAAATCACCAACAACAATGCAAAGTTTGTTTTGCTAGTAATAATTCAATTGTATTTCTCTAGGAGGCAAATTTTCTTGACAGATCAAGCTTTTATCTTCATATAATGTTTAAATTATCTTCTTTAAAAAGATATACATTTTATGCCCCTCTCTATAAATCTCTAGCAGGCGAACTAATTCATCGCTCTTATTTCGCCCGTAAACGGGCGATATAGAAACGTTGTAAAATTTACACGAAGTGAAATTTGAGAAATTTGTATAGTATATTTTAATAATATAGTATAATAAAAAACGCATAGTGTAATAAATTATTATAATTACTCAAAACTTTTAAAATTCTACAAAAGAAAATAATACACAACATAAAGCAGAAAAGAAGAAAGTTAGTATATGTAAACAGAGGTTAGGTTATCTGCATTAATTTAAACAAATACAAAGCAACTATTTATTTTAATTATAAAGTCAAAAATGATTTAAACTGAAATAATTAATTTAATATTACGTAAAATGTGTATATCTGTAAAAAGTTTGCTTTTAGAAAACTTTCTGAAATCTGTAAAATCTTCTGGTTTTTCTCGCGGCAAAGTTTGTAAACTAAAGTTCACTCTAAAATCTACAACTTTCTTTTGATAATTAAAATCAGTTGCCAAAATACTCGACACCTTTTCAAGAGAAGATTTTAGCGAAAGGCAATTTGGCGCCTTTGGAACCGGAAGTTTCTTTTAGACTTCACCCTTTGCGCTGGAAAGGATCATTTCGTCATATTATTTCTTTAGTTCATGAGTTTTAATGACTCGCTTTTAAAAGTTAAATGAGCAACGCGGATCTTCAAGTTCCAAAAAGTTGCGAAAGCAACAAAATATAATTATTTCAAAGTATGTTGAATTAAATGTGAATTAAATTAAGATAAAAAAAAAATAAATAAATAAATAAATTGAAAAGGAAATTCTAAAAAGTAAAAAAATCACGATAATTTAAAGATCTTAAAGAAAATGGAAGATAAAAAATAAAATCTAGAGCAGAATAAATGAGATGTTGTTCAAGAGATTGAGAGAAAGGGTATTTGATTGTCGACTATTGAATATTCAGTATTACAGCAAGAAGTTTGTTGATTGGCCTTTATAAACTCAATATAGTACTACTACTCGTGTATACATCTATTAAATTTGTATCTTTCTCGACATTCAATATTACTAAAAGAAAAAAAAAATTATTTGTAAAAGTCTCGATTTCCGTTTTCACAAAATTAACTCTTCATGTAAATCTCAATTTCCTAGAAAATAAGAAATCTACGTTCTTCGCAAAAATCTAAAAACAATTTTTTATACTGTTCCATCTAACAAAATTTTATTTATTCTAGAAATTCTATAATAAGAAAATAAAGTGTTTGAATTATAATATGAAATTTATTTGTATTTAATTCACAATAATAAAATTTAAATTATTATCGGTTTATCTTTTCCTTTTCAACTTAGGGTGAAGTCACATGCGCAGTATTAGAGTATTTTGTGACCTGATGAGGACATTAAAAATATCGAAACATGTTGTCATTTAACAACAAATAATAAATCATTTTTGAGGTTTTTTCGTGATATATTCGTTAAAAGGCCTGTTAAAAAGTACTACCACAAATTTAAATTACGAATTGTAAAAATTATCTCTCAAAGGTTAAATTGAATTTAAATTGAGTTAAAATTATAGTTAAAAGTCTTCTCAATTTTATTTAAAACATATTTCAAAATACTGGAGCAGAAAGTTTTTTTTTTTTTAAATTAAACTTTAATTGGAAAATTTTGTGCTCTCGTGATTTTATTATTTGTAGGAATATAATAGTTTTGTAGATAAGAAACAATTGAATTGTTTCTTTTGTCTAAACGAAGGAAAGTAGAAGGAAATGATTACGAGAATTGGTGAAGTGAGGATCTTGTGGGACATTTAGTTACAAGCACTAACGAGACTGTAAATTGATTGGTTCTAGAAGAGGAACTTCCCTCAGACTCTAGTTTTTCCCTTCCTTCTATCTGACCCTTTTCCTGGTCCCTTCTACGTACATCAAATTAACGTACGCAACAGGGCAATGTAATCAGAATTTGAAAGGATTACGTGAAAGCCCGTAGAAATCCGTATTTACATCTTCGTATATAAATTAGAATTTAAAATTAAATTTGATAATTAACATCTCTCTGCAAGAAGAAAATATAATTACTTTCTTTAAATACACTCATTCCGTAAATTGTTTAAATTCTTTGCATTTCGTTGAAAATTCATAATCAACTGAATTTTTTCCTTGGGTCTGTATTAAAAATGTAATTTGTAAAAAAAGTACATAATTAAGATGATTATTTTCTGATTTCAGTTTTCATAGTGTTCATAACATTGAAATTTTTATTATAGAATTCCTATTTAAGGTATTAGTCGCGTAAATGCTCCCGCAAAACTCCCGCAAAATAAAAAGAACAAAAAATAAACTTTTATATCAACTCTCTTGCTTCCTTGTGACCTCTTCTAATGTAATATATGTAATTTTCACGTTTTTGAGTCAGGTACTATAAGTTATCGTGATGTATTACTCACACGTTTTCGACATTTTTCAATGAAACCACGTGAAAATGAAAAATTATGAATTTTTAAATTATTGTATTTTTTATACGGCGTGGTGAATAAAATTAATTTTTTTTTAAAGGATTTATTTTATCTCAATGTGTAACTTAGTAGTTTTATTTGAAAAACTGACGACTTGTTTTTTTATAATTGAATATAAGAGACATTTTTTACATGCATTTTATGCTATTGCATGTAAAAGGTATAAACTTTGAATTAATATTTTGAAGCTCAGAAGTGGTCAAAATTAATAGGATAGATCTCATTTCATAGATAAATACCTCATGAATACAGATACAAAGTTTTAAAAAAATCTGACGAAAATCATTTTACGCGACTAATACCTTAAAATAGATTTTTTTTATTACCAATTACCACTTGAAATAATTTTTATTTATTCGATTTATAATTTATTCTGTTTTCTAAATAGTAGGTTTGATATAATTTTTTTAATTTACAGAAATATTATTTACTATAAATTTTAATTTCCCGAATGGTAATTTATTACAATTATTGTTTACTGGAAAAATTACATAACCTAAAATTCCTTTTTTTACGAATCGCCAATTAACATAGTTTTTATAATTGGAATATTCAAATAATTAAAATTAATTTAGAATAAGTATTATTAAAGAGTATTAATTTTTTTTTCTTTGTCATAATTTTTACATTTCCGAAATAACAATATTAAAGGAATATTGTATCAACATTACACTACAGTATTGGCAAAATTGACATACGATGTTGCCTCAATATTACATGCTTATTATATTTCTAATTATTTTGTAATTTTGTAGTAACTTTTTAGTAATTTTTTATATTTTTAAGTTAAATTTATTTATAACCCTCCTAGAAGAAATCGATTGACCACAATTTGCAACAATTCAAAGTTAGAAATTTATTAATTGTTTTTAATTGTCGCTAATTGGTTTTAAACTCTGTTAATCGTTTCCAATCGTTTCCTATCGGGAGACTCAATATGTCGTCACTTTTCTAGCCTAACGTTAGTTGTTTACTTATTTACCGGTAGAACATGTGCTCGTGGTTTTCAGTAATCATGCGTGTTTATTAATTTTTTGGGAGAAAGTGATTGCGACAATGGCCCTGTTCTCATTAAAGTGATTATTAAAAAGTGGTAGTGTTATAATTTTATAAGAAATTTGAGGTATATCTGAAGTGATTGAAACTTTTGTGCACAAGTGAATTTACTAAGAATATATTGTCTTTTTTGTATATTTTTCTTCTTAATTTAACTTATTCTGAGTCCTACACTTCCACAATTGTGTACAATTAATAAAATGTGTAATTGTCTTAAGTGTTTCACAGTTTTTAAATTGACACTTGGAATAACCTCAAACTGTGAAGAATTTATATACAAGTAATGTTTGATTAAAACACATTTTTTCTCATTGTCTTTTCAATTAAAAATCTACTTTTTATTAAGTTGTATAAATGTAACATTAATGTTTTATTTTCTTTATTACATAAAATTAATGTCTAATCAATATTTAATTTATTACTATAATACCTAGAGTCGATATTTTATCGATATTTTTTTAATTTCATTTTTCAGTCTTCAATTGTTTTTTAATATATTAATTAATTCTCGACTTTTTTCAATTTTTGAATATATTTAAATTCCAATTCCATTCTTCATTTTGCAATTATTTTCTTTAAATTTAATATTTCTTGTTAAATTTTTTCAATTATATTTTTCAGTTGAATTTTGTTTTGAAATGACAATTATTATCGTAATTTTTCACTTATTTTCTTTAATTTTTCAATTTTTCTCATCATTTTTCAACTATTTTCTTCAACTATTTATTATTTTTAGCAAGTTTTAATTATTTCCTACAATTTTTTCAATTTTCAACTATCATAAAGTTTTATAATTATTCTTTGACTTTTTTTTGATTATTTTCTTCAATTTCAATTATTTTTTTCAGTTGTCTAATAATCTAGTCATTTTATAATTTGAATATTAGGTAATTTTTTGTTAACAATTCTTTAAAAAATGTAAAAAAGTTTTTTGTAATTTTTTTGTGTTTATTAGTGTTTTAATTGGTGTTTTTATATTTTTTCTACCAGCCTGAAGAGGATAACGAATAATGTTATCGAAACGTTGCTTAAAAAAATAAAAAGCATAATATGACATAAAAAATGTTTTTATGTTATCGTCTTTACCTTCCTTGGATCAAATTTATTGCTTCGGCTTTTCCTATATTAATTTGGAAGGAAATTTATATTTTTCTACTGAAATCTAGTCATTTCTTGAATTTTGTTTTCAATTATCAATTATTTTCGTCATTTTGTAATTTCTTTTCAATTATCAATTATTTTTTCAAATATTAATTAAATTCTTAAATATTAAATTTATTTCATCATTTTTTTTTTCTCTTCAATGTCAATTATTTTTTTTATTTTCAATCCAGTTGTTCAATTTTCAATTATTTCCAACATTTATTCCTACAATTTTCAACAATTTTGTGTAAATGTAATATTTATAGTTTAATTTTTTAAACTATTCTATTTAATTGTATAATTAAGTAGCCATTTTTAAATTTTGGTTTTAATTCTTAATTACTTTTGTCATTTTTCAGATATTTTCTTCAATTTTACAATTATTCTCATAATTTTTTAACCATTTCCTTCAACTATTAACTTTTTCAGCAATTTTCAATTATTTCCTACAAATTTTTCAATTTTCAATTATTATTTTTCTCTTGAATGTCAATTATTTTTTTCGATTTTCAATCCAGTTATTTAATTTGGAATTATTTTCAACATTTATTCCTATAATTTTTAACATTTTTGTTTGAATTTAATATTGATTGTTTAATTTTTAGAACTATTTTGTTTAATTAAGTAATTACCCAGTTATTGAATTTTGTTTTCAATTGTCAATTACTTTCGTCCTTTTGCAATTTTTTTTCAATTATCCATTATTTTCTCCAAATTTAATTTAATTTTTCAATTTTCAATTTACTTCTTAAATTTTCAATTTCTTGCCTCAATTTTTTATTATTTTTTTCAATTATCAAATATTTTCGTCATTTTTCATATATTTTCTTTAATTTTTTAATTACTCTCATAATTTTTCAACTATTTCCTTCAACTATTAATTTTTTTCAGGAATTTTCAATTATTTTCTACAAATTTTCCAATTTTTATCTATTATTATGAGATTTTATAATTACCTATTATTTGATTTTTTAAATTATTTTGTTGGTTGTCTTTTACAAAAACCATTATGAGTAACCTATCTGTTTTGCTCTTCTAGTTTTAATAAATTGAAATTTTACAATTTATTTTATTTATTACAATTTAAAAACAACAAAATTGATTCTGCATTTACAGAGATCAGGCTTCAAAATTTAAAAATTACCGCCTAGATAGTGCTGCGACTGCATTAAACTATTATCGATAGAAAACAATTCGGAACGATTGCGGGACTGATTTTATTTAATCGTGTTCAATCGGGAATACACGATTAAGAAACACGATTAAAGCCAATTGAAGTTTTTTTTCTATTGTTTTTAATTAAATCCAATCGATTTCTTGTAGGAGGGAAGTTACACTTAAAATTAAATCCCATACATAATTTTGAACAATTTTTCAATCGCTTTGTTCTTTTTCTAGTTATTTTTCTTAAAATTAAAAATATTTTTTACTTTTCAGTATTTTTTTTTTACTTTTTCTAGTTATTTTACTACATTTAGTTTTTTCAGGAGTTATAATGGAAAACCTAGATTATAATATAATTAAAAACAAACTTACTACAATTTAACCCAAATTATAAATTGCCTTTTTCTGGTAATTATTATTAAATTATTTCTCGATTGCGTGCCACTGAAACTTATTTTTCTTCGAGGGTAGAAAAGCAGTCGGAAATGACAGCGGCAAGATCATTTGTCACGACAAGGAAATTTCTTTTCTGTCTAATAAGATATATTCATACATGGTCGTAAACTTCTATATTTCTTTTGACATTGTAATTTATTCTTTGTCATGATATCTTTACTAATCTAAAAGTTATTTATACCCACAATTCTATCTTATGACAATATTTCTTAGAACCAAAAAAAAAAAGATATTATTTTGTAAATTTTATTATTTCTTCCCAATATTATTTTTAATTTATGTTGTTGTGCAAAAAAGGCAAATCAACATACAATCACGTTGCGATTGTAAGGAATAATCATATTATTACAATTTTTCTCTTTAAAGTCAGAAAACTTTTTCAAATATACATGAAGAAAAATTTCCTATTTGCATGTGAATTTGAAAAATTAGAATTCCAGCAAGATTTTGTTTGAAATTATGGATTTTATTGACATTTGTGATTAAGTTATAAACGTGACGACGGTTTGAAGCAAATGCAAACAAGATAGATGTGCCAAGTGCATTTCCTTCTTTGAATGATTGGATCTAAAGCCGATAGGGAATTAAAATCGATATCATTGGAGAACCAGGTGCTTCCATGATAAATTTCACCATCGTCCTTTGAGAGACAACTGTCTGACCAAAGCTCTATCACTGCTACTGTGGCCACTATACATTTTCCACTGGCATTCAGTAGTAACGGTCAAGCTTTAGTCAGACAGATCGTTTCTTTCAACTGCATAGCGTTTCTTTCAACTGCATAGCATTTCTTTCAACTTCACAGCGTTTCTTTCAGCAATTTCATTAAAAATACATTTTTGTGCAAGCAATTTCACTTAGATTTTAAAATGAAAATTTATTCATTTTTATTGAAATCGCTCTTTCAAGACAGATGGAAAAATTCTTTATAATTCAGTTAATAACAATGAATTATAATGGTTTAATAATGGATTCAATAATTAGGTAGGATTCCGAGTAGTAAAAAATAAGAAATTATGAAAAATACTTTTCAGGGGCGGCGACTTGTGTATGGTACGTCTGCAAATTCCAAAGAGCAAAAAAGTCGACCTGTAGAATTCCATATGGCAGAATTACAGACAAAAATAAATTTTTTAATAAGAATGTGGATAAATAAATTTGCAATAAATAAATTTAACTAATTTGTTATTGAAGGAAATAGTTGAAACTGAAAAAGTTTTATTTGAAAAAATTACAGAAAATAATTGAAACTTGCGGAAATTGACTTTAAAGGTAACAAATTGAAAAATAATACAAATAATTATAAATTGAAGAAAATTTTTGAAAATTGATGAAAAATAGTTGACAATTGTAGCAAATAATTAAAATCATAAAAGAAAAGAATTGTTAAAAATTTAAGAAACTTTTAAATAATTTTAAATTTACTGTTCTCAAAGATTCAAGAAAAAAATTGAAACTTGGGAAATAGAATTTAGAAATGAAGGGGAAAAATGAAAAAAAAATGAAAATAAAATTAAAGAAACTTTTGAAAAATGATGAAAATAGTTGAGAATTGTAGCAAATAATTAAAATCATAAAAGAAAATAATTCTTATAAATTGAAGAAAATGTTAAATATAATTTTAAATTTACTATTTTCAAAGAGTGGATGAATTAAATTTTTAATCAATTATATTTCAAATTAATTGAAGTTCGAAGAATTATAATATATAATTGTAATTGAAGTCTTGTTTATCTCAAATATATTCTTTAATTTTTACAAATTTTTATTATTTTCTTCAATTTACAATTATTTCTATCAATTATTTTATTATTAAATTTATTTTTCAATTAATTTTAATTCGATACTTTTTGTTATTTTCAATTATTTTTTGATTAATTCTCTAATTTTTTTTATTATTTATCAAAAATTTTAGTTATTTTTTCAATTTACAATTATTTTCATCATTCTGCAATTATTTTCTTATATTACAAATATATGTTGAAATTTTTTCAATCATTTTCCACAAACAAAAATTATTTTCTTCAATTTTTAATTACTTTTATTACTTGACAAATATTTTCTCCAATTTTGTATTATTTTTATTATTCTTTAATTAATTTCCTAGATTTTAAAATATTTTTCTCAGATTTTAATAATTTACTTCCATTTTCAAATATTATTGTTATCATCGTGCAATCAATTTCTTCAATTTTCCATTATTTATTTCATTTTTCAAACATTTTGTTTAATTTACATTTTCTTTTATATTTCCGTAATTATTTTCTTTACCTTTAAATTAGATATATTAATTATTTTTCAATTGATTTCCTAAATTTTTGTTTATTATCTGAATTCTAAGTTACTGTATTCACGTTTCAATTTAATACAAAAAATTTCAATTCTTTATCTCAAATTTCCAATATTATCTTCAATTTACGATTATTTCTATCATTTTTCCATTACTTTTTGTCATATTCAATTATTTTTTAATTAATTTTTAATTTTTATATAATTTATCGCAACTTCCACTTATTTTTTCAATGTACAATTATTTTTACCATTCTGCAATTTTTTTTCTATCATTATAAATAGATGTTGCAATTTTTTCAATTATTTCTCAAAAAGTAAATTTTTTTCTACAATTTCTAATTATTTTTAATAATTTGCAAAAATTCTGTCGAATTTTTTATTATTTTCATTAGTCTTCAAAAAAGTTCCTAGATTTTAAAATATTTTTCTCAAATTTTAATAATTTTCTTCAATTTTTAATTATTTTTATTAGTTTGCAAAAATTGTCTCAAAT
Source organism: Ganaspis brasiliensis (assembly GCA_037103525.1). Lineage (NCBI taxonomy): Eukaryota > Metazoa > Arthropoda > Insecta > Hymenoptera > Figitidae > Ganaspis > Ganaspis brasiliensis. The sequence goes on from JAZKLR010000335.1 coordinate 1,062,617, forward strand.
TTTTTATTAGTTTTATTATTCTTCAAATAATTTCCTAGATTTTAAAATATTTTTCTCAAATTTTAATCATTTTCTTCAATTTTCAATTATTATTAATAGTATCATTTTGCAATCAATTTCTTCAATTTTCAATTGTTTATCACATTTTTTAAACATTTTTTTTTTAATTTTCTTTTATATTTCTGCAATTATTTTCTTTACCTTTTAATTAGATATATTTATTATTTTTCAATTGATTTTCTAAATTTTTGTTTATTATCTCAAATCTAAGTTACTGTATCCACGTTTCAATTTAATACCGAAAATTTCCATTATTTATCTCCAATTTCCATTATTTTCTTCAATTGACGATTATTTCTATCATTTTTCCATTCCCTTTTATCATATTCAATTATTTTTTAATTAATTTTTATTTTTTATATAGTTTATCGCAACTCTTACTTATTTTTTCAATGTACAATTATTTTTACCATTCTGCAATTTTTTTTCTATCATTATAAATATATGTTGCAATTTTTTCAATTATTTCTCAAAAAATAAAATTATTTTCTACAATTTATTATTTTTAAAAATTTGCAAAAATTGTCTCGAATTTTTTATTATTTTCATTAGTCTTTAAATTATTTCCTGGATTTAAAATAAATTTCTCAAATTTTAATAATTTTCTTCAATTTTCAATTATTAATATTGTCATTTCGCAATTAATTTCTTCAATTTTTAATTATTTTTTATTACTTGCAAATATTGTCTCAAATTTTTTAATATTTTTATTAGTCTTAAAGTAAGTTCCTAGATTTTAAAATATATTTCTCAAATTTTAATAATTTTCTTCAATTTTTGATTATTTTTATTATTTTGCAAATATTGTCTTAAATTTTTTATTAGTTTGATTACAATTCAATTAATTTCATAGATTTTAAAATTTTTTTCTCAAATTTTAATAATTTTCTTTTATTTTCAAATATTATTGTTATCATTGTGCAATCGATTTCTTCAATTTTCAATTATTTATCTCATTTTTCAAACATTTTTTTTTAATTTTCATTTTCTTTTATATTTCCGCAATTATTTTCTTTACCTTTTAATTAGATATATTAATTATTGTTCAATTAATTTCCTAAATTTTTATTTATTATCTCAAATCTAAGTTACTGTATTCACGTTCCAATTAAATACAAAAAATTTCCATTATTTATCTCAAATTTCCATTATTTTCTTCAATTGACGATTATTTCTTTCATTTTTCCATTACCTTTTATCATATTCAATTATTTTTTAATTAATTTTTAATTTTTATATAGTTTATCGCAACTCTTACTTATTTTTTCAATGTACAATTATTTTTATCAATCTGCAATTATTTTCTTTCATTATAAATATATGTTGCATTTTTTTCAATTATTTCTCAAAAAATAAAATTATTTTCTACAATTTCTTATTATTTTTAATAATTTGCAAAGATTGTCTCGAATTTTTTATTATTTTCATTAGTTTTTAAATTATTTCCTAGATTTTAAAATATATTTTTCAAATTTAAATAATTTTCTTTAATTTTCAATTATTAATATCATCATTTTGCAATCAATTTCTTCAATTTTTAATTATTCTTTATTACTTTGCAAATGTCGTCTCGAATTTTTTTTTATTCTCTTCATTTAATTTCCTAGATTTTGAAACATATTTCTCAAATTCAGATCATTTTCTTTAATTTTTAATTACTTTTATTACTTTGCAAATATTGTCTCAAATTTTTTATTAGTTTCATTACTCTTGAATTAATTTCCTAGATTTAAAAATATTTGTCTCGAGTTTTAATAATTTACTTCAATTTTCAAATATTATTGTTATCATTGTGCAATCAATTTCTTCAATTTTTATTAATCTCACTATTCATTCTTCAATTAAATACCGAAACTTTCAATTTTTTTTTTTAAATTTATTTTCTTTTACCTTTTTGCAATTATTTTCTCCATTCTTTTAACTAGACATAAAAATTATTTTCTTAAATTAATTTCCTAAATTTTTTTTTATTAACTCAAATCTAACTTATTGTGTTCATGTTTCAATACTTTAATTAATCTTTAATTATTTTTCTCAAATTATTTCTTCAATTTTCATTTTCGTTTATACTTTCGCAGTTATTCGTCACCTTTTAACTAGATATATTAATTATTTTTCAATTAATTTCCTAAATTTTTATTTATTATCTCAAATCTAAGTTATCTCGCCTTTACTTTACAATGTTTTAATTAATCTTGAATTATTTTTCTTCGGTTTTAACTACGTTCGTCAATTTTTAATTATTTTTTTTTCATTTGCAATTATTTTCACAAATTTTATATTGCTTTGAATATTTGTTGATTAATTCCGAAAATTTCCATTATTTTCGTCAAATTCTTGAAATCATGTTGTAATAAGGTACTTTCTTTTGTTTCACAAATATTCTGTATTTTTTAAATTTATTTTTTTAAAATTGGAATTAATATCTACAAATTTCAACTATTTTTATCACTTTCGAAAATTTTTCTTCAAGTATTTTCATTTTTTTTCAATTTTTCCTCTGAATTTTAAATTTAATTTCTGTACATTTAAATATATTTTTGTAATTTTCTCAAATAGAACTTTCTCAGTTTTAATTATTTCCTTCAATATCAAATTTGTTTAATTATTTAATAATTACCTTTCAAATTCTTTAGACATTTTTCAATTATTTTTAATAATGTTTTTTTTTCTTCAAATTTTCAATGTTTTAAACATTTTTCAATTATTTTTCTCAAATTTCAATTAAGTCTGTCAATTTTTAATTTTTTTTTTTAATTTGCATTAATTTTACAAATTTTATATTACTTTGATTATTTGGTTATTAATTCCGAAAATGTATTCCAAACCAAATAAAGTTGTCAACTTTTGCTTTACAATAATTACGATAATTAAGAAACTCTTTAATTTATTATTGTTTTATTTCTCTCTTCCCCCCACTCCACCCATCGGTCAATATTAAATTTGCAGATGTCAAAAATTTACAAGTCTTCACCCCTGAATACTTTCCAAATTGAGAAAATGGTCACGAGATGAAAAAGAAGGCGCATTTGTTTGAATTGGGAAAAAATTACCATTTCTGGAGGAGAAAAAAGGCTTTTTGATAAGAAAAGTCATGACATAAGAGAAAAGAGCTGAACCATGACAGAATCAAGAAATCGATAATACTTAATGTCAACTCACGTGAAAGTTTATCGCTCGGAAGCAAACACAGTCACCTCCATAAAGACGTACGTTAAGTGGAAAAATAAGTTCGCGAAACGTCAGTGCAAATCACGTCACATTTCTCTTCGCGGTTCATAAAATAGCAAAGAAAGACACTCGGATTTATTTTAAATTGGATCAAATTTTTCGTCCTAAGCAAATTTTTTCAAACTTTTATTAATGCATAATTTCATTTCACTTTTTTGAATAAATTAGTCACTTAATTCTTTATAATTTTATGCTGTTGTCTTAGGAAAATAAAAAAAATTAGTAAGAGGGAATTTACTATAATTATGTTTTAAATTAATTTTACATTAATTTGTTTTTAAAATTATCGGCACATCACGGCTTGGTCCGAAAATAGTTTGAGAAAAAGTTTACCTTCATTATTATTCTTGTGAATTAAATAATTTTAATCGGGAATTATAAAAATTTGAGTATTTAATGAAAAATGAATGCGAATCTAAATGAGAGGGATAATTAATAATTAATGTGCCATAATGAGGGTGACCAATAAACAATATTGTTAATTTTAATAAGCAAGTTAATTTTTCAATTTGTGTTTCAATAATTTTACGCGATATCATTAATTTGTTGCCGAAAATTGTACGTTGATAATAAAAGCATATTAGTCAAAATAGCATTGTTTATTGAGTGAAATAATTCAATTTATATGAGTGGAAAATAAATTGCATTTATGCATGAATTTATGCTTGAAATTAAATTACACTCTCAATAATAATGTTCAGGGGAAAATATTGTTTGCGTGTATCAAATGAATTTTACTTTTGAACTGAGTTAAAACCTGAGGTAAAAAAAATTTTCATTATTCTGATTACGATTATTAAATATTTATAATTAACAGTATTGGCTTGGTAACAAGGTTCTTAATTTTACAGAATTTCAATTAATGAAATTAGTACAAACGTACCAATGTACATTTCATGTAGACATGAAATTTTAATTAATTTAAATTTTAATTTAATATTAATTTCAATTGACAGTAATTCAAATGGAAAACTGGTGGTTATTAAAATCCCAGTGAAATATTGATTCATTTCAAAGAAACTCTGATAAAATTTCAACGACGACATTCAGACTGAATTTTCACTGAATTTGTACTTTTAACTAAAATTCGTCTGAATTACAATGGAACTACGACTGAATTTAAAAAAATGGTGATTTATTTGTAAAGAAATTATAATTAAATTAAACCGAATTTTTAACAAAATTCGAGTAATTTATTGGAGAAATTCTGATACATTTTCGTATAAAATTAGTTTTAATTACGACAGAATTCGGATTGAATAACAAAGGAATCATGACGGAATTCTAACAAAATGCCATAACTCGGGTAATTATCGAAACCTCCACGAAAATCCTGATAATATTTATTTTAGGGAATTCTGAATGAATTCAAATAAAATTTGTCTGAATTCCGAGGGAAATTTCATGGAATTTCAAAAATTAACGACGGAATTGCGACTAAATTCCTGTGGAATTTTAACAAAAAATCAATTGAATTCCGTCTGATTTAGAACGAAAATTTGACAGAATTACATCAGGTTTGCGCTATGATTCGAACAGAATTCTGACAGTTTTTCAAATAAATTCCTAAGAAAACTTCAATTAAATTTTAGCGAAATTATGATTCAATAATTGCAATGAAATTCGCCTAGAGTTTCTTAAAATTATCGTTAGAATTCCGAATAAAATCTAACGAAATTTAAACATTATTTCAAATAAATTTCGTCTCGATTTTAAAAAAATATAAACTGAATTTTCACGAAACATGGACGGAATTCAAACAGAATTCTGATAAAGATTCAAGAAGAAATTTCTACAAAATTCTGCTTGATTTTGAAGAGAATACCAATCTAATGTTCGTAGTTATTGAAACTCCGAGGAACAACTATTTGTAATTTCGACAGAATTTAAACTTCTTGGGGAATAAATTTGAGCGGAATTGCGAAAAAGAGTGTAACGGAATTCTGAATGGACGAAATTGTAAATAAATTTCAGCAGAATTTTTATAAAGTTCTAGTAATTATTAGTGTAATATTGAATAAATTTTAACAAATTTCCGACACAATTCGAATATTCTATCTAAATTTTAAAAAAAACCGAATTATGATTAAATATCAACGGAATCTTGACGAAATTCTAAAACAATTCTGTTTTCGAAAACAAACGGAATTCTGACAAAAAAACAAAGTTATAATGCAATTCCGGTAATTATCAAAATTTTCGAACGGAATTTTGATTTAAATTCTGTCTGAAGTTTAAGAAATTGTGGATTAAATTAAATAGAATTCTGTCAGAATTGCAAGGGAATTTCAATCGAGTTCCAAAAATTAACGACGAAATTTAGACTAAATTCCTATGAAGTTTTAACTAAAAGTAAATTGAATTATCAAATTCCGTCTGAATTACAACGGAATTTCAATTAAATTATAACTAAATTGTAACTCAATTCCGAATTCCGAAAGAATTTTAATAGAATTTTGATTGAATTGACACGAAAATTCGTTTGGCGCAATTTTCACATTTAGTCTGAATTCTAAAAGAATTCTGATAAAATTTCAGAGGGGAATTTCTACAAATTTTTGCTAGATTTTGAAAGGAATACCAATCTAACGTTGGTAATTATCAAAACTTCAAAGTACAATTCTGAATCGACGAAATTGTAAATGAATTGCAGCAGAATTTTTATGGAATTTTAGTAATTATTAAGGCAATATCGAATAAATTTCAACAGAATTCCGCCAAAATTCGAACATTCTAATAACATTCAAATAAATAGAATTCTGGTTAAACATCAACGGGATCTAGACGAAATTCTAAAAGAATTCTGTTTTCGAAAACGTACGGAATTCTGATAGAAAAACGAATTTCTAATGTAATTCCGGTAATTATCAAAATTCTTGAACGGAAATTTGATTTAAATTCTGACTGAAGTTTAAGAAATTGTGGATAAAATTAAATTGAATTCTGTCAGAACTGCAAGGAAATTTTGATGGAAATCCAAAAATTAACGACGGAATTTTGACTAAATCCCTATCAAATTTTAACTGAAAATCTATTTTATTCCGTCTGAATTATAACGAAATTATGACTTAATTCCGAATTCCAAAGGAATATTAGCAGAATTTTGATCCAATCGGAACGAAAATTCGTCTGACGCAATTCTAACTTTTAGTTTGAATTCAAACAGAATTCCGATGGAATTTCAAAGGGAAATTTTTACAAAATTCTGCTTGATTTTGAAGAGAATACCAATCTATTGTTGGTAATTATTTTGTCTAAATTATAAAATAAACAGAATTGTGACAGAAAAATGAAGTTTTAATGTATTTCTGGTAATTATCAAAATTACCGAACGGAAATTTGATTTAAATTCTGACTGAAGTTTAAGGAATTGTGAATGAAATTAAACAGAATTCTGTTAGAATTGCAAGGAAATTTCGATGGAGTTACAAAAATTAACAACGGAATTTCGACAAAATTCCTATGGAATGTTAACTAAAAATCAATCGAATTATTGAATTCCACCTAAATTAGAACAAAATTTCAATTAAATTATAATTTATGTGTGGCTCGATTCCGAATTCTGAAGGAATTTTAGCAAAATTTTGATTGAATTGAAACGGAAATTCGTCTGACGCAATTCTAACATTAAGTCTGAATTCAAACAGAATTCTGATAAAATTTCAAAGGGAAATTTCTACAAAATTCTGCTTGATTTTGAAGAAAAATCAGAATTTTTATTTAATTGAAACGGAAATTCGTCTGACGCAATTCCAACAATTCGTCTAAATTCCAAAAAAATTCTTGTTGAATTTCAACAGAATTGTAACGGAATTCCGTAGATGTTCAAATTGAAATTTGACGGTAATTTATTCTAATATTGGTAATTACCGTTATTCCAAGGGAAATTTGTTTCGAATTCCGACAAAACTGAAACGTATTTATAGAAATAATTGAGCGGAATTCTGAATGAATTCAAGTAGAACAACTAGCACCGATCTGTAATCTTCTAGAATTCTATATTAATTGCAAATTAATTTTTCTGGCGAAATTCCATCCTAATTGCGTAGTCATTCTAACATAATTCTAATTCAATTTAAATCTTATTCTATAATTTCGATAATTTCCGGTATAACGAAACTTTGGAAAAAATCGATCGATATGACCGAATTCCAAAGTCATTTCTATTAAATTCCAACAGAAATCCAATTATTATTTAAATTTAGACGGATAATTCCAGTAATTATCGAAATCCCGTTGAACAATATAATTAGAATTGAGACTGAATTTAACAATATTCTGACGTAATTCGTGCAGAATTCCGACAGAATTAGGGTCGAATTCCGAATGATTTAAAACCTAATTCTGTCTGAATTACAAAAAAATTTGGACCAAATTGTAATTAAAAATTGACTGGAATTCCGATGGAATTTCAACTGAATTTCGTTTAATTTTTAGCAGAAATGAAACAAAATTCCAATAGAATTTTGACTGGAGTTTAAAGGAATTTCAGTTTAATTGCAACTGAATTGCGTTTGAATGCTACAGAACCAAAATCGAATTACAGAGAACTTCGGATTAAATTTCAATGAATTTTTCATCGAATAGGGAATTTTAAAAAAATTCTCAACCAATTAAAACTGAATTCTGTCAGGATTTAGAAAGAATTCATATCGAATTTCAACTAATTTTTTTAATAAATAAAGAAGCAATTCTTACCGAAATTTAACAAAATTTGTACTGAATTCGATATGAATTACTTCTTAATGTAACAGAATTCGAAATAGAATTTTTACCGAATTGTTTAGTATTTCTAACTTAAATCTTATTAAATACTGACCAAATTGAAAGGTAATTTTTACTGAACTTGAATTTAATCTTAACTGAATTCTAACAGAATCTACCAGAATCCTCTCTGAATTCTAGTAATTTTTAAAATTCAGATTAAAATCCGATGAAATTCCATCCGAATTCCAACGGAATTCTTTTTCCAATATAAAATTTTAATATCTGAAAAAATATTATTAAAAAACTATACCAAAGTTTAAATACAAATTAATTGTACACTACGCCCAAAAATGTAAACTACGTTGACTTAGTATATTTTTCCATAACTTTTCAAAATCTTTTCAGATCTTATCTAAAAAAAAAGCTTTTTCTTAAAATCGACTCGCTCCTACTTTTCAGGCACATATTTATCTACTGCTACATGATTTTGTGAAACTCATTTTAAATTAACTATTGCATTCTAATTAAAATGTTTTCTGAATTCAAATGTTGATTATAAAAAAAAAAAAAAAGATACATCTACTTTCAAGTACATTAATTTCGCTCGACTGAAGTTTGTCTCTATTAAACAGAAAAGAATTTCACTTTGTACCTAACTAAAGCAAATGCCAAATAAATCCAAGCTGAATTAACTGTTAGCTTACAAAAGAGTACTTTATAACGTCAGAAATTATGTTAAATCCTCATAATTTTTAGAAATTTATTCAACTGAAAGGGAAATGTGCGTTTAATGATAAACTCGAGTAAAAACTCCATGTCAAATTCTACATACGCAATTTTTTGTTCATTAAAAAGAAAAGAGTCAATTGCGAATCGCGCTTTAATTTACTTATAAAAGTTAATTCAATTATATACCTGTAGGGCTACATATCTTATTTTCAGGAATGTAATTTTAATTTGCACGAACGTGCTTCCCTCTTAAAAACGAGCGAGGCATTCTGATCAGTGTTTTTTATTCTCTTTTTTTTTTTTTTTTTTTTTTTGGGTGGACGTCATATCTCCCATTTATATTTGCACTTGCTTCGTCAGGAGCTTTGTGTTTAATTGTCTTTTTCTTTTCCATTTCTGTTCCTAGTACTATCCTATCTCCATCTGGCTACAAAGAGAACCAAAGTGGGAAGTGGAACTCCACTGACAAAAGCATGATGAATGAAATAAAATCCTTTATGGCAGTTTGCCGGACATTTAATATTACATACGTTCGTGTTTGTCCGACGCGAGGGTAATCCGTTTCCGGTAAAAACAGGAATTAAGGTGGATTCGTGTGGAAATAACGTGTTGATATATGTGCAACGCCAAACAGGTTTTCCTAACTCTTTTTCAAATCACATTTCCGAATTTTGCTAATTCTACAGAAATTGCCTGGGATCAAATAGAGACCCGGAACAAATTATACAGATTTTGTTCATTCTGAATTTTAGACTAAAATTATCTTCCATTCTTAATTAGAATAGAATTTTAACAATCTTTGCAAAAATTAATAATGTAATCGTAGCGAAATAGCTTTGTTGAGTATAATTAATTTTTAATTTTATTTGAGTTTGTTAAAATGTTTTGTTGGCAGTGCCAAATTTAATATGTATGGCGCATGCGCGGCCAGTGTGAATAGAATTTTTTGAGCAAATGAGACAAAACAGATTCTTAAAAAAAGTTAATTTATTCTCATTTAATTAACAGTTTTAGCAAATAACAAACATTTGTTACCTTAAATTGTTTCAGTTTTGTAAGTAAAAACAATATTTGTGAAACAGTTGTTAAACTTATTTATAAAAAAGCAAAATTAAACAAAAGTATATAACCTAACCTCGAAATCGATATGTCATACTGTTGATTAAAAGGACAAATTTTATTAACAGAGAATTTTCAATTTAAAAATTTCTGGACTTAACCAAGGCGGTTTATAAATTTAATTTTGTTTACTAGAAAAAATTACCAAATCCTTTAAAATCTCTATCTCTATCTATCTGTTAACTCTGTCAAGTTAGCACTACATGAAACCTTTAAAAACAGCAAATTTTTTTTATTGGAATCGTTTGGAAATCGTTTGGAAATAATTAGAAACTAAATTTTATTGTTTGAAAATCAAAACTTAAAACATTATAATGATTTTAGAAAATGCGGTGTCAACTTCACACCTGCTCTGCAAGTTTTTTATTTTTTAAATATTTTTATTTTAAACGTTTAGAAATCGTTTGGAAATGATTGGAAACTATATTATATTGCTTAAAAATGGTTAATTTAGACGAAATTGCAATTATCAAAAACATTAATTAGCCGTGCACAAGTTTCTGCGCAAGTAGTCTTGGCTCGAAAATTCAAAGTACATTTTTTTAGTATTAACGAAAAATATGGTTTAGCATTTATTCAGAATACACCGTTCAATCTCTTATATTAATATAAAAATAGAATAGAGTATAAAATAATATTAATATAAGTTAGTGCATTGATAAATTCTACAAAATACAGGGGGGGGGGGTTCAATTTGATTTTATAATAATAATAATAATATAAATTCTACGAAGTATGGTGGGATAAGGTTTAATCCAAAAGATTTCTTATATCATTATAAATTAGTACTCAATTTTTTACATTTTAAGACAAAGTGGGTTTAAATTTTTAGAGTATAGAATAATATTAACAAAAATTAGTGCATTGATAAATTCTACGAAATACCGAGGGGTTCTCATGAATTTACAATAAAATAAATTTTACGAAGAATCGGGGTAAAAGGTTTAATCCAAAAGACTTCTTATATTAATATAAATCATGTATTCAATTTTTTTAAATTATAAGACAAAATGAGTTGAAATTTTTCGATTATAGAATAATATTAATATAAATTCTACGAAGTACAGGGTGATAAAATTTAATCTAAGAGTTTTATATTACTATAAATTAATGCTTAATTCTTTTGCATTTTAACGCAAAGTGGGTTGAAATTGTTAGATTATAGAACAATATTAATATAAATTAGAACATCGATAATAAATTCTACAAAATACAGGGGGGTTCTCATGATTTTATAATCATATAAATTTTACGAAATACAGGGGGTTCAATTAAATTTATAATATTATAAATTCTACGAAGTACGGGGGGAAGAGATTTAATCTAACATATTTTTATTTTTACATAAATTAGTGCTTAATTCTTTTATATTTTAATGCAAAGTGGGTTGAAATTGTTAGAAAATAAAATAATATTAATAAAAATTAGAGCATTGATAAATTCTAAAAAATACAGGGGGGGGGGGGGCTATTGATTTTATAATAATATAAATTCTACAAAATATAGGGGGGTTCACATGATTTTATAATAATATATATTCCACGAAATAACGAAGGGGTTCTCTTAGATTTATAATAATGTAACATCTACAAAATACGGGAGATAAGATTTAATATGAAAGATTTTTATATTAATATAAACTAGTACTTAATTCTTTTAAATTTTAAGGGGCAGTAGGTTAAAATTGTTAGATTACAGAACAATATTAATATAAATTAGGTCATCGATAATAAATTCTACAAAATACAGGGGCGTTCTCTTGATTTATAATAATATAAATTCTACAAAATACAGGGGGGTTCTCTTGATTTTATAATAATATAAATTCTACAAAATACGGGGGGGTTCTCATGATTTTATGATAATATAAATTCTGCGAAATACCAGAGGGTTTTATTACATTTATAATACTATAAATTCTACGAGGCACCGGGGGATGAGATTTAATCTAAAATATTTGTATATTTATATATATTAGTGCTTAATTCTTTTACAATTTATGGCAAAGTATGTTAAAATTGTTAGATAATAGAATAATATTAATATAAATTAGAGCATTGATAGATTCTACAGAATAGAGGAGGGTTCTCATGATTTTATAATAATTTAAATTCTACGAAATACCGGGGGAGTTCGATTAGATTTATAATAATATAAATTCTACGAAGTACCAGTTGAACAGATTAAATCTAAAAGAGTTTTATATTGATATAAATTAGTGTTTAATTTTGTTACATTTTAAGGCAAAGTGTGTTGAAATTGTTAGATTATAGAGTAATATTAATATAAATTAGAACATCGATAATAAATTCTACAAAATACAGGGGGGTTCTAATGATTTTATAATAATTTAAATTCTACAAAATACCGGGGGAGTTCGATTAGATTTATCATAATATAAATTCTACGAAGTACCAGTTGAACTGATTAAATCTAAAAGAGTTTTATATTGATATAAATTAGTGTTTAATTTTTTTACATTTTAAGGCAAAGTGTGTTGAAATTGTTAGATTATAGAGTAATGTTAATATAAATTAGAACATCGATAATAAATTCTACAAAATACAGGGGGGTACTCATGATTTTATAATCATATAAATTCTGCGATATACCAGGGGGTTTTAAAACATTTATAATAATATAAATTCTACGAAGTACAGGGTGATAAAATTTAATCTAAGAGTTTTATATTAATATAAATTAATGCTTAATTCTTTTGCATTTTAACGCAAAGTGGGTTGAAATTGTTAAATTATAGAACAATATTAATATAAATTAGAACATCGATAATAAATTCTACAAAATACAGGGGGGTTCTCATGATATTATAATCATATAAATTTTACGAAATACAGGGGGGTTCAATTAAATCTATAATATTATAAATTCTACGAAGTACGGGGGGAAGAGATTTAATCTGACATATTTTTATTTTTACATAAATTAGTGCTTAATTCTTTTACATTTTAATGCAAAGTGGGTTGAAATTGTTATAAAATAAAATAATATTAATAAAAATTAAAGCATTGATAAATTCTACAAAATATAGGGGGGTTCACATGATTTTATAATAATATATATTCCACGAAATAACGAAAGGGTTCTCTTAGATTTATAATAATGTAAAATCTACAAAATACGGGGGATAAGATTTAATATGAAAGATTTTTATATTAATATAAACTAGTACTTAATTCTTTTAAATTTTAAGGGACAGTAGGTTAAAATTGTTATATTATAGAACAATATTAATATAAATTAGGTCATCGATAATAAATTCTACAAAATACAGGGGCGTTCTCTTGATTTATAATAATATAAATTCTACAAAATACAGGGGGGTTCTCTTGATTTTATAATAATATAAATTCTACAAAATACGGGGGGGTTCTCATGATTTTATGATAATATAAATTCTGCGAAATACCAGAGGGTTTTATTACATTTATAATACTATAAATTCTACGAGGCACCGGGGGATGAGATTTAATCTAAAATATTTGTATATTTATATATATTAGTGCTTAATTCTTTTACAATTTATGGCAAAGTATGTTAAAATTGTTAGATAATAGAATAATATTAATATAAATTAGAGCATTGATAGATTCTACAGAATAGAGGAGGGTTCTCATGATTTTATAATAATTTAAATTCTACGAAATACCGGGGGAGTTCGATTAGATTTATAATAATATAAATTCTACGAAGTACCAGTTGAACAGATTAAATCTAAAAGAGTTTTATATTGATATAAATTAGTGTTTAATTTTGTTACATTTTAAGGCAAAGTGTGTTGAAATTGTTAGATTATAGAGTAATATTAATATAAATTAGAACATCGATAATAAATTCTACAAAATACAGGGGGGTTCTAATGATTTTATAATAATTTAAATTCTACGAAATACCGGGGGAGTTCGATTAGATTTATCATAATATAAATTCTACGAAGTACCAGTTGAACTGATTAAATCTAAAAGAGTTTTATATTGATATAAATTAGTGTTTAATTTTTTTACATTTTAAGGCAAAGTGTGTTGAAATTGTTAGATTATAGAGTAATGTTAATATAAATTAGAACATCGATAATAAATTCTACAAAATACAGGGGGGTTCTCATGATTTTATAATCATATAAATTCTGCGAAATACCAGGGGGTTTTAAAACATTTATAATAATATAAATTCTACGAGGCACCGGGGGATGAGATTTAATCTAAAATATTTTTATATTAATATAAATTAGTGTCTAATTCTTTTACATTTTAAGGCAAAGTGTGTTGAAATTGTTAGATTATAGAGTAATATTAATATAAATTAGAACATCGATAATAAATTCTACAAAATACAGGGGGGTTCTCATGATTTTATAAGCATATAAATTTTACTAAATACAGGGGGGTTCAATTAAATTTATAATATTATAAATTCTACGAAGTACGGGGGGAAGAGATTTAATCTAACATATTTTTATTTTTACATAAATTAGTGCTTAATTCTTTTATATTTTAATGCAAAGTGGGTTGAAATTGTTAGAAAATAAAATAATATTAATAAAAATTAGAGCATTGATAAATTCTAAAAAATACAGGGGGGGGGGGCTATTGATTTTATAATAATATAAATTTTACAAAATATAGGGGGGTTCACATGATTTTATAATAATATATATTCCACGAAGTAACGAAGGGGTTCTCTTAGATTTATAATAATGTAAAATCTACAAAATACGGGGGATAAGATTTAATATGAAAGATTTTTATATTAATATAAACTAGTACTTAATTCTTTTAAATTTTAAGGGACAGTAGGTTAAAATTGTTAGATTATAGAACAATATTAATATAAATTAGGTCATCGATAATAAATTCTACAAAATACAGGGGCGTTCTCTTGATTTATAATAATATAAATTCTACAAAATACAGGGGGGCTCTCTTGATTTTATAATAATAAAAATTCTACAAAATACGGGGGGGTTCTCATGATTTTATGATAATTTCAATTCTGCGAAATACCGGGGGGTTCTATTACATTTATAATAATATAAATTCTACGAGGCACCCACCGGGGAAGGAGATTTAATCTAAAATATTTTTATATTTATATATATTAGTGCTTAATTCTTTTACAATTTATGGCAAAGTGGGTTAAAATTGTTAGATAATAGTATAATATTAATATAAATTAGAGCATTGATAGATTCTACAGAATAGAGGGGGGTTCTCATGATTTTATAACAATTTAAATTCTACGAAATACCGGGGGGGTTCATTTAGATTTATAAAAAAATAAATTCTACGAAGTACCAGTTGGACAGATTAAATCTAAAAGAGTTTTATATTAATATAAATTAGTGTTTAATTCTTTTACATTTTAAGGCAAAGTGTGTTGAAATTGTTAGATTATAGAGTAATATTAATATAAATTAGAACATCGATAATAAATTCTACAAAATACAGGGGGGTTCTCATGATTTTATAAGCATATAAATTTTACTAAATACAGGGGGGTTCAATTAAATTTATAATATTATAAATTCTACGAAGTACGGGGGGAAGAGATTTAATCTAACATATTTTTATTTTTACATAAATTAGTGCTTAATTCTTTTATATTTTAATGCAAAATGGGTTGAAATTGTTAGAAAATAAAATAATATTAATAAAAATTAGAGCATTGATAAATTCTAAAAAATACAGGGGGGGGGGGCTATTGATTTTATAATAATATAAATTTTACAAAATATAGGGGGGTTCACATGATTTTATAATAATATATATTCCACGAAGTAACGAAGGGGTTTTCTTAGATTTATAATAATGTAAAATCTACAAAATACGGGGGATAAGATTTAATATGAAAGATTTTTATATTAATATAAACTAGTACTTAATTCTTTTAAATTTTAAGGGACAGTAGGTTAAAATTGTTAGATTATAGAACAATATTAATATAAATTAGGTCATCGATAATAAATTCTACAAAATACAGGGGCGTTCTCTTGATTTATAATAATATAAATTCTACAAAATACAGGGGGGCTCTCTTGATTTTATAATAATAAAAATTCTACAAAATACGGGGGGGTTCTCATGATTTTATGATAATTTCAATTCTGCGAAATACCGGGGGGTTCTATTACATTTATAATAATATAAATTCTACGAGGCACCCACCGGGGGAGGAGATTTAATCTAAAATATTTTTATATTTATATATATTAGTGCTTAATTCTTTTACAATTTATGGCAAAGTGGGTTAAAATTGTTAGATAATAGTATAATATTAATATAAATTAGAGCATTGATAGATTCTACAGAATAGAGGGGGGTTCTCATGATTTTATAACAATTTAAATTCTACGAAATACCGGGGGGGTTCATTTAGATTTATAATAATATAAATTCTACGAAGTACCAGTTGGACAGATTAAATCTAAAAGAGTTTTATATTAATATAAATTATTTTTTAATTCTTTTACATTTTAAGGCAAAGTGTGTTGAAATTGTTAGATTATAGAGTAATATTAATATAAATTAGAACAACGATAATAAACTCTACAAAATACAGGGGGTTGCCTTTATTTTATAATAATATAAATTCTACGAAATACCGGGAGGGGGGGAGGGGTTCTCTTAAATTTTTAATAATATAAATTCTACGAAATACCGGGGGATAATATTTAATCCAAAAGATTCTTATATTAATATAAATTAGTGCTTAATTATTTTAAATTTTAAGGCAAATTGGGTTGAAATTTTTAGATTATAGAATAATATCCATAAAAATTAGAGCATTGATATTAAATTCTACAATATACAGGGGTGTTCTCTTGATTTTATAATAATATAATGGCGTTATGTGTGAAATGTCATTTCCCTAAATTTCTCGAAATAATAAAAAACGGATTTACTAACTTTTGAAATCTTACTGCTCAAATACTCGTAAATCTAACCTTGAAACATCTATGTATATTATTATTACTTTTAAAGTATTCATTTTGCAGAAAATACTTATGCTAAATACTAATAATATTAAAGGATACATTCGCACTTTCACATAAAAAAATTATTATAAATTAATTTCACAAATAAAAAGAAAATTACACATAAAGAAAATTCGATTCTATTTAAAACACTATTATTTCTCACTTTGAGTCAGTTCGAGGTCTAATTTGGTTTATTCAAAATTAATTTCAATAACCTAGCTAATGAATTACCTAATAATAAAGTATATTTTTCCAATATTCTTTTTTTATCTATAAATTTTATAAAAGAAGGAATTTATTTTCTGCACGGTTGGATCTCCTTTTTTTTATCAGCTATTTTAAAAAGTACTTAAAGGCTAATTTTTCTTCGATCGTGAATCAGCAATTTCTTGAAAAGAAAGTCGGTCTTGCTGGCAAATTCGATAAGAGGTCGAGAGGAGTCTTGGCTAAATCCGACATCGCTATAATACGGGATCGTTAGCGCAATTTTACTTCAAGACAGGTAGCTAATTAAACCTCTTTTGAAACGCTTAGTCAAAGATGAAATATTGTTAAAGAAGTCGCTCCGAGCAAAACTTTGAAATTATACTGAATCTCCCTTTAAACTTTATGTTAAAGACAGACGCAATTATATTCTGTTAAATTGTTTTCCTTTTTTAGTTTAGTTTTTTTATTACCTGCGGTAGGATATCGGTCTTCTCCTTCGGAAGCTGCGTCCGAAAAATTACAATACACGTTACAAGCGATTTTAGAAAACCAACAAAGTTTTCATGCACGAAATAAACGATAAAGTGGAAAGTTCGTTACAAAAAGAAAAATGGGAAAAACAAATATACAATAATTCGAAAAATGGTGGAATGCGCAAAAACACAAGAAAACCATGCTCACTCTGAAAAATCACGGTTTAAAGCTTTTTTTTTGTCTTACCCCAAATACTTCTTCCATTCTCTGAAAAAAGATAATTTAATTAGGAAAACTTTTTTATGGATTAATAGTAACCAGTGTGTACAAGATATTATAAATTTTATGTAAAAGAATACTGAATAGTTTGGAATTTAGTTATTTCCAAGAAAAATTCTTAAGATTCTAATTTAGGCAAATTAGTAAATTCTTAAACTTTACAAATTTTAATTAGGGAAATTTGTCAAAAAAATTATTTTTAGATCTTTTATTAGTGAAAAACAAAATGTTTAATAATTAAAAATTAAGGTATAAACATTTATTACTTTAGATAATCAGACAAATATTTAGGATAAGACATTAAAAACTCTAAAAACCCTTCGAACGATATTTTTTGATTCGATTAAAATTATTTGATTAGAAAGTTTCAATAAAATGTATTATTTCTATAAACAATAATAAGCAATCAAGCTAAAAGCTTTTATCTAGAAAATTTCAAAACTTACTTATTATAAAATTTATTAAGCAGTACAATTAGCGGATAAACTAAGATTGAAGCAAAAGTAACTAAAAAACTCTTAACTAAAGTATCTTACAGTTAAAATAAAGCATCATAATAACATTTTCAATGAAAAAATGTTGCTAGTTAATTAAAAAATTATTAATAACGACTTAGTCTATAATAAGACTTCTTCTTGTCCACTATTTAATATTTATAAGACGTTTTAATATCTTATTTCTTAAATAATAATAATAATAATAATATCTAAAATTAAATCTCTTATCTGAAAAATTCTTTTCAATATAAAATATTTGTCGACTTCCTTTAGAAATATTAAACACGAAGTTCCAGTTAATTAAAATTTTTTTTTTATATTTTTTCTGAAGATCCCTTATTAATTGATTTTTATTTTATATACTGAGTAATTCAAAATTTTGGGACCATTTCAAATATTTATATTTTTGGACAACATTTAATACTTCTATTAGAAAGCAATAACACAGGATTTTCATCTTCTTGCTTTAATTAATGTTTCTATGTTTTTATCACTTTTCAGTAATTTCTTAATTTAAATTTAGTTATTTTACATTCATTTGAATTTTTTAAAAAATTTTTCTAGTAATTTTTTCAAAAATTTTTTTCTAGTATTTTTTCTATTTTTTGTCATTTTTCTTCAACTTAAAGTTATACCTTTTTATCTCTAAGTGCTTTCTGTACAATTTCTGGTTATTTATCCGTATTGTGAATTACTTAATTATTTTTTATTGGTTTTTCTTCAATTTCTAATTAATATCTCCATTTCTAGTTATTTTCCTACCTTTGAGTGATTTTTCATTTTCTATTTACTTTTCAATAAACTCTAGTAATTTTTCATCAACTAACAGTGTTTTTCACTTTCTGTTTACTTTTTTTTTATTTTCCAGTATTTTTTTGATTTTTCTAGCTGCTTCTCTTTAAAGCTCAGTAACTTTTTCCTTTGTTGTATATGTACATTATTTTAAAAAAATTTTGAATCTTTTTTCTCTGCTTTTCTTTCGTTTAGATAGTTCTTTTTTAAAAAAAGTTAGTTTTCATACAATTCTAATCTTATTTTTGAATCCTGGTAATTTTTTCCTTAACCCTCAATTGTTTTTTTACGATTTAAGTTATTAAGTTTTAGTTATTAAGTTTCCTCACAAGTTATTTAATAACTTTTTTATGATTTTTCAGAAATTCATAGTTAATCTCTTTATTTATAAATATATATCCACTATCTAGTGACTTTTTGAGTTTCTAGTTTCTTTTTATTTTTTAATAAACTCTAGAAATGCTTCTTTGATTAAAAAATATTTTTTCGCTATCTAGTATTTCTTCAATACTTCAAGTTTTTTTTCCTCAACAGTTTTAGCAATTTTTTTTCTTTGTCATTTTCTATTTTATAAAAAAAAAATTCCCTACTTTCTAATAATTTTATTTTAATTTCTATTTTTTTAAACTTTTTTCTGGTGAAATTAAAGTTATTTTTTATTAAGTACTAGTTTTTGACAATTCTTGTTTTTTTTTTAGTAGTTTTTTACAGTCAGGTTATTGTTCTTTGATCTCCAAATTCTTTCTCTAAAATTTGTAGATCATATTTTAGATTTTGTCATATTTTAATAAACTTAAATTATTCTCTAGTTATACTTTTTAAACGATATTCTAGTTAATTTTTCACTTTTCACTATTTATTTGTATTTCCAAGTTATTTTTTAAAATTTATATTTATTTTAAATAATTATTCAGTTACAATCTTCATTATTTTACAATAAAAAAATAATTTTACTTTATTTTTAAGTTATTTTGTCTAATTTCTAATTATTTTTTTTTATTTTCCAGTTGTTTTTTAGAGCAATGTTTTTTTTTAAACAATTTTTATTAAATATTAATTTTTTTTTACTTTACAGTTATTTTAGTAATTTAATAGTTTTTTAAAATAAACGTTTAGTTATTTTCTTAACTTTTTATTTTTATTAATCTCTAGTAGTATTTGTTTAATTTGTAGTAAATAATTTACAATTACAGATCTTTCTCTTACTTCTAAGTTATTGTTAAAAATTTCATAATAATTTTTTCTTTTTTTATGATATGTTTGTCTACATTTACCAATTTATAGTAACTTTCCACATTCTGGTTATTTTGTATTCTTTCAATCACTATTTTACTGTTTAGTTACCCATTTCCTTTTATAGTTACTTTTTATTCACTAGCATTGTAAAATATTTTTTTGTTATATCTTTTAAATTTGTAAGTCCTTTTAAATGCTTCTTCTCCATTTCAAAATTTTTTCTATATTTTCTAGTTTTTTGTTCTCTCTGTAATTTTTCGTCCTTTTTTAGTCAATTTTAAATTAACTTTTAGTTATTATTGTATCTTCTAGTAATTTTTTTATTTTCCAGTTATCTTTTTCATGTATAGGGGAGAGTGGCCATCAACGTACCGGGGTTTTTTCAAGGTCATAGTACTTATTCAATTTCACCAATTTCAAGCACTTCTTTGCATCAATATAAAACTACAACACTTCTCTAGATAATGCACACATATTATACACGATTTATTTTGATTAAATAATAAAATTTAGGATCTTTCTAAACTAACAAGCTATTTTCATTTTCAACAACCTGGGTACACAATGAACCACCTCTATAAAAACACTGAAAATGTTCAACAATAATAACATTGCATTTTCATTTTGTAAAAAAACTTATTTTCTATCAAATACTATAAAAAATTATTACTTAACACTTTTTAATTTATAATGTATAACATAAATATACCTCAAATTTAAGTTAACTAGCTAAAATGGCATTTTAGTTTTGCTATGTTGAGAAGAGTACTGATAACAATCGCTGTCACATGCTGTACGCATGCCTAGTTTTATAATCAGGCATACCACTCTGGAAATCGAAAATACACTGAAATTCCAGGTGGTTCATTGTTCCCTGGTACATTGAATCAACATGACATTTGCAACAAAAATGGTTTTTATAACTTAATGCAATATTTCAAAATCTTTTTCTCATTAGAATATTGTAGTTCAGGCCCGATACAAAATAAATCGTAAGTTCATTTATTTTTAACTTGCCTTATTTCAATTAAAAAACGTGTTTGTATTTTAGGTAAATTTTTTCTTCAGAGCATCAAAAACAGTTTTTTTCAGTTTTCTCTATAAAGAATAAATCCACATGTCTCAAATTTATGGACGTAGTGTGTTTATGCAAACTTCATTTATATTTAAAATTAGGAGAATTTTTATTTAATTGTTTCTGAGAAAATTGAAATGGTTCATTCAAAAAACTGGTACATTGATGGCCACTCTCCCCTACATATTTTTTCTAGCTGTTTTTTTTAATTTATTTAATCTTCCGCCATTTTAAATTCTCTAGTTCTTCACATAATTTTTTTCAGCATTTATTTTTATTTTATTTTTTTCATTTAGTTTGTCCTAAAGAGCATTAAGTTTAGTTTATTTTTTTTGAAAAATATTGGGATTTCAATATAAAATTTTCCACTGCGCGCCGGCTATTCGTAGAGTCTCATCATGACTGGCTGATCTGTGATGGGGCGGGCAAGCCTCCACCAATAGCAAGCGCGGGAAGTGCGCATCGTATTTCGCGCAGCCGGTACCGCATCTAGGGTATATAAAAGCAAGCTCTTGCTCGCGTTCAGTTCATTTGTCGTTCTGCTTTCGACCCTAACTCTTCTATAAACTAAGCAGAGCTGACAAAACTTTCCAAACTATTTTTGTGTCAAATTAAATATACTTATCCTCATGCCTAACGTTTATCAATCGAAAAGAAAATTATTATGTTTCTCAGTATTTAATAGTAAATATTTTTCTAAACTAAATTTAAATAAAAAATCGTTAAACAAATAATAAACAATAATTTATTTGAAATTTAAATCCCAGGGAATGTTCTAAAAAAATTGCTTATGATTTTTTCCGTACCTAACAAAAATTTATTTCTCATATTTGATTCGGCAATATTTCTTTATTGAGACACGTAATGTTTTGTGAGAGAAAACATTATCGTCGGATAGAAAAGTTAGTGGACAAGGAAGAGAGTCTTGTTTTTAAGCGAGGGTCTGAATTGAACTCACGTTTCATTTGAACGAATGTAAGCTGATCGATGGCTCGTCGTAGAGGTTTGTCGTCGAGAGTGAGATCGAGGAGAGGAAGTCGAGCAATTTCCTGAACACCCTCAGCGCCACCCCAGGAGCCTGCCGCAGTGGCTGCTCTCAGGGAAAGCATCCCGCCGATTTGAAGGAAGGCAGCACTGTCAGTTTCCTTGAGTGCTTCGATGCAGAAGGTGAGAAGGGCAGTTGTCGTCTGCAGATGAGTCGCGCATCGGGTCACCTGATCCCTTAAAGCTCGTACTCTGGCTTCCCTCGTTTGCCTCGCTGCCTCAATCAGTCTTGATTTCCGGGCCTGAAGCATGCTCACGAGGTTACTGACTCTCTCTTCCACTTCTTCCTCCAAAGCGATGCACTCTTCCTGCAATTAAAGACACATTTCTCTTTTACTAAGCTTTCTTTCAACTTTTCAGTATTATAATAATATTAAAAAAATGTTGATGTAGTTTAATAATATTAAAATTAAGAAAATATATTGTTAAAAATGTACCACAGATAATTCTAATTTGTATTTATAAGAATTTTTTTGGCAGAATAAAAAACATTCCAAAGTCGCGTTTAAGTAAATAATTAATCTCGGATCTTGGGAAAGAGCACTTATATTTATTGATAAGTTTTTATATTGATAAGAATTATTAATTTAATTTTTTTATGATTCAAAAAAGGTCTTTTATAAACCAGATTTTAGATCGAGTCAGTTTTTTGCATTCAAAATTGGCGCCAGCCGGCAGAGGGAGACAGCTGTGGGAGCTCCAGCTGACTTTAGATCACGTGACTGGGAAGATCATTCGTGATTGGCTGGGAAAATGGTGATCGAAGGCTGCGGTCGAATTCTGTTTAGTCTTGTTCCGAAAATCAGTTTAGTCGGTTTGGCGTGTTGTTATAATAATTATTAAAATTCCGTCGCGGACTTCTTACAGTCGAGCTCCACTTTGGCCTTTATACAGTCCACATCGGGAGCGTTAGGGGTGCAGTTCTCAACGGTTTCTTACCTAATTCTCCAATTTGTGTTCTAATTTGTGTTTATACCGGGTGAACAAGTGTGACGTATTCTCAATTTTCATAAGAATCAAATATGAATCTCCAATTTGTGTTTATACCAGGTAAACAAGTGTGACGTATTCTCAATTTTTATAAAAATAAATTATCGTTCGTTTAAATTCGTATTGAGCTACAGACCTTAGATTAAAATCCTAATTGCTTGTCATTTTGAGGTTATAAACTACCTACATTTCTCAAAAATTAAAGCTAAAGTATTTTTTTCCTGTTTACATTATAATTTGTTATAGTAAATTTTTTATGACCTCTCGAGGTAGGAATTTGTTGTTTAAAGAATTAATTGATTTTGTTTTCCCGAAATCCCTCATTGTTTTACTGTTTAATTTTGATCAATTGTTTTAAAAAAATCTCACTTATTATTCGTATTTTAAAAAGTATCCATTAAAATAACTTTTATAATAAGCTGAAAACAGTTCCAAGAATTTTAAAAGGATCATTAACATTCTTTTTCCATTAGGCAATTGTATTGTATTCTTTAGATGAGACAGGACAAGTACTGGGATTGTTTAAACACTTTTTTCTTTTCAGAAGACGTGAAAAGAGTGAAAGAAGATGAGATTTTTGTTCTTCACAAAAGATGATGAATTTAAGTAGACCAAGAGGTACATTAAGGATGCTGAAAGAATTTTTACATTCTTCCTTACTTGCCAGTCCTTTTTAAAAGAAAACTACAATTCACACACACTTTGTATTATTATTTTAACTTTTAATTTTATTACCTTAAATTCTTGTGAATATACAAACTGAATATTTAATTATTTGTATATTAATTACAGAATTATTATTCTGTTTATTTTACAATATTATTCTCAAGTCATATTCAATCCGACGAGAATAATTTACCATAATTTGGATAAACTTCCGGCTTAATCTTAAAAACAATGTGCGAGGAAAAGAGTAGAAATAAGGAAAGTTAAAAACTTTGTGAACTCCTGGAAAATCCAGTTAAAAGTTCTCAGTAAAAAAAAAGATGCTTCTACACCTAAGAATACTTTTACAACTTCATCAATTCCAATTAAACGGTTTTTGCGCAATCTGACAAAAAAAAAATTATATAAAAGGAACAAGAATTCAAAGATTGAGAAACGATCAGCCAATGGAAAATTTACTTCTTGTATTTTCAACTACTGGAATAGGAATAACAAATTTGTTTAAGAAGAGATTTGAAACGGTTTCAACATTAAGGGGGAAATGTCTCGATTGAGCGTCTTTCTATAAAGGCACTTGACGTAATCGTTTTACGCTTGTGTTGCGTCGAGCCAATTTATCGAGTTTATCAAAAGGTTCGATTCGTGGGGGTCTATAAAACGTGTGAGTACAGCTTTAGGCTAAGTACAAAAAGATATAAAAAATGAGTTGATGGTGAATATAAAGTGAAGCGCTCATGCGGTTTAGTGGTCATTTTCCTTTTAATAATGAGCTATAAAGATACAAAGTGATTTCTAGTGGTTACAAATTTAATTTGTTAAATTTACCTTATAGGTTAATTATTGTGATTATAAAATAGATAAACTAGCTTTTTCCTTTCAAAAATATAATCTCAGGATTTTGTTCTAATTATTTAAAATGTGAAAATTATAAAGTGGCGATTTTTTTGGCCTTTTATTAAGAGATAAGGATTGCTAATAATAATTTATTGTCGTAGTCATTCTCCATTAAATATTTTCCCGTGGATTTTCATTTCTATTTAATATCAAAACAAAAATATTCTTACACTTGTTTGATTTACCATAATGGACGAAAATAATTAGACAGTTCCCCCAGTATTTCATCAATTAACGTATCAGATTACAGCGAAATACTTTTTAACCTCGGATCCGTTTGCCGAGAATTTAATTCAGATATAGGATAAAATTATCGGAAGTAGCAAAAACAGGAAAACCGTTTTAATAACCGAGAGAATCAGACTACCAATAATTAATTGTTTAATGGGAAAATTGTTAATTGTCGTTGATTTTAATATAATAATGGAGAAGCAAGGGTGTTTGTAAATGGGATATAAAGTGTAAAATGTAAAGCTGGTTCTGAAACCCTAACTATTGTGATGCTGCTGTCAAAACAATATTCCCGTTGCGTAGGTTGCGTGAAAGCATAATGCTACTGTAATGCCCGTGTGGAAATTGTTGTTCCACAGAATAATCTGCAAAGCAGTATTCCATCGAAATCCACTTCTCACAGCCCGAACTAACACGGCTCATTAGTTGCATCGATATATTTTGCGCGCGTAAACCGAGTTTACCCTACACTAGTGCCATGATTATGTGCACGCCACCATAAGCAGCTGAAAGGGAGTATTCAAAATTGTGGGAACGTTGAACAGTATTCAATAGGCTCTCTGTTAGCAGAACAGGATCAAAAGTTATAAACTAACTGCGCGTTGAAATTGCTTCATAATAGTGTCATAATTTATGCCTAATATAGAAAAAGAAACAATTTTGATCCAAGAGATAGATTGTATCTTTAACAATTATAAAGGCTTTAAATAGAAAAGCTAATATCGTTATAACTCTAAATTGATTGTTGTAAAGATTATTATGTCTTTCTTCTGTTGGGAGGTTGAAAACATCAACAGAAAATTCCATGTTCTGAAAGCGTCAGGTTTTTGAAAAGTTTAGATACTTAGCATTTTTTTTTTTACTATTTTATACAATTCAACGTTGTGGAAGAATGTCCAAAAAGGTCTGTCAAGGTTTCACCAATTTTTCCAGAGAGCGGAACCAAGGGGAAAAAGCGGATGAGATTCCCGCTCTACCAAACTTTCTTGGGGAAATAAAAAGACCAAATCGAACAGCACAGGGCATCTGATAGATTGAATCCCAAGGCAAAGTGTGATTCAATCAAATTACCGATAAAAAAGTAGGATGCCTAGGGTCTAAGGCGGAAGTGGAACGGAACGAGCCGAGTCCTTAAAAACCGGCACCATCTTCCTTTCTGAATTATGTCATTTAAAATTCCGACATTTCGAGTTCCACAACACAACAATACATATTTATTAGTAATAGGAAATGTGTATCAAAATAAAATAAGATTTGAAAATCTAGGATGTAGAATGGCGGGATCTGGGAAGTGTAATAATAAGATCCAGAACAACAGCTATTGGGATTCGGGTTGTCAGATACAAAATAGGGGAATTCGGAACAGTGTGATACGGAATAGAAGGATCTTAAAGAAGAAATGTTGGTATCCAGGCTGTTAAAATATTAAATAGAGGAAACGGGAATGATCAATTACAGGATTTGGGATTCAGAATAACACAATTCGGAATGTAGAATTCCGTATATTGTAATAGGGGATATGGAATGATGAGATTCGAGAACTGTAATAAGGAGATTCGGAATAAGGAATGTCGGACATGAAACTGTGGAATATGGAACGGTGGGATTTCTGAAATGTAATTCAGGATGGTAGAATTCAAAATTTCGAATGACAGATGTCGGAATGTGAAAATGTAGATAAAAAATGTTAGAAAAGGTATGATGGTAATTCACAAAAATTCACAGCACTTTTAATTTTAAACAAACGATAATTTATTCTTATTAAAAATTGAGAATACGTCACATTTGTTCACCCGGTATAAACAAAAATTGGAGATTCAGGTAAGAAACCATCGGGAACTGCACTGTAAACGCGCCCGATGTGAACTGTATAAAGGCCAAAGCGGAATTGTCAGGAAAACTATCGACCAATGTACCCGACATTAAATTCATAAGATTTAATAAATAATTTTTCATTTATATTTTTATTTTTAATTATAATTATAAGGACCCAAATGTCAGAATACGGAATTGCAATTTGCAGGCTATTGAAAAGTGGAATTCGGGAAGTTCGACTATGAGATAGTGAATTCAGAATTATAGCGTACGGGAACGTAAGATTTAGGATACGAAATTCGAAACGTAAAATTAAGTCCGGGAATTAGAGCCGGGAAATAGAATCGAAATCTTCAGCACAAGACACTCTAAAATTCGGGTTGATGTGTAATAATAAAAAACGGAATAGTGATCTGTGCGATATGGAATCCAGATGTCAGAATTTGGAGTTTAGACAGACGGTTGCTGAAGTCCAAAATGTAGAAGGATGGATTTAAAACGGGATTTTGGAATCCGTGCTTCCGAAATATGGAATTTATGAATCCTGGATGTGAGATTTGAAATAGGAGATACAGATTTTTGGAATACGAAATGGATGAACCCTGGATGTCGGAATATGGAATTGCTGATGGCGGGATAAGACATAGTGAGATCCGGTAAAAGAAATGCTATAAATCACGAGTTAAGAATATGAAATAGTGGAATCAGGAAAAATAGGATATGGATATGGAGTCCAAGATAAAAAAATTATTTAAGATTCGGGATGTTGAAATATGAATTCTGAGTTTAAAAAAACGGATATTGGAATCCGGATTCTAGAAATTAGAGATAAATGAACCAGCTTTTTTGGAATGTGGAATTACGAATTGCGGGATATGGAGTGTAAGACTCAAAAGAAGAACGAGAAATATGGATGTATCATACTCTGTATCAGGGAATGTTAAGAATAATAAATTAAAAATTATGAAAACAGTTGGAGAATTCGACATCTAATAAAAATACATTTGGACAGGACTCTTTGACTTCGATGAGAATTATTAATTAATTTAAAGAACAATAATATTATTTTTTGCATTTCAATATTGATTTTAAACCACGTAAAAATACAGAGGAAAAATGTAAAAAAAATTCAATACAGAAGTTAAGTCACAAAAACAACGTACAAAACTTAGAGAACAAAGGAAATGTGTATAAAGAACATTGAGAAAGACTCTTCATGGATGTAGGACAAGTGACCAGGGAAAACCTAGTAAAAGTGTGGCTTCTATAAGTTAAATACAGGAATGTCACAGAGTTCATGGAAACACTTGTACGACAAAAAAAGAAATCGAAGGTCACTGAAGACCTTCCAAGGATGTAAGAAAGCTCAAACAGAAAAGTAGCATTAAGAAAAAGCCTGAAGTAATGCGATAAGCGATTCTCCCCTTTAAAAAAAATGTAATCGTTGCTTCGCGTATTTAAAAAATAAAAATAAAGTTTCGTGAAATAAATACTAACTGAACTTGCAATATCTAAATGTATTAAAGAAAAATTAATGTTAGAATAATAATGGCTGATTGAAAATAAAGATTAGAAACATTTAATATAAGGTGAGTTTATATAAAAGAAAATATTATCGAGGAAAACATGGTAACTATAAAGGAAAGGCTTAATTAAATGTGAAGAAAAAAAATGGAATAATAGAAAGGGATTAAAAGATAAGAACGAAAAAAAAAATTAGGCGGGATGAGAGGAAATTGAGATAATAAAAGAATATCAAAAGGGAAAAAGTGGGTATTGTCACAGAATATAGGACGGTTATACGATAATATTAGATGAAACGGTTAGAGGAAATTTAGCGAATGTGGAAGTGGTAAGTATGGGTAATTCAAACTACATAATATTAAAAATAGCACTGAAGAAATTACAAAAAAGAATAGAAAGTATAGAAAGTTAAAAGTAAGAGAAAAATGAGAAGTAAATAGATAAAAGAAGATTAGGGAAATATTAATAAAGAGACTTGCACGAAAAATGTGGAGACAGGTAAATAAATAATGGTCAAGATGTGTGAGGTGAATTGTTCTTTGATCCAAATTTTTGATTCGATACAAACTAGAAAATCAAACTTTCGAGAGTTGGACTTTATTCACTTTTATTGCGGTCACTTATAAATAAATCTTTAAGACCTTCACGGCAATAACTGACAATTTTTAATATTCAGTGGATGAATTAATAATATATTGTAACAAAAAAATCCTTAGCATAACTTTAAGCAGTGTTTCGAAAATAGTCACGTTTTTGTAACTTAAGGAAAAAGAGTGAGAGTTCTCATTCTGCAATCATGGAGGCTAATTATCTTAGCCAATCCAAAATTTTCTTGTAGTTCATGTGGTACGGATATCGATCGAAATTCGTAAGATACCGAAGAAATTAGTTGTTGAGGAGGCTTGTCAGCTGTCCTTCCAACTGTATGGCAGCTGAATATATCTTCTAAGATACTGATAATGAACTCAGAATGAAAGTTTGAAGGCAACATAAATATTTGTACAACCTATCCTTGCAGTTTTTGTTGATTGATGCTCATCAACAGCGTCTAACAAACAACAATGGAAAATTCTCAAGTCAGGAATTCCAATCTAAAGATTAGAGACTATGATGTCGACTCAGGATCCTCGATGGTTATTCTGACTGACGCGAACTCTGAACAGTATACCTAATAACCTCGAATTTTGTTTTGAGCACGTAGTCTCTTCAAACTTTACCCAGATTTTAACCAGGGTTTCATTTGGTTTCTTCATTGGTACAACGCCAACGCCCAGCCAAAATTCAGTTCTCACTTTTTATCATCTCAGATTTGGGGAATTCCATCTACACATTCTAAACAAATCCCCTAAGGTAAGATATTCAATATTGTTTTTCTCTCTTTTCCTTTTCTTGATGTATTAGCACATGAGTAATCTGTTTGCAGATTGCACACCTTTACATAGTTACCCGAAATCTCAGTTTCGTTGCCACCGGCTCTCAGATAGATATCTACCAAATTATGTGTGTATACAATAAACTAAACTTTCTTGGTATTCAAGTGTTTCCGATCATTACTCCGTACACCCTACTGTCACTGTTCAACTACCGATTGAATTTAAAATAATTTTTGTGTGTTGCGTTATTTATGACATAATATTTGTTAATTCCACGAGTTTATTTTAACACGTGGTCTGAAATAATTATTAAGTTTAATTATCCGAGAAGAATAATGAGTTTGAATATTGTAAATAAAGTGTAAACACAAACATATTTCTATTGATAAAATATATTTTAAAAACACTTAATTACACTAAATTATACAGATGTTCGCGAGTGTTAAGAATGATGAACTTTAATTACAAGAAAGTTCGGTGAAAAATTGTTATAAGAGACAGACCTTAGCGAGTGGTCTTCTCGGTTCGACGGTTCGAAAAATGCTGATTTCAGAGAAAAATGAGGAAATAAGGGAAGTTTAAGGCAGAACCAGATTCTCAAAATTGCAGAAGAAGGGAGAAGTTTGAGAAAAGTGGAGGTGGAGGTATAAGGTCATGATTTTTGGGAGCCGATCAGGTCAAGGGACGGTTCGATAACATCTTTCAAAACCATAAACGCTCGGGCATTGACAATTCTTCTGAAATTAAAATTTTATGTTCATCCGCTAAATGAGCTTCTTAACGTGAGGTACAATTTATAATTCCAGTAGAAAAAGATCGATAAAATTTCAGAGACATTTACTAAATTGGTTTTTCAAAGACTATTTTGAGAACGTGTCTAAATCTGAAAAACGAAGATTATCAGAGTTCTAAGATTTTAGTGAGTTTGAAAAACTATAAATAAAAAAATAGTTCTAAAAGGTGAACAATAAATATAAGAAAATGACAAATACAACTTAAGCCATGTAGTTTCCAAATTAAAAATAAACTGTTCCAACGGAACAATATTATCAACTAATATAATCACTTTGAAATTTCTAAAAAAATTTAGTAATAGATTTCCTAAAGCAGAATTTAATAAGCTTTCCAAATTTTTAAATTTCAACCTTTCCGCTTATATTTTGACCAAGTTATATCGTAATTTTAATTGAGTAGTCTTTTTCCGATCCATTTTGGTCAAGCGGACCTCAAATTTCCGACGGTGGTAATTTTTTTTTCATCTTATACGATTCTGATTACTTCTATTTATTAATAATAAAGCCCAACTACGTTTAATCAATATTTTTTAGATCCGGTTATAACAGCTCCTCCATGAAAAGCAAACATGAAAGCTTTGAAATCGCATTATGCCTGAATAAATTTTAATTATTGCAGTGGTAAATAATCAAGCAGTGCTTTCTCTCTGTTTTGGGAGTACATACACTTTCGTTAGCATAGAATTGTCGAGTAGAATAGATTGTAAAAAAAGGGAAATGCATACTTACGTGCACTTTATCTGTCATTCCTTTGAGCCTCTGAATGAATTCTGTCGTGGAACGTGCACGCTCCGACAACTGCTGCAGATTTTGTGACAGCTCCGTCTGGAATGCAAAAAGGAGACGTTGTAAGAAACGTTGAAATAAGACAGGAGTGAGTTTCATTTCTTTGATAACGAAACTACTTTAAGTGCAGGAGGACGTGAAACATAATTAAGTAAATCCAGAAGTTTGTAACCATTAGAGAAAAGCGCAGACGGGCTGTTAAGCTTCTGTATTAAAGAAGACTTTCCAAAAGTTATTTTCTCATAACAACATTAACTTCCTTAGTCTACTTTATATAAATATTTGATATGAAGCCTCTGCGAAAGTACTTTTAAAATTCAAAACTGCGAAGCGATATTTCCTAAGGTGGAGGTATCGTCTCCAAATCCCATTTATAAAACAAAAAAGGAAAATGGAAATTTCACAGCTATAGTGTGATTTGGGATCATATACACGTGTTTCGAAAGCAAGAAGCGTGTTGGAAAATCGTGACAAAAATTTGTATCCCACAGTGCTTGGCCTCAGCGTGTGAACAGAGTTGGATCGATACACGATGTTGCCTTCTATTGATGCTCGCATACGCACAAGTGTGATAAATTTACGTAAATTCACCGTGTGAAAAACCATTTTAGTCTAAAAAAAAAAAAAAAAATCCCATACAATGCCGACCTTTTCAAAAAAAAATTTATCTGAAAGCTATTCAAAAAATGAACTCAAATTTTAACACACTAGTGGATCCATTAAAGACAAAAGTATCAAAATAGCACTGAAATAAAAGCAGTAAAGTTATATAAAAATAAAAATATTTAAAGCTTTGTCATTTACATCTTTATAGAAAATTGTCTCCACAGAATTAGAATTTTAGCAAGAGAAAAAGAAACAAAATAAAAAAAATTGCAGTCATAGGAGAAGAAATGTTTGCAGACGGTTCCACTTTTCAATAGGTGCGTTCACTAGAATTCTAAGTGAATTTGTTTGCATAGAAATTGAAGCACTCTACAATTCTACACAGTCATTGTATTGTTCGTTAAGAGACTCAATCGACACCTTTTTCTGTGAGCCATGTGAATAAACTGAAATACCCACGGAAATGCCGTCGCGTCGAGAGAAAAGCTGCAAATATACGGATTCGCAGATGCTCAAAAGCACAAAGGAAAATAAATAGGTCTGTCCTTTAAATGCCAAGTAGTTGCAATTATCTTGGAACAAAAATTCATGCAGTTAAAAAGAACAATTAAACTGTAAAGTAGAGAATTAAAACAGGTAAATATAAATATTAAACAGCATTTTTTATCTTATCACGAAAACGTATAATTTATTCATCAGTTGAAAATAAATGGATCAATATAAGCTTGTTAAATTTAAAAATAATTTTATAATTCCGATAATTCGATGAAAACAAATAAGTATTGAATCATATTCTGGTTGATTTATTAAATTAATTAATTAATCGTTAAAAATGCAGAAACATGTTTTGTACTATTTCTCTTTTGGAATATACGAAACTAATTCTAGAACTAACCCAGGGTGCAATTTCGAATTTTTTAAACCCTAAATTTTTTGAACCCTTAGATGTTTTTTTATAAATTTCCCAATTTGAAAATGTAATCGAGCTCGCAATGATCAGAAAAGCAAACTGACATTTAAAAAAAAATTTAAAATCCGATACATGGTTTCGTTTTTAAAGTTACATGATAAGTCCCCAGGAAAAAGCTTTGCCTAATTACTTATTACCTGAGCTTGGGTTTTGAGTCTCTTATGCTACGAAATATTATCTGTTTACAAATTACCTAGAGCTGAAGGATTGCTACTGTGACCAGAAAATATGGGAGAAGGGATGTTTCTCGCCAAGTATAATGAGTCAAAAGAGGAGCCGAGAGACATGTAGGCAAATGAGGAGATAAGAGAAAAGGAGGCAGGGAGCAAAAGGATTTGGGACGACAGTGTAGTTAAAGGCGAATACTGTAGAGGACAGAAAACAAGCTTAAAAGAAAATCTGGACCAGAATGAGGACAGTGTAAAGATGTATAAGTGGACAAAGGAGAACAGATTGATCAGAATCTCATATGGAAATGTAGACTGAGGATGAGGAAAAGAGTAAAACGTACAAAGGACAGAGGAAAACAAAGTAATGAGAAGTTAAGGGATTATATGGGTCATTTCATTTAAATTGTCATAATCGTGTCCTTTGCCAATAAAAACTTTTTTTATAATTTGTTGTAAAATTTTTTTGTTCAAAGTCGTGTAATACAATCTCTTTTAATATTTTTTCAACTTGCAATCATGTAAAAATGCAAAGTATAATAATGGCAGAACGAAATTCAGGCAAAATGTCATGAGTGTCCCGTGTTCTGGAGTGAATTATTAGTTTTCAAGTGAACGTAATTTCGTAATTTTAGTTTATAACCAGTAAAACAAAATTTTGTAGTGAACTAGAACTTCCATATTTAAGGAAAATTAACAGCTGATAGCTTTATTTAATTGTTTATCCATTCTAAAAAAATAAAAATGTCGTGTCCCACATTTTTACATTATTTTAATTTAAAGGCAAAATTTTGTACTTATGCGAGTCTTAAGATTTACCCTGTGAGTAAAAAATCTGTTTTATCGACGAATCCGTAGCAGAAGATAACGGCGAATCAACTGAAAAAAAATTAAACGTCGTACTTCCAAACATGACAGTTCTAGGTTGTGGCAGAAAAAAAAACTTTCATTGTAATTCACTTATGTCATGAGTGTCCCACCTGTTCAAAATGGTAAGTTAATATTTTATATTCTATATTAGTATGAAATTAATAATAGTTTTTGATTCTCTTTCGAATGAGACAAGAATTGTTGACATAAATAAAACCTGTTTATAGATATAAGCAAAAACGAGCAAAATGTCATGAGTGTCCCACAAATTTGTATAATAGTTTTTATACATACCAGGCTTCGCACTCTTCTACTATTTGATACTATTTGCTACTTTTTTGATACAAGGCTACTTTTTGGCAACTTTTTTCAGTCCATGTCGACGAAAAACGGTACATATTCAATAAAAAAGTATTAATCTATAAAGTATAATATAATAAGGTACCAATTGTGTTATAACTTAATTTTTATTGTTTTTTTTTCATTCTTTAAGTTATCGAAAACATTATATTCCCAATAAGTGAGTCGCGACTTATTTTTTAAACTCTTACTTAGAAATACATTAAAAACTAGGTACATTATTGCGCCTCCAGGCGTGCGATAAACTTTGCATTGTCGTTGTTCATTATGAAATAAAAAATTTTTTGCAAATTCAAATAATGAAAATTACAAGAATAATGACAAAATGAATAAAAATATCTGAAAAACGAGTAGATTAATAGAAAACTGAAAAAAATAATTAAAAATATTAGACAAGAAATATTAAATTTAAAGAAAATAATTGCGAATAGAAAAATTTAGAAAATTATAGGAATAATTGTTGGAAATAATTGCGCATCGAACAACTTGATTGAAAATTGAAAAAAAAATTAATATTGCAAAAAATAATTGAGAATTGAAAAATGGAATAAAAATTTAAGGAACGTCCTTAAAAATTGAAAACAGGCGAGAATAATTGAATACAGAAGAAAATAATTAAAAACGAAATTATGCAATTGCATTTAAAATTAAAGAAAACTATTGATGATCGAAAAAAATAATTGAAAATTAAAAAATGGAATCAAAATTTGTAGAATTAAGGGAGAATTGAATAATAATAATTGAGAATTGAAGGAAATAGTTGCAGAATTGAATAATTGAATAAACTCCTAACTCCTAAACTTTGTTGAAGAATGAAAATAACAATTTAATTAAAATGGATTGAATATTTTTCCCAACGAATGTAATGAGTGTCCTATTATGTCATGAGTGTCCCAAACGGTTACTCCAAGTTCTGATTTCGAACAATTCTAAAATGGTAAGTAAATTGGCGTATAACAATTTTGTTCAACTTTCCTAATGTATTAACTGTTAGAACTGAGTCATAAAATAATATATTAATAGCAAATTCTTAATTTCTTGGCGAAATCAAAATATAATTTTTTCATTTTAACTCACTTTCCTCTGAATTTTGCTTGATTAAAAAAAATTTTCTTTATCAAACGTGACCTTACGTGAAATTTATGATTCGTTTGAGTTTCAGAATTGTAAGAGTAACGAAACAATACCTATCTCAAAAAAATTAATCGTCATTAAATGGAAAATTCGTAGCAAAAAATTTTTTTTTTAATTTGACTTTTTCTGAAGGAAAGCGACTCTCATGTGAAATATATTAATTTAAGTGCGCGACCACTATGAATTTCGTTTATGTAATACATATAACTGTTTAAAAAAATTGGTTACAGTTGCAGAATCGGAACTTGCTACTTCAACTTTTGTTGAGGCTGAAAATGACAATTTAAATGAAATGACCCATATACAGTTGTGATGGACCGAAAAGTTCATTTTTTTCTTATTCTTTAAAAAAATAAAAATTCATGAACGATAGTTTATTCTTATTATAAATTGAGAATACGTCACATTTGTTCACCCGTTATATACACAAATTAGAGAACCATTAAAGAAACCGTCGGTAAATGCACTTGAAAATTTTCCCGATGTAGACTGTAAGAATAAGAAGGCTAGAACAGAACTGAACTGCATGATAACGTCAGGCCCTATCTGACTGACAAAAGAGAGAGAGACCTCCCACTAAAGATTCGAGCTCCATCGTATAGAGAGAGAGAGAGCAAGAGAGCAGGCATAGCCACAGAACAGGGAAAACCCCACCTTAATAGAAATTTTATAATCTTTTAAAGATTTTATGATCACACATTTAAAATGTAAGAAACCCTCCTCTTAACTTGAAAACATTTTAAATTTGCTAAAAAACGTTGACTTGAATGTCAATGAATTTAATTCTCATTATCCTTGTAATCCGACCGAGATCCCTTACTTTTCCGCGTTCCTTTGGTGCATTTAAGATTCCCTTTTAAGTCAAAATAACATCTTATTTCTCCAAAAGGCAACTATATACCTTTTATGACTTTCATAACGTCACCATATTCCACCTTTGTGGAACTAGATCCAATGAATTTCCTTCCAGTAGCGTCAAAATTTCTCAAGATACCTGTATGTGGTTTAAATTCTGTAATATAAACCTGCGTCTAATTACATCTTATTTATCATTTAATCTTTAAGTTTTTTTAAAGGATTATAATTTTTGTTTTTGAAAAATATATTGTTTAGTTTAAACAACAATAATTCCTTAACTTTTCTACCCTTACACACTCAAACCAGTTTATCAGACTTTGGTAGTATCTGTTGCCCTTTTATTTAAGAATTAATATCACCCAACCCCATCCTACAGGCAATTTTACACTTTTCATCGATTTCGCGCTTCCAAGACTTTCCGAAGAGGAACATTTGCCTGTGACTTCTGTTTGCCTGTCTTTATCTCCGAATATCTTCCTCCGCTGTTTTCATGCTTTTCTACCTGACCCTTGATATCTCCTTCAGGCTTTGGATTTTCACTTCTGAGCTTCCGGCACTAGGCACTTTACGAAGCGTGCCTTAATACCTTCCTTTGTCTTCCTATTTTTTCTGCAACCTCAAGACACTTGTCGAATTTGCAGTCCAATTTGTTCGTCTCTGTGCCATGTTTCCTTAACTTCTTTAATTCCGGTCCGTAAGACTATGTTCTATGTTCTGTGATGAATTAGAAGGTTACCTCGCACAATATTTTTAAATGAATTTAAAAATATAATAATGATATATTAATTGTTCAATTTAATTATTATACACCAGTCTGGAATCAATTCCAGGCTATTGTTGAGCCTTGATCTAAACTAGTCGATTTGTATCCGTTATTATTTTGAGTTCACATTATTTAATTATATTTAATATTTAAGATTCAAAAGTTTATTTTGATTTTTGTCGAATTTAGGATTTTGTTATATTAAGATTCGCTTCTATTTTGATTTTGTATTTAATTACTTAAATTGATTCGATAATATAATTATCTCCTGATCGTCGTGAGATTGTCCTGGCACATGTGTCTGGAGGTGAGTCCTGTTCACTCAAGAGTGCCAGGGCCAGAAGATGATCCACTACACCTTATTTACGTTCCTCGGTCGATTGCTGCTTGATTTTGAAATGTGATTCGTGAGAGCGGCACCGCGGAGCATGTATCGCCGCATATTAACTTGACGACGACGCGATCCCGCTGTCGTGGTATTCTCATCTGGTGTGTTCGACCTGTTGGTCGTATTGTTTATTAAAAGTCGTAGAAACTTTATAAAAATGTAACAATATAAGTGCTGAAGCTCTATTCGTGGTCATTGTGCCCTATCAGGTGAGCTCCATTATTAATTTTTTTATTTCTATTTGATGGAGTCACTTCTCTGACTATTTTATTAAAAATAGAGTCAGTGTTCAGTGCGTGTTGCTTTTATAAATGGTCGTGCCATGCGCCCGACAATTTTGTGACCTCTTTTCACCTCTTAAATCTCTTACAGATTTACAATTAGATGATCTGTTTCATATTCCTGCTTCATTATTATTCCTGTTTCTCGCGTAGACAATGTGTTGTTCCAGCTGATGCAATCAGCTTTAGTCTTAACATATTCATTTTTGAAAACCCTATGCTTACTACTAGTTTCTACAGATCTAGTTCAAGATCATCTATTAACTGTTACTTATTGTAAACATATGAACAATTTTCTTTTACTTTAATTTAAATATGAAGTCATCTGAGGATGTTTAAAATATTTAAAATTAGAAGGGAAATTTCTTATATCTCCGTCTGCAAAACGATGCTCGAGTCGTTAGTGGGAGCTCTCCCTCCACTTTGTGAATGAGCTAGAGCCTGGTGTGTTTATACAGTTGAGTTCCTTTTGGCCTTCTAATAGTCTACCATGGGCGGGTTTTCAAGTGCTTTTCTCGACGGTTTCCTTACAGGTGCTCCAATTTGCGTTAATAACGAGTGAACAAATGTGACGTATTCTAAATTTCTAATAAAAAAATCTATCTTTTGATAACTATAAAGCTGCTGTTAATTTATCCGAAATATCATTAAACTCTTCTGACAGAGGAAGTACCTCATGATCCATGAGAATTGGATATGTGACGCCGCGCGAGAAAAGGGACCTATCGCCTGAAACGTTAATTTTACAGGGCGAGCGTTAGAAGTTGCAGCAATGCATTGCGACCAATATAAATTCTTACGCTTCATGCTTAATAACTCAAAAAGTAATTGATGGAAACAATTTCTGATTTTTTCAAATGAAAGAGCGACTAAAAAGCTACCTTTTGGCATAAAAAAAATAAAATTTGATTTTTTTCGCGATAGGTTTTTTTGCGTTGGAAGTTGCGTCAGTGCATGGCGACCAATGTAAATTCTTACGATTCATGCTTAATAACTCAAAAAGTAACTAATGGAAACAATTTTTGATTCTTTTAAATGAAAAAGCGACTAAAAAGCTACCTTTTGGCATAAAAAAATGAAAATTGATATTTTTTGCGATAGGTCCCTTTTCTCGCGCGGCGTCACATATGCTTCTTGACCTTACAAGACAATGAAAGAGAATTTGTTTAATTCCGAATCATAACTTCGTTTAGCGATCAGGTAAAACCTAGTTTCCTTAAATTCACTAGGATTTCGGTAACGTCGTTGTCAACCTTTAAATGAACTTCTAAGTTGTTAAATTTAAGTCGGTCTGGTTAGACAGTCTCATTCATTTCGTTTCTTGATAAATAGATCGTAAAGGCGAAAATCTGATCGTGAAATATGTGCGTTATAGGAAATACATGATGAATCTCTAGACTGATGTAATTTTTCATTTAAAGGCCAAACTTTACATATTGCCAATATGCTCTGCACGGAAAATCTATTTTTCCAGACTCGTTTATCGCCAATTTCCTTTCTCCTCTTTACTTCTCGCTTTTCCTGAGATTACTTTCGTCTAGCAGCCATGAAGCTTTATCCTAAAGACTCGGTCGATCGTCTCAAGGCATATTTTTCAGGATAACTTATTTTCTCTTCATTGTCCCAGCATTACGTTCCTGTGTGCAACTCAATTTACTCAAAAGTATGATGATGTATCTTTTCGTCGCCTCAGGGCGTTCATTTACTCCTAAAGGTATATTTTAGCAGACAAGAACGTCGCGCCAGACGAATTTTCTTTTCCCTCAGGGAGAAGGCAGATAGAATTAAAGTCAAATTAGATTTTCTGGAACTTCAACTCATTTACATTTGCTTCTCAATGTTAACGACGAGTGTCAGGAAATTCAACCCTTTTAATGTTCCAATATTAAATTAATTATTCTTTACATACCTTTGTAATGAATTTATTATTGTGATTATTAGAATGAAGTTTTTACAATACGATATTGAGGTAACTTCAGTAACGAACCCCTGAGTTAACATTTAATTAGAATATTAAATATCGTCACATAAATTCATAGGTAGGAAATTTCGCAACTCGACTGAATTCTGAGAAATTTGACACACCAATTCATATAACCATATTTTCATCCTTGACTATAATTCACTTTCCGGATTCATCCAAGCGCAGCTCTTTGCCAACGAGCGAGGTGAAATGGAGCCGAGGTCACAGAGACGTAGATTCGATTATACCCCTTTGGCATGTTCTCGACAGGTACCCAAGAAGCTCAGAAAGGTTTCGAAATTTAATTCCCCCTCATTCTGGATAAATATTAATCCCTCTCTTTAGGCCAAATATATTATTTCTCATCTTTCTTCTATTGTTTAACTTATTTCCTCGACACTATTAAATTATAGAAATGAAAGAGTAACAAAGGATTTTTCTTTCGGGAAATCTGATATCTGTTTTCGCTTTCGTTTTTCAAGAGATTCAATTCGCGTGGAGGAATATCGAAATGCGAGAGTTGAAGGAGATCTTATTAGCATGAAAAGGGCTCTCATGAATTTATTCTGCAAGAATCGAGGAGATAGAAAGAGTTACGAGAATCGAATTGGTTTGGAATAGACTGTATTAAGCCCTTACATGTTGTACATTCCTCGTTGTTTCGAGCGGAGTTAGACAGAGCAAAGGAAAAACCCTGATTCAATTCCTAAAGTATTTTTAAATTAAGATTTTTTTTTTCAAGAAATTTCGTGATTAAATTTTCCATTGAGTTGAAAGGTTTCATAATCACAACTTTCATTTCAAATGAAAATGGAAGCAATCTTGGCAATCAAAGTAGGTTATTACTCAAGAGTGATAAACTTTTTAATCTGATAACAAATTACCACCACGAAGAGTCTGGAATTCGATTTAAGTCTAGTGAATTGTTTGAAAGGAAAAATATCTTCGTCTCTCCCTCGTGCAGCGACGCGACGTGAAAACTTTTTATTGGCACTGTGTAGGGCACAGTGTGATTGTTACGGCCGGTTTCAATTTGCAACTGGAAAGCTCGCATCTTGAATTACAGAAGCTCGTGCCGCTATTCATGCCCTCGAGTAATTAAGTTACTGCTTAAGAGTTACTGTTGTCCTGCCTAGGTGAATAAATCCCTTGGCCTTCGCTTGAGTTTCTAAAGCTGAATTACATGTTAAACTTTTAATAAGATGCTCTATAGCGCCCCGTTGCTTTAGGTGTTTAAACATTTGATTTAAATATTAACACAACTTGCATTATTAAACAATTTATGAATATTTAATATTTTTCAAATGTACTTGTGTTAAAAGTGTATGATTACATTTGACATTAATTAAAGGCACTTTTGTAGGTTGTTATTAAAATATAGTTAATTTTATTACGAATGAAGAATACGTCACAATTGTTCACCTGTTATAAATACTTATTAAAAAATTCATAGAGGTTATTACGAATGAAGTATACGTCACATTTGTTCACCTGTTATAAATACTTATTAAAATACTCATAGAGGTTTGGTCGAGATAAGAATTTGAAAGTGCGTACAACGTAGGCGATGGGAAAGCTATAAAGGAACTGACTTCAATGACCGCATCAGGTCCAAGCAGACCCAAAGCAGGGAAGCGGGAAAGCTCCCACCTGGGAATTTATCACCCCGTCAAATCTTGCAAGAAACGCACCTCATAATTTTAAACATTTTAAACAACTTCTTATGGGGAAATAAGTTTTTTGCAAAATTTTAAATTATTTGAAAGTTAATTAGCAAACTACTTAACATAAGATTAGGTTAATTATGATGAGGGACATTTGCGATGATCAACCGTGACGCGAGACGGCGGGGGACTTTCCGTTGCCTTGCTTAGCCAATCAGAGCGTGACCCCCCACCTAAGTGGAGAGCGGAGTCCTTAGCCAGTTGCAATATAAGTAGCGATTTCGCGGCTAATCATTCATTCTTCCCCAAAATTCGGGGGTATTTCTACTTTAAGCTGTTTCTCCAATGGGCTTAGTGTCAGTTCACGTATACGGAACGTTCAGTCAAGTCAGTCACATAATCGACATTTTAGAATTTACCTACAACTCCAACATAGATTATATTCAAAAAATACAAAACAAATGCCTCAGAATGACCTTAGGTGTAAAACCGGGCACAAAAATTAAATTATTACATGATAAGGATGAAATACTTAAATTGACTAAAACATTTTTTGAAACCCAGTTTACAAATTTAGATATACAAAAGAATGAAGGCAAAATTTAATATCATAAAGCACCTTTTGAAATAAAATTTAGACTTTTGCAACATTTGTTACTGTTAGGATAAGTTTGAGGGTAGTTTACAAAATTTCACAGCACTGTGATGTTTAATAAGAATAGGTTATTGATCTTACAGATAGTGAATACGTTACACTTGTTCACACGTTATAATTACAAATTGGAGAACCAGTTAAAGAACAGTCGAAAAATTCCAGGAAAAATGCGACCGATGTGGACTCTATGAAGGCCCAAACGGAACAGCCTCACCTCATCACATCAGTCCCTTGCAGACAGTCAAAAAGGGGGGAGCATCCCCGCCAACAATTCGAGCTCCATCCTGTAGAGAGAGAGAAATAGAGCAGGTAGGCCACAGAACAGAGGGAAACCCACTTCAATAGGCATTCCAAACTCCATTAAAAAATCTGTTTCTTTATGTAAAATATATTTTTTGCCATCAATAAAGAATTGTTATCATCATCATCATTATCATCATGATCATGTATTGTGTCCGACAATTTGTGTATTATTTATTTCAAGTGTTTTAATTTTTATAATAATGATTATTTACCATTTATAGGGAGAAAGAAATATGATGAATTTTACGGAAAAATCCTAGTTACTTTAATCTAAAATGTCGTCTGGCGTTGATATTAATTAAAATAAATCGGTGACTGAATAAGGTCTGAGTTCAAAGTAAGACGATTGTGGCTCGACGGAGAAAATTATCGCAAATTCGTATCGCATGCGGGTTCAACGTCAAACGTAAATTTAGGCATATGAGTATTCAGTGGAGTTTACGGTATATGTATGCGAGAGCATACGTTTGAATAGACAAACGATGCATCGAGCACAGGCTCGACAAGTATAATGGTAGTTGGCATATACGAGTATCGTGTTTATGCAGGGTAGTGTCTACAAGGAGGGTGGCTGTGAAACTTTCTAGGGTTCCTGGAGTGAGAAAACTGAACGGGGAAGGCCGTAGGCTGCCAGGGGCGAGGGAAGTAAAGCTCGCGCACAGCTTTTGCGTGAAGGGCTAAATCGCGTGGGCTGTGACCTCACGATAACGTACACCAGAACGGTCTTACGTCTCTTCAAATATATGTAGTACTACTCCCAAAATGGATTTCTCCCAGTGAAAATCACTCTAGAATGACCAATTATACTCTGGCACGAAACCGCAATTGTCTTTCTCCTGTGGGAATGAAAACTCCTCTTTAATCAGTAATGATACTGCTACTAATAGTAAATTACACCTCCCTAAATCTCTTATTATTACTGGTCTTTAGACTATTCCCCTTTAATTTGAATAGCATTACCTACATTTTTTATTTTGAATAATTAAAAAGATTTAATCATAGTGGTATTATTGGTTACCTAATAGAGAAAGTAGAAAAAACATTAAAAATGTATTATGGTTTTTAAAACCGGAAAGTGTAAGGAAAGTTTTAACCATATTTTACTTTTTTCTGCCGTAACGGGAAGAGTGCAGCGCAAGCAAAAGAGGCGTCCTTCTTTAGGGGGCCAATAGAAGTTGACGACAAATTGAGGGTCTTAGTTGAAGAGAACCCACAATCAACATACAGAGAACTCGTAGAAACTTTAAAAGTTTCTGTTGGAGTCAGTGATTTACATTTGAACAAACTGGGATACATGAATATTTATGTACCTTAGGGACTTCAAGTGCGTGGAACTTGATCCTTTTTGACGCGTATAATTATTGAAAAAAAATTAATAAAACGTCCACAAAAGGAAAAAAACGGTTGTTGTCCAAGTGTGATGACAGGTTGTGGCCGCAAAAGAAAACATCCAGTAAAAAAAGATTATATAATATTTGTTTAAAATATAAAAAATACTATAAAGGAAAGTTTACAAGGATTTAATTGAGTGGTTTAGGAAGAGGAGGGAAGGATATATATCCCTTCCCTTAGTCAGCTAGGGCCTCATGTGATCAAGCAGTTCAGTTCCATTTTGGTCTTCTTACAGTCCACATCGGGCAGGTTTTTAAGTGCATTTCCCGACGGCTTCTTTACTGGTTTTCCAATTTGTGTTTATAACGGGTGAACAAATGTGACGTATTCTCAATTTGTAATAAGAATAAACTATCCTTCGTGAAATCTAAAAGTGCTGTGAATTATTGTGAAATATCATCAAACTCTTTTAACAATATTGAATACAAAATTACTTTATCTTAACAATTATTTTCCATGTAATTCTTAGAATTGTGACAGAACTTAAGTGTTTCTTAAATGCGAAAAGTTATTCTTCTCTTAAAGTCGACCAAGACTCCACTAAACTGGACTTCCTGAAGCAAAGGGAAGCTTCCTTCCTAGATTTTCTTCACAAACTGTCTGCTTTCTCTCGATTTTTAACCTAATCCTGGTTAATTCAAAAGGACCCGAAATTTTCATTTCAATAACATTCTTTGATCCACTGACGTGATAGATATAAATTGTCTAAAAATAAATTAAGTTAAAAATACATATGAAAAAATTTATAAATTAAAAAGAGCGTCACAACTTTTATCTTGCTTTCAAATTACTTGCTTTCTGACTACAAAATAATAAATATCAGAGAAATAGGAAGACGTATTGGACATCTGAATAAAAAACGCGTAATAAAAAATTTCGTTTGACAAAATACGTTATTTAAATGAGCAAATGAACTACGGACAAAATTAAATTCTGAATACGAATTGAAAATACTTGATCCTTTTTAATATCGAAAATAAATTCAAAGGTAAATAAAAGAGGAGTCAACAGTTTACTATTCTGCAGAAGATGAGAGTGTAATTCTCGACGCTGTTGACGCGTCCAGACTAGGAAGTTCGAGAATAAGGAGCAATAATTATTC
Organism: Ganaspis brasiliensis; assembly: GCA_037103525.1. Taxonomy (NCBI): domain Eukaryota; kingdom Metazoa; phylum Arthropoda; class Insecta; order Hymenoptera; family Figitidae; genus Ganaspis; species Ganaspis brasiliensis. The sequence goes on from JAZKLR010000335.1 coordinate 1,107,610, forward strand.
AAATTGCTTTCTTCCGTCTTTTTAAGCTTCTTTGTGCCAGCTTTTATTCTTTTATCTTGCGTAAAAGACGCCCTGCTTGCCTTAACCCCACTCTCTTCTGGAAACGTTTTATTTCACGATGACTATCTCGAAATGCCCTTAGTCTTCACACCCTCATGAAAGATAACGTGATGCTAAGGAGCCCTAATTTGAATTCAGTATTAACCTTCAACTTCGCAGCCATTCCACTTGATCGCAAAACAGGTCATTAAAATCCAATTCCCGTAAATTAGTGCTCCAGAGAGAAGCGTCTCTTGAAAAAATACAGAAAGTAAAAAAAAAACAATGTAATCAGGATTAAATTACTTCCTTGTTTTCAGACAAATTTCGAAAATGTATACAAGGCCAGCTTTTATAAATTTTTCAAATAAATTAAAATCTCTGAAGCAACGGAGATAATAAAAGAAAATGAAAATATAACTAATGAAATAACTAATAAGAGAATGTTTTAAATTAAGAATCTTATCGTTGAAAGGTAAATGGAACTAGCGATAACAGCGGAAAGTATTTTATAAAAGAAACTTCCTGAAAGCTTATTTATTCCTGCTTTACCTTCGCAGTGCACATAAATATTTACTGCTAACGGTATTGCATAAAAGTTTACCGAGTTTAAAAAATGTTGTTGACACTATTCTTTTATGCGAGGTCTGTGCATATTTTGCAAGCTATGATACAAAAATGTGAGGGGGTGAAAATTGAGAATTTGAAAGGGTGACGGCGAGTTTTATAGTCTTTGCAAGTGCTGTTCCACGAGTTGCACAGTCATTTCACTCTAGATCGACTCGTAAAGAATTGTAAATGTAACAAGTCATCCATTGGCGTGCATTCATGCTACAAATCATACCGAAAACATTTGCCACCCTCCATTCGTCCTTCTATTTCATGCCTTCACAGCCCCTGAGAGAAGAGAAGCCCTCGAATTTTGAACGGCGGATATACCCAGCTGATACTGCCATTACGTACATATCTAGCCACTTTTTCACTACATTGCAATGCTATGTTTCATAATCGATTGTGGCCCTCCACCTATTGATAAAAGAATAGTACTGTTTCAAACTTTGCAGATAATGTCAGAACGAGACCCATTTTTACAAAAATAAATCGACGGAAAGATAGCTTTATGAAATATTGCTTCCAAGAGAAACTATAAATAAATAAAATCTTATTGATTGAGAATATTAGACTGTATGTATTTTGTTAGGGTAAAATTGAGAATTGTAATGTGAAAATTGGATAAGCAGAATTTGCATCTTATCTCGTTGGAACCTAAATTTAGATTACGGTATTCACCTGGCGTTAAAAAAAGTCTTCTGGAAAGGCTAACAAGTAATAAACGGGTCTGAAGGAATGTTTATTCACATATTTTGTATAATGCGCGTGCGTCCCACATCAAGCAAACACCCTCGTTGCATAGCGGGCAGAAGTGGTCATGCATGCTAATTCGCCTAGTGATAATTAAGATTGACACCATTGGGAGTAATAAAAGGAATTAAAAACGAACAATTTTAGCCCTTTTTGCAACATATGCATGAGCCGAGGAGTCACAAATTAAAAGGGAAAGTCGTTAATCATATTCATTATTCGGTAAAATAAATATTGGATTGTAGTTGTTGACGTGACAAAACAAAATAGAGGTGGTGAAAATAGGTATGAAACTATTCTTTATAATTCTACTTTAATTATTGATCCTTTAACTGTATCTATATTAGATTACTCATGATAGAACACACACAAATACAACAATTTTTGTAAGTTTGGTATTTTCCTATAAAAAACCAATAAATTTTGATCAAAACTAATAAAGTATTTTCCTTCGTGTGCAATTCTCAACTTGAGTAATTTTTTATACCCGAGATAAAAATAAAGTTTTGATTGTCGCCGTGTTATCTTCTTAAGACCTCAGAAGGCGACGTGATGTCCCTCTCGTTGGAAACTGGTCTTCTAATGAACTCCGTGAAACTATTTTCGTGGACTTCCAACTATTTCCAAGCAGACGTGCACGACGTGCTTATCCCCCCTCAGTCCGATATGTAATTCCCCAAGGCTCTCTTCGCCGCCGCGTACGGTTAAGAAAACCACAAAATTCCCGCGTTCCTTCACTTCCCGTTAAATTCTAGAAGGTATTCTCTCGAATCGTCAATGGCCACAATCATTTCCATAGCCCGAGAGCGTTAGATATTTCCCTACGTCTGTATAAGGAAATCCCGACCCAAGAATCGTCTCTTCTTTTTCCCAGAGGGTTCAAAATGCACAATGTATACAGGGTTACATCTGCGGAGTCTCGTTTACGAGATTGCGGTGAATGTAACACGCTCGAGAATATAGCGAAGTAGTCGAATGGAATTTAGATGAGCTTCGCCATTGGAGGATTAGCAATTTTATTACAGATAACTCGCTCTCTGCTCTACCAAATTCGACGTGTACAGGCGTGTCAATGAGAATCGCGTGCCCAATTTACCAATGATAGTCAAAGCCTTTAAAACGAGGTTTAACTCCCGTACTGGTACACAGACAAGGGGAAAACGCAAGCTCACCCGCAAAAATTCAATACTGTTGCTAGCTTTCGGATTTTTCGGCAAAACGATGCAGTGAATTTTCAAGCACGTGTGAAAAATATTTTAAAAATGGAAACATAAAATCACTTTGAATAAAATGAACTCTCGAATGTGGTTGGTTTTAAATTCGAATTGCTGACATCATCCAATACAGGATATTTTTTTAAATTTGATTTGTAATTTATCGTCCTGGCAACTTTAACTTAAGTGTAGACGTTTCTATCATTCGTCTTAGGGGTGGGGGGTTTTATAAATTGTACGTCCCTGAAATCGTCCGAGAGGCGTGGTTTCCGCGTTGAACGACTCCAAAGTTTGAAGGGTGAGAAAATTTTTAAGGTTTGAACGACTTCTGAGTACTCGCTGTATTCTAGAGAAATTCAAAATAGCGTATTGAAGCTGTTAGATGTAAGCAGCAATGATAATCTAAGTATAAAGGAGAGAAGCTTTAAATGATCTTAAGGTGAGGTGAAAAAAATTATTTACATTTTTTTCGTGTAGTCAATATTAGCTACGCTTCGTTGACACGGTTTTATCAACATCATCAGGCTAAAATATTTATTAAATATAAAATGAAATCGAACACACAAAGATACACTGATTATATAAATATGCACAAAATTAATAACAAAAAAAAACAATTACCAAATTCATCAAAAACTTATAATTATGAGACATGTAAAAGTAAAGACAGTCTACCACGAGTCGGACAAGACAACTGAATGAATTTTCAAAATAAAATTTAGAAAACGGATCGTTTAAGTCATGAAGGTTAAAAGGTTCAAAGTTTTAGTTGTCTAAGTAGAGGATAGAAAGCCTTATTTAAAGTAAATTAAATATTGGAATAATTATGACTCGTCTCAGAAATTGATCGGTTTTTTTCAAATTCGGTTCATAATCTAATATTTTGACGTTGTCCCAATTAATGTCCCAATTGTAAGAGTTAATAATAATTATAATAATAATAATAAACAGTTAATTTAACCGCTTAAGAACATCGACAGCTATGGATGAGAACCACAGTGCAAGAAACATGAATAACGTCTCGAGTTAATAAATCACGTTCTTGCTTATCTTCCAGGATTGATGAAATATAATATTAATTAAGCTATTCGTTGCTTAATAAGTTCTGTCAATATTTATGTGAAATAGGATCGAATTGAATTTGGATTGTTTTGTTCTGAAATTTTCATCATCATAGTAAGTAGAGTCGGAACTAATATTTATACCTGTAACCTATACCTGTACGCCTTAATCCTCAGGCAATTTGATTGAAAACAGTCTTGGTAATCAGTATGAAATTTCCAACGATGAGGCCTCGTGATATAAGGAGGAGGTCCTGACTAAATTTAATTATTTGTATTGAAGATTCAACAGCTAATGTACTAAGAGAAGTCCGTTGATATTCGGAAAATTTCATAAACAAAAGGAAAGCAAGATTGGCTTTACGAGCTTACCTGACTGATGGCGGACCTTTTTGGAAAAAGGCATAAGAGAGTAAGAAAATCATCTTCCGAGATCTGATTTAAGTTGAGAATAATTAAAATGACATTACGGGAAAATAAGATTAAATTAAGATCAGTTTGTTCAGTTAACTGCTGTATCTGGTGAGAGTAAGTAGTAGTCCACTTCTCAAACGAAGATCTAAAGAAGCGGGTGTACCCCAAGGATTAATTTTGGGTCCTAGATTATTTTTGTACTATATTAACGATATTCCTTCAGCAGATTATACGCAAATGACTCTTTTTGACGATGATACTGGCTTTTGTTCATTATCTTCAAATATTAATATGTCAATAACTTATTTACAAAAACACGTCAATCTCATTGAAAAGTATGCAGCTCCCATCTGGAGCGACACTTGTGATTCTAATTATAAGAAACTACAAACAGTTCAAAACAAATGCCTTAAAATAATTGATAAAACTAAAACACTTAAAGTACTACACAGAACTTTGCCTATTAATACAATTAAGGAACAGGTATATAAGCTAGCTAAGCATTTTTACTTAAATCAAATTAGCAAAATGGGAGTTTTAACGAATATTATTAACATTAATCATAAGACTGCGCATTTTAGAAGAAAGTGCAAACTTCCTCATCTAATTCTATTATAATATATAATCTCATAATGACTATGGCCTTCATAAAGCTACTTTTTTAATATGTAAATAATGTAAATATGTTTCTTTAAGGTCAGTTAGGTAGGTTAAAATTAAAATCTTCGCGATATTTGTCAAGTTTTTATAGTATTTTTGACTGAAACTTCAATAGAAAAATCTATTATATTGATCGTAACTACGATAAAATTTTCAAAATGTAGCCTTAGAGGAGACTTATCCCTAAAAATAGGGTAGATACCTACTTTAAAATATTCTTGTAAATTTTTAAAATTAAAAAACTGTGAAAAAATGAACCTCTACTGCGCTGGGGATCGAGCCCAGGTCTTTCAATTGCCGGTCGAATGCTCTAACATTGAGCTACGCAGGGTCACTGGTTACATCTTCTTACAGTCTTTTTCACCTATATCGGTGTCATCTTAGTTTTAACTATTTCAAATTTTCTCTGAATTTTTGACGTCAAACTTATTGGCCAATCAGGAGTAACATTCACTTGGGTTTGTGAACTAGAAATCTACCTAATCAAAAAATTCAGGGACATCAAAAATTCAGGGAAAATTTGAAATATTCTTGTAAATCTTTGTAACAAAATTCAATGAAAATAAATACACTTTGAAAAAGTAAAAAAAAATAAACATTAGTGCATTTTTCCTTCATCGCATCCTCTCAATAACAAAGTGCGTTATTGCATTTTTTTCTCTCCTAAATTTGTTTGGAGAAAAAAAATTATAACAAGATGAAAAAGAAGCAGGAAATTGAGAAAGTACTTGAAATATTCCCTCTTGAAATTGACTTGCATGTCAAGAGGATTTGTGGATTAGGTTGAGTTAAATTGATGAAGAAGAAAGTAAGGATCATGAAGTGAGGAGTTCTGAAGAGGGGAAACAAGATTGAAACTAATCGTCCGAGGATAGGACCAGGATAGGAAATACCAAAGTTTTGAGTTTTGACACCTCCTCACTCTTCATCCCCTGTGATGAGGAAAATCAGACCTGTCACTGTCATGCTCCTCATACCCAAATAATTATGTGTTCTGCAAGTTCCTTTCATCGTAGGGAAATCATTTCTCATCTTCTGACATCATGTCTTTACATGCTGTATTCAAAACACATTTATGAAAAAATTGTAAAGACCTTTTTTCAACATGAATAACTGCCAGACCTTTGATATTTGTTACAGGTTATTTTCTGCATTGCTTTTTCTTAAAAACCGTCCACCAAAAATTCGCAAATTCCACAACGTAAAGTAGACGGTACAACCAGCCTTAATTTGATGCGGGATAAGTTTTCATAAGAAGAAAATCAATCAAATTGGGTAATAAACCCCAAGAGCACTTAATGTAATATTTGTTGTATAATTAGATTGAACATTCAGTTTCTGTACCTTGCTCCCGTTACTTACGTAATGGAAATCTTGATGGGATTTTTATTGAAACAACGCAAGATTGTGAGAAGGTGTTACAGATCAAAATTTGGCAAAGAATTTTGTCTGCGATGACAACCGTTTCCATGGAGCTAACCAATTTATGGGTTGAACGTTCGTTCATGGAACATAACCGTTTACGGTCGTTACGTGATCATCGTTGATAGACCAGCACGTACACAGAATAATGCTAACCAACAGAGGCAGGTTCTTCCGGGTTTGTGTTTGCTTAGGTCGATGTACAGCAGCTTTGCCTATTGATCATATCTCTGCCGTGTTCCAATGTCTTTTACGTACCTATACATTTTTACGAAAACAACCCTTTTTCCTCATTCGTCGCATGCGAACAAAACATTTTAACCTCGCTTATTTTAACAACGAAAATTGAAATTGTACAGATACTGTTCTTCTTTCCTTAACTAATTATCTCAATTTTCTATTGTGTCCCTTTTTTTCTGTTAGGCCGGATCATAATAATCAATATTTATTTTATGTGCCAATTTAACAATAAGATATCAGACTTGTTATAAAGCTCAATTTACTTATGGATTCCCACTTATCGTTTCCATTTTAACACATTGATATTTAACACACTGTACTCGTACCATTTGCGGTTCTGTCCTCGTAATAAATTCATCATGGGTCGGATAAATCGCATCAGCTTAATTACTCGACCGCTGATGATGCAAAATTGGAAATATTTTTTGCCTTTTAACAGATAATTCAATTTTAAAATTCAGCACTATTGGATGAATTAGTAAAACGTCAATTAATTAAAAATAATTTTTTTTTTCTTTAACAAGCTAACTAGTAATTAGCACTCTTTTAATGTTCACATAACCCCTGAGCTTCAATTCAACTTTAGTTTTTTTCACGTAGACGTAAATATTTTTCATCGAGAATATTTCAGCCGGCGCAAATATCGCCCTCTTTTTCCTAAAGTACCACAATATTTCTCTCGCATTCAACATTGTTTTTGTCGTGCAGCAATCTCCAGGACGCGACGCGTCGCTTTGCGCCAGTTGGCCAAACAAACGTAGAAATAATGCAAAACTAGAAATGCTCACTGATCCCTAGAACGAGAAGAATTATTTTTCACTACTTGATATAATTCCCACTCGTCTCGATCCGCTGAATTCTAAAATGACCTTCTTTATTATTCTTTTTATGTCTGATTACCGAGCCGATAAATTAAATGTCAATCATGAGCTGGCGCGACGATCTCGAAACTCTGACCCGCCTCATTTGTCATGAGGGGAGCTAATAAAAAATTTCATTATTCTTTTTATCGGTTTTTAATTTAAGCAAAGCAACAAACATAATTTCATTTTAACTACCGCCAACTTTTTTATTCAATACAGTTTTAATTTAGAATTTGTGGAGAAAAATGATTTTGGCGTTTGACATTACGCAAACAGATTTTAATCATTTGAATTCTACACATAAGAAGGAACATTTTCTTTCTGGATAATTTTTTCAAAAAGTCAACTGTTTTTTAGTTATCAACAATTAAAAAAATTCTTTTATTAAGATTATCTTTTAAACATTATCTTGCTTAAAAATTATCCTAGAACATTTTATAAAAAACTGTTTGAAAGATGATAAAATAAGCTTTTAAATGATAGTTCAAAAATCAAAATGTGATGATTTCTTCTAAAATTGTATCAATTTGAAATTTACCAGATGGAATTTTTAAGTTTATTTTTATTTTAAGCAATTTAACAATGAAATTTTGTATTTAAATTGCTTTCTTAGGCATCATTAAAGTCAAAGATATAAGCTTTAAAATGAGTATCTAATTAAGGTTTTATCTTTACTAGAAATTATGACACAAAACTTTTTTAATGCCCTTGCATGCTGCAGGGTGAACAAAACCTATTAAGGGGAACTTAAAAATATAAATTTTTTTCCTGCCTTTTGTATATTTAGAATTTTTTTATATTTTCTCACTTATGGCATTTTGTATTTTAACACGAATTGTATTTTTTGAAATGACACGAAATATATAAAAGAAAATGTGTATCCAAATAATATTTGGGGTTATATAAATAAGTTAAAAATTGAATATGGTTTGTTTAACGAAAGAAATTAGTGTTGAGAGCAGCAATTGTTATATTAGAATGATCATAGAATGAGAAGTTGCAAAAATACTTATCAATCCATCGAAAATGGATACGCGTCTTTGATTGGGTAGAAAATTTCTGGAAATACCTTGGGCCAATCAGAGACGCGTATCCATTTTCAATGCAACGTTGATATCTTTGCAACTTCATATTCTATGGTCATTCTAGTTTCACAATTGCTTCTCTTAACATTAATTTCTTTCATCGAATTAGCAACATCAAGATAAAAACAACAACAAATTAACCTCAGTTTTTAACTTATTTTTATAACCCAGAATCAATTTTTCAAAAGGTCATCAATTTAAACCATTTTAATCAGATTAAAATTCAGTGACGCATTTTAAGGAGAAGAAATCTAATTTCATTATTTTTTTAATGCTCATAATTTTACGTGTATAACTTTTTTAACAGGACTTCTTTATTACAAAACTGTTTCGTGCTTGAGTCAGAAAAAGTTTCCTTCGTAAAAATGCAAGCTATTTCTTATTAATTTAACGTAGTTGTGGGTAATTTTACTCCCTGGCAATTTCGCGCTTAAACGAAAAAATTTTGGAATGTATATAATCCAGAATGAAACGAGTATTTTCCAGAAAATAATGTTTTGATCCTCTATTTTTTATTAGTCTTGTTGTTCGAGCCTGGAGAAACAGTATGGTTAAGGTTGAACCCACTTAGAAAGATTTCAAGTTGCTAATTTATTTTTATAAAGCATCCATTAAATGCTGCTGCTCGTCGTTATATACACATTCGTATCGAACCCTCGAGTCTTGAAACAACCCCAACCACTTTACTATCTTCTCTTCAGATTTTTCTCTCTCCTCTCTTACTCTGCTTTGTATACATATATCTCCAGCTTATATCGGCAAGTATAAAGTTTATTTTTTCTAGGCTACAAGTTTCCAGTCATATTTACTATCTGCCTCGACTTTTTTCATCCGACGCAGAAAGTTACTATGGCTTTAACTGAAATAAACTTAGTGTCTGATAAAAATAAAGAGTTAGAGTCTGACATTTCAGTTTACTGAAATAAAAGAAAAATCCATTTAAAAAAAACGGCAGCAAGAAACGATCGAAGACGCAATTCGTGTAACTAACTTTATACAGTTGGTATTTCAAGATTCTGAAAATTGAGTTTGTGTTTGCTTCCTTGAATTTGTAAGATTGTATTTATCTGCTCAAATTACATCCCATTTTCCACGTTTAAAGGGAATTGGATTTTGACAATTTTTAGTTCTTTTAAGGGCATGTGATCAACGGCGTAACTGGAAGGACAAGGGCCCTGGGGCAAAAAAGCAAATGAGGCTCCAATATATTGATTTACAAGTTTAATTAATTAATTCATTAATTAATTCTGTCCACACTTGATATTTGTCAGTAGATGTTTTTTCTTTTAAAATTTTAAATCTTAGTTCAAAGTTCACATTTTTAAAAAGATCTCAAATTTAAATTTATAGCTATTTTAATTATTTCAAATTTCAGTTAATGTGAACTGAATGTGAATTGATTAAAAGTTCAGTTAATCGACGTTTCAAATATACTAAATTTGAAGTGATTTAAAAATTGCTTCAATTTTAAATAATTCTTTTCTATTAAGATTCCAATTACTTAAACTGCAATTTTGTACTATTTTTTATTATTTTCAAATTACTTTTTGCAATTTTAAATTATTTTTAAATTGTTTCCCTAAATCTCAAATTAACCTTCTTCAAATTTCAATTATTCTTTTTAGTTTTTTCTATCACGTTTTCAATTTTAATTATTTTTCCTTTCACATTCAATCAATTTAATTATTTATTCCTAAATTTTATATTATTCATCAGGAATTTTAATTAATTTTTTTAATTGGCCATTATTTTTGTGCATATGCAATTATTATATTCAATTTTTAATTATTTTTATAATGTTTTATTTAATTTCATGAACTTTCAAATATATATCTCAATTTTCAATATTTTTGTTCACTTTTTATTTCTTTTTATTATTTTGTAATTACTTCCTCCAACATTTAATATTTTTATTATTTTTCAATTAATTTTCTAAATTTTCAGTTATTATCTTAAATTTAGATTGACATCAATTTTCCATAATACAACGATTTTTCAATTATTTTCATTTGCTTAAAAATAAATTCTACAATTTTTCTATTATTTTTTTCAATTTACAATTATTTTCATTATTTTAAAAAATTTTAATTATTAATTCAAAATTTCAATTATTTTCATCAATTTTCGTTATTTCTGCAATTTTATAATTATTTTCCTTAATTAAAAATTGTTAAATAATTTTGTAATTTTTCTTTTTTTTTAACAGATATTCTATGATTTTTTCAATTATTTTTCTCAAGTTTTATTTTTTGTTCTCAATTTTTCATATTTAAATTATTTTAATCATATTTTAATTTTTTTCTCAAACTTAAATTATTTTCAGCATATTCAATTTTTTTTTTAAATTTTAAATTAATTTGATCATTTTTCAATTATTTTCCTTGATTGTTAATTATTATTCTTATTTTCTAAATTATTTTCTAAGATTTTTAAGTATTTTTCTAAAATTTTAATTATTTTCTTCAATTTTTAATTATTTTAATTTGTTTTAATAATTTCGAATTTTTTATTACTTAATTTTAGCTTTCTTTGATTCTTTTCTCTTCAATTTTTAGTTATTCTCAATTTTTTCAATTAATTTTTAATTGAATTTTTACCCAATTTTTAATTGTTCTTACTTTTCAAATTATTTTATAAGATTTTCGAATGTTTTCTCAAATTTCTTAGTTATTTTCAGCATATTTCAATTATTTTTTTCAATTTTGAATTAATTTTATCATTTTTTAATTATTTTCCTCGATTGTTAATTATTATTCTCATTTTCTAAATTATTTTTCTAAAATTTTAATTATTTTATTTAATTTTTAATTATTTTTATTTGTTTTCATAATTTCCATAATTTTCTTTTAATTATCGTAAATTTCAATTATTTTTAGCTTACTTTAATTATTTTCTCTAATTTTTAGTTATTCTCTTTCTTTTCAATTGATTTCTAAGATCTTTATGTATTTTTCTCAAACAATTAATTTTTCTTTATTTAAAAAAAATTGTAATTTTTTCAATTATCGCAATCAAATGTTTTTTTTGTTTACAACTTATCACTGTTTATATTTTAATTCAATTATTTTCTTCATGTTTCAAAATTTAAAATCACTATTCAATTATTATCCAAAATTTATTTCCTCGAATTTTCAAATCTTTTCATTTTTTTTATAATTTCAAAAATGTTAAACTATTTAGCTGACATTTCAATTATTTCATTCAATTTTCAATTTTTTATATTATTTTTCATATATTTATTTTCTTTTATTTTCAATTACTTTCGTTCTTTTTCTCGTTCTTTTTCATAATTTTCAAAAAGTTTAAACTTTTTTCTCTTTATTAAAAGTTACCATCAATTTTAAATTATATTTATCTTTTTTCATTTATTTTCTCTAATTTTTAATAATTTTCTTTTATTTCAATAAACTTCTGACAGTTTTAAGTATTTTTCTGAAATTTTTTTTAACTTTTCAGTATTTAAAATATTTTATGTAATTTTTTCAAATATTTTCTCAAATTTTAATTATTTTTTTTAATTTTAATTTATTTCTCTCAATTTTTAATCATTTTTTTCAATTTTTTTTTCTAATTTTGCATTATTCAATTTTTTTAATTTTCATGTAAGATTTTCAAGTATTTTCTCTATGTTTAAAACATTTCTATGATTGTTTTAATTACTTTTCCCAATTTTCAATTTATTTAATTTTTTTTTAATTTTTTGCAAAATTTACATGTATTTTGTTTAGTTTCAATTATTTTTTGCAATTCTTTTTAATTGTAAAATATTATAAATTTTGTCCTAAATAAATATTTCTTTTATTTATATAAATTGATTTCTAAATATTATATGTAAAATATTTCTAATTGTTGATAACACAAGATGTAGAAACTATAAATTACTACAATAAGTAAGGTTTTTTTTAAGGGTCTATTAGGGTTGATCAGAGGCCCCCTGAGTTTAAGGGCCCCGGGGCATTGTCCCACTTTGATCTTTTACAGTTACGCCACTGCATGTGTTGGAGTATGACGTCATTGGTACAGAAAAAATTTATCTGTAACTTTTCTTTTAATAGATACCTATTATAATAATTTGTAGATTTTATGTTTCTCTTGAAGAGATTTTAGGATAAGGTATACAAACTATTTCTTCATCTTTCTCTGAGGTAGAAAAAAATTAGATGTTTTTAAAATTTTATTATTTATATAAATTATCCTTTAGTATAGAAATTAATCCCTCCAGCTGTTGGTACAAACTTAGGCCAATAAATAGAAAGAGAGAAAAAAAAGATGAATTTAGGATCCTATACAAGAAATCAGCCAGCGGTAGGCCTGTTACGCTTTTAGCTGTTACGCAGTTTCAGACTGTTTGTCCGTTACGATATAGAGAGAGACAACGATTGTAGGTAGGTTAAGATAGAGAGATAAGAAAGGTAGGTAGAATGGGATAGCAATAAAGGTCAAAACAAAAATAATAATGTCCTCACTTAAACCTTTGCCTAATTCAAACAAGGTATGTATAATGGGATGCATCTTAAAAAAACTTCTGCTGTCAGCTAACATTAACATAGCTATTGCTTACCCTAGAACAATATTAGTTGTTAAAATTTTTAATAAATGTAATTGGTTATTGGAAAATTTGTAAACCTTGGTTCTTTGAATATTTGGAGAATTTAAAAAATTAGAACCTTAAATTCAAAAAATTGAAAAAAATATGTAATAAATTACTATTAAATATAGTAAGACAATTATCACTTCAATAATTGTGAATTTTTTAATTTTTTGACATTATAATTAATGACGGTATTAATTTTTTGAAATTTTAATCTGATAATAGAGGTATGTAGCTTGGTGAGAAAGTTGTTGAAATTTCTCGAGAGGTTCCCACATCCTGATCAAAGTGGCATGTATATCTGGAAGGAAAAGCGTGATCTTACAGTGTCACGACAAACACGACTCGACCTTTAATTTGCCTGAATGCGGTTTGTTGAACGACGAACTGATTGACTGTGATTAAAAGTGTATTGGCTTCGTAAATCGAACCGATACTTGGCCTCAAGGGACAAAGCTCAGCAAGCTGTCTGTCACTGTTCCTTAATGTAAATTGCATCTCAGACTCATGCTCAATTTACCCTCTTGGAGTTATAGGACGACTCAAATGTCCAATAAATCTGATATGCCAAAGGCTAATTGCTTTCAATGAGCTTTTTAGAAACAATCTCTGCACTTTTTTCTGGACATTTTTATATTTTGCAGTTTTATTGAATAAAGAAAAAACTTATAACACTAATCGTACTTTTTAAAATAAATTCAATTTTTAAAAGTATTTTCAATACTAGTACGCAGGAGGGTTAATAAACACTTTTTGTTTACCGTATTAAGAACTATTCAACACAAACTCTTAATAAACAATAAGCATATTAATACCATACACTTTCACATTAAACACATTTCTATTATAAACACTTAATAAAAAATACACAATAATTAGCATTATTTACTTCCACATTATACACACTTAAGTTCTATTCATTAATAACTTTCACTACCATGTACTTCTATACCACGTACTAATGTATTTATCTCTCTTTTCGTTAAAGCTCAAAAATTTGTTCTCTTTTCCAAAACCAATTATAACACTTATTATGCAAGGGTTGGCTCGAAAAACGATTGGCTTATTTCGTCTATTGTTTATATTTATAAAGAAAAATTTATATTTGAAGAATATTTGAATAATGGGGTAAAATTTCAGAATTTAATTTAATTTCTCTCTTTTCATTAAAATTCGAAAATTGTTTCTCTTTTCCTGAAGCCATTGACCCTCATTATACAAGGGTTTGATCGAAGGATAATGACACCCTGCCAGGTAGTCTATTGTTTGTATTAAGAAATAAAATTTAAATTTTAAGGTAATTTGTATATTAAACTGAGAGTTTCCTTTTCCGTAAACTTTTAACAAATACCTTCTCTCTCTAACCGAGGAACCAGGTATAAAAGTATCCTTTTTCGTTAACTGTTAATGCTTTTCCGTTAACTGTTAACGCCTTTCCGTTAACTGTTAACGCTTTTCTGTTAACTTTTAACGCTTACCTTCAGTACTCGTTTCTTATATAGAAAACGAAAAGACAGGAAGGAGGATGCGGAGAAAAATTGCACACTTTAATTAATTGTAAATTAGCCCAATTTATTTAAAATTATGCAAAAATATTTAAAAACGACTGTTGAAATTCCGTCTAATTTCTCTCTCTCTCTCTGTAAACAGTGCGAGCCTATTTTCATGACTTTGTTCCCCTTCTTACGTGTATTCCAGAACCGAGAAACTGAAACACAAATCAGTTTTTACTGACGTTATTACATTATGCAGAACGGGCCTTCGAAACGAGCTCACGACTTTTTCACGCGCTTCATCTGCCTCCGAATTCTCGTTTTTTCCACGTCTGGAGAATTTCATTTTATTCGCGGTTACAGCGAAGAATTTTCAAGCTATTCAGAAATTTCGCGTTACAAAAAAGAAAGGAAAATAGTCAAAAATCCATTCACACGTACAACTCGTGCTTTTGGTCCTAACGAGACTTTGCATAGCTTGAATAGAGAATGTGTTGCAGAGAAAGGTTTCAGAGATGCAGGTACTTGTAAGGAGAAAATGAAAAAGAAAGGGGTAAACAAAATGATAACAGAGATGCGAAAAGAAAAGCGTATAACAAGAAACAGGAAACTAGTTCGCTTCAAAATAGGCACCTTTAGGGGAAGAGTGTGAATAAGGTGGAATGAGTATACGTGAGTCGAGTGTGTAAGCAAAGTAGGTGAATTCAGCCAGGTGTGATGCCTTAATGTGACGACTACTTTACTTAGACACAGCCACTGCCACATACATACGGAGAATTTATGTCATTCCTCTATGAAAGCTTTTCATGTTAGAACTTTCTACTAACAGATGAGTGCTTCTTCACTTAATATGTTAGCACCTTATGTCGTAAAAGTAGTTCCTGCCTTGAAAGGATACCTCTAACGTTAACTTCAAAGGTGCACAAGAAATAAGTTTTGAAAAATGAAATATTACTTTCATCAGAAGGAAAGTGTTCTTTATTGAATGCTGCTTATTAATCTTTTCTTATACACATGCTCTTCACTGTATGAATGTCTCAACAGAAAAATGATACTACAATTTGGTGTCAGTTGGTAATATTAACCACTTTTAGAAATTAGAAACTAATTTAAAAATTGTTTATTCATGCTATCTTCTAATCCTATGTAAGAAGTGAGTACTGAAGGTAAGCGTTAAAAGTTAACGGAAAAGGAAACTCTTATATTGATTTCGTGAGTAAGAGAGAGAAGCAAAGCGTTTGTTACCTGTGCACTCAAGGCTACTGGGTCAAGGGAACAATACGGTCAAAACAGACCATAATCTAAGACAATAAAATTTGCCTGTCTAGTTATTGTCCGGAAAAGAATAGACGGCGGTGGAAAATCCCAGGATGAAGGGCCGAGGGAAAAGGTGACCTGGCAGTTGTAGACAAGACATCTCTAAGTGTGGATATAGAGAGTAGTGCTCCGCAGAAATAATATATTACTTATAAATTTTCAGTTAAGTGTTAAGTGTTTTACTTTCTCATTATATTTAAGTGTAAATCGATTTGGTGTGTAATTGGCCCTCAGGACTTTTAATTAATAATTAAGAGGGGATTTGTAATTAAAATTAGTCAGTATGTTTTTGTCACTCGTTAGTGTTGAGTGTTTATATATTACAATTTTAAAATGTTAAAATTAAAAAAGTAACGAAATAACATTGTTTTCTTGTTTTTATGCAAGTGCAATGTTATTAATGTTTGTTGGATTAATTTTGTAACGCGTCGTTATTTGCAAATGCGTGTAAGTTTTTTATTTACATTTTGTCTTTATTATTGTTTATTTCTATATTGTGTTTCCGCAATAATTTAAGTATATTTTTTGTAGTCCTGATGAGCTGTGTTCACAGCGAAAATGCATTCGAACAATAACACCTTATTTTAAATAGTTTTGTTTTAATTATTACAACCACGGACCCAAGGCCACAAGTGTTCCTCACAATTTATATCTCATATTGTTCTTAGTTTATAAATAAACTGTTTTGGAGAATAAAAGCATTAAAAGTTAACGGAAAAGCAAACTCTTATACCGGCTTCCTTGGTAAGAGAGAGAAGGTAAGCGTTAAAATTTAACGGAAAAGGAAACTCTCATCTCATTAAAAAGTCTTTAAATTTAAATTTCTCTCTCTCTGAAATTTTACCTCATCATACAAATATTCTTCAAATTTAAATTTGATTTTCAAATACAAACAATAAACTACTTGCTAAGCCCATCATTGTTCGAGCGAACCCTTGCATAATGAGGGTTAATGGTTTTAGGAGAAGAGACAAAATTTTCGAGCTTTAACAAAACGAGAGATAAATACGTTCAGTGCGTTGTATTAAAAGTTATTAACAAATAGAACGGAAATATATATAACGTAAAAATGAATAGTACCTATTATTGGCTATTGTTTATTAAATGTTCAACAGAAATGTGTTTAATGTGAAAGTGTATAGTATCTATTAATGTGTTTTGTTTATTAAGAGTTTGTATCGAATAATTTTAAATACGTGTTTATATTGTTACATTCCTAGTTTTTAAATTATATTCCGTATCACGTTTATTATTATTGCAAAAACAAATTTAATGTTAGGAAAATGCAACACCATTTTAAGATTTAATTAACTTCATAATCCCGAAAGACTTTCAAGTAACACGTTTTCAATGAGCCTTTCATTGTTCAAAGTCTTACCCAAGGTATCAAAATAATTATTCATTTAATATCCGTAAGATTTTTGGGGTCTTAAAAAACTTCATAGACTTTGAAAAGATATTAAATAAATAAACATTTTCAAAACCCTGGTAAAAATTAGTAGGTAATGATGATAAAAATTGTTGTATTGTAAAAATTATAACAAAAGATAATGGGGATATAACTATAAAAAACAAAATTACTTTAGTTAGAGCAATTCAACATTGAAAATCTTAAGAATAATAGCTGGGGACGAGAACTTCAATCTCGTTGTTCAGAAGCTAGTATTAAAAGATATAAGATGACAAAATGAGAAAACGAGAAAACTACTATACGCGAGACAATAAACGTATCTTCCCAAGCAACGACGTTATAAAAGAAAAGAAGAATTTATCCAGAGCCCTCTCTAGACTTTGTATTTAAAAAATATTAACTCCTCTCGATCTTTATAAAATTGTCTAATGCAATAAGCATTTATTTCATATTTAATGAAAAAAAACTCAACATCAAAGATTACTCTCAAAATTAATTTTTAATCATCTTATTGAAACTTTTTTTCACTCAGGAAAGAAATTTGTAATAATTTCATGTAGAAAAGTGTCTCTTGCAGTATTTTCTTTATTTGTCGAAGCATGAAAAGATATTGAGTTGAGTACGTTTATTTTGTTTATTTCGATCAGAACTAAAAGTACGGAAGAAAAATTCCGGCAAAGAAACTTTGCGTCGAAAGAAGTTATAAAAGTTGACCTCTTCAATTATTTCAGCCGCTTGCACTTTCTTCTTTGGGAAGTACCTGACTGGATGTCAAGAGGTTGGTAATCCCTTTCCACTGAAATGCTAATTAATTGCCCGCGAGTATCACCATTAATCCGTAAGGTTTAACAGGATCGTGTAAATGCCCAGATTCTTTTTCTCCGCGTGACATTATCACTTGCAGGCTTTATTAGCATTTTTTTTTATTAGTAAGCGAGAATGTTCTGCTGTTCACGATAAGAACTCTCCTGGGGGTTTCGAGTTTCTGGGCGTGGGTGATATATTTCAAACGTCACTCTTTTAATCAAAGAGCTTTAATTTCACTTTAAACCTCTCCGTTTATCTTAGTTTCAAATAGAACACGCGATTAATAATAATTATTTATATTTCTTGTACAATTCCTTCTCTTAAATGAAACATTGTAGAAGTATTTTACGGGAAATTTTGCATTAAAAATGTTAATACATATAAAGAATGATTAAAATGGCGATTATAATGGTAATCAATGACTGGCAACTAGAACAATTTTCTTAATGGAAGAGTAAGTGTAATTTTTAATAGCACCTGCGGAAGTGCAAAAAATTGCCAAGTAATAAGTAAAGCAAGCAGTAGAAACGAGAGAAGCACGCAAGGCACATCAAATGTGAGACAAGGGTGCCAAACTCAGTCACGTGCTTGTCACGAGAAACTTATTTGAATTTTCAGTCACGCGATATGTCCGCCAACAACGTTTTCGGTCATTAGAAAATTAATCTGCACCTTTGTAACAGTCTAATATTTCTTTAACTGCGTAATGACTTCCTCAATGTAAATGCGGCTGAAAATAAATGCCTCAAGACAGAACATTTTTCACGTCAGGCTAATAATGAACCGTTTCACGATCAGCGAGACCAAGATAAACTTCCCTAATTATTTTACCTACGAAATAATTACTGGAAATTTCTTTTGTATTGTAATAAACAAACTAAAGGAGAAAAGAGACATGCTGAGCTATTGAGTCGATAAATCACACGACCTAAGAGATTGTAGAAGTAGAAGGAGTTTTATTGTCAGATGAGATTGGATCATCAAAATTTATATCACGCTGTTTTACTTTTTGATTATATTTAAATTTAATTTCTTTGTTAAATTATTTTGTTTAATTAATTTAGGTCTAGACTTTATCTCGGCAAGAGACCTTTAGTATTTATCTTTTCTTTAATCTCAACTAGCTCAAATAAATCGAAAAACATTTTGGCATCCTTGTGATTACCGGTCACTTTCCCGAATCCAACTTCCTGAAAACCTTCTATTTTTCTATATCCAATAGAAGCGAACCAAAGGAAAACCTTTTAGACGGCAGGTTTAAAGTTAAACATTAAATCGTTAGACTTATTTATTATATTTATTTATTTACTACTATATTTATTCTCGGAGTTATTAGAAAAAAAGGTAGAAGAATTTGAGGATACACAGCTGACCGCTGTGCTGAATGTTGCTTCAGAATACAAGGTTAACAATTGCCGACCCCAGAAAATTATGACAGATTTTGAAAATCTATTTTACTTGTTTGTTCAAAAGTTTATCCTAACGCAGCGATCTATTGTAGTTGTTTCCTTTCAGGCAATTTGTATATCATCGGCTACAACAATCTTACAGCGATTCTGTTGATCGGGAACTGAAAATTTAAACCCACATGATGTTGGGTTTTGCTTTTGTGCCTCCTGATGACGTAAAATCATCTTTTCAGTTTCTCCTAGATGATGTTTCTAAGGTTTTTCTTCCAGTTTTAGATAATTCTGGGAAATTTATGTCATAGGGGAACAAGCTTGTGGACGAAAAAAGACCATTTTTCCTATAGGTATCCAATAGAAATATGGAACCAACATGAAGTATCTTTATTAGGGATTCATAGGACTAGCAATGTGAGGAAAGGATGTCAACAGATTTTCAATTGTGATTGGCCAACACCACCCTGATTCCTCTGTACTCCATGTTAAAAGAAATGCAGAAAGAGCTAGCAGACACGAAGGTCACCAAACCCAAGTTTAGTTTAGGAAAAACTGTAAAAGCTGGTCCTAAAAACAAGTGGATAAGTTCACAGAAAGACTTCAGAGGATCATTGCATAATAAACATGAACATGAACGCAGCAAAATATCTCTATGAAGAAAATAAAATAGCAGACAAACATCTTTATAAAATGAGATAATCAGTCGTCAATTTAACACGCTGTGAGTGAAACTACGATGAAGCTTTACCACACAAGTTTGAATCGATGAGAACACCAGGGCTGCAATAATCCAATTAACACGTAGTCCTTAGAAGCCGTACCTGTCTCTCCCGGCTTTCAAATCCACCACTACCTTCATCAAACGTACTAATAAGTTTGTCAATCTTAGAAATGCTCATCTTATAGAAGACCCAAAGTTCCTCATGATCGATCTCTTAGTGCGAAAGTTGTCCCGACTATCTTAAATTTGATTTTGTATGTCTATTAGTACAGTTTGACTCAAGCAGATGTGTCTCTTACCAAAGTGTCATGGTTGTTTTGTTTCTAATCGTGTTTATAACACGAATATCACGATATTTTCATGTAATTTCTTTGTCGAGGTAAAAATTTACCTCGCACAATATTTTTAAATTCATTATAAAATTATCATAACACACCTGTATGGACCTACTTCTGATAAATTACTTTTGACTCATTAACATTCAACTTAAATTAAAATTCTCGTCATAATTTTAGTTTCCAACGTGTCTTACGGTGTTCTCACTTTTTAAGATCAAAAACCTCTCAAAATTCAGGACTTTGTTCGTGCAACTCGAACGCGCCAGGCAAAGATTAAAAGAAATTAATCATTGTCACCACAAATTTATCAACGCTTTAAAAATCCGATTACAGAAAAACACTACCAACTAGCTCTTCTGGTACGGAGCCCATCCCGTGATAGTTTTTGAAAGAGAAAAAGTAGTTTAAATTAAACAATTCTGGTTCAAACAAGATTCTGACCTGCAGCGGTAGAAACACATGGTGATTTCAAATTATCAATACATGTTCCTAAAATAATAGTGAGCCGCTTACCAAGAAACCGAAGACTCGTCGTGACAATCACCACTAATTTTCAGAATTAAAACTCAAGCATTACTAATTAAAAGTCTGCCATCAGAGCGGTTGAAAACAATTATAAAATACGTGAACTTAATTTCACGACCACTCAAAACGCAAGGCACAACTAGAGAGGAAGATGGTGTTGATTTTCTGGGTCTCGTCTTGCCCCTCCCCCCTTCACATGTTAGTCATCCTTTCTTCTTATCGGTAACTTGAATTCTTAATCGATGTCAAAACCATCAGATGTCCCTTGCTGTGTAAATTGTCCCAAACTTGCTCATTGAGAGTGTTTTGTAAAGCGGGAATCTCATCTGCTAAACGCCCTCGGTGTACTATTTAATTTATTTTTAACTATAGTTTAACTATTTAATTTATTTCAAAACTTAATGTTAGCCTTAAAACTTGTCGGACCAGACAAAATTAATCTTTTATAAGATTAAGAATTTATTGTTAATAACTTTTTTTACGATGTTGTCGGCTGTTGTGTACAACCTGTCAAAACATTCGTAGCAGCCACCTTGATGCAGCACTGGGCGTCAGCGCCAACACTACCTCAAATGATCGACGTTTTATGATCGATCGCCGCTCAATAGTTCCATCTGCTGTTAATGTTTTCGTGCGAACTTTGATGTGTGACTCGTTTTAGAGGCACGGTGGCGCGCATGTCGCCACACAGTAAACTTAGGACGTAGCGTTCTTGTTCTCGTCATTCTGAACTGGTGTGTTAGACCCTTTGGTCGTATTCTTTATAAGAATGTTAAAAACTTTATAAGAATATAAATAATATTACTGAACGAGACTCCATTCGTGTTCGTTGTGCCTTCCCAGGTGAGTACCTGTAATAATTTTTCCTATGTTTTGTGATGGAGTCGAATCTCTGACTAATATTATGAACATCAATAATTAGGATCGGTGTTCGGTCTTCAGTACGCGTTATTCTTATGTAAAATGGCTGCAGCATGTTGTCGGCCGGCTACTGAACCTTTGTACTTTTCTTGAATTACATTCAAAATAAATATTTTAATTTGTAGTGTAAAGTAAATCGTGGTGTGTTGCTGCTTCTTATCCGCCATTCTCCGAACTTTTCTGTGTTAATTGTGGCATAATTTATTAGATTGACTATTTCAATTAGTCTTTTTTTTTGTAATTTTGTTTAGTTATTTAACAATAAAATAACTTGGCGCTTAGAGTTTTATTTTGTTATTTGTTTATATGCTTGGTTTATTTAACCTGAAATCAGTTAAGAAGATTCCTGAGATTTGTAGAAAGTCTCCATGAAGCTTAGGATGTTCAATTCCCGAAAAAAAGTGTAACATTTAACAATGAATTTTGAAATATTGAACCCTTGGGTCAATATTTACTTGCCTACTGTTTTGGCGGTTGCAGTAAAAGTTTTACTGAAGATTCAGGTTGAAGGTTTCCTAGAGACTGCAGTAGAAGCTGCCTTAAAATTTTAGTTGAAAGGTTTCCTGGAGATAACGTTAGATAATTTCTTGTAGAATCCATTAGAGGAATCCACGGAGATTCCGTTGAAAGGTTCATGGACTTGGACATTCTAGTGCATCTTTCATGCAGATTCCCTTAAAAGGCGCCTTAGAGATTTTAGTGAAAGTTTCCCAAGCGATTTTTAAGGAAGGAGTCATGGAGATTTTTTTGGAAGGTTCTATGCAGATTCCATAGGATGATTGCCTAAAGATTTTAATAGAAACTTCTCTAGAAATTTCGTTTGAAAGTTTCCTGATTAGTCAATTAGAAGTTTCCTTGGAGATTTTATTGGAAGGTCCTTTGGAGATTTTGATAGAACGATTCCTGGAGTTTCTCTAAAAATCTCTTTATAAAGTTTTATCGAAATTTTATTTCAAGATTCTATGGAAATTTCGTTGGATGACTCCCTGGATATCCAATTGGAAAGTTATCTGGACAACCCGCTGTTCCTGCAGTTTTCGATGAAATCTTTACTAGAGATCCCTTGAAAGGTTTCATAAAAATTCTAGGGAAGAATTTAAACAGCGTCTCTTTTAGAAGCTTCCCTAAACATTTCTATGTAATCTTCTCTAAAGATTCAATTGGAAAGTTTCATGTAGATATACAGTTGACAAGTTCGCTAAGGATTTCATCGGAAGTCTTCCTAGAGTTTACATTAAAAGATATCATGGAATATCCGTAGATAGTTCCCTTGAGTTGGGTTTGAAATTTCACAAGAATTCTAGTGAAAGCTTCACTGGAGATTCCGTTGGAAGGTTCTCTGGAGGTTTAGTTGAAAGGTTTCCTGAAGATATAAGTAGAAGTTTCCTAATAGTTTTCGTTGTATCTTTTTTTGAACTTTTCGTTGGGTGTTTTTATGAAGATTTCTGTGAAAACTTTACTAATTTTATTTTCCGTATTTCAATTGCAAAAGCTGGGGCTTTGTTTCCTTTTCTGTTGCATCCCTAATTGAGGAAGATCAACGTAACATAAATTTGAGTTTAGTCGTTATTAACGGCACTAGTTAAAATCTTTCTATTACTGGTGATAATGTTTTTTCCCAGTGTGGCGTTTTTATGCGTCTTTTTAAAGAATCAAAATTGTCACCGGATGATGTCTTTGGAGTTAAATCCCATTTTGTCCTCGCTGGGAATATTTGAATTGTTTCAATAACTGGACAATGAGAATTACTAAGTCGATCTCCATTGTGGGAGTAATTATCTCACCGCAGCTTTTTATCAACTCACTTATTATCCGGAGCTGTATGGTATTGGAAAACACATCGTCAGATCGATAAGTATATTTTTGTCTGTTTCAATGAATTTTATGATTGATGATTTACTTTTAGATATAATACTCCTTTTGCTTGTGTAATTAGAACTAGAAATCCCCTTAGAGGAATTCCTGAAATTTTTATTGTAGGTTTTCCGCATATTTTTTGTTCAAAGTTTTTTTGAAAATTCTGTTGGAAGCTTCCATGCAGATTCCGGTAAAAAGTTTCGTGTTAGTTTCGGTGGAAGGATCCCGAACGATTTCGTTAGAAGGTGTTCTGGAAATTCCATTGGGAGGTTCCCTGAAGGTTCTAGTATATAGTATATAGACTGGTAGAAACCTTTTTGGGAATTATGGTGAATGATGTCCTTGGAATATTCCCGGGGAGTTCCGGCAAGTTCCCGGTGCCGAAAACCAAAAAGCGTACAATTCCTAAAGCGTTGAGTACTGTTTTGGGTTTTTTCGATGTAATTAAGAAAATAAAACAAGACCAAGATTTGAAATTATAAAAACTGTATAAAAACACTATTTATTAAACACTTTAAGAAATTACAAGCAAATAGAAAGAAGTATAGTGTTACTGGTGATAATTTAATAAAACTATTTGACTTTTCACAAACTATGAATAAAATAATAGCCTCGCGTCGGTTTCAATGGTCAGGTTTGTCACGCTTCGTTACGTCTTGACAAGAAGCTGTCGAAATAGAGACTGTCTCATTGTCCCCTCTGCAGTCTAGTCCTCTACCTGAATCTAGTCGTCTTGAAGGGACTCGTGCATACAGTAAGGGATATTAAAGTCTGTTGTTTTGTCTCTAAAGCACAGTAAGGTCAAAAAAAAATTAATTTTTAAGGTGTCGAAGTACAATATGCAATAATTTTAGAAATATAAATTCTTTCTACATTCGTCCGTTACAAGTACAATCAAAAAGATCTTTGAAATAAAGTTTAATAGCACAGATAAAAGATAATTCTTTATTTACGTCGCGTCATTCAAACGAAACGTGATTGGCACCAAATAATTTATTTTACTTCGAAATTTGCGCAATATTTTCACTATGTATGCAAAAGGGGAGTTTACAACGTACATTGTATGACCAGGTATTCGTCAAAATTGTTTCTTTTTCTGCTTTGTTTTCATTTGTTAGATTTACTTTTTTGTTTCTTTTTTGGAAAAATTATTGCAATAACAAGAGGAATGCATGGCATGGTAGTAGACGAGTGTAACTAATCTTGTTTCATGCCATTGCAGAGGGAAACATGCGGAAGGGCAGTGCCCTGTTTGAAATATCAGCCCCTCTCGAGAAAAGCACGACATTGCTGGACAAAGCTCGTTTGCGTGTTTTGCAAGCCCATCGTTTGGAATTCTATTGCAGATGCATCAACCCTTCGTTAACTCTTTTATTCTCAAATTCAATCTCGTCAATGTGCTTTTAATTTTCCTTTAAACGTCATTTACCAATTGATTTATTTATCCTTTACTGTTTACCCTCAAATTTCGTCAATATTCTTATGTTTATTCAAAACAATGTTTTATTATTAAGAAGATGGTACCAATACAAAAAATTTAATTGCTATTTTATTATTTACATTAAAAAAATAATTCCGTTACTCACCGTAGCCTTACGAAAAAAGTACACCAAAAAAAAATCAGACTCACCTGTAACATAAAAAGAAAATCATTAGTTTCTGTTTAAATCAATATGGTATCGTCATATTAAATAATCTTAAACAAATTTTGTTTACTAATTTTAATATTTCAACTCTTTATTTAAAAAAATTCAAACAACTTTGTGGTTCCTTTAAATAAAGACACATTGTTACATAAAGAGCAATATTAAGGTAAAAATTCTCAAGGAAAATAACATGTTCTAGAAAATAAAACGAGATTAAAACCTCTCTTGGATTATAATTAAACAAATTTACGTAAACTGGAAAAAGAAGTGAGAGAAGGTTGCTTTGATAAATTGCATTGTGGTAAATTGCAGGGTTGACGGTTTGTATAAAGAGGAAAAAAAAAATTCAAAAAAGCGGTCAGGACGGGTTCAATTACCCCACGAGATGTGATACCTCGTGGCATAATTTTTATTCTAGAGCTTGAACACGACTTTTGTTTTACACGCAAAAAAATTCTTTAACAAGAAAAAAAAACGCTAAACAACCCTTTTGACTCGTAAAATACTTTCGTTTTTCTACTTCCGTATACAATATGTCGTTTATACTTGTTTAAACATTTGTAAGTTAAATTTTTTGGTGCAATTAGAACTATATATAAATATGTTTTTTTTTATTATTAACAACTATACGACATTCAATCTATCTTGAAATAATAAAAAATTACTTAACCAGAAAACTATGTTTAATACACTTCTCAGAGAAAAAAATAACGTGCTTTTATGAAACTCAAAAGAAAAATCAACAGCAGATTCTATATCAAAATCCTTTTTAAATTCTATCAATTTTTTGACAAATCTTCTGTTTCATTCAGAATGACAATATTGAAAATATTCAAAGCGAAAAACAAATCTATTATTTGAGAATTTGAATGAATAAAAGTTGCTTATATATCACGGACTGATAATAGCCACACATTTGGCTTGGAAAAAGTTCGCGTGCTAAAAATCGACGTAACAGCCGGCAAGTGTCGCAACAAATTATGGCGTATGGGATCCTCGTGAAATCCAATTGAATTTCAGGTTTCAATGCCAATGAATTTGCCGGAGATATGTGCTCGAGCGAGGATTGTATTCACACATACTAGGGAAAAGCTGTACATATATACGTATATGTGTGTATGCACTGTCGTGACACGAAATGGAATTTGGAATTAAAGTAGATCCCAATGCCATCAAAGGTACAGATCAATCAAACTTTTATTATATTTCTGAGGCTACTAAAATCCACCCCTTAATTTATCACTTGTCAGACGATTTTCACAACGAAATGTAAGTAATTTTTTTTCTTTTTTTTTCATTGTATACAATTTTATTCTAACCATTTTAAAATAAATTTTAGTGCTTATCAATTTGTACGTATTTATACGTCAGATGAGACTCAATACTGTGCAGATAATAACCATATTTTGTGTCTTTGTTTCAAATCACCCAAACGTGAGATTTCACGTCCACCGTTTGAGCACCTAAAAAAACGGACCTGCATTGGAGGAATGCCACGACAGCAATTTTAAATATTTTGACTTGAAATTTGTTTTACAAACACTTAATTATGTAATAAAGATGACGGTTTAATTTAATTTAAGGTACGAGTCATATTTTGTTAAAAAAAAAATCCGGAAAATCGGTCTTTATTTCCCTTGTTATACAGTAAACATCCCCCTTAATTGAAAGAGATGATTAACAACAAATACTTCAATGAAGATATTGATATTTTGTAAATTCTCTCTTAACAAGAATGTGGATAAGTAAATTTATAAATCGAAAAAAAGTCTTAAAATTAAAAGAAAAAGTAAAAATAATTGAAAAATGACAAAAGAAGTTGAAAATTAATTAATAAATAATTTAACTAATTTGTTATTGAAGGAAATAATTAAAACTGAAAAAGTTTTATTTGAAAAAATTACAGAAAAGAATTGAAACTTGCGGAAATTGAATTTAAAGGGAACAAATTGAAAAATAATACAAATAATTATAAATTAAAGAAAAATTTTAAAAATTGATAAAAAATAGTTGAGAATTGTATCAAATAACTAAAATCATAAAAGAAAAGAATTGTTACAAATTTGACAAATTTTTAAATAATTTTAAATTTACTATTTTCAAAGATTCAAGAAAAGAATTGAACCTCGGGAAATAGAATTTAAAAATGAAGGGAAAAATGAAAACTAATGAAAATAAAATTAAAGAAAATTTTTGAAAATTGATAAAAATAGTTAAGAATTGTAGCAAATAATTAAAATCATAAAAGAAAATAATTCTTAAAAATTGTAGAAATTTTTAAATATAATTTTAAATTTACTATTTTCAAAGAGTAAATTAATTAAATTTTTAATCAATTAAATTTCAAATTAATTGAAGTTCGAAGATTTATAATATATAATTGTAATTTTGTTTATCTCAAATATATTCTTTAATTTTTACAAATTGTTATTATATCCTTCAATTTACAATTATTTCTATGAATTATTTTATTTTTAAATTTATTTTTCAATTAATTTCAATTAGGTACTTTTTGTCATTTTCAATTATTTTTTGATTAATTTTCTAATTTTTTTATTATTTATCTAAAATTTGAGTTATTTTTTCAATCTATAATTATTTTCATCATTCTGCAATTATTTTCTTATATTACAAATATATGTTGAAATTTTTTTAATTATTTTCCACAAACTAAAATTAATTTCTTCAATTTTTATTACTTTTATTACTTGATGAATATTTTCTCTAATTTTTTATTAAATTTACTATTCTTTAATTAATTTCCTAGATTTTAAATTTTTTTTCTTAAATTTCAATAATTTACTTCATATTTCAAATATTATTGTTTTTATTGTGCAATCAATTTTTTGAATTTTCTATTATTTATCTCATTTATCAAACATTTTTTTTAATTTGTAATTTCTTTTATATTACTGCAATTCTTTTCTCCACCTTTAAATTAGCTATATTAATTATTTTTCAATTGATTTCCTAAATTTTTATTTATTATCTCAAATCTAAGTTACTTTATCCACGTTTTAATTAAATACCGAAAATTTCCATTACTTTTTGTCATATTCAATTATTTTTAATTTATTTTCAATTTTTATATAATCTATTCTCAACTTCCACTTATTTTTTCAATGTACAATTATTTTTATCATTCTGCAATTATTTTCTTTCATTAAAAATATATGTTGCAATTTTTTTAATTACTTCTCAAAAAATAAAATTATTTTCTTTAATTTCGAATTATTTTTATTAATTTGCAAAAATTGTCTCGAATTTTTTTATTATTTTCATTAGTCTTCAATTAATTTCCTAGATTTTAAAATATATTTCGCAAATTTTAAAAATTTTGTTTAATTTTCAATTATTAATATTATCATTTTGCAATTAATTTCTTCAATTTTTAATTATTTTTTTTTACTTTGCAAATATCGTCTCGAGTTTTTTTTTTTTTATTTCATTACTTTTTAATTAATTTCCTAGATTTGAAACATATTCTTCAATTTTTAATAATCTCACTATTCATTCCTCAATTAAATACCTAAACTTTCAATTACTTATCTCATTTATCAATTAATTTTTTCAAATTCATTTTCTTATATCTTTTTGCAATTACTTTCTCCATCTTTTAACTACATATATAAAAATTATTTTCCATTTAATTTCCTAAATTTTTATTTATTATCTCAAATCTGTATTTTCTGTATTCACGTTTCAATATTTTAATTAATCTTTAATAACGTTTTTAAACTTTTAATTACGTTAGCCAATTTTTGATTATTTTTTTGTCAAATTGCAATGATTTTCAAAAATTTTATATTATTGCTTCTTCATAGAGGAAGCTTTGTGATCGTTAAGATTTTCGATTTTCCAAAAATAGTCTAAATCGACTTATTTTCATCTAAAAAGCGTAAATTTTCATTCCTAAGCAAATGTCCAGATGTATGTGTGTGTGTGTGTGTGTGAATAGCGTTTTTTGTGTACAAGATATCTCGAGAACGCTTTAACGGATTTCAATAAAATTTGGATGACTTATTAAGCTCATGAATATCTAAATTTGGACACAGGGATTTTTGAAAATACCCAACATAATTTTTTTGAGCACCTTTTTTCATCGATAAAAATTGTTTTGTGCCAAAAATTTTTTTTATGCTAAAAATAAAACTTAAAGAATACAAAAATCATATTTCTTATCTCAAAACGAATCGATTGACCTACATAATTTTTATAATTGATCAAGAATTCGTAAAATAATTCATATTTTTACATTTCTTTGCATTAAAATTTTTTTTGCTTTAATTTACGATTATTAATATAATTTTTCTTCAATTTTTAATTATTATTCTTATCATTTTGCAATTAATTTCTTTAATTTTAAATTATTCTTACTATTCATTCCTCAATTAAAATCCCTAAATTTTCAAGTATTGATCTCATTTTTCAATTTATTCCTTTAATTTTCATTTTCTTTTATTCTTTTGCAATTATTCTCTACCTTTTAACTAGATATATTAATTATTTTTCAATTAATTTCCTAAACTTTTATTTATTATCTCCAATCTAAGTTATTTTTTTTTTCACTTTTCAATGTTTTAATTAATCTTTAATTATTATGTTTCTTCAATTTTAATTACAGTCGTCAATTTTTAATTTTTTTTTCATTTGAAAAATGATTTTTACAAATTTTATATTTTTTTAAATGTTTGTTGATTAATTCCAAAAATGTCAATTATTTATCTTAAATTTCCATTATTTTCTTCAATTTTAGATTATTTATATAATATTGTAATTATTTTCCTAAGTTTAAAATTCTTGAAATCATGTTGTAATAAGGTACTTTCTTTTGCTTCACAAATATTCTGTATTTTTTAAATTTCTTTTTCTAAAACTGACATTAATATCTACAAATTTCAACTACTTTTTTTCACTTTGAAGAATTTTTCTTCAAGGATTTTCATTATTTTTCAATTTTTCCCCTAAATTTTAATTTTAATTTTCGCAAATTTAAACATTTTTTTTAATTTCTTCAAACAAAACTTTATCAGTTATAATTATTTCCTTCAATATCAAATTAGTTTTATTATTTATTTAAATTACCTTTCAAATTATTTTGACATTTCTGAATTATTTTTAAAATTATGACTTTTTTTCTTCAAATTTTCAATAAATTAATGATTCTTCAATTGTTTTCCTCAAATTTCAATTAAGTCTGTCAATTTTTAATTTTTTTTAACTTGCAATGATTTTTACAAATTTTCTATTACTTTAATTATTTGGTTATTAATTCCGAAAATGTACTCGAAATCAAATAAAATTGTCAACTTTTGCGTTACAATAATTACAATAATTAGAAAACTCTTTAATTTATTATTGTTTTATTTCTATCGTTGCCCCACTCCACCCCTCGATCAATATTAAATTTGCTGAATGGCAAAAATTTACAAGTCTCCACCCCTGCTCCCAATTAAAAGCCGAAACGTTGGCGGCAATTTTCACTATGATTTTCGTAATCAGTTGAGGCGTCCCTTAACGCCTTTATTTAATAATTTATTTAATAATAAATAAACACGCTGATCCTTCTTGCTGCCAGTCGTGCAAACTCTCATTTTCGAATTATATTTTATATTTTCCGCTCTAATGAAAAGCGCAGAAGCTGCTGCGATCTTCGGTCAATGACCGAATTAGGTAATCGGACGACCTCGGCCTAGACCGAAGGTAGTGTCATAGATCACGGTCGATGTCTCGTCAGAGAGACGCCGTACGCCGTGCAATTAGCACCTTATTTGTAAAATTCATTTTCCACGCTTTTCGTGGCTTTATCTTATAATCGATAGTATGTAGACTGTGAGTAGCTAAGAGCTTTCTTTGGACAATTGACTGTGTTAAAATTATCATTTTGCGATTTGATTCTCCATCCCGCCAGCCCACGCCGGATTACGGATTATTTGGTAAATTGCACCTGTCATCAACGAATTGGTAAGTTTGTATTCTCCTCAATTCTGCCTTGTGCTTCGCCATGCTCGTTTTTCTCCTCTCGTAAAATTTTGACCAATTATTTTGGAAATCTCCCTCGTCTATTTGTCTGCCGGCCTTCTCGAGCTAGTCACTTGTTTTAATTAAAATATTTAATAATTCAAATTAAAAGTCTCAGTAAGGTACGCCACACACTGCATCAAATTACACGAGTATACAAAGTTTAAAAAAAATCAAAATTGTGTTACTTTCAAAAGTGCACCCCAAGATTGCATTGAAATATCATCCGGCAAGTTTGAAGAACGACACGATAAATTCTTCACCCACAGTAGGGGGTGCAATTTAATAGAGTAACTAAATTCTAAAAAGTGACATTATCAAGTGGAGGATAATTTCCAAAAATGAGAATAAACCGGGAGATTATTAATGGTCTAATTATTCGCAGCTGGAGGTATTTAACACGCGCGAGCGAAAAGGGTCCAGGATGTGAGGATGAGGAAGTGGTATGAGGTGATAAACGAGGTCGATGGACAACGAGGTGGAAAATTTCAGAGACGGGCTGATGCTACCCTAGTTACAAGACGTGAACCTACTTCTTCGCGTCAAGAGTCAAATCCCATTTCGCGTGCACGTGGCGCGGAACGACATTGATTTCATTAAGTATTGATTTTCCACGGGGTGCGGATTTCGGGCCGAATATATGAATACTGATGCAGCAGACTGCGGTTCTTATATTCTCCCGTTATGACATATACTTTATGTGCAAACGTGCACCCTGCATTGGAATTTCGCATCTTACAAATATACCAGGAGTCAAAGTCGTAATGGCTCAGAGAAAAGTAGAAAAGTATACCGACAAATTTCATATTGAGGGCAACATTAACCCCGTACATCTTGCACAATGGGCGTCCTAATGCCCGAAAAGTTTAATAATTACGAATTTTGATGTAATATGAGTGCATTGCGAAAAGATTTTTATCAATAAAGCAATCTAGTTTCACTAAGGTTCGATAAAAGTGAATTTACTTCGTGAGCAAACACATTAAAATTCAATCTTGGAGCATAAAATCGAAACGATCGATTAGTAACACCTGTTTAGAAATGCAGAAAACACGAGAAATATTGGTCTCGTTCATCATTACAAGATTGGTCAGTATGCCGAGAATTGTTCTCGTTGTGGTGCTAATTTGCTTATCGCAAGTGAAAACGGAGAATAAGGATAATATAAAGAAGAGAGACGAACTTTACGATCAAAAATCGTATGAGATGATTGATACGAATTATTTCAAAAATGTGCAACTGTTCAGTCCTTTTCAAGCTTCTACGCACAAATACGAAACAAAAGTGAATAGACGTGATTGTGAATATGGTTCTGGTGTTGTGTGTGACAATCAACGAAACCTGATGATTTCCAGATACCCGATATCCCAAGGCGCGTCTCCAATGTCTGGAGATAATTCCCTAAAAAGCTATACAAGTCCTTTTCCACAATTGGCAGTATTTCAACAAATGCCTCGATTTTTCAATCGTGGAGGAGAATTCCCAACTACGGAAAATCCAGAGTGGTTTGTGGCAAGGAAGGAGTTGCTGATGTCGAGAAGACGGGTGTCAACAACAATTAAGAGTCAAAGATCAACAAAAGTTCCGAGGATGTCTAAAGCAAAAAGACCAACAAAAGGGTTACAATCGAGAAAGGTACCGAGGAAAAAGGTGAAATCGTTAAAAGCATCAAAACTAACGGAGAGAACGAGAAAGATACAAAAATTAACAAAAGCGTCCACTTCAAGGATAGTTTCTGGCAAAGGTAGATCTAGCTTGGCAAACAATCCTGGAGATAATGAAATGACCTTCTCTAAAGCTGGGTCGATTGTCCGGAAGACAAAAAGGAATGGAGCAAAACAGGATAATACCGTGAGAGACGATATCGATGAAATCATTGGTGCTTATGATAATGTCGAGGATGAGTTAAAGAATTTGTAGAATAAGTGAATGTGTATCTATAAGAATAATTTTGTACTTATAATAGAAACCTGATATCCATCAATAAGGTGACACGAGACGCTAACGTTTGCTATGAAATTGTTACCCTTGGTAACTGAAGGATTGGAATGACAAGGATGAAATTCAAGTAGGAATGTGGTCCACACAACAGCCATCAGTGATGGTGATGGTGGTTGTGGTTCTCTTCATGATCGTCATTAATGTGGTCTGAAACATCGGTTTAAATGTGGTTTCAACTACCCATCCATCCGCGAAAGCAATACCGACTAACTGAAAATCCGCTAGGAAGCTATTAAACGGACTTGAAATTTTCAAAATTTCGTTCCATGTAATGATAAACATTTTTATGTGAAAAGTAAGTTTGATGATTAACGTCTTAAATGTGAAGATTTTTAAACAAGTTCGACATTATTAGAACTATGGTTGCAACAGTTAGTTTTAAGAAAGTTTGTAAAATGATAGTAACAATGGTTTAAACAATAGTTGTAACAATGTAACATCAATGGAACCACAATGTCAGTTTAATGTATAGCCATTATATGATAAATTTTGTATAAATAAACTTCATCTTCAAATGTTATCCTGTTCTTTTACTAAAACTAGGAATCACAAAATTTTTGTACCAATTGGTTTGGATTACAGTTGTCAATCTTTAATGATTAAAATAGCACTTTTATCAGAGTTTTAACTTTTATCATTTTTTTACTAACCTAAGACTAATGTATCGAATCAGCCTGTTCCTAGAAAAATTTACATGCATATAGTAAGGCGATTTTTTTTGCCTTTTATTGAGAAACAAGATTTGCTGAGGCTTCCGGAGTGGGATGATCTCCACCACGTGGGTGAATAATAAAAAAATTCTTACTCTCTTAACTTGGAATCAGTTAACCAATATTCTTGTCACAAATTTGGGAACAAATTCACCAAAATTGAACTGTGCAAATAATCATAAATCATCCCGGAATTGTCTTAGTGATTCTCAATTAAATATTTTTCTGTGGATTTTGGATTCTATTTAATACAAAAATAAAAATAATCTTACACTAATATAAGTAGGTAAACAATTCATACTAATGATGCCGTGTCGATGTAAAATAAATTAGACGATAAATGAAGTAAAAGAGATAAAGGTACGTAATAAATAATGATAATGATGGTGATAAAAATCATCCCAACGCACCTTAATAGTACCCAGCATCATTATAGAATACTCAAGAGAGGTTTTACATTCACAAGAGTCATTAAATCATGGACCAAACCAAAATCAAAACAACATAACAATAGTCGCGGAATATGATAGTTGTGGTCACAATCATCAAGATCATTAATTTTAGCATCAATCTATTTTACAACAATGATAATAATTGAGCATCTGGATTTAATAAGGATTTCTAAAAACCACATTTGATTTAAATTTTCACTTCAACTCGTTCTAAATTAAAAATTTCTTGCTATTTTTACATCAAATTTATAGGAGTTGTAGTTTAAAGTATTCTTTAGATGACGTGCTTTTAATAATGCTTAATTATTTACCTAAAAAAAAGTTATTACAATTGTGGAAAAGATTAATAAAAACGGAGCTTGGAAACGTGACGAAAACCGAAAAAGCGAAAACAAAGGCATTGGTAAAAGGATCACTCAGTGCTGTCAGAGATTGTAATTTAACACTATTAACAGTAGAAGTTGGAAATCGCAAAGTAAGCTATAACTCAAAGAGATACCGTTGCTCTCTGTCGAAGAAGAGGCGTATCCGTGAAATGAAATACCAGCGACGCGTACGAAATTCAAACCAACCACAACAAAGCGCGGAACAATAAAACCCATGACATCTCACAAAATAACATGAAACCGACAATACCAAATGATACCACTTAAAGCCATTATCTTAAGAGCATGTAATGGAGTATGACGTCATCCACACACTGCACCAGAAATTCCTTGAATTGTCTCTGAATATTGGTCGACATTTCCGGAATATTCAAACCTAATAAAAGAAAGAAAACAAAATTCTAAAATTTGTTTTGATCTGGTAATTGATCAAAATTATATGTTATATTTGACATCTGTAGGTTTCTAAAAAATTAAAAATTACTGCGCAGTCGTAAGTGTTACAGAAATCAAGTTCGACCAGTGCGCATCATGTAGGGAAGACCGGGGTAAATCCGATCACTTTTGGTCAAACTGGTAAAAATCCAGGCAATTATTCTCTAAATCCAAATTAATTTATATCATTCGAAAGCTTATCATTCCGACTACCAAAATATAAAAGAGTTTTTAAATTGTCTTTTTTATTTTTACTTATAGACCCTATAAAAGAAATCAGCCAGCGATAGGCCTGTTACGTTTTTAGCTGTTACGCACTTTAAGACTGTTTGTCCGTTACGGTATAGAGAGATAAAGATTGTTGGTAGCTTTAAGACAGAGAGAGATAAGAAAGGTCAGGATAAAGGTCAAAATAAAAATAAAAATGCCCTCACTGATTAAACCTTCGTTAAATTAAGATAGAGAGAAAGAGGATCAGATCAATGTAAAAGAGACAGTCTTGTTAAAAAAAATCTTTGAAAAATTTTAGCTTTAGTTTTACTACGAGCGGATTTTGACCAATAGAAAGATAAAGCAAAAGGCATGAGGGACAAGTGGGAAGATAGGAAAATGCTAAGTAAAAATAAGTGAGACTTAAAATAAGTAAACAAAAGGGGTAGAAAATCTTTCTTCGCAATTGTGTGCTTAATAATGAAAGACTCTTTTGTCAAGTTGAGTATTTTGAAACTGCTAAAAGAACAGCAAACATCAAAGGGAAAGTTTTAATATCAAGAATCAAGATAGGCACTTAAAATTTATCCTCCAAACTTGATCTCTACTGCTCTCATTTGGTCCTATCAGTTCTTTCTTTGAATTCTGAGCTTCTCTAAAGCTGACAGCTAACTTGACATGCGGAGTTTTCACCAAAATTTAGAGTAAAGTGATGTATATATTCAAGTTCGAGAACGTGTTTTGCTTTCCTAAACAGCTAAAGAAAAGTTGCCGAAAGAGGAAATAAATACTAAACGTACCTAGAGTACTTATTATACATATATGTTACGACACATAAATTTATCTCTAACACGACAATTTCTCTTTTTTCGCAAAGTTTCAAAGTAATACTATCCGGTTGACTTCAGGACTATTTTGTGTACAAAATAGCTCTTTTTCCATTCCATGCTTCATTAAAATTCATAATTTAAAGAAAACTTTTAACTAATTAGTTATGATGTGGACATCCTATGAATTGAGCAAAGAGAAAAAAATTTGTTCTGAGTTGTAAAAACTCTAAGTCGTGCTTAAAATAGCCCTGTGATAGGTTAAGACGTCATGATGTAAAATTATAATTTACTTCATTCATGATTTTTAACTTAAAATTAAGAGAAAAAGTTGTAAAAATGATACACTAAAATTTTTCTTACTAACTACGAAGAGAGTTAAAAATGTTCAATAATAAATTCGAAATTAAAACATTGTAATTTCACTGAAATAAAAGTCAGTGGCGTAACTGTTAAGGGGCAAAGTGGGGCAATGACCCCGGGCCCTTGTACTCAGGAAGTCCTTAATCAACCCTAATAGATCCTTTTTTAAAAAAAAATTCCAAAAATCTTACTAATTGTAGTAATTTATAGTTTCTACATCTTGTGTTATCAACAATTAGAAATATTTTAGATATAATATTTAAAAATCAATTTATATAAATAAAACAAATATTTATTTAGGACAAAATTTATAATATTTAACAGTTAAAAAGAATTGCAAAAAATAATTGAAATTAAACAAAATAATTGCACATTTTGCAAATTAGTTTAAAAAAATTAACTAAATTAAAAATTGGGGAAAGTATAATTAAAACAATCATAGAAATATTTAAAACATAAAGAAAATAATTTAAATTTGAGAAAATTTTGAACAAACTTGAATATCTTAAATGTAAATTAAATAAAATTGAATAATTCAAAATTAGAGAAAATAATTGAAAAAAAAATGATTAAAAATTGAGATAAATAAAGTAAAATTAAAATAAATAATTCAAATTTGAGAAAATAATTCAAAAAATTACATAAAATATTTTAAATAAAAGAAAGTTAAAAAAAAATTCAGAAAAATGCTGAAAACTTTTAGAAATTCATTGAAATAAAAGAAAATTATTAAAAATAAGAGAAAATAAATCAAAAAAGATAAACATAATTTATAATTGAAGGGAACAACTTTTAATTACAGAGAAATAAGTATAAACTTTTTTGAAATTATGAAAAAGAACGAGAAAAAGAACAGAAGAATAATAAAGAAAAATTAATTAAAATTTCAGAAAAATACATGAAAATCTTGGAAATCAATTGAAAAGAAAGAGAATAACTAAAAATTGGAGAAAAGAATTGAAGAAAGCTAAAAATAAATAATAAAACAATTGGAAATTATTAAAACAAATTAAAATAATTAAAAATTTAAGAAAATAATTAAAGTTTTAGAAAAATAATTTAAAATCTTAGAAAATAAGAATAACAAGTAACAATCGAGGAAAATAATTGAAAAAGGATAAAATTGATTCAAAATTGAAAAAAATAATTAAAATATGCTGAAAATAATTAAAAATTAAAGAAAATACTAAGAAATTTGAGAAAAACATTCCAAAATCTTAAAAAATAATTTTAAAAAATAAAAATAATTAAAAATTGGGGAAAATAATTGAAAAATTATTTTATTTGAAACTTGAAGAAAATAAACTTGTAAATCATTATATTGGAGCCCCATTTTCTTTTTTGCCTCAGGGCCCTTGCCCTCCCAGTTACGCCACTGATAGAAGTTAACGATAAAAGGTAAATATCCGAAAAATTATTCTTAACATAATTATAAATATATATAAATATATTTTTTTTTATTTTCCTGAAATGTAAATTCTATTTTTTACTTTTTTTAATGATCTTCTTCAAATTTTAATGATTATCTTCTATTTCAAATATATTCTTAAATTCTTTCAGTTACTTTTTTTAAATTTTCAATTATAACCTTATTTTTCAATCATTTTTTTTTATCTTAAAATTTTTTCTTATTTACCAATTATTGTCCTTGATTCTCCATTTTTCCTCAATTTTTCATTTATTTTCTTTAAATTACAATTTTCTTTATTTTTTTCAATTAATTTGATTGATACTCTAGAGCTAGAGTCTTAATAGTAATTTTTAATGATATTTTTCTTCTTCCAATTAATTTTTTGGGTTTCTAGTTATTAATAGAAATTTGACTTATACACATTTTATATTCCCTTCTATATTTAAATTTTTTTTATTTAGTTTTGAATATCCTTCTTTAATTTTTCCATCAAATGCATTTTCGTCAATAATGTTCAAATTGTTGTTTTCCTTTTTTAAATTCACTTTTCAAATTTTAATAATATTCTTCCATTTTTAAAATTTTTTCCTTCAGCTTTAAATTATACAATATTTTTAGTTTCTTTAATTTTAAAATATCTTTTTCAAATTATAGTCATATTCTTCATTTTTTCAATTAACTTCAATGCTTTATTTATTTTTTCTATTATTTTTTAATTATAGTCTCGTCATTTTCAAATTATTTTATTTTTTATTCAATTATTTTTCTGGGTTTTAATTGTTTTCTTTCAATTAAAATTTGTTTCAAATTTTTTCTTTTCCCAATTAACTTCTTTCATTTTTAATTAGTTTCTGCAATTTACGATTATATTATTCAGTATCTTTTGTCTATCAAATAATTGTATTTTTCTACCTTTACAATAATTTTTTCCATTTTTAATGAGCCAGTATCATTTTGACACATGACTTAATTTTAGATTGTTATATTGTACAGAATGGAAATGTTATTTTGTACAACTGCTAAATGATATTTTGTACAATTTTGAAAAATGAATTTGTTATTTTGTACAATTCTTTAAAAAAGCTAAAATATTGTACTTCCAATGTTTTATTGCTTTTTTAAAAAATTGTACAAAATAACAAATTCATTTTTCAAAACTGTACAAAATAACATTTAGCAGTTGTACAAAATAACATTTCCATTCTGTACAATATAACAATCTAAAATTAAGTCATATGTCAAAATGATACTGGCTCTTTTTAATTACTTTCCTCGAGTTTCTATTAAGTTTTTCAATTTTCAATTATTTTGCACAATTGCTGTTATTTTTTTCTCCAAATATCGTTCATTTAATTATTTTTAATTTACTTTTCCAATTTTAACTATTTCCTTTTTATTTCAATGAAATTGTCATTTTCGCTATATTTTCAACTTTTTTCTTTATTTCAAATAATTTGCATTACTGTTTATTTTTTTCAATTACAAATTCTTCTTTAAATTTCAATTGCATGTTCAAATTTGTTTACATCTTTTTTCAATTTTCATTAATACCCTGCATTTTTTCATTATTTTCCTCAAATTCAAATATTTTTTCTTAAGTTTTAAAGTATTATCTCTATAGCTTAAAAATAAATTCAGCTATAATTGTTTTAATGATTAAAAAGCGGACCTTGATATAATTTATTTTCGACCTTGAAAGTTTTAAAAAGACCTTGAATTGTATTTTTCAAAAGTTGCTGTACCCGTATAAAAAAACATCCTAAATTCTATATAAATATGGTTTTCACACCGAGAAATGAAAAATAAATTATTTAATTTACAGCAGATCTTAATTACTGAAGTGGATTTTTATAATTTTAATTAATAAAAAAATAAATACATGAAGGACTAAAAAAAATATTAAACAAATTTTAATAAAGTATTATTTTGACTAAGCAAATATAAGGAATAAGTAATATAATAATTAAAATGTCCTAATTTTTCATAAAAAATTCTTATAAGTTCGTTAACTCCTATAGAAATATATGGTATATGTCATATATATAATAGATTTCCTTTTTTTTTTGTATAATTGTTACACCAATCAACAAATTAAAAAAATTCAGCATAAATTTTTTATTAATTAAAAAAATCACATTCACAAAATAGCCCCGGTTGTCGGTATACAGGAAAATGATACACAAGACCTTTTATTTCTCACTGGTGATAGATAAAACAAAAAAAGAAAAAATAAACAATTTCCGAAAATTGCACTGATCCATTTCTTGGCACGTTTGTTTTTCGCTTTTTTCGAAATTGCCCTCGAGTTTATGATTTCCTCAGGTGATACAATTGAATAAAGTGTCAATATGAGGATTGTTCGTGTTGAAAGCGGTGTCATGGGGCTTGTACGTAGAACGAGGGGTAAATGATACACGAGTCTGATTGGATCTGTCGTCGAGTGACAGGTCAACAAGGATCACCCGAGTTCTTTTCAAACCCAAAAAAAGGTCCATACACTTCTTTATGTTCCTCTCAGCCACACTCGCGCATAAATTTACACTCCGTCGTCGTAATCGATTTGTACCGCCCACCGTATTTACATTTATTTGCCAGCGTTTTCGCACATCAAAGGATCTACTCGGAACTCCACGTTTTTCGTTTGAAATCTCTCGTCCCTTTATTTTATTTCGGGTAATCGACTTTTTTTCACAACACGAAAAAACACCGTTTTAAATTTTCATAAAATCAAGCCAGACAGTTTGTAAAGCGCATTAAACGGTATAAGAGAATAAACAAAAAAAAAAAAAAGTGCCTCGTTGTTTTTTCAAAGCGAAAAAAAATTCCGTGGCAATAAAAATGTTATATTTCATGAAAAAGTTATTTCTAGTTACACTTTATAAATCGCACTTTTTAATCCGTGAAATTTACACTTTAATGCAAGAAAAAACAAGACCGAGAGCTTAAATGTTTTATTTTAAAAACTCGACTTTTGCACTTTTATACGTTCACGATTGGCTTATAAAAAACTGTGGAAAAAGTTTTAATTATGAACGTTTTTTCAAAAGTTTAGCATGTGTAAATAAATAACCGCGTTAGAAATAGAACCGAAAAATACACGGAATGAAAATTAATTATAAATTTTATTAAAATGTTTTTAGAATTCAGGGAAAAAGTGCGAGGAGAGAAATTTTTCTACAAGGAATTTTAAGCTTTGGAAAAACGATTCGAATCATTACTAAGTAGTTTTCAACTTTAATATAGTCGGTAGTAAAATTAATATAATTTTTCTAAAGTATCATTATTATTTAAAATATTGATCTTTAATTATATTGTTATAGTTTATTTTAATACAAAAATGTAATTATTAGGAACCTATATTTTTAAGAAATACATTATGCATCACAGTTGTGAGTGTTGACGTAAAAAAGTATATATTATATAAAATCTAAAGAAGGATGAAAAGTGTAAATAAAGTGCCGTAATTGAGAGGGCAAGGGCCCTGGGTCAATAAAGAAAATCGGGCCCTAGTATAATGATTTATAAGTTTAATTAATTCAATCATTAATTCTGTCCACAACTGACATTTGTCACTAGATGTTTTTTCTTTTAAAATTTTAAATCATAGTTTCCCTTTTTAAAATGTTCTCAAATTTTAAATTTATAGCTATTTTAATTACTTCAAATTTCAGTTAATGTTAACTTGCATTGATTAAAAGTTTAATTAATCGACGATTCAAATATACTAAATTTCAAGTGATTTAAAAAATGCTATAATTTTTTATTTATGTTTCTTTTCTATTAAGATTTCAATTACTTTGTACTATTTTTTATTACTTTTCAACTATTTTCTGCGATTTTTAATTATTTTTAAATTGTTTCCCTAAATCTCAAATTTTGCCTTCTTTAAATTTTAACTATTTTGTTTAGTTTTTTCAAACACTTTTTCAATTTTAATTATTTATCCTTTCACATTCAATCAAATTAATTATTTATTCTAAAATGTATATTATTCATCAGGAATGGTAACTCATTTTTTTAATTTGACATTATTTTTGTGAATTTATAATTATTATTTTCAATTTTTAATTATTTCCATAATGTCTTAATTAATTTTCTGAACTTTCAAATATATATATATATATGTATATCTATTTTGAATTATTTTGTTCACTTTTTATTTCTTTTTATTATTTTGTAATTATTTCCTTCATCTTTTAAAATTTTTACTATTTTTCAATTAATTTCCTAAATTTTCAGTTATAATCTCAAATTTAAATTATTGACATCAATTTTCCATAATATAACGATTTTTCACTTATTTTCATTTCCCTAAAAATAAATTCCACAATTTTTCTATTATTTTCCTCAATTTATAAGTTTTTTCATTTTTTTGGCATTACTTTTAAAAATTTCAATTATTTATCCGAAATTTCAATTATTTCCATCAATTTTCAATATTTCTGCGATTTTCTAATTATTCTCTTGAATTAAAAATTGTTAAATAATTTTGTAATTTTCCTTTATTTTAACATATATTCTATGATTTGCTCAATTACTTTTCTCAAATTTCATTGACTGTTTCCAATTTTTGATATTTAAATAATTTTCATCAAATTTCAATTTTTTCTCTCAATCTTAAATTACTTTCAGCATTTGTCAATTATTTTGTTTAATTTTGAATTAATTTTATCATTTTTCAATTATTTTCCATGGTTCCTCAACTTTTATCTCCAATTTTTAGTTATCCTTAATTTTTTCAATTAATTTCTAAGATTTTCAAGTCTTTTTCTCAAGTTTTAATTATTATTTTGGATATTTAAAAAAAAATTAGTTTTTTTTTCCATTATTTATTTCAAATTTTATTTATTTTATTGGAACTTATCATTGATTTTATCATGTTTCATTTATTTTCTACAAGTCTCAAATTTTAAAACAATTTTTTAAGATTTTTGAATGTTTTTCTCAAATTTCTTAGTATTTTTATCAATTTTTAATTATTTTCAGGATGATTCAATTTTTTTTTTTAATTTTAAATTAATTTGATCATTTTTCAATTATTTTTCTTGATTGTTAATTATTATTCTTATTTTCTAAATTATTTTTTAAGATTTTTAAATATTTTTCTAAAATTTTAATTATTTTCTTCAATTTTTAATTATTTTAATTTGTTTTAATTTCCAAATGTTTATTATTTATTTTTAGCTTCCTCCAATTCTTTTCTCCAGTATTTAGTTAATTTCTATTTTTTCAATTAATTTCTAAGATTTTCAATTATTTTTCTCAAATTTTAATTATCAATTTGGATACTTAAAAAAAATTAGATTTTTTGCCATTATTTATTTCAAATATCATTTATTTTATTGCAACTTATCATTGATTTTATCATATTTCATTTATTTTCTTCAAGTTTTAAATTTTAAAATAATTTTTCAATTATTTTTTTCAATTTTTAATTTTTCTTATTTTTTAAAATAACTTTCTAAGCATTTAAATGTTTTTCTCAAATTTCTTAGTATTTTCTTCAATTTTTAATTATTTTCAGTATAATTCAATTGTTTTGTTCAATTTTGAATTAATTTTATCATTTTTGAATTATTCTCCATGATTGTTAATTATTATTCTCATTTTGTAAAACTATTTTCTCAGATTTTTAAGTATTTCTGAAAATTTAAGTATATTCTTCAATTTTTAATTATTTTAATTTGCTTTTATATCTTCCAATTTTTTTTTAGCCTTCAATTCTTTTCCCTAATTTTAAGTTATTCTCAATTTTTTCAATTAATTTTTAAGATTTTCAATTCTTTTTCTCAAATTTTAATTATTAATTTGGATACTTAAAAAAAATTAGTTTTTTTGCAATTATTTATTTCAAGTTTTATTTCTTTTATTGCTAGTTATCATTGATTTTAACATATTTCATTTATTTTCTTATAGTTTTAAATTTTATAATAATTTTTCAATTATTTTTTCCAATTTTTTTTTTTTTTTTTTTAAATAATTTTCTAAGCTTTTGAATGTTTCTCTCAAATTTCTTAGTATTTTCTTCAATTTTTAATTATTTTCAGCATGCTTCAATTATTTTGTTCAATTTTAAATTAATTTTATCATTTTTCAATTATTCTCTATGATTGTTAATTCTTATTCTTATTTTGTAAAACTATTTTCTATGATTTTTTAGTATTTTTCTGAATTTTTAATTATATTGTTCAATTTTCAATTGTTTTTATTTGTTTTTATATTTTCCAATTTATTTATTTATTTTTTTTAGCTTTCTTCAATTCTTTTCCCTAATTTTTAGTGAGTCTCAATTTTTTAAAATTAATTTCTAAGATTTTCAAGTTTTTGTTTCAAATTTTAATTATTATTTTAGATATTTAAAAGAAAATTAGTTTTTTTCGCATTATGTATTTTAAATTTCATTTATTTTATTGCTACTTATCATTGATTTTAACATATTCCATTTATTTTCTTCAAGTTTCAAATTTTAAAATAATTTTTCAATTATTTACCCCAATGTTTAATTATTCTTATTTTTTAAA
Source organism: Ganaspis brasiliensis (assembly GCA_037103525.1). Lineage (NCBI taxonomy): Eukaryota > Metazoa > Arthropoda > Insecta > Hymenoptera > Figitidae > Ganaspis > Ganaspis brasiliensis. The sequence continues at coordinate 1,152,337 of JAZKLR010000335.1, forward strand.
ATAATGTATCTAAGATTTTTAATGTTTTTCTCAAATTTCTTAGTATTTTCTTCAATTTATAATTATTTTCTGCATGATTCAATTATTTTTTTAAATTTTAAATTAATTTGATCATTTTTCAATAATTTTCCTTACTTGTTAATTATTATTCTCATTTTATAAATTATTTTCTAAGATTTTTAAGTATTTTTTTTTTTAAATTTTAATTATTTTGTTCAAATTTTTATTGTTTTAATTTGTTTTCATAATTTTAAAAAAAATTCTATGAATTGTCGTAAATTTCAATTTTTTTTGGCTTTCTTTAATTCTTTTTTCCAATTTTTAGTTATTCTTTTTCTTTTCAATTGATTTCTCAGATCTTTAAATTAATTTTCTCAAATTTTAATTAATTTTTCTTTATTCAAAAAAGATTCTGTAATTTTTTCAATTATCTCACTTAAATGTAAATTATTGTTTACAACTTATCATTATTTATATCTTACTTTAATTATTTTCTTCATGTTTCAAAATTTAAAATCATTCTACAATTATTTTATAAAATTTATTTCCTTTAATTTTCAATTCTTTTCATTTGATTTATAATTTAACTTTTTTTTTTAACTATTTAGCTGACATTATAATTATTTTATTCAATTTTTAATTATATATATTATTTTTTATATTATTTCCATAAATTTTTAATTACTTTCGTTCTTTTTCTCATTCTTGTTCATAAATTCCAAAAAGTTTATACTTATTTCTCTGTAATTAAAAATTGTTCTCTTTAATTTTAAATTATGTTTATCTGTTTTCATTAATTTTCTCTAATTTTTAATAATTTACTTTTATTGCAATGAACTTCTGAAAGTTTTAAGTGTTTTTCCTTAATTTTTTTTAAGTTTTCTTTATTTAAAATATTTGATGTAATTTTTTTAATTATTTTCTTAAATTTTAATTATTTTTTTTCAATTTTCAATTATTTTCTCTAATTTTGCATTATTCGATTGTTTCTCAATACTATATCTAAAATATTTCTAATTGCGTATATCATTGAATTACACACCAAAACCGTTAAAAGATCACGATAATAAAAATTTACATAATTATATTAAAAAAGGACGGTTCTAATAATTTCCTATCATAACACAACACATACTTAAAGAAATATCCAACGTGTTTTTATACTTGTGTTTGTCATAGTGAAACCAATTTCCTTTATCCTGAGAAATGTTATTTTATAATATTTCTAACAAACCGTATTTTTACGTTTTTTTTTTTAGTAAATAAAAATGATTTAGTGCTAGCGGAAGGTTAAATAACGAAGTTGGTAGAAATACAGAAAATGGGGGAAAAAAGGAAAGGAAAAAAGTCGTGTAAACAGAAGAAGCGGTGCTCAAAGATCAGAATCCAATTTACACAAGATCTGTTTTAGTACTGCAGAATGGATCAAATTTCAGGGAACTGGCGCTGAATAGAGAAAGTTTAGTAATTGAGGAACAAGGCTTTGAGTTAGCGGCAAGTCGATAGTTTGCACAGAGAGCTAAAACTGGGATCAAGCTTCACTTTAATTTTTGACCATGAACCGATAAAAAATTCTCTTTGCGATTCTTTTCTTTTTAACTTTTTCTTACTCCTTGAATTTAGACACTGCAGTAGCACCTTTGTTCTTTGCAGCAAGAGAAAAAGACAACAGAATAAAAGGAACAGGCGGTGCATTCGACCAATGAAAGACAGAGAGAGAAAAAGAGACGAAAGAACACCATATGGTTGCAGATGCGCCTTTTCTATGTCCCAAGTGCAGGAAAAAATCGATCCCACCAATCGAGATTAATTAACCGTGCACCCACAATGCATCTGCCATTTCAAGGCACTCTTTAATGTACAATATTTACTAGTCACTGAATGAGCAATTTTACAAACATGAGCTTTTTAATGGGAATGTCAGCATGTGCAGATAAAAGATATACATTACTTGTTGTAAGAAACAGAATAATCGCATTTATTTGAAAATACCATTAAAAAGACAATTATTGTTCACTGAAAATTTTTATTTAAAAATGTTTTTTGATAAATTTATTATGATACTAGCAAAATAAAACGCTCGCAAGTGCGCGATTAGTTTTTCATATATTTTAAAAATTATAAAATACAATAATAAATATAAACAAGTAAGCAAAATAATTTGCTCCCTCATAGAGGAAGCAAGAAATTAATAATATATAAGTTAATTGGGGAAGTTATTTAAAAATGAAGAATTTTAAATGCAAAAAAATGTAAAAATATGAATTATTTTACGAATTTTTGATCAATTATAAAAGTTATATAGGTCAATCGATTCGTTTTGAGATAAGGAATATGACTTTTGTATTCATTAAGTTGTATTTTTAGCATAAAAAAAATTTCTGTCAAAAAACGATTTTTTTTATGAAAAAAGGTGCTCAAAAAAATTTGGTTAGGTATTTTCAAAAATCCTTGTGTCCAAATTTAGATATTTATGAGCTCAATAAGTCATCCAAATTTTATTTGAATCCGTTTAAGCGTTCTCAAGATATCTTGTACACAAAAAACGCTATACACACACACGTATACACACACACACACACACACACACACACACACACACACACACACACACACACATATACATCTGGACATTTGCTTAGGAATGAAAATTTTCGCTTTTTAGAAAAAAATCCAAAAAATTAGTTTTAAGACAAAATTTAGACAAAATTTAGACAAACTTGGGTCTAAGAGACCTTCTTAATGATATTTTAAGTAATTCTACAAAGTTTGGTGTCAAAATATTTATTATTTTAAGAGAAAGTTGACGGACAAATTTTGCCAACTCCCGTGACGTCATTCTTCATCACATGCCCTTAAGGGCATGTGATGGAGTATAACGTCACTGATATAGGCAAAAATTTTCCGTAACTTTTCTCTTAAAGTATTAAATATTTTGTCATGAAACTTGGTAGAGTTACTTAAAATATCATTAGGAAGGTCTCTCTGACCCAAATTTGTTTGAATTTTGACTCAAAATTAATTTTTGAGAAATTTTCAAAAAATTAAAAATTTTCTAAAAATCACTTTTGACCCAAAAATCAAACAAATTTGGGTCAGAGAGACCTTCCTAATGATATTTTAAGTAACTCTACCAAGTTTCATGACAAAATATTAGATACTTTAAGAGAAAAGTTACGGACAATTTTTGCCTATATCAGTGACGTCATAATCCATCACATGCCCTTAAAAAGAATTGCAAAAAATAATTCAAATTAAACAAAATAATTGAAAATTTTGCAAATTAATTGAAAAAAAATGAAATCAATTAAAAATTGGGGAAAGTAATTTAAACAATCATAAAAATGTTTTAAACATAAAGATAATAATTAAAATTTGAGAAAAATAGTTGAGAATCTTAAAAGTAAATTAAAACAAAATTGAATAATGAAAAATTACAGAAAATAAATGAAAATTGAAAAAACATGGTTGAAAATTGAGATAAATAAATTAAAATTAAAAAAAAAATAATTAAAATTTGAGAAAATAATTAAACAAATTACATAAAATATTTTAAATAAAGGAAAGTTAAACAAAATTTGAGAAAAATACTTAAAACTTTCAGAAGTTTATTGAAATAAAAGAAAATAATTTAAAATTAGAGAAAATAAATGGAAAAAGATAAAAATAATTTAAAATTGTACAGTACAAGTTTTAATTACAGAGAAATAAGTGAAAACTTTTTGGAAATTATGAAAAAGAACGAGAAGAAGAACGAAAGTAATTGAAAATTGAAGAAAATAATATAAAAAATAATATAAATAAGGAAATAATTGAAAAGTCAGATAAATAGTTAATAATTTTTGAAATTATGAAAACAATTGTAAAGAATTGAAAATTGAAGGAAATAAATTTTGGAAAATAATTGAAAAATGTATTTAAATTTTAAAACTTGACGAAAATAATTAAAATATCATAAAAACAATTATAAGTTGTAAACAATAAATGACATTTAAGTGAGATAATTGAAAAAATAACAAAATTTTTTTTATATACAGAAAAATTAATTGAAATTTGAGAAAAATACATAAAGATCTTGGAAATCAATTGAAAAGAAAGAGAATAACTAAAAAGTGGAGAAAAGAATTAAAAAAAGCTACAAATAATTGAAATTTACGATAATTAATAAAAAAAATTTGGAAATTATGAAAACGAATGAAAATAATCAAAAATTGAAGAAAATATATAAAATTTTAACAAAATATTTAAAAATCTTAGAATACAATTTAGAAAATGAGAAAAAATGATTAACAATCAAAGACAATAATTGAAAAATGATCAAATTAATTCAAAATTGAAAAAAATAATCAAAACATGCTAAATATAATTGAAAATTAAAGAAACTACTAAGAAATTTGAGAAAAACATTCAAAAATCTGAGGAAAATAATTTTAAGATATAAGAAAAATTAAAAATTGGGGGAAATAATTGAAAAATTATTTTAAAATTTGAAACTTAAAGAAAATGCATGAAATATGATAAAATCAATTTTTTTAAGTATGCAAAATAATAATTAAAATTTAAAAAAAAGAATTGAAAATCTTAGAAATTAATTGAAGAAATTGAAAATAACTAAAAATTGGAGATAAGATTTGAAGAAAGCTAAAAATAATTGAAATTTACGATACTTAATGAAAAAATTTGGAAATTATAAAAACAAATAAAAATAATTAAAAATTGAAAAAAATAATTATAATTTTAAAAAAAGTATTGAAAATCTTAGAAAATAATTTAAACAATGAGAATAATAATGAAGAATGGAGGAAAATAATTGAAAAATGATCAAATTAATTCAAAATTGAAAAAAATACTTGAAACATGCTGAAAATAATTAAAAATTGAACAAAATACTAAGAAATTTGAGAAAAACATTCAAAAATCTTAGAAAAAAATTTTAAAAAATAAAAGAAATTAAAAATTGGGAAAAATAATTGAAATATTATTTTAAAATTTGAAACTTGAAAAAAATTATTGAAATATGATAAAATCAATGATAAGTTGCAATAAAATATATGAAATTTGAAATAAATAACGGGAAAAAAACTAATTTTTTTCTAAGTATCTAAAATAATAATTATAATTTTCGAGAAAAATAATTGAAAATATTAGAGATTGATTGAAAAATTGAGATTAACTAAAATTAGAAAAATAGAATTGAAGAAAGCTAATAATCAATAATAAAAAAAAAATTAGAAATTATTATAACAAATTAAAATAATTAAAAATTGAAGAAAATGCTTAGAATGTTGAGAAAAACATTTAAAAATCTTAGAAAATAGTTTTAAAAAATAAGAAAAAATGAAAATTGGGGAAAATAATTGAAAAATTATTTTAAAAGTTGAAACTTAAAGAAAATAAATGAAATATGATAAAATCAATGAAGAGTTGCAATAACATAAATGAATTTTGAAATAAATAATGGAAAAAATTTACTTTTTTTGTAAGTATACAAAATAATAATTAAGATTTGAGAAAAAGAATTGAAATCCTTAGAAATTCAATAAAAAAATTGAGAATAACTAACAATTGAAGAAAAGAATTTAAGAAAGTTAAAAATAATTCAAATTTACGTTAAGTAATCAAAAAAATTTGGAAATTACAAAAACAAATTAAAATAATTAAAAATTAAAGAAAACAATTAAAGTTTTAGAACAATACTTGAAAATCTTAGAAAATAATTTTACAAAATGAGAATAATAATTAACAATCTTGGAAAATAATTGAAAAATGATCAAATTAATTCAAAATCGAACAAAATAATTGAAATATGCTGAAAATAATTTAAGATTTAGAAAAAAATTGAAATATGATGAAAATAATTGAAATATGAAAAATTGAAAACAGTGAATAAAATTTGAGAAAAATAATTGAAAAAATTATTGAATATATATAGAATTTTGAAGAAACGGTGACATTCGTTAAATGAGATGAAAAATATAAAGAAGGTAAAATGAAGCAGCAATGAAATTAAGTAGAAAACAGAAAGAAGTAAGGTGAAACATGAAAATCTGCAGTTAAAATGTTAGTCTTCATAACCATTTCAGCATTTCAGGTCAAATATGGAATATCATGAAAGAGAAAGAAAAAGTATGAAATATACGAACATGATGAAAAGAAGCAGTAATAAAATGAATTATACAGAATGTAGAAGATAAAACTAAGATGAAAGTAGATAAAATATGAAGAAATACAATTAAAAATAATGAAATTACGAATGTGATAAAGTAAAATGGAATGTAATGAAATAAAATGTAATGAAATAGAATAACATAAAATAAAATGTAATGAAATAATAAAATTAAATTTAATAAAATTAAATAAAATTAAACTTTTCTCATGAAAACCAAGTCTAACTATTAATGTAATTCAATTTTTAATTTTTAACTTCAATTTTTTCATCTTAACCACATTTTTTGAAAATGAAATGGGCCCGTATCATTTTGACACAAATTTTTTCGGGCAACTTGTTATATTGTACTCCTAAAGATGAATGTTATATTTTACTCCTACTAAAATCAAAGATTTTTAAGTTTTAATTATTCAATAATTGAACTTATTGGATTAATTAAGTCTTTTAATGTTAATTTAATGTATTAAAATCAATTATTTGATAAATAAGACTTAAAAATCTTTGATTTTAGTAGGAGTAAAATATAACATTCATCATCAGGAGTACAATATAACAAGTTGCCCGAAAAAATTTGTGTCAAAATGATACGGGCCCCAATGAAATACAACAGCAACGATAAAGCAATAATAATAAAAAACCAGAAAGCAACATGAACATTTTTAAATTAACTTTCGAAAACTTTTAATGTAAACAGGACAGAGAAAATAACTGAGCAACGGAACGTAGGCTTTAATGGTGTGGTGGATAATGTAACATGTTCCGCATAGCATTACGGTCCGAAAGATTATATTAGGCGGCTAAAGTACATGAGTCGGATGGAAGTAGCGTCTTTACTTTGGGACAAGATGGTTACTAAGAAAAGGTCAAATAAAAACAAAACTTCGAAAATAAATTCAAGAAAAGGCAAACTAGCATAAAAATTGGAACAATAATCTGTATCCAATCAAATTGTACATTTTGCTATACAGTAATTCCGATGTCAAAAATGTTTTTTCCTATCAACAGTGCAATGTTTCCCGAACTTAACTTCATGTTAGTGACAGCGTTTCAAGAAAATAAAATTTTTGATTTTTAATTTTGACCACTTATTATTAATGGGCTTGACTGGACAAAATGTCTCCAGAGAAGGTCCATCTAGGACTGTTTACAATGGTCACCTCTTTCGACACTAGAAAATATTAAAGAATTGAAAATTATTTAATGTGTTTCCTGTTAGGAAAGGGATGTATTCGATGATGACTCATATGCGGGTAGTCGCCAGATGTTTTATTACTATATTGTTGTGCACATCTGTTTTAGAAAATCAACAATTTGTCGGCCAACATTCTAATAAGTTCTGTTGAACTTTTAACGAAAGGGTGAATTCTGTCAGAGGACAAATGTTGTGACTGTTTCTTTTTGTGAAATGGTACTTACAATGACGGATTCATTTAGCATCTTTTGGATAATAAACGAATCGCGTTTGAATAATTCAAACTACTATTACTACTACTGTTACTATTACTACTACTGCTGCTACTACTTCTATTGTACCAATTCAGATTTAGGAAATAGTCTGAAAATAATGTCAAGAAACGCAGAATGGAAGGTGGGGTAATGAAATAGAGAGAGAGTGAGAGAGAGAGAGAGAAAACGAGAAGTCACGACACATGTCGTGCGTAGGAACACTATGTAATGTCAGCAGTCCTTATGGCTACATTGCACACCCTATTGCATGTGTGCACTCGCTATGGCGACTTTACCATAAATATCTGGAGATACGTACTGATATCTGGCAAGCGAGGTTTCTAAACCAAGAAGGACTGCATTACGTCGACGCCCATCGCATTTTTTACAGTGTTGACTGAGAAAGGTGGATGGCCTCCAGTCTTCTTGTGTCAGGGACGCAGACCATTTTTGGAAAGAGTTATCTCCTCTCGGAAAAAGTTTTATAAAAAGTAATATGGGTCCCTTAATTCGCTTCAAGTAAAGTAGGATAGCGATCAATTTTGTGCTCTGACGTTCAAAACGACAGAGTATATGGTAATGAGAAATATGCCTTTTATCTCCATCGACATTAGAAAGTACATAATGCATACATTACACTCTGTTGAGTACATGAAGTAGATAATGTCTCGTGTTTTAATATTCAGAGTCAATAATGCACGAATTGTATAGTTTATGGCGTGTGTACTAATAGATATGATAAAAATATCCATCTCATATCCATATATTTTAATTCATCAAAAGTTTCAACGAGGCACTTTAAAATACAGCAAGAAGCGAATCGAGATTAAAAATGTGAAATTCTATGCAAATTGTTGAGCGCTATTGTGAAATATCAAGTAACAAAGTGGCCAAGGTCGCTCAATAATCTATAAAAGAAAGCCACTCAGCAAACAATTGGTGCGATAAGATGTCTCCAGTAGACCTTGAATTTTGATCCTGAATTTTCTCCTCCTAAAGTATCGATTGTATGCACAAGCTAGGGGGAATGATTGTTGAAATAACATTGTCAGGCTAATAAATTATTCCAGCATCTCTTGGAGCATTTTGCTCCAGTAGCAACCTCTTGAATCTCGTTTCCCTCGAGAGTTTAAAGCATTTAGGACCAATTGTCATTCTCTCTTTCTCTCACCTTGTCTCCCTTCATTCAAGAATATTATTTTTCCTGCTAAATTGCGAACACTGTCTTCTGTCCAATAACACTTTTTCCTTATTCTGCTTGACAAGAATAATAATTAAACATTGCTGATTTAAATTATTTCTTAATGAAATTTTATTATCTCACATCTTCTTAGAATGTGAAAAAACATCTGTTTGTAAAGTTATGAATGACAATGTGAAATACATTTTTTCCGCACTTGGTGTATTACAATTTGCATACAATTTGAATAAAAATTAGTTTCCTGTACTGCATTTTTTTTTTCGAGAAAGCTTATTCACTACATCTTTCTCTCTCTTATAATCAATTTCTAATTATTTTACTCATTTTATTATTGTCCTTGATTTAGTTCCTATTTCTTTCATTGTTTATGAGTATGTTTCTGCTTAGGGGCTTTTGACCTGTCGTACAGCAGAATTACAAGACTCCTCTTTCGGTTTCATTCCCGGATTTAATAGCGGAAAATGCAACGAACCAGAGTCAATAAGTTGTCCCTGTGTTTCCCCAACGAGCCTATGAACTCCACTTATACTCGTGTACCAGAAGTTTACACGTATATACGTATGTCACTATGCGTAGCTCATATAGTAGCACATCGTAGTAGAGAATGAGGGAGACACGAACGCAATTTGTCCTCGGATGTATTTACGCTCTACATCTCGTTTCCAATGTTTGCCCAGTGCCTACTTTACGCTAAAATGCTGTAGCCATTTACCTCGAGAGGATTATGCACTTTGAGACACCTTCTTTGTTTAAGAGCTTTGTCTAGGACATAGTAACATGACAATTAGTCAACCTTAACAGACTTAAGAGTCTCGAGACACAATTTATCATTTTTATCCGCACTTGAGATGTTTTGAAATTTCATGCGCATATTGTCATAGGCTTGCGAATTAAAGTTACATATGTGACGCTCCACGGTGAAAGAGACATTAGCTGCAAAATATTTGATTTTGAATTTTTATCATGAATTATTTCATGATAAATATATCATGATTTGAGTTGCTCTGTCACATACAAGAAGAAAAACTTTTTTATGTCTATTAATTTTTGTGTAAATATGATAAAACGTAAGCACAATCTGACAATAATATAACTAGGCTCAACTTTAAACGCCTGTCCTGTAAAATTCATTTTTTGCAGCTAAGGTTCCTTTTATCGTGGAGCTTCACATATAATGTTCAAAGGATAAACTTCCGAATAATGGGTACCACCGATTTGTTTCCTATTCTAAAAAGAACAGACGTTGTGGTTAACTTCAGACGTGTAACTTCATTTCCGAGTCTCCCATTGGTCAATACATATCAAATCTCACTATCGATAGTTTTAAGTTTCGATTTTTTGTTTTGCAGACGAATTAAAATCTTTCAATTAAATATTGTAACTTCAAGTTTATTTCATAAAATTTCTTATAATGTTAGCAATCTAAAATAACAAAAAATTTTATTAAAATAGTTAATACATAGAAATTAGCTTTGACCTTGACTTCCCTATACGAGAACCGTTTCGACCAACTTCAGAGATGTAACGCATTTTATTGGGTGTCTGATTGGTTAGCAGATTTTCGATATTTTTTGTCAACAGTAACATCACAGTTTAGACGTTTATTTGTACTATTTTTCAATTTATTTAAAATCTTCGTTTATTGAATAATTGCATTTTATGAAATAATAATAAATTGAAAATAAATTTAATTGTATTAATTGAGGAGTGATTGTTTAAGAAGTGACAGTGATTTTAGTGAAGTTGTTAAGGTTATAGTGTTTTGAGTGAAATAATGTTTTGTTTACATTGGCATTCGTTTCTGACAGGTAAGTAATGATAATAATATTAATAATCTTTTATTTTTTTTATTTTATTTGTAACTTATTTATCTGTTTTTTAGTTCTATTATTAAATGTTTTTTTTCCTAAAAGTATCATAATTATTTATGTCATTTAAGGTTTTGATATTTCTTTTTATTCTAATGCACCTGGTGATTGTCATCGGATTTATTTTCTATCACGTGGAAATTGTGAAACTGGTAAGTTATAATAATTTTTAGTTTTTTACTTTGTTTTATTGTATGTTTATAATTCATTAACTTTTTTAGTTTCTGTAAAATAAAAACATTATACTTCCATGTTTAAGGTTATGTTTTTTGTTATCATTCTCTAGTTACGTAGTAATGGTTAGTGACAGGTAAGTAATAATAATAATTTTCAATAATTTTATTTTATTTTATTGTAAGCTTCTAATTTATTCATCTTTTTTCTTATAACATTAATTCAATAGTTGTATTTTCTTCATTAAAGTATCATATTGATAAATTTCATTTACGGTTAGGATGTTTGTTTCTATTGTTATTCAATAATTACATTATGTGATAATTATCATTGAAGTTTTTTGACAAGTAATTCATTTTATTAAGTTTATTTAAAACATTAGTTTATTAAATAAATATTTTAAATTTATAAAATGAGTATAGTTATAATAAAGATAATCATAAAGTAATTGTAAGTATAGTGAATAATAATAACTTTTTTAAATTTCTTTTGTTTCTAAATTTCTAATTTATTTACATTTGTAACAATTGTGTTGTTTATTATTTAGGTGCAATTTTTTTTATTAAATTAAAACTAATAATAATTCAATCACTTTTAATTAATATATTGGATTATTTATTATTGTATTAAAAATAATATTTTATTAATTCTTTTAAATTATTATTATATGAGTAATTAAGGGTTAGAATGTTTGTTTCTATTCTATTTCATGTGTTAATCGTTACTAACTTTCATTAAAAAAAAAAACCAAGCGCGCCGTGACGCGCCGGTCGATCTCGTGAAACTAGATACTGCTATACGTATTTTGTCGTGCTGATTACGAATATATTAGTGAAGATTGGTTCAAATTTGATTATCATGGTAAAAATCATATAAACCCATAAAAAATGAGTTTTTTGCATTTATCTTAATAAATATTAAAAATTTCGAAAATTACTTTTCACAAAGGTTGTAAGTCTTCTCAAAATACATATCTTATGTAATATGTGTTTTTTTTATATATCCAATAGTTTTCGAGAAAATCGATAGTGAAGTTGCTCGTGCAGTGCGAAGAACGGCGAAGAGAAGGCAGGAGTGTGTAGGGGCGACCAGTATTAGCTCCCCCTTCGATTTTAATGGAACTTAGTAAACCTACTTATTTTGACGTGCTCATTACGAAAATACTAGTGATAATTACAGCAAATTTGATTATCATAGTGAAAATCATAAAAAAATCCATAAAATTCAGTTTTTTGCAATTATCTCAATAAATATTAAAAATTTCGAAAATAGTATTTTACAAAGATTGTAAGTCTTCTAAAAATACATATTTTATGTAAAATTCATTTTTCTATATCTCTAATAGTTTTCGAGAAAATTGATACTGAAGTTGTTCGAAATGCTTCAGAATATTCTTAAAAAAAAAAAAAAAAAAAAGAATCGCCACCCGAACCTCTCTTTCTTGTAGGGGGGTACACAGGGATGTTTGACACCAATAGTGGTTTCTTACTAAAAGTTACTAGCACAACAGTAATTTTTACAAGAAAGTGTCAATCCTGCCTTCTTTTCGCCACTCTACGCGCTACCCGAGGAATTTCACTATCGATTTTTTCAAAAACTATTAGATATATGAAAAAAATGCGTCCAACAAAAAACGTGTATTCTTAGAAGACCTACAACTTTTGTAGAAAACAATTTCCAAAATTTTCAAAATTTCTTTAGATAATTGCAAAAAACTGAACTTTTATAGGTTTTTTATGGTATTCACCATGAAAATTATCTAGGCCCAATTTTCACTTCGATTTTTGTAATAAGCGCATCAAAATCCGTAGGTATATTAAATTTAAAAAAAATTGCTTAAAGAACGGGGGCAAAATACTAATAGAAATTAATGTTGGATTTGCTTTTTGATAAAAAAATCAAGATAAACATAATTTTTGAATTTAAGAACAGAAATTTATAAAAGTTCTATGCAAATAAGATCAAATAAGATGGAATATGATGAAATATGATGTAAAGTATGAAAATCTACGATCAAAACATGAAAGTCTTCATAAACATTTCAGGTAAAATAAGATGGAAGACCATGAAAGAGAAAAATACAATATGAAATGTATGAACATGATGAAAAGAGCCGCAATAAAATGTAGTACGTCGAGTGAAGGAGATAGCGTGATATGAAATTAGATAAAATATAATATGAAAGCCAATATAAAAGAAGATAAAGTGTATAATTAAAATAAATAAATAAAATTAATAATAAAATAAATCATTATAAAAAAGACTTTCAAAGACAAAATTAAATTCCATACGATAAAATACTATTTAACTTTAAATAAAAAAAATAAAATTATGTATTTAAAATATTAGATACACACTTTATAAATATATTCGAGATAATTAAGTGGTTACATGGGTTTACTCGGGGGAAAAAGGTCTATTTTCAACAATTTTTTTTTTATATATAAAAAATAAAATATTTTATTCAAACTTTTTACTGTCTTAAAGATATATATACATATATATTTAAACAAGAATTTCTGAAATTTTCAAAGGATAATATTTATAACTCTGTCATTGTGACGTCATTTCCGGTGACCCTTCGGAAAAAAGGTGTGTCCGCATTGACAGTAGAACTCATGACAGGATCATTTGAAGTAAAAAAAAAAAATTCGTGTTGTGGACCGACTGCATTGAGGAGCGTTCACACCGTTAAACCAGGGATCGGCAGCCAGCTCAGCTGTGATTTACGTTAAGTAACGATCGATACGTTGAGTAGCGGTTAATACGCGGTATATAATTAGTGGCGCTAGTGTCGCCGCAACTGTGAATTTTGTCGAGGTGACTCTGGTCGCTTCGCCTTATTCTGTGTTTGATGGTGCGAAATATAAAACTGTCTGAGCACGACACTTTTGTATTTTTATCACTTTTCACGTCGTGTTGTTTTTTTGGATGTAATCCAAAGATGCGATCCAGGGCTGCCGGCCCATTACAGGTGTGTTCCTCTATGTTCTTAATTTTTATTTTCTAGTCAGAGTCGCCTTCTCCAACTCAGAACTCATGTGGAAATGCTTGGCGTTTGGTGCAAGACATTAAATTGTAAGCCAGTGGAGGTGATCTAATAAAGATTTGTAAGTTTAAAATATTTAAATTGTCATTAATTGATTAAGTATTGTTCCTTACCACGCCACTCTCCGTAGTTAGTGGCTAGCTGCTAATAAATTAAAATTAAATTCAAGTTCTTTGAGGTAAACAGTATATTATTATTAATTAGTTTAGTTATTTTCCTCTGTTTCTCTTTATTATTGCGATGTAAAAATAACAAGACTCATCACGCACAAGGAATAGCTTGGTTCTTTAAAATTTCGATTCATTTAATTAGGGATTTTATTCACTCAAATTAATTTAATTCATAATGGAAAAACAAGATAAAACAAAACAGTAAGTAACAATTTATTAAAAATCTAATTACAAAATATATTCAAAACATGAACGATATTATAAAAATTACTGCATATTATCATGTTAATTTTTACCAGACGGATGTAAAATCCTAAAAAAATTTAATGATAAATTTGTCCTTTTATAAAAGGGTAAACATAATTTTAAATGTTATTGTGCGGAACAGGATGCAGGTGCTTTGTTGCCTATTTTGAGGCGGAAATTGCAAGAGTGAAATTCGGGGTTGTATCTTTGTAAAATTCGTCATTGAAAGCAGTCGTGTTTTCTGATATATCAATAATGTATGATCGCTACTGGAAAATTGCGGTTTGAAACTCTGAAACGCGACAGCCAAGTATTCAAGTGAGGGATGTGTTATGAGTTCGAGTGGGAAGGTATGTGTGTGATGATGAGTGTATTTAATTTATATGGGTGTGTGTGTTTTTCGTCCATGAACATCGAGGGTGGTCAAGTAAAATGAAGGGATCTATTTTAACGACCCTTGCACGTGGCCAGCAGGTAAACACTTCAAAAAGAAGCGATAATCTCTTCCTATTTTCCCCTTTCATATCGGGATTATTTGGAATGCAGGGAACTCAACAAGCGACCACATTGTCTCTACAAACATATTAATCTTACCCGTCGTAAAGATCTAATTCAAAGTAAAACATTCTTTCAAATTAAAAGCAATTATATTTTAATTAAAAAGTAATTTGTTATCTTTTCATGGGAAAAAAGAATTAATAAAACTATAATACTTAAAAAGAATGTCGCTGGTATTTATTCAAGGCGTCGGTATGTCTGATAAAAAATTATTAACTTACTTCGGCATTCTTTATGAGCATAAAACTGATTTAAGTACAGAATATCAGAAACTTGAAAACTGATAAGAAAGTCAGGAGCTAAAGGAATGTCAGGGTTTGAGTTGACTCTCAAATCACGAGCAAGATGCCGACATTTTTGTGATTACCGTTATATTAGCAACAATTTTCCTGTGAAGATTAAACTCGTATAGCTAGAAAAAAAGCACCTTGAAAAAGAAGTAAATAGCAACAAAAATAGTATTGGACGTTTTATAAAAATTCTGTTGAGGGAATTCTCTGGGAAGGATAAGATGGAAGGGGGAAAACGATTGGTGAAGAAACGATACGGCCATTATCGTCGTTTTAGTGCAAAATGTTTTCCAGGATTTTTAATGATCGCAGGTTTGTTTCCTTTGGGAAACCAAGAAACTGCAAGTAACAACTGGAGTTGTTTACTTTATGGGAGGTCTGATTCGATAAAAATGAGGAGAAATATTCGTTTGATCTGAGTTTGGAAACTCTCTTCCAACTACTATTTCGAGTTGAGAAAAAAAAACAACCAAAGCTCTGTAAAAACGAAGAAATAAAATGCTTTTAACAAGAAATACATAATTTTACGTCACACATGCGCAGGAGCGCAAACTAGTCATGGAAGCAGGTCATCGTAAATCTCTCATAAGACAAAGGTCAAGAAAATGATTAAAAACATGACATGCCATTTGAGAATAACAAGGTAGGAGATAATACCTGCGTTAGGTGATTTCAATTTGCCGTTGTCTTATTCCAAGCGCCATTAATCGTCATGTCGCTCGCGAGAGTGTATATTTCCACTTGCGCCGATCAGAGTTCGCGATACTGATGGATTTTTAGTGAGTATCCCTCGGGCGTATCCTCCCCGGGAACTTTCTAATGCACACGAAATAAAACACGTATGCCCGATATGCACTGCACGAAAATACATTCCAAGCATACTTTCGCCTCCCAAGGGAAATAAAACTTTGAGTTATTGCCCAACAAAACTGTCCAAAGTTTCTTTCGCATCAAACGGAAGCTGAAAACTCGATATAGTTTCTACATCGAACTAGCATTATTGAAGAAACAATTTCAAAGAATGTGTACACAAGGGAACTCTGTCAGTTTTATAAATTCACTTTTTCAAATGCAGACCCTATTATGTACTTTTTTCAGAACTTGTGTTTATATTAGCATTGCACAAGACAAGCATTGCATTTAATAAAACAATTTTCTTTATAATGTAACTGCTTTGTAATGATAGGATTTTTTTTTGTTTCTCCGGAATTAGCTCGCCGGATATCCAAGGTTTTTGAAATCGTTGACTTAAATCTAGTTCCTGAAAATTAAATACATCTTTGTCTGATGGCTGACAATTCTTTAGTTATATACTAGAGCAATATGCATCTTAGCCTGCTGGCTGACATTTAAATTGTATTATAAATTATTCTAGAGTAAAAAAGGTAAAGTCATTTATGACACCATATTTGATAACAAATAATAATATATTCTAAAATAAAGAACTAAAGTAAATTACAAGAAATTAATGAAAAATTTCGATTATAATCATTGCAGAAAATAATAAAACGATCCGAGTCTAATTCACATATTTTTCCGAGAATTCATATTTCTAGTTTCCTGTCTAATCTACGTTGCTAGGAAATTTAGTTGACCATCTCATGATCCTACAAAGACTAAGTAATATATTAACTAATCTGACGTCACTCTCATACCCCTGTACAATAATCCCCTCCAAGGGAAGAATTGTGTCTTTACCGTGATGTTTTCCAAATACGGGAACCTATATTGGCTCCTACCTATAAGCATGGCTTCCGTCTCCCACTCCAAAAAGAAAAACGTTTATTAAAAGGAGAACACCTAGGATATCCTTTACCTTATGAGTTCCGGATGTTACACCTGAGAACTGAGGTAGGGACACGTCCAGTCAGCCCCTAGGTGCTCTTGTAGTCTTGCATAGTCTTTTATCACTAGACTGCTCAGTGTCTTATGAAAAATGTGGTGGGGGAACTCACACACACTTCTAATGACCAGCATCCCCTTACAGGTGAACCTGAAAAACGATTGCCTTTGATTGAGTAGCTTAGCGCAGGACCGAAGTGAACCTCGAGTCTTGTCGACCAGGAGACTGAGCAATTTACGTTCGATTACCAAGTTATATACCCGGTCTAGTCGCCGAGATGTGGAAGGGGTCGGGAGCGTCGCGAAGAGTAGTGGTAACCCCCACTTTCCACGAGCCAAGACGGCTACAATAGTAATGGTGGGAGCGTACTATCTCTGTCTAAATTCACATCATTACATTCCGAAGATTTTAAATATGTCCAAGTACCAGGTTTTTCAACTTTTGTTCAACCTCTACACACTCATTATTTTTTAAAATTCTTTCTCTCATCTTCTCACTCTTCTTCCTTGCAGCTTCTGATCACTCCTTTTCCCTTTGTCCACACTGCACCTCTGCAGCTTATTACTAACTCGTCAAAATTAAGCTTTTTCGCTTGCTTCGGTCCTCTCCGCTGTCTGCTTTCAACTACCCAAAAAAAACTACCGAATGTCGTCCGAAAAATCCAGTAGCTCACGTTTCCCTTCCTCCTTATTCCTGCCTGACTTCCTCTCTTCTCTATATTTCCTCTAATTATATTTAACGAGCAACACCTTTTTTTCAATATTTCTGGATCACTAAAACAATCCTCAAACTCGAGACGATATTTTCAAATAAGCAACTCAAAACCCAAGCTCAGGTAATAAATAAAAAGCAGTGTAACCTTTAATTGCTCAGTTGACACTATAACGTTTGTCAGTATCGAGATTCTAAATCGACGCGAAAACTTTATTTTCAAATATTTTACAAATCTGACCAAATTGTTTTTATACCTTTTGACTTAGAATGTTTTAATCTGTTTTAGGTAAAGAGCAAATTTATTGTAATTTTGTTAAATTTATTATTTGTATATTTTGTTTAGAATTCCTTTGTCTATTAATAGTGTTTTTGTTAATAACTTAAATCCTGAAGAGGTCGGCGAACCTTGGCCGACGAAACGTCGCTTGGCGAATAAATACTGAATATTTATTCCTCCAACCTTCCTTAGATCATTTATATTGTGCTGGATTAATTTTTTATATTTTGTTCAGAGGTCCGTCGTGAGTACCAAATGCCAAATTAATAATATTAGACACAAAAATAACCCAAGAAAAACTGCATCCATTTGCAGCTTTGTTGGTGGAACACAAATAGGTAAACAATTAGTGTAGATTGCGCTCGTCTGGTGCTGTATTTATTCAGAAGAGTTTTTTTTTTAATTTAAATGCATTTTTTTTGGAAGGAGAAACTGAAGTGTTTACTCTCAAGTTGCAGCATTGTTTCAATACTCGATTTCCCACATTTTATGGAAATTGCAAAGCATGTGAGTATTGCATTTGCATATAGTCTTGAACATTTATTTTGGAATTCACGCATCACACTGTGGATTACTGGCAACTGTTCAAAACCGATTTTCGTCCGTATAAAATCTGCCTCTATATGTGCTGGGCCGAGAACTTCACGAACAATAATTTTAATTCGCTCCAAACGCCCGTTTTGGCAACTTTCGACCTCTCTGAAATTTCCCTCAACGTCCTATTTCCCAGGATATTACATTTTCATATTTCCTGATAAAACGGAACGAGGGGACATTTTCTGCATTTCATTTTCAAAATTGCTGACTGCAAAGATTCACGGATTAAATTAAACTTTTCCAATAGAAGATTTCTTGATTCCCGGCTATAATTCCTTTAATGCGAATCTAATTGAGATTTTAATTGCGAAAAAAATTGAGTTTAAAATATATTTTTCAATTTATTGAGAAGAGAGGAAATGAGAATAGCTCGACAATTTGAGAAGTAACTCACTTGCATCAAAGTTTTCCCTGTATGTTAAAGTTCACAAAGTACTTCATTTATAGACTTTTAGCTTACTAAAAATTGTAAGTAAACGTTCGGGAGAGGAAAAATTGAACGATATTTGAATTAAGTGAATTTTTAAATCTATGAAAATATTCATGTTTGGCTACGGAGGATTTATTGAAAAACAAGTTGTATTCCCTAGTTCGAGGTTATATCTAAAATTACCATTTCATAAGCTAAGTTATATCCAATCCACTTATATTTCCAAGATTCTTTTCCTTTAAGAACTCAAGTTCTGCTCTCTGTGTATACCCTTGAGATGAAAAGTCTGCTCCACAGAGTGTACAGAGAGTACATGCGATAAATCCGATTTGAGGAAGCTTTTTCAAACGTTCTCTTGATACACAAACGTATTTGCGAACTTTGAACTATGCACCTTAAATGTTTACGAAGATTGACTACGTCAAAGCAAGAAGATTTCTCGAGTATTCGGAAAAATTACTATATAAACTTGCCGTAACTCGATCTAAACTATTTTCCAAAATCTTAAATTGCAAATATTTGGTGGAAAATGTTTTACAATTTAAACATTGAAAACCAAGGATCTACTGCAGATTAGGTATTTGCAATATTTATTCTCACTCGAATGGCACTGCTTATCCGAATTTTAAAAAGATACTGCTTGTCATTTAGCTTTCTGTAGCAAATTCAAAAATTCCTTTCTCCTAGAGGAGAAAAAACTAATTTGTAACTTTCTTACTAAACGTCTCGGAAATTTGTCTATCTTATTCTTCAAGCTACTAGAAGTGACAAAGGGCGTTACATGCACTCAGTCAATCTGCACACTCGAGAAAATGAAATTTGTTAAGATGTTTTAGTTTGTCAAAAAAAAAAAAAAAAAAAATTGTGAACCAAGAGGTTTAGAAGAATCCGAGGAAAAACTATTTTTAATAACAGTTTTTAATTGTGTGACGAAGCATTTCGTCACTGACGAATTTATTTGGTGGTTAAGAGATATTTTTTTTATTTAGTCCGAAGTGTTGAGTATTGATAATTTTTAAATAAATAGTCGGTGCAGCACTCGTGCCCTTTTTGGTTGCGGCCCTAAATTGCGCCCGACTTCTGCTTCGTCGCAGTCCCCCGATATTCGTATTCTTGAACCGCGTGATAAGTCTTTGGCAAATCACGGAGCTTTAGTGGGGTTTGCGCAGGATTTTCTGACGTTTCCCGCGTTTTTCTGGTGGCGACCTCTTTTCTTTACAGGTATTCGTTTGCGGAGTAAGTGAGAGGACCAGTCGTGAAAAGAAGACGCCATGAGAAAAGTGGGCGGAGCTATTCCCTGTCGCGACGGGCCTGAGGGGAAGTGGAATCGACGAGACCGCCGACCATTGAGTTGATTATCGATCGCCGAGGAAAATCGTGGTTTTTTTGAGACACTTGCTTGTGTGACGTGTGCATATAGATTTTCGAGTTGTCGCGTGTGTAATTAAAATTTGTACTTCTTTTTTTTTGGTAATCTTTGGTGCCGGAAATTCTCTTCTGTGTTCAATAAAATTGTATTTAGTGTATTTATTGTGGACTCATTCGTGTCAACCTAATTTCCCGAACTAATCCAGGACTTTTTGGCTCCAGGTCGTGATTCTTGAAAAGATATCTAGAACTTGGTAAGTTCCCTGTTGTAAGTTTCTTCTTCGACAAGGCTTTGAGCTTTCAGCGGAATCTCCCTTTCTCGGAGAGTTCTTGAGAAAGAGAGTATTGTAGTAAAAATAATAACATTAAGAATTTTAATTGAAATATTATTAGAATTGAATTAATCGTTACAATTGTTTAATTGTTTTTGATTGTTTAATAAGAATTTTTAATTTGTTAAAAAAAAAATTCTGAACCAAGAGGTTCAGAAGGATCCGAGGAGAAACTTTGTCAAAAAGGCGATATGTAATCGATTGCCGCTCGGCAAGAGGGAGAAGCAAGAGCAAAGGTGAATTTTGTGTTTTGGAGCCCAGCATGGTGGGCGCAAAGTGATCCTGTACGCTCGCTTGTCTCTTCCTAGGATATAGCTAAGGATGTCTGATGGATTTTTTCAGGATATCTGGGACAGCTGGAATTTCAATATCCACCAGATATCCTCTGGATATGTTTAGGATATACATAGAAAATTTTTATTCTTTATAACAAATGAAAATATTTCTATGATATTAAGAAATATTTAATAATTTAATTAAATACAGCAAAGTTTTTTAAGTGCGTAAGAGAGATTTGGAGACAATTGTTTATTGAACAAGGATATCAAAAAAAGTAAAATTATTGGTTCCTGAGAATAATTCAAAAAGTTAACGAATGTATTGACCAATCAGAGTTGATATTTCCCAAAGAGGCTGGTCAATCTTAATGAGTTTACCCCGAAGGTAGGTTTTACAGAGAATATAAAAGTACGAATTTTGGCAGTTTTCGCTCTGTTCTCTTAAAAGCTCACTTGAGGTGAGACGCATACAAACTATATAAACATTTAGAGGATTGTTGAATTTGAAACAAGATAATTTCATGGCAATATTCTAAGCATTCTAAAATTTTTGTAACCTTTTGTTGATTCTATGTAAATCAATGTGAGGTTATTAAAAATTATAAATATAAATTCAACATTAAATAATTTCTATTTCATTTGTGGATCTACTGGGAGTAATTATTGCTCATCATTTGTGTCACTAATTATATAAAATATTTTAATTGATGAGATATTTATAAAAAATCTGTTTACGAGAGTAATTATTATACAAGCCGGCAGAATTTGGTAAAGATTAATGTTATAGAAGTAAAGAAATATCTTTTTTGCAAAGCACTGCAGTCTAGGTGCATTTGTAGAAACAACCTAGTACAGTACGAGAAATTGGGAAATCGAAAAATGATCCGAGTCCTACCATTAGAATACAATAAAGAATTAATAAAGGTTATAACCCAGAATTTTATTTTTATATTTATAGTATTTAGATTAGGGATTTCTATACCCAAATTTATAGTTTTAAAATTTCAATACTAAATAAATCAAGTTATTAATTATTATTTGTGTTAGTTTTCTTTCTTGAATGCTAAAAAAGGATCAATAACTAAACTAGAATTTTTAATTATCATATTACAATCTCCTTACATCTTGTAATTTACAAATGTTATTTTACATTTTAAAAAAACTTAATGTATGTTTTTAATCAAAACCTTATTTTTTAAACCACAAGCACTTAAAAAAAAAAGTAAATAAACAATTTCTCTATTTACACAACTTGATAGCGGAGAGGTTAAATTTTTTGTCGTTTGTTTGTTTTGATGGCAATATATCTCCCTTTCCCTCAGCAAGAGTGGCAACAAAATGGAAAAAAAGCTTCCTCATTCCATCCATTGAAAGTCAATTTATTGACTGAGTCTAGCCACGGAAGAGATTGAAAGTCGCTGACCTAGGGGAAGGTAAATTAAAGAGGGTTGTAACTGGGATGTTTAATTGACAAGGGTCGTATAAAGGGTCGCGTGGAAGTTGGAAGAGGTGCATTCGTTACCTAGAAAGAAACTGAGAAAACCGGAAAAAGATACACAAATCCTTAAGGGAGTCAAACAACATGAAATTTCAACGAGAGGAGAGAAAAAAGGGCGGGGGGTTAGTGGTAAATGGGAAAATGTAATGAAGACGAATAAAGGGAATGGCGCACTGCCAAGGGTAAGGAAATGTGGCTTCTTGGTCCCTGCAATGGGGATGAAAACGGTCGTGAGGGTTGGTCTTGATCTAGTCGCTTCTGATCTTACCCTCTAACTTTAAGACGCGGCAAGGTGGACTCGGAATGATAAACAGTCGAGTGGGAAGCTAAAGCGGCATAAGGGAAAAGTAAATTGCTCCGAATTGGAAGGTGGTGCGATTCTGGAGGGGGCGTATTAAATCGCCTTAAGGAGCTGGAAAATTGTAGCCAAGGGGTAGTTTCGCTGCCGGTTTCGTAGGTGAATCAGAGCGTCGAATTGTGCGACAATTCGACGACTGCCAAATTGGAGAAGAAAAACGACCCTCCATAGATATATAAACGTCAACCAGAATCCAGGCAGTCAACCGGAAAAAAGATTTTAAACTTCAGAGAAAGTAACGCCTCGGCTATTTTTAATCGAAAACCTTTTAAAGTTCCTTTTCCTTCTGGAGCGTCTCGGAAAAGTTTAATTCTTTTATGAAGCCGATAAAACTATATTCTCGGATAATTTAATAAATTAAACTTTTTCTAGTGCACTTTTAATTTTTCTTACCACATTTGGAACTAAAGATATTACCTAATTGGTAATTTGGTAACTGATGTCGACTAATTAACCCTTTGCCTAAGCCAGATTCTCTTGACTCCATCCCTACATATCGAATAACTTATAGTCTTTAACAGGAGTCCAATTAGACGATTTTAGATAATAATGATAATTGGAGTAGACATAGGGTTAAAATAATACGGATCCGTTTACTGATGATGAATACAGTTTGCGGTTTTGGAATGAAAAAGGATGTCCTTTTAGAAGAAAATATTTTTATTAAAGTCACGCTTTTAGCTACAATTTAAAAAATCCCATCAATTTGTATCAGACGATGAAAGCGGTTGATAAAAAGTGATAGTGCGCGATACGACTAGAAAAATAAAGTTCCCTCTGACGATGAAATATAAAGTGTTTGCGAGAGTACGCTGACAGCATATTGCGGTTTTCTTGGATTTTTCTACCAAGGAGCCTTGAGGGCAAACTAATTTTACTAATTCAACGTCTGGGAGAGGAAAGATTTTCCCTCGTATTCCGTATATTTGACCGAGGATCCTCATGGAACGATTATTTGTCTACGCGCTCAAGCGTGGGAGCACTTTCGTGTAAAATATAAGATAGTGAAAATAAAGAGAACCAAGAGAAAAAGAAAATTACACGTTACTTGCGTCTAGACAAATATCATCGAAGACGCAATTTCAAACTTATTTACTTATCCCAGATACAGAGGTTAGAAAAAGATTAAATGTCGCCAAAGATACTCTGCAGTCCTGGAAAGTTATTTGAAAATTTGATTAAATAAAAATTGAAATCGTTTTTCCTCGTATAAAATTCGTTGAACGTTTAATTTAAGAAAAGTGGCAAAAGTCTTGAATGTGAAAGAGGAAAGTATTTTAAAAATCCATTTCGTAAATTTGAGGGTGCAATCCTTTTACTGAATGAGGCTGAGTTCGCCTCGTTTTTCCGGGTTGCAAACTGGATATTTTTTTCTGGCAGAACACGACGTCCAAGCTAAGCCAGGGTGTTTTCTCGGCCGCCAAACTTCATCCTCCTTGAATTCTTAAAGGTAATACTTCGTCGAGACGTAAAGGGGAAGCTTTCTAGCGTTTGCACTAACAATCTCTGACGCTTTTTATTAAAGTAGCTTCCTTTGGTGCGTTCTCTCCTCAGGGATTAAAGCGGAAAAAACTAAAACCAAGACACTCTGCTGTTTTATTAAAATACTTTTATCAGAATTAGGGATACAAGTTTTCCTCAAGATCCTAACGACTTCTTAAGCAGTATCTCCTGTTCGAATATCAATTTCGCAAGGGGATGAAATTTGTTTTGTGAGGTTAATAAATTGAAAATAAATTCCAGAACTGTTTTGCAGATATTATATTGCAGGGATGCAATCCGGAGAATGAAATTTGAGATGTGGGAATATCGGATCCTGAATATGGAATTTGGGAAAAAATACAAAATCGTTTATCAAATTTTTTCAATTATCATTAAATTGGTTTTAGTTACGAAATTAACTTTTGATTTTATGTACTGAGTACTGAACATCTTCAGCGACGGCCTTGGTCTACTATCTCAATTGAAAGTTTCGCGGCGCTAATATGAGTTTTTCACTTGTCAAAACTAACTTGCAGACGACGGAGATACAGGGGTGGGCGGACGAGGCTGCCACTTTGCCGCGCAACAGAGTTCGGTCGCTCGCGGTTGCTACGTAACGACGACGGATCTCGGCGTAATTCTGAACTTGGAACGATTGTGTCACTGGCTTGTCGCGCTAGGGCGTGATTATGTGTAGAATTGTGGCTTGACGACGACGAGTTCAGCCTGTCGTCATTCCACTTCTGGTGTGCATTGATAGCATTGTGTGTCATTGGACAATTAATAAATATTTCTAAATTTTAATACATATAATAATGCCTGTGAGCTCCAATAATAAGTCATTAACTTTGTCTTTGTCGGAGTCGGTTCTCCAACAAAAATTTGTAGAAAATCGAGTCAGTGTTGAGTACGCGTCTTTCGTAATGATTGTGTCATGCGGCCGACTATTTTTGTAATCCTTTCGATACATCAAATTAATAAATGTCGATTTATAGTGAAATCTAAATTCGTATTTGTGATACTCCACTCTCCGGAAATTTAGTTACACTACCGTCGGAAATTGTTAGTCCGATCGATTGGAGCGGATCGAAAAAACACAACTCAAATAAAACCACGATAACTTGGTTAAAAATTAAGATAGAAACTTGGCTTTCAAAAATTTAGAAAGCTTATTAAATTTTACTTTAGAATAGCTATTAGTTAAAATTTTTAGAAATTTTAAAGTGATTTTATTAGTTGATGAGTTAGAAAAAAAAATTCTCGATTTTTTCAATTATCGTTCACGAAGTTCCGTTCGTTGCCTGATGAAGAAAAATTGAAAAAAAAATTGAAATTAATATTATTCTCTTCGTTTAATTGTCAGCTTTAATTTGAGCCAAGGAAACTTGAGAAATATTAAGTGGTTCACGAGATATGACTAAATATGTTCGAGCATGTTTTTCTCAAAAATCAGTCAAAACCGTGGTTTTTGCCTAAAAATGAAGGTATTGAGAAAAACATGCTCGGACATATTCAGTCATATCTCGTGAACCACTTAATGTTTTTCAAGTTTCCTTGGCTCAAATGAAAGCTGGTAATTGAACGAAGAGAATAATATAAATTTCAAAATTTTTTTTCAATTTTTCTACATTAGGCAACGAACTGAACATCGTGAGCGATAATTAAAAAATTCGATAATTTTTTTTCTAACCCATCAACTAATAAAATCAGTTTAAAATTTCTAAATAATTTAACTAATAGCTATTCTAAAATAGAATTTAATAAGCTTTCAAAATTTTTAAAAGACAAATTTCTATCTTAATTTTTAACCAAGATATTGTGGTTCTATTTGAGTTGTGTTTTTTCGATCCGCTCCAATCGATGGGACTAACAATTTCCGACGGTAGTGTAGTCGTGGCTTGTTGTTTACAGTTTTGTTTAATTTCATTAATTTCATTAGTCTATTGTTTTATTATTTTTTTATTTAGTTATTTCTCAATAAAATAACTTGGCGCGAGATATTTATTTTTATATTTCTTTATTTGTTTATATTAAATTTTAAAAATTTAAATTAAATATTAAACAGTAAACATAATGTGAAAGAATGCGTCATAGTAGTTTTTAAATAAATTTTAGCCTGATAAGGTTGGTCAGCGAAATGTTGCATAATTTCACAAGTAAATATTTTTTTTTATGCAAAGTTTAATTTACTTACTAAATGAATGAAACGAATTAAATTAACAATTAAATAAAAATAAATATAAAAACAAATTTAAGAAACAATCAAAATGGAAAATATCGTCACAGGGTCATAACGATAAAATAAATTTAATAACAGTTTGTGATTATTCAAAACATAACATAAAATTATAAACGCTAATCCCGTTTATCCGTGCCAATAGCGTGAAAACGTGTCCCGAATAGAAAAAAGGTCGCCGACAAAGGACTTTTTCTTGAATTAATCGTTTTTTTTTCGTTACGCGAGGGTAAATATGCGTAAATAATTGCAACCCACTTTATCCGAATTACAGTGTTTCGCGTGAAAGGGGCTTTATGCTGCGTTAAGACTGACGCCATTTAGAGGCAAGTTTCCATTAATGGCAAGATCGTACAAGCCAACTAGAAAGTTTAACTCTTGTATTTATGCAAGTAGCCTCATGGAGATTTGTGCAATTATGACTTTACCTCGACCCTGCCAACTTCATTAGCTAATTGCTTGATGAGTTTGGTCGCTTTGTACCAAATTTCAGACGTAGAAAATCTCATTACATTTCCCTATATCCCACGTATCTATGGAATTTTAATTAAATCACCTCAACCCAGCCAACCACAATCTCATATATTTTAGCCTTTATCCAATATCAGCAAAATTACAGAAGAAATAAAGTTAAAGCCAATTGAAATGGTCTCTCAGTGGAGATAAGACACGACAATTTCATTTGAGGTGGGAAAAATAATATTCCAACGGGACAATAATAATGGCTTTAATAAAGTGCGACTTCAATAAATTGTGACCTCAATCTCAAGTGGTTTTGAGTTCGCAAAAGTTTTCATATGACGCTAAAGTGAATTGTCAATTAAATAAACGGCAAGGCAATTGTTGATAACTTGATTAAAGTGTTTTATTTACACAACAATTTTTTTCAGATCTATACTCTTCGTGTAATGACAATTTTTTATTTTATGTAAAATTTTCTTGTTTATTTTTAACTTCCCAATTGTAATTTTTTAGCAAAGATTCCTGAGGAAAAAGTATGATACAATGAAAAACAAATCGATTGATCCATATAAATGATATTTGGTCTTATAAAAAAAAATTGTCTGAAAAACACAACTGTTCTGCATTAATATTTTTGTGTATGCCATTATTACCTGTATTGTTAATATTTGCTGGTAATAATCATTTATAAATAAAATCTTTTTCTTTTCAGATAAGAATTAAAAAAAATGATTCACAAAGAAAGGTGTATTCCAGATTCGAGATAAGGAAGGACTTCCCTGACGCTTAACAGAAGAACAGACATATTCACACATATCAGTGTTTTTCCTTGTATGCATGCTCACAGGTGTGAGCTCTGAAGTGAAAAATTTTTATTCGTATTTTTAATCGGAGGGGTATAAAAGATGCATTTTGAACTCAAACATCAAACAGTCTGAAATCGAACCTTCTACTAAAAAGATCATTCAAGTTTGTGACAAGAGGTGAGTAAATATCAAACCTACAAATCTTACGAATGGATAATTGTTTCTGATTTGATCTCCTTTAATCTTAACTTTACATCAAGGTTTTTATTAAATGAGATGTATGATAAAAACTGATTGTTAAAAGAAACTATTACACGGTTACAACTCCGGGGCAAGTTGAACAAAAAATCTATAGGTCCGGGGCAAGTTGAACAAAGCATTTGTAGATCCGGGGCAAGTTAAACAACAAACTTGTAGTTCACCTTGTTTTCAAAAAACTCTCTTCCGGTTAAAATGCATTAACAGTTTTTAATTTTCAGGAAGAAATTGTTGGAAAATTAATCAAGATGAGAAGCATTTTATCTATTGTTTTGTTAATTGCTGTATTGGTAGCTGTCTCACACGCTTTTAGACATCGTCCAGGTCCAGGTAACCGCCCTCCCATTCAAATTCCAGGAACTCCTTTCAATCCTCACGCACCAAGTCCATGGAGCAAGCCTCAGGTAAGTCTAAAATTTATGTTATTAACCAAACAATGCTATTTTGCAAGAGCTATATCTATACTATACTTTCTCTAAATAAAAATTAAACTAGAATTATCACTTGAAAAAAATAAATTCTTTTTTATGATTTTCTTTTGCACTGCATCCGATAGGTTACTTTTTGCGAATGTAAAAACATGACTGTAATTTGGATACAACTGTTTTAAAGTTAAAAATCTTGTTTTAGTCCAAACCTCGTTTCCGAAGATCTCCTGGTAAAAAGAATCGAATCACTGTCGAGGGACAAAGAGGTGGAGGAAGTTCGTCATATAATGTTGAATATGGACGCAAAATTTATGAAAATAAACATGGTAGTATCCATCTTGGTGCAGGAGTGAATAAAGAACCTTTCGGAAGACCACAAAAACACATTGGAATTCAAGGCCAATTTCGTTTCTAATTAACTCAAAACGCACTTTCCGCCCAATTTTTGTACATTTTCAACATAAATTATAAATGAAAATAAATCGTTTGTTATAAAAAGTGACTATAGTGTTGACAAAATTATTTCTTCCCAGAATTTGAATTAGTCAAATTTTGAGTAATATAATTTATAATAACTAATAGTATAATAATTTAATTTAAAATTTATAATAATTTCAAATACAGTAATTAATTTTACATTTTTTGCATCAATAACGTAATAATAATAATTTTGCCAAAAGTTCTAAAACTTGGTACATAGGGGTATCTTTTGGGTCGCAGATTACGAATCTTTCCATCAATTTTTAAAATTCAAAATGATAGATCCAATATGTCGGAAGAATGCAAAAAAGTGCTGAAATCATTCTAAAAATTGTTTTTTGAAGGTTTCGAAATTGATATTTCAGAAAAAAATAAAATGGCCACATTGGATCCGATATTTTGAAATTTAAAATATTATGATTAAATTTGGAATCAGCTACCCCAAAAACCACTATATAATGTTTTTAATAAATTATTGAAAACATTTTGCATTTATATCCGCCATATTGGATCAGACATTACGAATTTTAAAAAATTATTAACGGATTCGAAATCTGCGATTCAAAAAATTCCTATGTACCAAGCTTCATTAATTTTAATAAAAAACTTAAAAATTGGTCCAATAGATATTAATTTTTACATACTTATTTTTAACAATATCTGCCATTGTGACGCCGTTATCTTGAATTTTATGTATTAAAAAACTGTCAAATTTAACTAGAATCATTCTTTAATGATGCACGAACAAAATATTTGCGGACAGACAGACAGACAGACAGACAGACATCTCTAAATTTTATTCTTTATTTTTATATTTTTGAGTGCTCAAAACGAAAAAAATACCTACAAATATCCGAGTCCTGAACAATGTACAGACAGAAGTAAAAAATTGTAAAAAAATGAATAATTTAAAAATTTGTCATTTTTCAATTGTTTTGAAAAAATGGCGTATCTCTTTTTCTAATGAAGATTTTTTAACTAAATAGGTTTATAAACCTAACTTAAGTCAACACCTAATATAACACCAAGTTTCGTTTAAATAGGCACAAGCGTTTAAATGTTATTGACGTGCTAAATTTTGTAACACACAGACAGTCAGGCAGACAGACATGAAATTTTTTTTGTTATTTTGGATTCTTTGATGCTTAAAACGAATGTTTATGTATTAGGGACTGTTCAGAACTGATTTAAAACTGTTTTTATAACTAGTTAAAAACTATTAAGATTCTATTAGGACAATTTAAAAATAAATTAGAACTTGTTAAACAGTTTTAAACAAGTTCATAACAGTTTTAAATTGCTCTGACCATTTTTAGATGGTTTTTAAATAGCTCTAAACATTTTTTAAAAGTTGTAAGTAGTTTTGAAAAATTACTAAACAGTTTTAAAAAATGTTCTTAACAGATTTAAATAAGTAACTAAAATTAAGTAAAATTAAATTAAGTAATTTAAATAAATAACATGTTTTTAACACTATGAACAAGATTTAAAATTTTTACCTAATTTACAAATCTTTAGAATCGATTAAAAAAATTTGTCGTACTGTTTAGAAACACCCAAAACTGTTTAGAATTAATCCTCTCTAGAACTAGTTTTAAACGATTTTGAACTTCTCTAATACCGTTTAGAACAGATTGGAAACTTTTGATAACTAGTTAAAAGCTATTGAGAACTGTTAATAGATAACTTAAAGTTTTTTAGACTTTTGATCAAAACCGTTTATTAGACTTTATTTAATAAGTATAATAAGAACCTTCGACAATATTTATAAATATATATATTATAAAGCGTATAATACTTTACGATTAAAAATATTTATTTTTAAAGAATAATATATCAATATAGTTCAGAAAAAAATATGTTACAAAAGCTTTATAGAATAATATAATGATTAATTTGATTCTATTTGATCAATTGGCGTATATATATACTTTCAATGAAAGTTGTAATTCACCAAGAATTTTTTTTTCAGAAACGAGATAACAGAGGAAATCCCCGACGTTTTGCAGTAAAGCAGACTTCTTATCTTTAATGTATTAGCATATGTGGATATTTTTCTTTGTATGCATGTTGAGTATAAAAGATGCATTCTAAACTCAAATATTATGTTTTTATGAATCGAACCTTCAACTGAGAGGATAATTCAAACATATAGCACAAGAAGTGAGTAACTGTCAAAAGTACAAATTTTTTATTAACTAACTCTTCAAATCTGAAATAGTGATTTTCTACTAATGAATTAGAGAAAAAAGAGCTTGTAAAAAAATGTTAATAATTTTTATTAGAAAAATACTAATTGGAAAGTAAAATATCTATTGAGTAAATTAGTGGTAGGTTATTTTTCTAACTAGTAGATATTTCACTCTCAAATTAGTAGTTTTCTACTAATAATTAGCTATATAATATAATAATTAATTTCTCATGAAAATTAAAAAAATTTCTTACCCTTTAATAGTATCTCAATTTTCTGTAATTTATTAGTATAGAAAATTACTAATCTAAATTTAGAGTGTAAATTCCAACAATTTATTTGAAACAATTTTAAATTTCAAATTCGCTATTCATTTTAAATCTGAATGTCATGAAGAAAGAGACCCAAGAAGGAACAAATTTTAGGTTATGGTCAGTGATTGTTTTTGGTTAAAAGTTTCTTTTTAATTATGTAAAATCAAAACCAGTCTTTTTCCTCATTTAATAAACTCGACTAATTGAAATAGTAGATTTTACAAAAGATTTAGTAGTTATTAACTTTACCAAGCAGCAGTTTTTCAGTGTACATAAAATTGTTTCACGCATAGGAAGTAACTCTAAAAAAAGTTTATTTCATATTTAATAACTAAATAATTTTTAGTTTTCAGCAAAAAACCGTGAGGAAGTTAATCAAGATGAAGAGTATTCTATCTATTGTTATTTTTATTGTTGCTTTGATAGCAATGACACTCGCATTTGAACGTCCACGTCAGCCAGGTTTTCCTGTTAATCCTGTAGGTCCTGGTCCACGACCAGTTCAGCCAAGACCTCCCCCCTTCAATTATCAGCGAAGAGATCCAGTGGGCAGGCCTTTTCGTGTAAGAAAATAATAATTTTTCCCACTAGGGATGAAAACATAATTATTTTATTCTACATTTGTATTCTATAAGGGCCAAATATGGTCATTTTTTCCTAAAGAAATATGATAAAATCTAAGGACAAAAATGGTACTTTTTTCAACTAGAGATAAAAATGGTCATTTTTCCCACTAGGGACAAAAATATTAATTTTTCCCACTAAAGATATAAATAGTCATTTTCTATTATTACTCTATCTATTATTAAGGAAATAATCATTTTTCCCACTAGGGATGAAAAATAATTATCTTCCACCGGTGATGGAAATTGGTCATTTTTTCTATTAATGGCAAAAATGGTCATTTTTTCTTGGAGAAATATGACGAAAACTAAGAATCAATAAAATAGTCATTTCTATTGTATTATAACCTAAATTTCACCTTTAAATTTAAAAAAAATATATTTTTATAACTTTAGTATAACTGTTTATAATTAAACAACTTTTTTCTACAGTTTTAGTGTAATGATAGTTCGCAAGAATCTATTGACGGAAAGAATCGTATCATGAACATGGAAATTCACGTCAGAGGAGGAATGAAAAAATAACATTTGGAAGACCACTAAAACACAATGGAATTGAAGGCCAACGGCGTTTTTTAATTAAATCGAAATACATTATTTTTCCTCCTTCCTATTATTTTGTACATGTACTATAAATTCATAAATTATAAAAGAGAATAAATTATTTTTTCTACAAAGTGACGACAGTTGTTGAAAAAATTATTTCCCTATTTAAACAATACTAATTATACAAGTTCTTGTTTACTATTTAATTAATTCAATTTAACTACTGAATTAGTATTTTTCTAGTAATAATTAGCTATTTTTTACTAATTGCAAAAGATAAAACTCGTTTACGATTTTAACACCTAAATAGTATTTTTTACTAATTCAGATTTAGAGTGTGGGATTCATATTAAAATTACAGATTGATTTAATAATTTTTGCAAACTTATGTAGTAATTTGGAATTTCAATAATTCAATTTTGTAATACGGCTCAAAATTGTTCACTTATTTCATACCTAAATACAGGAGTTTTTTTACAAAAAATTTTTTTCTGTGAACGATTTTTGAGGTTAGAAAAAAATACGAGCTAACTTTAAAATTCCAATATCAATTTCAGGCTCAGAGATTAAAATTATAATGAAATTTATAAATATTTACATTTTATAAAAAAGTAAATATAATATTTTTAGTATTGTAAAAAGTTTTTTAAAAAATAAGTTGAATCAGGTGCTCAACGATTGTAATTAAAAGTTTCACGGAAGATACGTTAATGAATTTTTATCAGTACGATTAAAATTGATTTGTCCTTCATGTTAATTTTCAGCTGAGTTAACTTGAATTTTTTTTAAAATCAAAACAAAAAGAAATTGAGAACACTCTAGAATCATGGAATTATACTAAATTACTGTTTATTAAAATACGGTTACAAAACTCTTAAAAAACTCATGAAAAAAATTCTTTAGAACTACAGTCTAAAACTGTTTATAATTATTTTAAACTGCCTAAAATTATTAAAAACTTGTTTAAAGTAGTTTATACCTACACTGTAAAAATTTTGGAGGATAATCATAAAATATTTTTGGTGAATTTTCCACAATTTTTAGTGAAAATGCTTTTGCCCCAAAAAAATTACTGAATAATATAACTTATGTTTGTAAAAATTTCCTATTAATTGAAATTTCACAAACAATATTGAATTTACAATTCCCTAAAAAAGTTATAGTTAACAATTTTAGTTAAAATTCCTTACAATGAATGAAAACAGCATAAATAATTTTTTATTCACATGTATTGTTCTAAGTTTTAATGTTTTATTTATTTTTACTTAATTCTCAAAAGTCTTTTATTTACTGAAATTTATAAAAATTTGTTCGTATATATGAAGATTAAAAATTGTACAATAAAAAGGTCAATTCAGAAAAAAGTTAATATTTCCAATAATCAATTTATTGATGTTTCTTACTTAATTATTAAAAATATTTTCTTTCCTGAAACATTTGATAACCTTATAAAGATTTTACAAAAATTAAAAATATACGGGCGGTGAAATAACGGGTGTTTAATTGCGTTTAAAATATTAATGAAATGTACAATATTAATTGCATGTTATTTCAGCAGAAGCTAAAAACTGAATCAAGAAGAAATTAATTAATTTTTTTAGTAGTTTAACATAACCTAAAAATTATTTTCAACTAATTAAATTAGTAGTTTGTACTAAATTATTAGTAAAAAATTACTATTTGGCATGATAAACGAGTTTTCACCCTTAAAATAGTAGTTTTTAACTAATTCAGATTTAGAGAGTAAAACATTTTAAAATTTGTTAACAGCTATGTAAAACTTCTTCAAATCTGATTTAAACCCATTTGAATTTATTTTTAGGACAAGTTTAAAAGTGTTTAAGAACACAGATTTAAAAATATTTATATATAATTAATTCAGAACTGCTTAAAACTATTTAAAACTATCTAAAAACCTTTTACAGAAATCTCTATTTTTATTATATTTTATTAAATCGCTATTCTGTCACCAATATAAAGTTTTTATAGATTTTTATTTATTATTTATTTATTTATTTTTTAATATTGTCAACACTTTAAATATTTGAAAATATTTCCAAAAAAACTATATGTATATAGGTATATAAATATCATATCGAAAATTGCTTATTTGTTTACATAATTTACTAAAACAGTATAAAACTGGTTGATAAATTGACTTATTATTACTTAATTTGTTATTATTTGATTCTTAATATATAACTAATTAAATGGAATTTAATTTTACTTTTCTTTTCATATCTATAATTCCAATAACCTTTTTATCTTTTTCTTTTTTATATATATAAATAAGCCTTAAAAGCAAAGAAGATGAGATTCGTTTGACGTATACCGTAAATTAAAATAGTGATTCACGAAGAAAACTTTATTCCAGATTCGAGATAACCGGGGGTTCCCTGACTTTCTGCAGAAAGGCAGACACATTATCTTTAAACGTATGCATGATGGGTATAAAAGATGCGTTTTAAACTCAAACAGCATTCAGTTCTGAATCGGACCTTCAACTGAAAGGACAATTCAAGCAAAGTACAAGAGGTGAGTTAAAAATCTTCAAAATTATTTATTCCTTTTTTAATCTTAAACCAATAAAAAATTTTTCTCATTTATATAATAATAATAAAAAAAACAATAATATTAATAATACCAGTAGATAATCATTTTTTAATTAGCTATATCTAAAAATGCAAATATTACAACACCTTCTTTCAATACATGGAACAAAAATTTCTTATAAATTTTTTTAAACTGTTTTACAATTTAAGGAAAAAGTGACAAAAAAAATATATTTCAGATCAACAATTTCAAACTTCAAAAAAAGTATATTAAATTTGCTACAAATTATATTATCCACACATTCCGTAAAATTTGTTAAATTTAAAAAATTGGTTCATAGAAGTATATTATGAAATAGTGGGAACATGTTACTTATTTAGTAAATCTTTCTTAGAAATGAAATTATCTAATAATGGGTTTAGCATAATTTATTGAAAATCTTCAATTTCAAAAAAATCAATTTCCTATAAAATAAATGAATAATTTTTAATTTTCAGGAAGAAATTATTACAAACTTAATCAAGATGAAGAGCATTTTATCTATTGTTGTGCTTATTGCTACATTGATAGCAGTCACATCCGCTTCTAGACATCGTCCAAATTTTCCGGGTCAACCATCTTTTCCGGGAACTCCACCATTTAACCCTAAGCAGCCAAGACCTTGGGGCAAACCTGTAAGTCTTAACATTTATTTTACTTGACAAACATTTTTGCATTTTACTATAATTGAAACAATAATTTATTTCTCTATATATTAAAATCAACTCAAAGCTATAAACGTTTTTTCCTTCCTTTTTACAATATTAATAAATTTTCTTTTGCCTTGTAAATTTCATACTTTATTTTCTAAAACAATACGATGTCAAATTTAGCATAAATGTTTGAAAATTAAAAAAACTTTTCTAATATTCTAGTTTAATCATCGTTTCCGAAGATCTGATGGCAAGAATAGAATCACCATCGAGGGCCAAAGAGGTGGAGGAAGTTCTTCATATAATGTAGATTATGCACGAAAAATTTATGAAAGTAAACAAGGCAGTGTTCATCTAGGTGCAGGAGTCAATAAAGAACCTTTCGGAAGACCACAAAAACACATTGGAATTCAAGGACAATGGCGTTTCTAATTAAGTCAACTTAAATTAACTCTCCGTCCAATTTTTTACGTTTACTTTAGTTGTATATAATTTACAAAAGAAAATAAATTATTTATTATTAAAAGTCATCATAGTTGGTAAAGAAATTATTTCCTTCAAGAATAATCCACTAATTTAGTGTTTTTAAATTACACAATTTCAAAAATAAAGTTTTTGTACAAGACATTACACGCTAGTCTATTCCTATACGTATTTTTCGGTGCTTAATTAATAAAAACAAAAATTAAAACCAAAAAATAAATTTTTTTGTCTAGGACAATATTCATGATTATTCCTACGTATTTTTCTCCTCTGAATCCAAATCCAAAATCGGAATAAACAAATTGGCAGAAGATCTTGAGATAATCTTAAATACGTACTAAAATGCTTATAACTTTTATATTTCTCATCCAAATTTGTTGAATAAAAGCTCATTTTTATATCGTAATAGATCAGACTTCAATTGCTAATAATAAATCGGGTTTAAAAAAAATTATTTTAGCGCAATCAATAATAGAATTCAGCCTATATTCCAAATTTTTGTAAATTTGAAGCAAAATTTTCGATATAGTCATCAACAGCGTTTAAGGGATGATTGGATTGAAAAATATTGTACAGATGGTTGATTGGAAATTTAATTACCTTTAATTTAGAAAAAAAATTTAATCCGTTCATTGGAACCGAAGATATTTACATTTTAATGAAAAAGAGAATTTCTTAACGAAAAACAAGTAAAAACAATATCTCTTAAAAACTGTCCTACTTTCTTAATTTTGAACTTCATTTTCCGATTCAGCGGGTCATTTTACATGGGAAATGAGAGTGAAATGTTGTGGATCAAAAATTTTTGAAAATTTGAAAACTAGTGTTATTAGTAAAAAATAACTAAAAAAATAGTTAAAATTTGACTAATGGAATCAGTAAACAAAATTGTACTAAAATATTATTTATTTTTACATAACCTTAAAATGAATTTTATTAATATTTAGTAATTTTTTACTAAATGACTAGTAGAAGTATAACTATTTGAATTAGTGACTGAGTTTTTGCTTTCAATTTAGTTATTTTTAACTGATTCAGATTTAGAGGTTATACGATTTTTGAGGGTAAAAAAAATACGAGTTACTTTTGGAAATGAACGTCAGTCACAACTTTTGTAACGAAAGAATCAATCCTTCACATGTAATTATCTCAAAGTTATTATTTCAATAAATTTTCTATTTGATTATGTTTAACAAAAATCACGGGATCAATTAATTTCCTTACCTACTCGCATTAAACTTAATGTGGGTCAAAACAAATATTTATAATATTAAATAAACTAAATACAATAATAAGCAAAACATGAAAATAATCTTTAATTAACAAAATATTAAACTCAACAAAAATAAAGAAAACTATAAATTAAAATAACTTTTGAATTTTAAATATTTAATAAAATTAAAGAATGTAAACTCAAAATAATAGAAAGGCACAAAGCGCCGAGTTTACATTAGGCTGAAAAAAGCCTGGAAATTATCAACCCCAAGACACCACCTCAAAGTTGCAAAAAAGATCTGCACAAAAAACATAAAATCTACAAAAAAATTATAATCAAGTTCTTAAACGATGAAACATACTCAGGAATATTTTACCTAATTTTCCCAAACGGAAAAAAATAATTATGAACCTCCAGAGACCATCCCTAAGTATGTTCCCTCATTTTAGAACTTGATTATAATTTTTTTTGTAGATTTTATGTTTTTTTTTTCTGCAATTTTCCTTTGGGGTGGTTTCTTGGGGTTGATAATTTTTTTTTTTTGATTGGGAAAATTAGGGGACATATTTCTGCGTATGTTCCCTCATTGAAGAACTTGATTATAATTTTTTTATAGATTTTTTGTTTTTTGTCCGGATCTTTTTCTGCAAGTTTCCTTAGGGGTGGGTTTTTGAGGTTGTTAATTATTTTTTTCGATTGGGAAAATTAAGAGACATATTCCTGAGTATGTTCCATTATTTGAGATCTTGATTATAATTTTTTTTTAGATTTTATGTTTGAAAAATCATCCGCCATATTGGTGGCGCCATCTTGGATTTTTAATTTTTTTATATGTTTGTCTTTAGAAGTATAGACATAAATAGCTGAATTTTAAGAACTTGTGCAACACCTTGTGTCAAAATTTTCAATTAACAAGCGAATTCATTCGCTTTTATAAAAAGGACGTCCGCCATATTGGATCCGCCATTTTAAATTTTGAAAATCTGAATTCAGATTCGTAATCAGCGACCCGGAAACTCCCGAGTAACAAGTTTCAATCGAATTGAAGCAATTTGGAAAAATCATCTGCCATATTAGAGCCGCCATCTTGAATTGTTTAATATATCTGGTTTGTCTTTAAAAGTGGACATAAGCAGCTGTATTTTAAGACCTTGTGCAACTTGTTATGTTAAAATGAATTTTGTTGGCAGAAGAAATAAGAATTAATTACAACAATTTAGTTCACATTTACCGCCATAATTAATCCGCCATCTTGAAATACTTAATATGTCACTCTGCTTTTAAAAGTAGACAAAATTCCGAAAATTTTAAGCTATTTTACAACCTTCTACGCTTAAACCAATTTTGGAGAGCATGGGGTCTCCCGTTGAGGTGGAATGCCCCAATTATATTTTTAAAATAATTTAAAAATATTGTGCGATGTTAATTTAAACCTGGTCACAATACAATCATTCTTTTTTGTATCTATAAATGGGACATTCCACTTGACATTTTTATTCAAAATTTCTTTTTGTTTGGAATAATTTTTTTTCAGATTCTATAAGGAATCTGAAGAAAAAATAAGGAAAAACACGTATTTTTTATTTTTTTATTGAATAAAAATTGCAGAAGTTATGAATTTTTGAAACTTTACGTTTTTTTAAATAGAGCATTTTTAACCTTCGTTTTTCTCCGTTATTACTAGTAAATTGAAAATAATGCCCTGCATAAAATTTGTTCAATTTTTCTTAGATTTTTTAGACATGTAGTAAAAAATAATGAATTTGCAACAAAAATACATGAAAATTTGAATTTCCGCCTAAAAAGTGACTTTTCTTAAACCGAAGGTCTCGATTTTCGATATTTTTCTTTCCATGTTGATACTGATTAATAAAGAAATTTTCCTTGTAAGTCTAAAAGTGGTGCTCTTTAATGTTTTAATGATATTTATAATAATTCCTTGTTGCAAAAAGTTTAAATTATGAATTATAGAAATGAAACAACTTCAACTTACAAATTCCTGTTTGTAACAGTTCTTTTGTTTTGTAACAGAAGGTTAAAATTTAAAAAAATGTAAAAGTAAACTATATAAATGCAAATATGATTAAAACGCTAAAGAGCACCACTTTTAGACTTACGAGAAAAATTTCTTTATTAATCAGTAACTGCATTAAAAGAAAAAAATCGAAAATCGAGACCTTCGGTTTGAGAGAAGTCACTTTTTAAGCGTAAATTCAATTTTTCATGTATTTTTGTTACAAATTCATTATTTTTTACTACATATCTAAAAAATCTAAGAAAAATTGAACAAATTTTATGCAGGGCATTATTTTTAGTTTACTAATAATAACGGAGAAAAACGAAGGTTAAAAATGCTCTATTTCAAAAAACGTTAAATTTCAAAAATTCATAACTTCTGCAATTTTCATTCAATAAAAAAAAAAACGTGTTTCCTTATTTTTCATAGAGAATCAGAAAAAAATTATTCCAAGCAAAAAAAAATTTTGAATGAAAATGTCACGTGGAATTCCCCAAATAAGGGTTATAATGAAGCAAAAAAGATAAGATTCGTTTGACGTATACCGTAAATTAAAATAGTGATTCACGAAGAAAACTTTATTCTAGATTCGAGATAAATGGGGGCTTCCCCGACCTTCTGCAGAAAGACAGACACATTATCTTTAAACGTATGCTTTGCATGATGAGTATAAAAGATGCGTTTCAAAGTCAAACAACATGCAGTTCTGAATCGAACCTTCAACTGAAAGGACATTTCAAGCAAAGTACAAGAGGTGAGCGCAATTTAGATAAAGGATTTAAAACTATAAAATGTTTAACTATAAAACTATAAAATAATTAAACTATAAAAAGAAAATTACATTTGGTACAAACTATATATAACGTTAGAATTAATTAGCAATATTTCAAATCTTTTTCCAAAGTTTAAAATTTCTTGTAAAATGTATAAATTATTTTTACCGTGTAGAATATTAATTAAATTTATAAAAATTACCAGCTCATAGAAAATAGATTGTAAAAACATAAAAGCAATTTCATCAATTTCATAAAAATCGTTATTTTTAATAAATCGTTTTATAGAAGTAAATTATGAAATTGTGGGACATGTTACTTACTTAGCAAATCTTTCTATACGAGTGAAATTGTGTAATAATGGATTAGGCATAATTTAGTCAAAGTCTTAAATTAAAAAAAAACAATTTCCCACAAAATAAATGAATAATTTTTAATTTGCAGGAAGAAATTATTAAGAACATAATCAAAATGAAGAGCATTTTATCTATTGTTTTGCTTATTGCCACATTGGTAGCAGTCACATCCGCTTTTAGACATCGTCCAAACTTACCGGGACATCCATCTTTCCCGGGAACTCCACCATTTAACCCTAAGCAACCAAATCCTTGGGGCAAACCTGTAAGTCTTAACATTTATTTTACTTGACAATCAATTTTGCATTTTACTATAATTGAAACAACAATTTATTTCTCTATATATTAAAATAAACTCAAAGCTATAAACGTTTCAACCTTTCTTTTTACAATTAAAATAACTTTTTTCTTGCCTTGTAAATTCAATTTTTTTTTCTAAAACAACACTGTGGCAATTTTAGCATAAATGTATTAATATTGAAAAACCTTTCTATTATTTTAGTATATTCAGCGTTTCCGAAGATCTGATGACAAGAATAGAATCACCGTCGAAGGCCAAAGAGGTGGAGGAAGTTCTTCATATAATGTAGATTATGCACGAAAAATTTATGAAAGTAAACAAGGCAGTGTCCATCTTGGTGCAGGAGTGAATAAAGAACCTTTCGGAAGACCACAAAAACACATTGGAATTCAAGGCCAGTGGCGTTTCTAATTAGGCCAAATTAAATTAACTCTCCGTCCTATTTTTCTACGTTTACTTTATAGTTGTACATAATTTACAAAACAAAATAAATTATTTATTATTAAAAATAAATTGAGTCTATTTTCTTCTATGCTTGTATTTGAAAAGACAGTAAATGATCAGTGAAAGGTTATTGAAATCAATTTTCAAAGAAGATGTTATTCTTTTTTCGCAAAAACGACGTTTTGTTGGCCAAGGTTCGCCGACCTCTTCAGGCTATAATTTATTTAAAAAAACAACACTATAAATCACAAAGGCTTCCAAACAAAGTATAAATAATTGATTAAGAATCACAAATTACAACTTCAATTTACCTAATAATTAATACCTTTCAAAGCAATATAATTTAAAATTTGTCAATTTCATAAAAATAGTTGGAAAAGATTGGATTATTAAAAGTCATCAAAGTTGGTAAAGAAATTATTTCCTAGATAATTTAATAACATATATTAAAATTGTATAAACATTAGGATGGTCAAGAAAAAAAAACTTGATTTTCATAAACCTTACCCTCCAATTTTGTTCTTTGGCGAAAAATATGAGATACGTATTTTTTTTTAATATTAAAAAGTGCAGCAAAGGAAGCGCATGATTATTCCCTAAAACCTATTCAGCCTAAATCTCATTCAGTTTAAAACCATATAGCCTAAAATTCATGCAGTCTAATTACCAATTAGGCTAAAATGCACTCAGGCTAAAAATCATTTAACCTAACATGCATTCAGCCTAAATCCCAATTAACCTAAAATGCATTGGGCCTAAAAACCATTTAACCTAAATCACATTTAATCTAAATTCTATTTAACCTAAAATGCAAGCAGCCTAAAAAACATTACACCTAAAATGTATTCAGCCTCAATCCCATTTAACCAAAAATGCACTCAGCCTAACTCCCATTTAACCTAAAATGCATTTAGCCTAAATCCCATTTAACCTAAAATGCATTTAGCCTAAATCCCATTTAACCTAAAATGCATTTAGCCTAAATCTTATTTAACCTAATTACCATGGAAGGTAAAATGCATTCAATCTACAACCCATTTACCCTAAAATGCATTGGACCTAAAAACCATAAACCCTAAATTCCATTTAATCTAAAATCTATTTAACCTAAAATGCAAGCAGCCTAAAAAACATTACACCTAAAATGTATTCTGCCTCAATCCCATTTAACCAAAAATGCATTCAGCCTAAATCCCATTTAACCTAAAATGCATTTAGCCTAAATCTTATTTAACCTAATTACCATTGAACCTAAAATGCATTCAATCTACAACCCATTTAACCTAAAACTCATTTAACCTAAAATGCATTTAGCCTTGAATTCATTTAACCTAAATCTCATTTACCATAAATCCCATTTAACTAAATAACTTTTAACCTAAAATGCATTGAACTTAGATATTATTCAACCTAAATCCCATTAAACCTAAGTTCCACTTACCCTAAACTGCAATTAGCCTAAAACACATTTAACCTTAAATTCATTTAACATGAATCTTATGTAACCTAAAATGCATTCAGCCTAAAACCGATGTAACCTAAATCTCATTTAACCTAAATCTCATTTAACCTAAATCCAATTTAACCTAAAATTCATTCAGCTAAATCTTATTATTTCTTAATTCCATTAAACCTAAATTCCATTTAACCTAA
Source organism: Ganaspis brasiliensis (assembly GCA_037103525.1). Classification (NCBI taxonomy): domain Eukaryota; kingdom Metazoa; phylum Arthropoda; class Insecta; order Hymenoptera; family Figitidae; genus Ganaspis; species Ganaspis brasiliensis. The sequence goes on from JAZKLR010000335.1 coordinate 1,195,517, forward strand.
TAAGCATTCAGCCTAATATGCGATCAGCCTAAATCCCATTTAACCTAAAATTTATTCAGCCTAAATTTCATTCGAACCTAATTACCAATGAACCTAAAATGCATTCAGCCTAAAACCCATTTAACCTAAAACTCATTTAACATAAAATGCATTTAGCCTAAATCTCATTTAACCTAAAGCCCATTTAACTAAATCCCTTTTAACCTAAAATGCATTGAACCTAAATCTTATTCAACCTAAATCCCATTTAACCTAAGTTCCACTTACCCTAAACTGCATTCAGCCTAACATCCATTTAACCTTTAATTTATTTAACCTAAATTACATTTAGTCTAAAATGCATTCATCCTAAAATACATTGAACCTAAATTTCATTTAACCTAAATCTCATTTAGCCTTAATCTCATTTAACCTTAATTCCATTAAACCTAAATTTCATTTAACCTAAAATGCATTTAGCCTATAATCATTTTTAGAAATTTTATTAAACCTAATTTATAATGTAAATTTTAGGCTCAATGGGATTTATGACAAATGGTTTTAGACTGAATACATTTTAGGTGATATGGTATTTAGGTTAAATAAGATTTAGGTTCAATGCATTTTAGGTTAAATTGGATTTAGGTTAAATAAGATTCAGTTTAAATGAATTTTAGGCTAAATGGATTTAAATTAAATGAGTTTGCGGTTAAATGGATTATAGACTAAATGCATATTAGATTAAAAAAAATTTAGGTAAAATGAGATTTAGGTTAAATAAGATTTAGGCTAAATACATTTTAGGTAAAATGGGATTTAAGCTGTATGCATTTTCAGTTAAATGGGATTTAGGTAAAATTAGATTTAGGTAAAATGAATTTTACGTTAAATGCATTTTAGGTTAAATGAGTTTTAGGTTAAATGAGTTTTAGGTTAAATGGGTTGTAGACTGAATAAATTTTAGGGTAAATGTGATTTAGGCTGAATGCATATTAGGCTGGATGCATTTTTGGTTAAATGGGATTTAGGTTAAATGGGTTTTATGCTGAATGCAATTTAGGTTAAATGGGATTTAGGTAAAATAAGATTTAAGCTAAATGCATTCTAGGTTAAATGGGATTTAGGTTAAATGGGTGTTAGGCTGAATTCAATTTAGCTTAAATGGAATTTCGTTAAATGGGATTTAGGTTAAATAAGATTTAAACTAAATGCATTTTATGTTAAATGGGATTCAGGCTGAATGCATTTTAGGTTAAATGGCTTTTAGGCTGGATGCAATCTAGGTCAAATGGTATTAGGTTAAATGTGTTTTAGACTGAATGCATTTTAGGTTAAATGGGTGTTAGGTTAAATGGGTTTTATGCTTAATATAATTTAGCTTTAATGGAATTTAGGGTAAATGGGATTCATGTAAAATAAGTTTTAAGCTAAATGCATTCTAGGTTAAATGGGATTTAGATTTAATGGGTTTTAGGCTTAATGCATTCTAGGTTAAATGGGATTTAGGTTAAGTGGGCTTTAGGCTGAATGCATTTTAGGTTAAATGAGATTTGGGCTGAATGCATTTTAGACTATATGGTTTCAGGCAGAATGGGATTTAGGCTAAAGAGGTTTTAGAAAATATTTATGTGCCTCCTGCAAAGCCTTTGAAAATTACCATTGAAGTTCCATAGGAAAAAATCACTTTTTCGTAAATTTTGTATAAAATCGTGAAAAATTGACCTTTTTCTTTCTGTAAAAAATATTTCTATTAATGAAGGTGCAAACAATAAAAATCTTTCGTTTATTTATTAATTAAATCATATTAACTATTTTTTATGTGGCTGTAAAAACCCCCGTAAACGTAAAAAAACCCCTTCAATTAATTAAAAAGAATACTAGTTATTATTTTTAATGCTTGTTTCTTCATTTATTGATATTATTATTATCAAAATATATATTATTGTTCATGTTTCATCATGTTACATAATTAGCTTAAACAATTTTGTTGTTGTTATTTCCCTACTATCTGACAAATAAATCTAACGTTTTAGCAATTTTTTTAACTTTTTAACTTTTGACGCTTATTATAGACATAAAAATATATTTATTATCAAATTAACACGTTGACAATTGTTTAAACAAATTGTTGTTATTTATTAACTTTTTCAAAAAAGCATTAAAAGAGTTGTAGTTTTTTCTCAATTATGCAACTTTCTTTTCTTAAAACAACCACCTATAAATAAAATTATTATTCTAACAATTATTTAAAAAAATTATTGTTGTTATTTATTAACCTTTTCAAAAATGCTTAAAAAGCGTTGTAGTTTTTGATCAATTTTGCAACTTTCTTTTCTTAAATCAACCATATATTAATAAAATTAATAAAATTATCATTCTAACAATTATTTAAACATATTATTCTTGTTATTTATTAACTTAGATAAATACTTTAGAAAAATTGATGCAAAGTTTAAAAAAAATTAAAATAATTTTTACGCGACTAATACCTTAAACTAGGAACTTATTTTATAAGTTTTCATAAATCATTTTCATTTCATTTTCATTTTCATTTTCATTGCAATCAGAGTTGTGAAATTTATTATGATAGATTATTGTTTATTATTAAAGTCAAAACAGAAATTAATAAAAGAATGCAAGAAATAATAAAAAGATTTTTAACGAAAAATTGAAAGAGAATCAATACGCCTGAAGAGATTAAATACTATAGCTCTTAGTGAGTAAATAGTAATTAATTGAATACATTGAAATATTATACGAATGACATTAAATAAAGTGTAAAGCGATATAAAGAATTTGTAAGCTAATTTAATTTCATAGAATTTGTATAAAGAGAACAATTATTAAAAAGTTTACATTGAAATAAAGAATAAATTGAATGTTACAAATGGTATACATTACAAATATAGACTAGCATAAAATAGAAAACTTAAATATTGTTACTTATGTTTGCCTTATCTAAACCTTTAAAGAAAGAAATCCTATTTCCTACTGTTTGAATTACCTTTCTTTCAACATTAGTTGAAGCTGTTAAAGTAGTTTATTTTGAAATACACTTTATATAATATTTATTAAAGAGTCTATCAATCATGTCTCACTTCTTTGGTTGAGTTCACTAACTTTTTTAGGACTTTCACTAATTTTTGAAGAAAATTTCACCCAAAAAATCTTGGAAAATTTTTACTAAAATTTGTGGCAATTTACGTCACCAAAATTTCGGGAAAAATTGCCCAAAAATGTTTTTCAGCGTTGATTAAAACGGTTTGGAACTTGTTTAAGACAGTTTGGAAATAAATATGAAAAAATAATAATAATAGTTCCTTTTTGCCGAAAACATACCTTCTTATGCGCACTTTATATAGCCTTAGTGACATTTGAGAAATTTCAAAATGGCCGACAAAATATAAATGTTTGTCAATTTTTGCCAAACTCACTATTTAAAGGTTATTTGGATCGCTGATTACTAATCTGAAGTCAGTTTTGAAAAAAAACAAAATTTCAGACGAATTTTTGAAAAGTGTTCGGATTTGCTTGAAATTTGTTATCCGGGGGTTTTTAGGGTCGCTGGTTACGAATCTGAAGTCAGATTTATAAAATTAAAAATGGCGGATCCAATATGGCGAATGAATTTTTGAAAAATAAACGGATTCGCTTGTAACAATTTTGTTTACAAAATTTACTAAAATAGTATAAAACTGATTGATTAATTGACTTTTTATTACTTAATTTATTACTTAGTTTGTTATTATTTGATTATTAATATATAATTAAAAATTAGTTATAAATGCAATTTTATTTTACCTTTCTTCTCATATAAAATTCCAATGACCTCTTTATCTCTTTGTTTATTATGAATAAATAAGCGTTGGAATGAAGCAAAGAAGATGATATTCAATTAAAGTATAATACCGTAAATTAAAATAGTGATTCACGAAGGAAACTTTATTCCAGATTCGGGATAATCAAGGGGTTCCCTGACTTTTTGCATGAAAACAGACACCTTATCTTTAGACGTTTACATGATGGGTATAAAAGATGAGTTTTAAACTTAAACATCACACAGTTCCGAATCGAACCTTCAACTGAAAGGATAATTCAAGCAAAGTACAAGAGGTGAATCAAAATTTTTCAAACTATTTATTCGTTTTTTAATCTTAATCCAGTAAAATATTTTTCTCAATAATTATAAGTAACTTTTTCCTGTTCTCGAAATAAAGATACATAAAATTCTAATAATAATAATAGTACCAGTTGATAATCATTTTTACTTTACCTATATCTAAAAATTCAAATATTACAACACCTTCTCTCTATAAGAAACAAAAATTTCATATGAATTTTATTAAACTGTATTATACAATTTAGGGAAAAATTGACAAAAAAGACACATTTCAGATCAACAATCTGAAAGTTTATAAAAAGTATATTAAATTTACTACAAAACTATATTGAAGTTTAGAATTATTTAGTAATGCTTCGAATCTTTTTCCAAAGCTTACAATTTT